>CM067167.1:25454459-25497813 GCA_034093135.1 Erigeron breviscapus
AAATACACATGAAAATTACATATGTCTCATCAAGTTATCTTACAAGTTATTTGTATTATTGCATTGTTCTTTACTTATTGTCACTTTAATAAGTAATCTATCTAGAACTTGGTATATACACACTGCAACTGGTCGTCTCCAGTTCAGTGAATATATTGCAAAGTAACTCCACCATCGACATAGAGGTGTCTTCAGTAGTACCATCTATTGAGTTGGGACTTACAAGTGGTATCAGAGCAAGAAGGCTAATAAACTTGCCTAGATCTGCTAAGATGAACACTACTGAAGGTGGAGATGGTTCTGGTTCAGGTGAAACCCCTTTGAATAATAATGCCCAACCTTTTCAAAATGTTAATACTAACCCTCCTCCTCCTACTGCCCCAAACCACTCCATGTACATTATTCTAACATCCTGTATCCAAATTGATGGAAACAGTGAGACATTCGGTACATGGAAGGCTAGAATGCTTTTGCATTTTGGTGGGATTAAAAGGTATATGTTGAAAATCCTTAAGGATGGACCATATATACCCATGTCTCTTGGGGTAAGTCCTCTTCAATCCAACTGGAAGAAGAGGTTCTAGAGAAAAGCTCGAAGACCACTGGTCTGATGAGGATCGTAGACTTGTAGATCTGGACACCAGACTCAAGAACATGATCCTTGGGGCTGTTCCTGAAGATCTAATTCCAACACTTGTGTTGTTCCCTAGTGCAAAGTCAATGTGGGATGAATTAGTTATTCAGTTTGAAGGAGGTGATGACACTATTGTCACCAGAAAAGTTGCCTTGAACAAGAAGTATGAATCCTTCTTTGCCTTGCCCAATGAAAGTTTAAACTGGTACATACACCAGATTTTCTAGCCTCATCAATCAGCTGAGAGGCTTGGGGTGTAGAGAAGGATAAGGATATTCTTCTTGAGAAGTTTTGTGATATTCTTCCTTCCAAATGGGAAAACATGGTTCTTGTCTTGAGACAAGGTAAAACCTTGCACAGTCATACTCTTGCATCGCTCTATGGAGCCTTCAGATTCACTGAAGATAATAATGCTGCAAGACTGGTGGCTGAGCAAGATGCCATGAACCATGCCCAGAGTTCCAAGGTTGCTAGTGTAACTGAGCGACCTTGTGCTGCTTTAATGTCTGCAGAGAGTGTCCAGGTACACTCGATGAAGGAGATGTTAAACAGTTTCTTGAATTCTGGTCTGACCACTGAAATCAGTGATGGTTGTGAGGAAACTGACGATGATGATCTGGTAGCCATGATTGCTAAAACCTTTAACAGGTTTAAGCATAAATCTAAAAGATTTAATGGCCCAAACAATGCTTCCAGCTCCGCTCTCTGGATAAAACCAATCTTACCTGCTATAAGTGTGGTAAGAAAGGTCACTTTATGAAGGAATGCAGATCTAGTCAATTGAACAACCAAACTGGCCCCTCTGTCCCTAATTTCAATCGGCCTGATGATAGCTACAAAGCTAAATACAAGAAGCTTAAGGCCCAGATTGCCCTCCTGTCCATGAAAAGGAAAAGGATCAGTGCTTAATGGCACAAACTGAGGGAAAATGGGAGTACTCTGATGACTCATCAGTTGATGAAGAAGAGGAAAGGGACATGTGTTTCATGGCCTTGGAAGAGCAACAACAACATGTGGAAAGAAGATGTCATCACTGGAAGATGGGTGGGACATCATCTTGAAAAAGGTATGTGATTATGATCACCAGATTGACCCTGAACTAAAACTGGACCTGGCTGAATCATTAAGTGGTGATTTAGCTTTTGTGGAAAACTGTAAGAGCTGATAGTGAAAGATATCTTGACACTATCTTAATTGAACTGAACAATGTTAAACCACAACTGAAAGATTTACAAAGTGTCCAGTTGGCTCTCAAGGAGTCAGTTTTAAAAATTGAGGCTTTGGAACTTGATAATCAAAAATTATTTTCTGATCTTGAAAAAGAACAAAAGATTATCAAGTCATGGGTAAAAGCATCTGGCAAAAACTATGATGCATTTTCAAGAACTATCGATGCCTAGAAGAATGCATGGAAATCTGGAGATCTGGAGATGGCAGCTCTCATACCAGATCTTCATGCATTGCCTCCAGCTCTCAGGGTTGAAACACCTTATGATCAACCTGAAGCTGTTGAAACTGAACCCATTGAGACTACCCCCATTGAGGTTAAAACTGGAGCCAAACAGGCTAAAGCTCCAGTCAAAAAGGCCACTGGTAACAAGCCTTTACCTCAAAAGTCTAAGGTGCCCAAGACCCGACAGACTAAAACTCCAGCTGAACCAAGGTCCAAGGTTCAGTTGCCTGAAGAAAATAATATTTTGGTTAATCTGGAAAGTCAACTCCAACTTTTGTCTCGACAGGTTCAGAGTTGTACTGCCCGGATTAAAAATCTGGAAGGAGGTTCATTACCTCCAGTTTTCAAACAAAATATTAAACCACTCCCTTCAAAACCTAATCAAAAATTTGTTCCATCTGGAACAAAATCTGGTAAAAATAAGGGGAGTAAGTATCAAAGTACCAATCGTTTTTACTCCTGCACCTGGAGCTGGTGAAAAAGCTCAGCAGATGCTGACCTTAGCACATTTGTTGAACCAACTGGCGAGGTATCCAATGAAGACATCAAGTCCGCTGTACTGGCTGCTGGTGCTGGGAGTATAAAAATAACAAATGAATCTGAAGCAAGAAGCTATTACTCCCAGATCATGTCAACCAGAAGACATAGTGGTACTATCAATGGTGTTAATGTAACAATCAAGCCAGGCACCAAAGTCTTTCACGTCGAAGTTAGTTATACCAGAGGGCCACTGGTTAAAACTGACAATCCTGGTGCTATGCAGTATGGGTTCAGTGAATGGGTGGAAATGGTGAATGTGTTGGTTGCACCAAGAAAAGAAAATGTGTACATCATGGATATGGAACCAGCTCCAAAAGAGCAATGTTTCTATACCAAGGCTGATGAGGACACCAACTGGCTATGGCATAAAAGATTATCCCATCTTAATTTTAAAATATTAACAAGTTGTCTCGCAAACAACTGGTTGATGGAATACCTCAAATTTCTTTCAATAAAGAAAAGCCATGTCCAGGGTGTGAGATGGGCAAGCATAAAAGAGCCAGTTTCAAAACTAGGTAAAATTTTAGCATCACTGAACCTCTTCACATGCTACATATGGATCTCTTTGGTCCAGTGAATGTTCAAACTAGAGCTGGAAAGAAGTACACCCTAGTTGTGGTTGATGAATTCACCAGATTCTGCTGGGTGGTATTCATCAGATCCAAAAGTGATGCACCTGCTGAAATCATCTCTCTTATCAAGAGAATTGAGCTCAAGTATACTCGAAAAGTTTGTCAGTTGCGAAGTGATAATGGTACTGAATTTCAAAATAAGGTACTTGAAACATTTTGCAATGACACTGGCATCTCTCAAAACTTCTCATCAGTTCACTCTCCAGAGCAGAATGGAGTTGTGGAAAGAAAGAATCGCACACTGATAGAAGCAGCCAGAAGTATGCTATCTGAATCTGGTCTTCCCACCAGTTTTTGGGCTGAGGCAGTTGCAACTGCTTATCACACCCAAAACCGGTCAGTCTACATCAAGAGACATAAGAAGACTGCCTATGAAGTACTCAGGAATCGTAAACCAAATATTGGATACTTTCATGTATTTGGTTGTCCAGTTTATATCTTAAACGATTCCAGCCAGCTTGGAAAGTTTGATGCAAAAGCTGATGAAGGGGTATTTTTAGGCTATTCAGATATTCGAAAGGCCTTTAGAGTTTATAATTATAGACTCCAAAAGGTTCATGAGACAATTCATGTCACATTCGACGAATCAACTGAAGCAATCAACAAGAGACCAAGCCTTGATATTACTCCAGTCGTTCCAATCAATTTTGGTGAAACTGACCAAGTTCATCAGTCAGTTGTTTCACCAAAAGATGTTTCCAGTTACAACAAATTGGAACCAGTTAAGAAGAAGAACAGCACCAATGACACATCATTCTATCCCTCCATCAATTTCAACTTACCACAAAAATTGGTGATTGGATCTGATGTACGTGCCACTCCAATATCAGCACCAGTTCAAACTCCAACTTCTCCAGTTCTTCAAGAAATGCCTTTGAATGAAGAATTTCATGATGCAAATCGTGACCTCATTGACTCTGATGAGGATATAGAAGTAGTTTGGACTGATCCTTCTCCAGATGCTGTTGCAACTGAAGAAGATCGTCAGGTGACTTGCACTGATATTTTAGTTCACCAGCCTAGTCAATACACTAGATGGACTCGAGCCCATCCAATTGAACAAATTGTGGGAAATCCAAATAGTGGGGTTCAGACTAGAAGAGCCACCAGTGAGCAATGCTTAAACGTCACCTTCTTATCTCTAATTAAACCAAAGAAGATTGACGAGGCTTTGGCAGACCCAAGCTGGGTGGAAGCTATGCAAGAAGAGCTTCGTCCAGTTTGAAAGGAACAATGTTTGGGAGCTTGTTCCTTGTCCACCAGGGTTAAAGAAAGAACCTATTGGTGTGAGTCCCTCGATAGCAACTGATCGCTCTCGAGATCGTCTATTGTTATGTCGTGAGTGCGGAATCCTCACGAGATAACTAGTTTGATTAGTTATCGAATATATTGCTAATTATATGTATATAATCAGCCGTATGTAACCTATCTTCGTTTTCTAAATGTTAGAAACGAACTTAGTCGCTGGAGATGTGTGTGAGTTGAACGGATTCCAATTTAGGGTTTCCATTCATATATATATGTTTCTGATCGATATTGGGCCTGCTGGGCTTTGTTCTTACGAACTTAGCAGCCCAGCCCATATAACGAAGATTATCTTCGTTTGTTCCTAACGAAGATTATCTTCGTTAGTACTTACTTCCATCAGCATCTATGCCTAGTTATTTTCCAAGTATTTCATGTACAAGGAACCTAACATATATTATGTTTGTACTTGTATAACACACATAACAAACATCATATATAAACAACATATATATAACACCAAAACATGTAATCGATCATTACCAAAACATGAAGTCCATAATCTATCAATTACACATATATAAATAAGACATAAAGTAACATAATGTCTTAATCTAAAAGACTAATCAAATCTAAGTTGCTGTTGTCACATCAACATGCATCAACAAACTCCCCCTTGACAGCAGCATCTTCGATTTCTTCAGTCTTAAAAAATCTTTATCATCCATCAAATAACAATCGTTTGCTATTTGCATGGATATTTTCGTGTAAGCAGACTTGGAGAATCTTACGATATCGACCTTCTTCATTCTTCCAAAATGGTAAAAATGGACATTCAGTATCGTATAATTTTCTCTGATCATTTCTTGAGAAGTTAACCAACTGCATTGGATCATACATCCTTCTCAATTCTTGGCAGGGACTTTGATCATACACTTGATATCATGTTGAATATACTCAACGCTTTTATCTGGCTTAACCACCTTCTTCTTCCGTCTTGGTTCAATATGAAACTTTGGTTTCTCTGAATCTTTTATATTCAATCTCAACTTGAAATCTTCATGAAGATTCTTACCAACCACATCAGCAAGACCATAACCACTTGGATTGATAATCCAGTTATTTCCGAGTTCATGTAAATCTTCTTCACACAAACTTCTGAAATGTCTCTCACGCCACGCTAAATACTGACAACCTTCTGGTCTTTTAAGAACGAACAGCTTCAATTCTTCATCATAGAACCAACTCCAGATTGATCGTCTTATATTTTGCAGCATCTTTATCTGAGATGTGAGTCCAATACATAATGGGTTTCATAGTATCCCATGTGAATATATATTCATTAATTCTTTGCCCAGGCACAAGTCGATCAATCTCTTGCAGTGGATCATCTTCTCTGAGAGGAACTGGATAATCATTTGGATCAAAAGGTCTTGTCAAGTTAATTTCCCAGTGGAAAGAATCAATGCATCATCAACCTTAGCATATACCACAAAGTTTAAAACTTTAGCGGTGCTACTAATTGAAGCTTGAAGCATTCTTTCCTTAACTTCCTTTCTCTTTAACTCTAACACTTTTCTTTCTTCTATAGATGGATCTTCAGGAATTGAGTCCCAAACATCATCAAACCCATAAGGTTTCTTGAATATGTTTAGATCTGGTTCAGGAACAAACTCACCTTCCTCAAGTTCATCACCATCAAAGAATAATTCTGCATCATCTGTATCATCTGAGTCAAGTGCTTCAACAACTTCAGCATCACGAGGAGCACTTGATCCACCCGCACCAGAAGTACCAACCTGGGTAGTATCCCTCCTGTCTCCCCTGAGTCTCAACACCTTTTCCTTTGTCAGAAACTGGGCGAGAATTACTCCTATTACCAGCATTATCAGCATCATCATCATCATTCTGACGTCTTGGCTGAACTGCTGATAATCTGCAAACTTCTTCAGGAACATCTCCCCCTTGATTCTTGACCCAGTTTACTAAAAAGGTCAAAGCAGCTCGAACATCCGTAAGATCAGACTCTAATGTATCAACACGAGCCTGAAGAATATCGATACGCCAAACTAGTGAATAATCTGAAGAAGAGGAGGAATAATAGGCAATCTGGGCAATACAGGTAAAGCAGGAGGCATCAGTGGATGCAACGTTACACTACCAGCAACAGAAGCAACCTGTGCTGTAGAGACAGCAGGAATAGCAGCAGCAGCTGTAGATACTGAAGTAACCTTAGTAAGTCGTGCACGTTTAGCTCTGGTATAAGTAAGAGGAGCATTCAATGTCCTCTTAGGATCAACAGTACTTGTACCTCCATGAATTGGACTTGGTGCCATATCTCTATGTTCCATTTCTTCATGATTATGAAGTACATCTTCTTGTCCAGCACCACCATCCTGATTAACTTGAATATCATGTTCATCATGAACGGATTGATCCGTATCAGAAAGTGCAGGAGAAGAATGACATGCCTTACTCCGACGCTCACGACGTAAAGCACCAGGTACACCTTCTCGAGAAAAGTGATGTGAATGATCACTTCTTGACTCAGCATGGACATCATGAGCCATCTTAGTTCGATGCTCATTACTAGAATCAGCAGCAACACTATCATATTCATCTGTGTCTTCCTCAACTGCATCATCACCAGCATGAGAACCATCAGAACCAGCTTCTACACCATCATCATTCCCATGATCAGAGTCATCAGAGTCAGAATCACCACCGGAATCATCATCAGAACCCTCTTCATCATCATGATCAGAATCGTCAACATCATCCACTAACATATCATCCTCAAGACGGGATCGATAGTTTGGATCAATCAAATGACCAAAAAGTGGTGGATCATTAAGACCAGCACGTTTCGAGTGTTGGCTTCTAGATCAGCAAATAGACGTAAAGGCCAAGCATGTGGTATATAGCGAGGACCTTGATCAAACACCAAGTTCGGACAAAAATGTCTAACGATTGCCATAACAAAGCGAGGATATAAAAGAAATCTCTTTTTCGCTTTGGCATTGATTTGATCAATAAATTCTTGATAGAAGTATGCTGAAAAAGGATAAGGTCGATTATAGACCAAAGCAACCATCTGCGAAGAAATCTGAGCAGAAAGCTGATCAAATCCAGCCTTACGATTGCTCAGACATACCAACAAAGCGTAAGCAAGATATCTCCATCGTCCTTGAAATCCACTTTTGTCAAAAGGAAGTTTAATTTCACCAACATAGCCCATCCTCTGAAAACATCGACGAATAAGTTCAAACTCATAAGCCAATTCCACTGCTTCGTCTGGTTCTTCACCTAAATGCAGAATATCACGAAGCATTACAGCATTGAAATCAAATGTGATTCCTTCGACAGTAGCACGAACAAAACTATGACCATTAACCATAACCACATGAGCAGTCCTCCAGAAAGCATCGATATACTGCCTAATGAGTCTTGGTGAATCACAAAATGCAAAAGAAAGCCTTGAGCGAGCGATATAATCAAACATCTCATGATAATGGTCGCAATTATGTTGATCTGGATCAAGATTTAGGCAAGATTGTGCTTCTTAATGAATTGACGCGGAGCAAGAGCCATTTCTGCAAAACAAATCACAATATAAAAACAATTACGAGATTAGCACAAAAAATGAGTAGCAGACTTGGATGAACTTAATCAAAAATTTCGTAAGTTAAAACTGTACGACATTACTCTTTAAGTTCGTAAAAAGAATCTGTACGAAAATAGGGCTTAAGTTCGTTAGTTAACAATAAACGAAGATAGCATGCTAAAATAAAAACATAACTAAGTTCGTTAGTTAACAATAACTCCTAAATTCGTTAGTTGGAAACAGAGACTAAATTCGAAAGCATTGCTCAGAACCTAAGTTCGTAGACACTGAACGAAGAATAAGTTCGTAAAAACACTCTGAACAGCACCTCGTCCCAAGTTCAAACATTCGATTTGATAAAAATTGGTTAACAATCGATTTGCCCGAAATCAAATACAAAACTTTTGTATCAAGTAATTGAAGCATAACCCACTTCGATTTTACAGACGAATTAAAGATTCAATGGGTTAAAATCTCAAAACGAAATTAAACCCTAAAAATCTAAATTTTTATAAAAACCGATTAAGTTCTTGCAAAAATTGGGCAAAATAACCAATTAGAATTGGGGATTTGTGAATGAGAATACTCGATAATATACCTGAATCACTAATTGCAACACCAATCGAAACAACAAGCAGAAGATCGAGTGAAATCAAGTGATTTGAGTGATAATAGGGATTAAGGGGTTTTTGCAGAAGAAGAGGATTAAATTCGTTTTCTTGAATAATTATGAAAGTGTAAAAAAAATAAAATGAAATTAACCTTGTATTTATATAGTTGGTAAAAACGGGTTAAAACAGGTCGGTTAGGTAACGAAGTTATCCTTCGTAAGAACAACTGGAACAAAACAAATTCTAACTTTCTGAACGAAGATAGAAGTTATCTTCGTTAAAACAGAACAAAACGAAAATAGATTTGCTAACTTCGTTAGAGGACTTTGAAATTTCCAGATACAGCTAAGTTCGTGAGAAATCATTTCAAGCTCAGGAAATTTCCAGATTTTCCATCACGAAATTTTCCACGATTCGACCCTTTGACCTAATCCTGTACATAGCAAAAACTCGTTTAAAAGCAACTTGTTCATGCCTTGTACCAAGAAGTACCATCATCTAAAATCATCATCATAATGTAAGTATTTGACAAACATTATAATCTTGAATAAAAAACCAAAGTGTAAAACCAACCAACAACAATCCTGAAAATAATCAATTGTCATATTAACAGCGTTACCAATCATGACCATGATAAGGAGAACATTTCTCTAATCATTGAGATGCTTGACGGCAAACTATCGTGAAACACTTAAGTCCCATATTAGAAGCCGTCTACAAAACAAACAAACAATGAATAGTCCAAAAATCGTCACTCACACCAAAAATCTTATCTCCGTGATATCATCAGTATGAATAACACTGTATTGCAAAAATCAGCACTCCAACTTTATCTTCTTAACCTGAACACTGCACACTTACCAAAAACTCATTAACGCATTAAGAGCAAAAGCATAATAATGCAGAAAATTCAAGCTAAAAACACACAAAATTGGGGTTAACAGATACGAAATAACAAAGATTCTAACAAAAGATCAAGGGAGGTCATTACATTGTCAAACCCTAAAATGTCACCAAGTTATTAATTAAATTCGTAACTTGTAACAACTTAAACTTGTGAGATTTCAAATAACTTTGACTTTTCACATAACACTTAAAAGATCATTTTCTAAACTTAAACAAATTAATGTCCATATCAGAAAATCTTATTTTGTACAAATCACATAACCTCATCAAGAATTCACATGAATGAATTCAGCAAAACATATACTCATCAGAATTGAAGTAGGATCTCTCGTGCAATAAGAACTTATGAAAATACTATTTTTACTCAATAAAATGGAAAAATAAATCAGAATAAAAATTACAGAATAATAAACTAATCTAAACACTAGTTAACTTAATTTATTCATTATTCACATATTACTTGGTTACTACTGATCAGATCAGATTAGCATTTACATAAGCCTACTAGCGAGAAATAATTCTCTTATTATTAGTTATGAACAGTGATCCAAAAACGATTACCAATATGTTTGTCCTCTTAAACACTCGGTACTTCCAGTCTCCTTTGGTTTGTGGCACTTTCGTATTACTTGAGCCAAGGACAGTCCCCATGTAACCTAGTAAGTTACTCATGCCACAATTTTAGTTTGCGAACTTATGTGCCCATATTCAGATACACTCTCACAATCGACACAAGCACTAAGATTAAGACATTTGGTGAGTAAAGTGAGAAAGTCTTTAAGAATCAAGTCAGCGGTGACAGGTCGGTGATTCCTCACGCGCAAAGCGACTTAACTTGACTCACGTACGAAAATATACTCAACATTGCATAATGCCAAGTACTTGCATATTTGTGACATTATTTTTAAGCACTTATGAAAACCCGTGACTTTCGATGAGACCCGTTTAGCGAACTTTCTGACAACCTATCCCAAGTTGGAAGCTTTAGGTAGGCTAGGTATACAAAGACACCCCAAGGACTTACTTGTTCGAATCTCAAAGGCCACATTAGCTTCATATTTTCAACAGATTTATTTGATATTTGCATATCTTGTCACAAATATACATCCGAAAAAGCAATACATACACATATATGTACCCGAGAACTTCTATATAAAGACCAAATATACCTAATTACAATGCAAGATCTTTCATAAGATTTAAAGGACTTGTCTATTTAAGAACAAGCATTCTCAGCCATATATCTGAATACGTTTCCCATAAGAACATTGTATATATTTAAGTTCAGATTAAAAGGAAACCTTGGTACTTTGTGCCTATCGATACATCATATAATGGTATCACTGAACTGAGCATTTTAAAGTACAATTTGGTAGGCTTAAAAGCTAAAGTATCGTCACGTCTAATCATGTAGTGCAGTAACCTTACTTTATTTATATATATTTATTTTTTTTTTTTTTTTATTTATACTAAGACAACTCTTTTTGTATTTTTGACTCTATCTATGTATGACTTAAACTACTAAGACTCGAAAAGAAAATTTAAGTTCTTTGAGAGAAACTACTCGGCATTCTTCATACCATTGAGTTAATATAACAACTCATGACGAGGTCTATCAAAAGCTTTAGTATAAAGATCAGCAAGGTTATCATCAGTAAGAACCTTTTCTAAATGAATAAGCTTTTTCTCAAAACAGTCACGCAAAAAAGTGATGCTTTATATCTATGTGCTTGGTGACTTTAAAGTTTTTCGGATTCTTAGTAATATCTATGACAGACTTATTATCGATACAAATAGGAGAGTCAGAGATATCCATACCATAGTCGCGCAATTGTTGCTGTATCCAAAGTACCTGAGAACAGCATTGACCAACAGCTATGTACTCTGCTTCACAGGTAGACTGTGCAACAGATGTCTGCTTCTTGCACTGCCACGATATAATTATCCCCCCTAAAAGCTGACATCCACCTGGCGTTGATTTCCTATCCGAACTGCAGCCACCATAATCCGAATCAGTATAAGCTTTGAATTCAAAGGAACCATGCATGGGATACCAAAGCCCTAGACGTGGCTTGGCCTTCACATAACGAAGAATCTTTTCGCAGCTTTCAAATGTGACTCTTTCGGATTAGCCTGATATCTAGCACATATACAAACAGCAAAGGTAATGTCTGGACGTGAAGCCGTCAGATACATCAAAGAACCAATGATAGCCCGATATTGAGTTGCATCGACGTCTGGATCATTAGTCTTATCAGGACACAGCCCATGATTAGTCTGAATGGGAGTAATTGCATCTTTAGCATCGGTCATCCAAAACCTAGTAAGAAGATCTTGAACATACTTGGTCTGATGAATAAAGAACCCATCCTTCAGTTGATCCACCTGTAGTCCAAGGAAGAAAGTTAATTCCCCCATAGCACTCATTTCGAACTTAGCCTTCATGCTCTGCTCAAACTCCTTGCACATGTTCTTATCAGATGAACCAAAAATGATATCATCGACGTAAACCTGTACAAGCAAGTAGTCCTTCCCTTTCCATTTGATGAACAACGTGCTGTCAATAGAACCTCGAGTAAAACCATTTTCATGCAAATGAGTAGACAGTTTTTCATACCATGATCGAGGAGCCTGATGTAAACCATATAGAGCCTTATCAAGAAGATATACTCTATTGGGGAAATCTGGATCCTCAAACCCCGAGGTTGATCTACATACACTTCTTCTCTTATTTCTCCATACAAAAAGGCACTCTTTACTTCAAGTTGATACACCTTTATACCTTTATAACTAGCATATGCCAGAAATAATCGAATAGCTTCAAGTCTAGCTACTGGTGCAAATGTCTCATCGTAATCAAAGCCTTCTTGTTGCTCAAATCCTCTAACCACCAATCGAGCCTTATTGCGAGTGACTACACCTTTGTCATCCTTTTTACAACGAAAAACCCATCGCGTTGATAAAGGAGATTCACCCTGAGGTAAGTCAACTAACTTCCATACATCAAGCTTCCTAAACTGAGCCAATTCTTCTTGCATCGCCTCAACCCATGACGGATCTTTAAGAGCCATTCCAACATTTTTGGGCTCAACCTGAGAGATGAAGCAAAAGTACAAGTACCAAGTAATTGCCCCAGTATCCTTAATTTTAGCAAACATACTTGACATGTTTTTCCTATTCTGATTTCTCGTGCGAACAGAGGCAGAAGCATCACCAATGATTTGCTCTACTGGATGATCCTTGGTGACTCTTGTTTGAGGAACCGTATCGACTGTAAGATCATTTCCCAAGTTAGTCTGCACATGTTGCTCTGGAGTTTTAGGCCTCCTGATTTTCACCTTCCGTGTCGTTCAGTATCATAGAAGGGAGTATCAGGTAGAGGTATATGTAAAGGATCAGTAGGATCTTTAGGAGCAGTCTCTAAGGTAGAATCTGCTTCTTTGGTCCCACTTGATTCTCCAGATTTAGAAGCAGGCTTAATGAATGGTGAAGAAACAGGAGAAGAAACAGGAACCGGCCCACCTTCAAATGGATCATGTAGAGTAACTACATCTTCCACAATCGGAACGCCTGAAAAAGAAACAGGACCACAAAAAGAGGTAAAGACACCATCATAATCGAAGTCATTAGCAGGACCAATGTGTATGGCAGGTTTATGACTGACAATTACCACATTTGTACCAAAATTAACTTTGCCAGTTTTCTGATTGTACACACGCCGAATAGGTGTACTAGGTATATAACCTAAAAAGAAACCCTCCTCAGATTTAGGATCAAATTTTCCCTGAGGAAGAACTTTAAGAAAAGTACAAGGAACACCAAACGGCTCAACATTTTGCAAATTGGGCTTTGTGTTGTGCAAAAGTTCATAACAAGTTTTCTTAAACCGTTTAACTGTTAAAACCCGATTTAAAATGTGACAAGCTGTATTCACTGCCTCCCCCCAGAAAGTAACAGGAAGCCCTGAATCAGCAAGCATCGTCCTAGCTGTTTCTATCAAAGTCCTGTTTTTCCTCTCGATTCGCGATTCCTACGACTATGTAAGTGCGGAATCCAAACATAATCGTTATTGAGGTAATCTAATGAATCAAACATATATGAACACGAATTTAACAAATATGAACAGGAGATATAGAAAGAATTCCTTTATCATTAGTCGAATGATTACAATGAATAAATCCGTTACAATACATCTACGATGATTACGGATTACAATCAACGAGACGACTCTTGATAATCGAATTACATAATGGCGGAATGACAGGGTATTGATCACTACCCTGATCCCTATGGACGAAATCTGTTGCAACTAAAATCATCAACTAAAACCGAAACCTAAGAACACTATATATAGGCTAGAAATGGGCTGGGCTTCAAACTCGTGGGCTTCCAAACGCGTGCTACAGTAACACGTGTTTGTCCAAACTCGTGGTACTGTTCACACGAGTTTGTCCAAACTCGTGAGTTTGGTCTAAACTCGTGGTCAAACAACACGTGTTTAGCCTAAACTCGTGGTCAACACATCTAGCAAAACAGCCCATTAATTGAGATGCATCGGACACAAAATGTGCACCAGAACGTGCACTAACACTATCAATGTCCTGTTTTTCCTTTCAGCTACTCCATTCTGCTGTGGCTCATGCGGTGCACTGAATTGATGTTGAATACCCTTGGTCAAGCAGAAAACAGTAATAGTATTATTCTTGAACTCAGTGCCATTGTCACTCCTGATTCTCTTAACTTTAACTTCATGGACATTTTCAACTTGTCTAACAAAATCCATAAACCGGTTTGCGGTCTCGTCCTTTGTCTTCAAGAAAAATACCCATGAGTACCTTGAGTAATCATCAGTGATCACCAAACAGTAGACATCCCTCCAATGCTTCTTATGTTCACAGGACCAAAGAGATCCATATGAAGTAGTTCGAATGGTTTGGATATAGTGTTGTGCACCTTTGGTTTGTGAGGATTCTTGTGTTGCTTACCTTTCAAACACGGT
This sequence comes from Erigeron breviscapus, assembly GCA_034093135.1. NCBI lineage: Eukaryota > Viridiplantae > Streptophyta > Magnoliopsida > Asterales > Asteraceae > Erigeron > Erigeron breviscapus. The sequence continues at coordinate 25,469,084 of CM067167.1, forward strand.
ACACATTTATCTTCCATCCCAAACTTCTTAACTGGAACACCTTCAACTAAACCAAGACTAACAAGTTCATTCATCTTCCGAAAGTTGATATGTCCCATTCTACGATGCCAGAGGAGAGATTCAGACTCATTTGCTTTGCTCAACAAACAGAGGGGCTCCGTTGGATTATCAACACCTAAAACTAAGCCATAAATGTCTCTCTTCCTAGGAGCTCTGAGCATAATCCATTCTTCTGGAATAACAAAACCCGGCTTCAAGATGAATGCCTCCTTTTCTGTGAAATGAACATTGTTGCCCTTGTCACAGATCTGTGAGACACTCATTAGATTATGAGTAAGTTGTTCCACATAGTTTACTCTTTCTAGAGTAAGTTGTCCATTGACGACATCTCCTTGACCGGTGATGTTGCCGCCCTTGGATCAAGCAAAACTAACGTACGACCCATTTATACCAGTATAATTGGACAAGAGTTTCCTGTCCCCTGTCATGTGCCTGGAGCATCCACTGTCAAGGTACCATAAATGAATTGGTTTTCTAGGAACTCCCTGCACATAAAATGAGAAAAATTAGTTTTCATTGGGGACCCAAACCTTCTTAGGTTTGGGTCGACCCTTCTCATCCCTGAGAATCAGTTCAGTCCAATATCCATTGCTCGAAGCCGTGGGTAGGACATGATTCTCGTCTCGTCTTCTCACTGGAGGAGACTTCTTGACCTCTCGTCGGAGAAGGTCTAGGAGAATGAGGGCCATAAGAAGGTCGAACACTTGAATGAATTTGGTCATAATATGAATTTTGATTTCTAGGAGCAGAACGAGCAGGCCGTGGAGGTGTTTGAAAACGATTTGAATTCTCATGAACATTTCCTGATGAACCTTTCAGTGGAGATTCACGTCGTTGAGGTATAGTAAACGGTTTTGAGAAGATTGAACTTTAGCCTCATCAACCTGTTTATCATTACCCAACCCCCTTTTTCCTTCTGAGGTGGAAACCTTTGAAGGAGAACCTGATCTTCGAGGTCTATTTGGACATACACTATAAACATGACCCTTTTCATGACAAGCAAAGCAGGAGAGGACCTTGAACTTTTTGTTTGTATCTACCTTTTATCGGTACCTACAGATTCATTGTTAGCACTAGTGTCCACTGACTTACTTGTTTTTCTTTGATCTTCTTTTTCAGGGTCTCGTTTAGCACCATCTTTCTCATGTTTACCTTTACTTGGGAACTTTTTAAGTGCAGGCATTAAGATGTGCTTTAAAGCCTTAGTTGCTTCTTCATTAACGGCTAAATTATCTTCAGATTTTCTAATCCTAGACTGCTTAGGTAATGGAGTGAGACGTTGCTGACTTAATTTCTTCATATCCTCAATAGCAACATCCCAGACTTTATCAATCCTCTTAGGGTCAATAGATTCTAATGGGAATTCTAACTCAGTATAGACCCTATTACTCTTATGAAGTGTAAAGTGTACAATACTGTCTTTCTGGCCATAAGGAGTAGACTGATTTAAGACAACACCTTTCAATTTCTCTTCCTTGTTAGGTTGAGAAGAAACTCCTTTAGACTCTTTTGTTCCCTCAGGCATCTTTGCCTCAGGAATTGAGTCTTTTGGATTACCATCTTCAACACTAGGTTGAAGTAGGATTTCAGGAATATTAGGATCAACGGAAGTATAGTTATTATTGAAAGGAGGAGGCACGTCTTTATAAGAGATCTTAGCAGTGTCAAGACTCTTAGTGGAAGAATCTTCAAATTTTGTCATATGCATTAAAAGCTCAGCATGTCTAGCAGAATCAGATTTAGCATTTAATTCCAAGATTTCTATCCTAGCATCAGCAAGTTCCTTTTCAATGGTAGCACACTTTTTAGCTAACAAGGAGTAAGCTTCACTACCTACTCTTTCTACGGCCACAGACTGATTAACTTTATCTTTCATAGCTCTAATGTCAGACTCTAAAGATCTAATCTTTCCTTGAAGAATTTTTCTTTATCATTTACAGTTAGACCCTTTTTAATTAACTTATCTCTTTCATCATGAGCAGCATTGACAGCAGATTCTAATTTCTTAATTTGTTCATTCTTTTGTTCAATTTCATCAAACATTCGATTAACAATTTTGCAAACATGAACAATAGTATGTAGAGAATAAGATACCTGTTGGTCTGCCTCTTTGCAATCTGCCATGTAAGCAACAAAGTCATCCACGGTCATGCCAGCCGGAATCTCAAACTCTTGCATCTGCTCTTCAATTGTCTTTTCAACCTTTTCTGTAGCAGAATCTTCTTTAACCTCAGCAGCTTTCACCTCTTCAGTAGCTTTCACTTCATCAAGGTTCTTGACATCTTCTAACTCATCGTCAGATTCGGAATCAGAATCATGTACACCAGTAGCAACAGATTCCAATTTCGAACTTTTAGTATTTTCATACAATTGCTCTTCACTGTGGTAAACTGTGGTGTCCAAGAAGTCATCAGGAGAATCAACTATTTGAGCCATATCATCAAGGATTTCAGCCAAATAAGCGTTATTGGTCTCATCATGTGGAAGATTCCAAACATAAGAACCATCTGGTTGAACAGCTACTATAGCCTTGTCATTGCCATTGACATTTGCAGTAGGATCATCAGTCAACAAAAGAGCTCTAGTTGAATTTTGATTGAACGGACGATTACCACCTCTATCTTGACGTGTAGGGTAACATTGGCCTCTCTCTTAGGCCGTTGACACTCTCTGGCAAAATGTCCAAAACCTTCGCAGCTATAGCACTTCACCTTTGACTTGTCAAAGCCCTGAGTACCTCCAGTAAGCTGTCTGCATGTTCTTTGCATAAACTTTTGCACTCTCCTGGTGATCATGGCCAGTTGCCATTTCAGATCCATTTCTTCAACATCATCTGGATCTATCTGGTCGTAATCTTCATCAATGAGTGCTGGATCTGTGATTCTACCCGCAACAAAAGCTTCATGTGCAGCATACATGGCAGCAAATACATTCATCCTACCCTCAGCTGATTTCATATTCATTGGCATGGACTTGTAACCAGCAGAAGAGGATGTAATGTTATCGAACTTCATATTTCCAGTCTTTGCACCTTCATTAGCCTTTTTACCCCTGTTACCAGCATCAGTAGCCATGAATCCGGAAGAATCATCTCCATCCATCAGTGGACCACGATTGTCTGTCTCACCAGTATTACCAACTCCAGAAAAGAAGGCATTAACATCAGCTGTTAGATTTTTCATGGTGGCATGATAGAGAGATGGATCTTGTGTGAAGTTGTCTTGAAGATCCTTTGCCTTATCCTTCATTTCTCTATTTCTTAGAGTGGATATTACTCCATCTATATGAAGAGATGCATAATCAGCTCTTTCTTGCAATCCATGACGAAACTCTTTGTAAGCTTTCGGCAAACCATCCAGGAATTTATCCACTATCTCAGTAGGAGTGTATTTAAGATCAAAGTAAGCTAATTCAGCAAGAAGATGTTGATATCTCAGTATAAGATCCTCAACTTGTTCATTCTTTGTAGCATTGAAGAAGTCAAATTGTTTCTTGAGCATTTTAATTCTATTTTGCTTCAATAGTGGATCACCTTCACAGTGAGCTTCAATAGCATCGAACAGTTGCTTTGAAGTCTTGTATTCCTGTTTAGGAAACAGGTGCACCAACTCTTGAGGAATGCACATACGAAGAGTGGAAAGAGTTTTTACTTCAATAGCATAGTTAGCCTTTTCTTCACCTGTTAATTCTCCCACCTTGTATGTAGAAGTAACTCCGTTCACAGTAAGAGTTGGCCACTCATAACCTTCGGTGATCATGAGCCACATGTTTAAGTCTTCTCGTTGAATAAAATCTTCAAATCGACCTCTCCACGCCCAGAAGTCAGCCAATGAAACTAACTTTGGTGGAGAATTAGTACGTCCGACAAGATGATCATGATAAACGAGAGAATTGAGGTATTGGGCAACAGCATTGTTGGTTGAAGATGAGGAAGCCATAAGTGAACAAAGATTTTGGAAAGTTAAGGTTTAAACGAAAATGAGTGTTGGAACGAAGATAGCTCTAAGTTCGTAAGATGAGGTTCTGAACGAAGATAGCTTAACTTCGTAAGGTGAGGAACTGAACGAAGATAGCTTAACTTCGTAAGGTATATTCGTTTGATGAAGATTCAAAACGAAAATAAGATAAATTCGTTTTCTATCTTCGTTTTGCTAAGTTCGTAAGGAAAACGAACTTAGCGACTGTAAGGGTTTTCAGGAGGTTTTTGTGAGAAAAACAATCAAACAAACGATCTCGAACCTTCGATAAGATATCGATTGGCTCTGATACCACTTGTGAGTCCCTCGATAGCTACAGATCGCTCTCGAGATCGTCTATTGTTATGTCGTGAGTGCGGAATCCTCACGAGATAACTAGTTTGATTAGTTATCGAATATATTGCTAATTATAAGTATATAATCAGCCGTATGTAACCTATCTTCGTTTTCTAAATGTTAGAAACGAACTTAGTCGCTGGAGATGTATGTGAGTTGAACGGATTACCTCAATTTAGGGTTTCCATTCATATATATATGTTTCTGATCGATATTGGGCCTGCTGGGATTTGTTCTTACGAACTTAGCAGCCCAGCCCATATAACGAAGATTATCTTCGTTTGTTCCTAACGAAGATTATCTTCGTTAGTACTAACTTCCATCAGCATCTATGCCTAGTTATTTTCCAAGTATTTCATGTACAAGGAACCTAACGTATATTATGTTTGTACTTGTATAACACACATAACAAACATCATATATAAACAACATATATATAACACCAAAACATGTAATCGATCATTACCAAAACATGAAGTCCATAATCTATCAATTACACATATATAAATAAGACATAAAGTAACATAATGTCTTAACCTAAAAGTCTAGATAAATCTAAGTTGCTGTTGTCACATTAAAGAAAGAACCAATTGGTACCAGATGGGTCTACCGAAACAAGATGGATGAAGATGGCCATGTTGTAAGAAACAAGGCCAGACTAGTTGCCCAGGGTTATTGTCAAGCAGAGGGCGTTGACTTTGATGAAACTTTTGCTCCAGTTGCAAGACTTGAAGCCATTAGAATATTCTTGGCTTATGCAGCCCATCTGCAGTTCAAGGTCTTCCAAATGGATGTCAAAAGTGCGTTCCTTAATGGAACATTGGAAGAAGAAGTTTATGTTAAGCAGACTCCAGGTTTCATCGATGAGAAGCATCCTCATTGGGTTTAAAGACTGAACAAAGCATTGTATGGTCTAAGACAAGCCCCAAGAGCCTGGTATGATACTTTAACTAAACATCTTCTTAAAAATGGCTTTCAAAGAGGTGCAATAGATATACCTTGTTTATCTTGAAAGAAAGAGGTAATATCTTATTGGTACAAATTTATGTTGATGACATTATATTGGTTCAACTGATGATGCAATGTGTAAAAAGTTTTCTAAAATCATGTCATCTGAGTATGAGATGAGTTTAATGGGTGAATTAACATTTTTCTTAGGTCTTCATATTAAGCAAACTGAAAATGGAATTTTCATAAACCAAGGAAAATATGTCAGAGATTTGTTAAGAAAATACAAATATGATTCAATCCCATCGAAAAACACACCTATTGCAGCACCATTAAATTTGGACTCTAACCCAACTGGCAAACCAGTTGCAACAACTGACTATAGAGGTATGGTTGGTTCACTGATGTACTTAACTGCCAGTCGACCAGATATAATGTTTGCAACATGTTTATGTGCCAGGTTTAAGGCTAACCCTAAAGAATCACATTTGCACGCTGTAAAGCGTATCTTTAGATACCTGAAAGGGTGTCCTAATCTTGGTCTTGGTACCCCAAAGGCTCAGGATTAGATCTAATGGGTTATTCAGATTCTGGTCATGCAGGTTGTAAGATAGATAGAAAATCAACAACTGGTGGTTGTCATTTCCTTGGAGGAAAACTGGTAAGTTGGACCAGCAGGAAGCAGACTTCAGTCTCTATGTCCACTGCTGAGGCAGAGTACATTTCTGCGGCCAGTTGCTGTGCCCAGATTCTCTGGATCAAGAACCAGTTACTAGATTATGGTCAAAAGTATACAAGGACCCCAATCTTTTGTGACAACCCCAGTGCAATTGCTATATCTCACAACCCAGTGATGCACTCCAAAACAAAGCATATTGACATCAGGTATCATTTTATTCGTGATCATGTTATGAAAGGAGACATTGAATTACATTTCATCCCCACTGACAAACAGTTAGCTGATGTTTTTACAAAACCTCTCGATGAGGAAAACCTTTAAACATCTCATCAGCGAACTGGGAATGTTAAATCCTTAAAACTGGAGCTTTCTTTGTTATGAACGCGTCAGTGACACTGATGAAGTTCTCCAGTTGAGGAGGTCCAGATAATCTTTGCTCGCCAGGCTATCGAACGCCTTTGTGATACTATCTTGGCACTAATTGATTTTGGATCATCATTTTAGGGGGAAAGACTCAAAATAATTTTCTGACTAAAATTCGTTTTTGTTTGAAAATGGCAACTGGAGAACTCTTCAGTTGGAAACTGGTACTGGACTGATCCTCCAGTGACCAGATTCAGTCTTGTCTTTTTTATAACGTTAGAAATACTTGGTCAATATTTGTGATACGTGATGGTACTCGAGTGTTTTAAACCACTTGGTATCGTGATCTGACGTGTTTAAAGCTATTTTAGTACTTGACAACTGTTTGTATTGGGAAAATAAAAAGTGAGTGGGCGCGTGGGTAAGATAAGCCGTCGTAGCATTTAATGCTGACATGGTAGCATTTAATGTTGACATGGCAAATTATGATTTTATTTCAAAATTCAAACCTCTTTTGTTAAAATATCTACAAAGTTGTTTTGGTTAAATAAAATATAATTTTGGTACTTCATTGGGATCTTGAATCCCTTATAAATACCCTTATTTACTGAACTCATTTACTTCCTCTACATTCTTTCATTTACTTCCAATCATCAAAATTGCTTCATTTCTCTCTCTGCTTCACAAATCAAGAACCCTAATTCCCAAATTTCAATTTCATTTTCAAATGGCTCCTAGATCATCTCGTTCAAGAGATGTAAATCTCTTGACTATTCCATATGCTCCTTCACCAGATGTCAAACCGGCATCTGGTGCTCCTAGTAATGCTTCGGTCATCAAACTAAATCCTAATAATCCGATGGCAAGCTTACAAGGATCTCAAGGGTCCAATACCCTTATTGGTAGAATCCAAAATTTTTGAAGGATTCTCCAATAGGACCCTCATTCTCTCTAAACCCACGCAAGTTGTTTCACAACTACTTGTGTGAGTTTTGGTACACTGCCGCTCTTTCTTCCGATTGTTCCTCCATCAGTTTCACATTAAAGGATGGAACAATCCAGTGTACCTTGTCCGCTGACGTATTGAGGGATGCCTTACACCTCAATTACTGGAGAGAGGGTGATCTCCAGTCGTCTTACCCCCAAATATAAATTTTCGTCAAGTACTTCTTGAAATGGGACACAAGGAGTGCTTGGACAATGGGGTGTTGAAAACGAAGGGTGCGATGACCATGAAGGGTCTTACACCTTCATGGAGGTATTTTTTCATCCACCTGGTGGAGAGCATGGGTGGGAGTTCTGGTGGACTTGACCAGATTAACTCCTCACAAGCAGAAATGGCTTACTGCTTGTGGAACGGATTGAGAGTGGACTTTGCAGATATCTTGTATAGAAGCCTGGTACAAAAACTGAAGGGCACAAGGGGTGTTTGTATCCCCTTTTCAAGGTTTCTCTCTCTCTGTTTTAAACATATTCTGGGCAATGAAGCATATAAAAGTACAGATTCACCGTACACTAGGCCAGATTTGTTGAGGAATCTAGACTCTCTGGTATCTGAAGCTGGAGAGGTCGAAATTCCAGAAAGAATGCAACTGGCATTCGCTTCAACTGATGCACCTATTGAAGGTGAGTCAGAAAGGCAACTGGGCGGGCCTCAAAATAATGAGGGACCCTCCAGTTCGTCTAATGTTGTGGTTGAGGATAGAGCAACCATAACTGAAGGAACTCCAATCACATCTATCCCTGGTGAAGATACTTCGGTATCTGATCCTCCAACAGATGCACCCATCCAGGAAACTGGGGAAGGTCATCTGGAGACTGACCCTTCTGGTCAGCCCTCAGTTACATTCATGGATCTGGACATGAATGTTAATGACGAGGAAATCCTGATAGAGTCTTCGGATTCTGAAGGAACTGAAACAGACTTGGAGATTTTTGAGGCTTCTGTACAAGCTCAAAACCCTTCATCTCCAGTCTCCCTTCCAGACGCATCAATTTCACTTTCACCCTCCCAACAAAATGTGCATACTGATATATCTTTCCAAACTTATACCGCTCCTTCACCAACTGGGCAATTCTCATTTGCTCGAGAAATGCCACCCCCACCGACGCTGTTGTTCACACCTGAGCATTCTCAGCATGAACAACACATTGATTTTCCAGTCCTTTCTTCATCCACCACTCCTATTATATCTTCAACTGCTGGGCATGACAACTGGGGAGACTTCTTTAAGTTTGCCTCCTCCAGTTGCTCCAGTAGTAACTGCTGCTGGTCCAGTGACACCTTCTCCTTCGTCACTGGACAGTCAAGTTGTCTCTTTACAAGCCGATCTCCAAAACCTTCTTACCAGGGTGGAGGAGATTCAAAAGACACTTGACAAAAACACCAAGTCTTTCTCCAGATACCACAAAGATCACTTGACAAATATTAAGGTGGTTGATCTGGGGATTAACAAGTTTTCATCTAATGAAGACTTGGTGTTTAAAAAGCTAAATGAGTTGGTCACTGGCTGCAACAATCTGGCTGGTACTTTAAAGGAAGCCTTTGACCTTACTCATTCCAAGGTCACAAGTTCAATCTCCAATCTGCTTGGCAACACTGTAAGAACATCTGAAGTAGATTTGAAGGAGATTGAAAGGCAGGTAAAGGAACTGATTGAAAAACCTGGCCTAAATGTGACTGAACTTGGTGAGCAGTTGATGACTTCAGTTGGTCAGAAGATAGAGGATACGCTGGGTGCAAGAGAAGCACAATTGATTGAAAGGGTGATGTCTGAGATCACCAAGCTGGCCACTCCTCAGGTTGATCTGGCCCCACTCACCAGTGAGATCAACCAGTTGAGAGGCAGCATTGAGAATTTGAACACCCAGGTATCTCTACATGCTCAATCTTTAGATAAACTGACAACTGAAGTAGAGAATTTGAAGAAGAAGGATGATGAAATAAAGGATAAGGTGGTTTCTGGTTTGGATGAAGATTCCAAGATTTTAAATGAATTGAAAACTGGTCAGGAACAAGTTACAGCTAATGTTCTGACCCAGTCTAAAGAAACCAACCACCTTTGGAGATCTTTCAGGATGATGTGTGGGATTTTCAAGGAGTGTAAGGACATGCAAACATGGCAGCCTCTTGACCGGTTGCCATCTCACCCTTCTGAATGGGAAGCTATTCGGGCAGGTCTAGATGCTGCCAAGGGGGAAAGAAGTGCAGTCCTTCCACCAGTTGCACCTGGAAGAACTTCATCTAGAAGTCAAGTTGGAAGAGAAATGGTTGTAGCTACCAGTACTGAAGCTGGTGAGCAAGATGTTAGGGGGAATGTGTTGGATAAGGGAAAAGGTTTAGCTGTTGATGCATCTGCCCAGCCGGCTACTGATGTAATGTTAGAAACTGGCAATGCTGATATACTTCCTCCAGTTTCAGATAGTGATAGCAGAAGACTGGCTAGACTTGGCAATGATATTAAAGAAAGAAAGAAGATGAAACAAAGAAACCAAGTTGAAGCCAGGGCACATCTTGCACAGATCAAGTTACTTGATATGAGTGATGCCAATCTTTTGGGTATCACTAAGGAGGAGTATGTCAGGGTTAAGAATGATCCCAGGATAGTTGACCAGTTGAAAGAAATGCTGGATGTAGAACTGGACAGACACTATCCTGAGGATGAAGCTGAATTCGATGCCAGAAGTTTGAACATTTCAGTGGAGAAGGCTAAGGAGAATAGGGCCAGTGGGATTCTTAAATGAATTGCAAATGTTAAGAAGGTTGTGAAGAAGGTATTGAATCCACCAAGAAGGATTCCACAACCAAGAAGACCACTGTCAAGAGATGCTGACCTTAGCACATTTGTTGAACCAACTGGCGAGGTATCCAATGAAGACATCAAGTCCGCTGTACTGGCTGCTGGTGCTGGAAGTATAAAAATAACAAATGAATCTGAAGCAAGAAGCTATTACTCCCAGATCATGTCAACCAGAAGACATAGTGGTACTATCAATGGTGTTAATGTAACAATCAATCCAGGCACCAAAGTCTTTCACGTTGAAGTTAGTTATACCAGAGGGCCACTGGTTAAAACTGACAATCCTGGTGCTATGCAGTATGGGTTCAGTGAATGGGTGGAAATGGTGAATGTGTTGGATGCAAAGGCACAAAAGAATAGGTTTGAGAAAGCATGGGTGAACTTCTTAAGGGGCAAGATTCAACATAAAGAAAATCTGGAGCAAAAGCTGAATATTGACCCTGAAGACTCACAACCTATTTCTTCAGTGACCAAGAGAAGAGAACTGGCGAAGGGCCATCTGATTAAGTTCTTTCTTTTCAGTTATCTACTTGTATTTTGTTTTACATTCTGTAACTTGTATAAATTCATTCCTTGTATAAATGAAGTTACCAGTTTGTAACCACAAGGTAGATAATAGATTAAAATCTAACAAACCTAAAAGAAAAATCTAAGGCATTTATTGATCTATAAAAATGCCTTGGAAAACTTAGATAGATTTAAATCGAACAAGTCTCTTCAGTTCACACTTGTATAGATACAAGAACTAGAAAAAGACTTGGCAATATTTCTAGACAAATAGGGGAATTTGTTAGGACCAGTTCACCTGGTAAACTGGCCAGTCTCCAGTTGCATCTGGAGACCCAGTGAAACTGTCCAGTGAAACTGGAGACCTAGATGATTTGTCGAGAAATATATTGAAGTCCAGTTGCACCGTACAGTCAACACAACTGAAGACTTCCTCCAGTTGAGAACTGACCAGTTGAAGAATCATTCCAGTTGAAGTCGAAGACAACAAATGGAAGATAGAGAATGGCAATGGCAGCGAAGCCCAGTTGACATTCTAGTCAGTTACAAACTGGAGACCATCAGTGGAAAGCCCTTACAAAGCTTTACACTAATTACGAGGAATTGACTTTTATGCTTTATGTACCTTTACCCGGATAATAAGATTTATCTTATTATTTAATTACTAAAAGGTACATAAAGGTGGTTGATTAAAGTTGCTTTATCATGCGACTTTACACTGCATTTTTAAGGAATTAAATGCTATTCCTTAAATGCTCTCAACCACATTTGTACGGCCAAAGTTAAAATCCCAATGTTAACTTTGCCTATAAATACAAGTCATTGCACAACAAGAATAATAAGTGAAAACACAAAGTGAAAACACATAGTGAAAACACTTCACACTTTGCAAACCTGCAATATTCTTGGTGAACTTGTGCAATCTCTCTCAATCGCTAAAAGGAACATTTCACAACTTTAAGTGTTTCGATTGTCTTGAGAAATTCCGAGTGTAGATCAATTGTATTCATAGGTTGTTAGGATATTTACATTCTTGTATTATCTTGGTTCCGCAACAACCTTGTAATTTGTTTAACATCAATAAATAAATTACACATTGAAAATTACATATTGTCTCACCAATTTATCTTACAAGTTATTTGTATTATTGCATTGTTCTTTACTTATTGTCACTTAATAAGTAATCTATCTAGAACTTGGTATATACTCACTGCAACTGGTCATCTCCAGTTCAGTGCATATATTGCAAAGTAACTCCACCATCGACATAGAGGTGTCTTCAGGTAGTGCCATCTATTGAGTTGGGACTTACAAAATAACCAATCATCATATGATTCCATCCCACGGTACCGGATGGGAATCATCTCCACTACTGCTGCTGTCCATGGTAGCCATAAGGTAGCCCAGGTTGTCCAAAAATACTCGTCACCCAATCGGACGCCTCCTCCTGAGCTGCACCCGAACCACCTGCATCTCCTCCTGACTGACCAGCATCAAATCCTGAATGAGCACCTACATCCAAACCTGCAAAAGATGAAGAATCACCGCCAACATGTCCACCCTGAAAGACCCCAAACTGCACTGGACCTCGAGGAGAACCTCCTAAATCATGAGGTGGTGGTGACATGTTCCCCGGGGCAGTCGTACGAGAGAAAAAGGACTGACCCCCCTGACGATAATCGGGGACATAAATAGGCGGTGGAGAGAACGGAGGAATCGGGTCAGGTCGAACAAACTCCCGGCCGTGATACTGAGCATCCCACATAGGCTGATAATAATCAAGGCTATAGTTAGTGTGGGCCTGCTGTGATCCAACCCAGGTGAAATCATGGTCCACCCTCCGCTGGTAAGCATCAAACTCTCGCTGACTGTTCTGCTGAGCCTCATAGATATTCTGAATAGTGTTCCCCAAAAGTGTTAAATCAAACGAGCGAGGGATGGGAATGTTACGTCCAGTCCTCCTCGGGGGCTCCTGTGGAGCATCAGCCATCTCAACATCAGCCTCTCATCCTCCTCCTGTACAGGAGGTGGTCCTTCAACCTCACCCTCATCATCTAACAACTGCTCCTGCTCATTTGCTTTTTTTTTCTTCAAAATCTTTGCCCTATAAAGCTCATTAAACGTAAAATCCTCCTGATGCACTGGTAATGAAAGATAAGTCTGGCAATCATCAGAAGCAAAGACTCCCATCCTCTTATAAATGACCGTGATAAAATGTCCCAAAACCATATTCGAATCAGAATGATTACACATACGGTCCAGCAGTACAAGAGGAGGCAAAGCAAACCTGGATGGAGCTCCCTCAGAAAATAACTTAAGTAACCAAAGATCATTCTGGTACGCCTTCTCCCAATGAGTAGAACGTTGTACCAAGAAAGTCACAATCATCCGGTGGAGCAACCTCAAACGTACATTCTTAATCTTTGCCACACCACTTGTGTATGTCCATGTTTCTCCCCCCGTGATCCTGGTGTAATACTCCAAGATAGACTCTCCATCACCCAAATCGGCTCCTGTTCTATACCCCTTCTTCAAAATAGCCCTAAACTCTGCATTCTGCAACTCCTCCCTCGTATACATCCCACAGTAGTAACCAAATTCAGCAATTGACAGCTTCCTCTGTTGTCCCCCACAGTAAAACGAGACTACCCTCTCCTCAAAAATATCTTTGACTTTCCCTAACTCCTTCTTCAGTTTCAAGGTCGAATAGAACTCTAAGCATAACTCACGGTAGGCGGCTTCACGGTTAGCAAATACCCGCCGCCAAATATCACAACTCACGTCATGCCCTCTTGACTCACCTCCAACTCTCAAACTCATAGAAAACCACCGTCGAATGTCCTCCTGTACTCCAAATACCTGAGCTTGAAAAGGAGTTAGATGTCTTGCGGGAAGGACCGCATGCTTAGAAAGCTTATACAACTTGTTCTTGTATATGTTCTTTTGGGGCTGCCTAATTCCCTCAAATGATAGCCAAGCATGTCGCTCGTTCAGTTCTTCAATAAATGTAAGCGGCACCTCCACTTGTTTCTTTGAACTCGGCACATCAACGGCCTCACTGGATTGCCCCTCAACCATTTTCCTTTTTCCTGCGGCCTTATCTGTAGCTCCCGCTCCCTGCATTCACAAACATGAAAAACGACCAATTGTGAGTATTAAGAATGCGAAGTTGGAAACCATATTAAACAAGTCGAAAATCTTGGCAGGGAAGTTCCCCCACTGCGGCGCAGTGGGCATGCTGCACCCTCACTGCGGCGCAGTGAGGCAAAAAGACAAAACGGCAGAGGTTTCTCACTGCGGCGCAGTGAGGCAATGAACCCCCTCACTGCGGCGCAGTGAGGCACAAAACCTGGGCAAAAAGCTAGGGTTCATCATGACATGGCACAAAAAGGGGGGTACTCAAACAAGCACATTCAGGGAATAATCAAACAATAATCTCCACATAAATCGACATATACATCCCCCATACTTGTTCATAACAAATCCCCAATTTTTCAAAACCCTAATTTCAAAATTAAAATCAAAAATGGATGAACAAGATGCAAGATTCAACAACCAATTAGCTTCTCTTGCCCACAAACAGCAAAACCCCTAAATTAATTCGAAAGATTAAGCTAGCATAAAACCCTAGAAATTGAAAACTCAAAATAAAAGAAAAATACAAAGAAACTAAAGAGAAAAACTTACACTTCGTCCCATTATGCAATGTATGAAGATGAAAATCTGGAAAAGTGATTAAAGATGGAAGAAAAATGGAAGATTTTGATGGAAGAAAATGGTATTTTGGGTTTTTAGATGAGAGGAAGAAAGAAGAAAGAGTAAAGTTAAAAGTAAAAGAAAACTCAACTTACCTGGCTTTGACCTACCCGACCTCCCACTGCGGCGCAGTGGAGGTGCTTCTCTCCCACTGCGGCGCAGTGGGAATTATTTCACACGCGGGCAGGGGCTTTTCAATGCGGCGCAGCTGGGCTTTCCAACCCCCACTGCGGCGCAGTGGGAAGTCCCTGGGAATTTCCTTCACACATTTTTTTTTTGTGACAAAACTCAAATCACACTTACCCGGAACCGCATCGAATCGAAACCACACCTGCACTTACCAACTAAAACAAGATTAAAACTAAATAATTCGAAGAAAAGTAAAATGCAAGAAACTAAACACGGGTTGCCTCCCGAGAAGCGCTTAAGTTATTAACGAGTCTTTAGCTTGACTCGACAAACCTTCAAGTGTTCAACTCAAACACGGGGATCTCATCAAATATCCCTTCAACCTGCTCTTCTTCCAAATATAGCTTAAGTCGATGACCATTGACAATGAACGATCCTTCACCATTTCGCTTAAACAACTCAACATATCCCGACGGGTACACGTGCTTAATCTCAAACGGTCCAATCCATCTAGAAGTTAGTTTAGGTTGTTTAATCTTAAATTTAGACAAGAATAACAACACTTTAGCCCCAACCTTAAACTCTTTCCTACGAATTCTCTTATCATGCCAAATCTTGGTCTTCTCCTTATATAGCCTTGAATTCTCATAAGCACCTAACCTAAGCTCATCAAGCTCATGAAGTTGCAACATCCTAAGTTCACTTGCCTCCATCAAATCCAAATTCAAATTCCTTAAAGCCCAATACGCCTTATGCTCTATCTCAATAGGAAGATGGCAAGTTTTGCCATAGAGCAACCGGTATGGCGTGGTGCCAATCGGCGTCTTATAAGCCGTCCTAAACGCCCACAAGGCGTCATCTAACTTCTTTGACCACACCTTAGGGTTGTCTCCAACAGTTTTCTCCAAAATCCTCTTTAAGGCCCTATTTGTGTTTTCCACTTGACCACTGGTCTGTGGATGGTACGAGGTAGAAAAATAGTGGACAACACCATACCTCTTCATCACTTTGGCTAATTGATGGTTTGCAAAATGGGTTCCACGGTCACTAATCAAAGCTCTAGGGCAACCAAAACGACAAAACAACTGTTTCAAGAAATCAATGACTACACGCGCGTCATTCGTGGGCAAAGCCTTGGCTTCGGCCCATTTAGACACGTAGTCAACGGCGACAAGAATGTACTGAACTTATTAGACGGTGGGAATGGTCCCATAAAGTCTATACCCCAGACATCAAATACCTCACATACCTGAATGCTCTGTTGAGGCATCTCATCCCGTTTAGTGATGTTCCCTTGTCGCTGACAGATGTCACAAGTCTCAACCAAAGTCTGGGCCTCCTTGAAAATTGTTGGCCAATAGAACCCTGCATCAAAAACTTTCTTACCCGTCACTGAAGGACCATATTGTTAGTCCCAAATATAGATGATTAACTAAACCCGACTAGCAAGTACAACTGATCTTGATGGACAAGTTCAGTTTACGATCCAGATATGGATAACAAGAAACAATTGACTTAAAGTAAAATGCAAGAACTAAATGGCAGAAACTATATAAAGATATATATAAGTATAATCAAGTATGTAGCATTGAGACACGTTGTTTTCTTTCTAATGTATTTGATTTATTGATATATAAACAAATACAAGGATTGTTGCGGAACAAAGATAAACACCCAAGTGTAAGTATCTAAACAATCCCGAAAAAACAAGTGATCTAAATAACTTGGAAATACTCGTAAGTTTACTTAGAGTATATCTCACAAGTTGCAATGCTAAAGTTTCAAGCACTTTGCAAGTTGTGAGAAGACTTTATATTTATAGACCAAGTTCATGATGACATGGACAAGATCGTATAAAAGTGGTTGTGAGCATTTAAGGAATTAAACCTAATTCCTTACATGCTTTACTAGGAAGAGTATATAAGTCAGTTGATGTGACTTATAGTACTATGTTCCAAACCTATACATTTACCTTGTACCTTTTATTAATAGATAAATCTATTAACTGGGTAAAGGTATGTAAAGTAAAAAGTCTTCCTCGTAATCAGTGTAAAGTGTTGTAAATACTTTACACTGAGATGCTTCAGTCTTCGATCTGGTAGAATCACTCTTTGCTCGCTTCTGAGATGATTCTCTTTTTCATACTTCAGTCTTTGACTTCAGAATGAATGCTTCAGATTTATCTTGATCTGAACTGAAGTGAAGCTTCAGTGAAGTAATTCTGATACGGCTCAGAATTCTGTACAAACGTTTTCACTGAACTTCAAGCTATTTCTGAATAAATTATACTTGGTCGATTTCCGACCTAACAAATTCCCCCTATTTGTTCTGAAATAGTGCATGCATCTCAGACTTCTATCTATACATGCTTGTAAGTCTGAAATGCAAGTTTTTGTTTAAGTTGTAAAAATTTTCTAAGTACATCTTATAGATCATTGATGTCTCAGAATTTTACTTGTGGTTTTCTAACTTAAATTTACCATCTACTTATTGGTTACAATTTGCAACATATATATACAAACTGAAATGTTTGTTACAAATGTAAATATATTACAAGTACATGATAAACTGAAAAGGAACTACTTCTTGGCAGGCCTTGAACCAGAAGGTGCTTCAGTAGGTTTCCTTTTCAGTGGAGAATGATCCTTCTTTCCAAACAATCTGCTTTCAATCTCTACTTTGGCTTGCATCTTTTGTTGTATTCTGGATAACCATGCACCAATCAAAACAGATTTCGGCTTCCCCTTCAGAATCTGGATCATCTCCCTATGCTCTGAAATCCCAAACTCATGAACTGAAACTTGATTATATTCTTCAGCTGCCCTACCTTCTCTTTTTACAATCAAATCAAACAACTTCAATCCATCAGCCTTTGTAACTTCTATCAATGATTTTGGCCTGATGCGATCGATGATTCATGTAATGATCATACTGATCCTTCTCATGTTTTCTTTTAAGTTCAGCAGCATCATCAGATGGTTTGAGGGAAGTAAAGACAACATCACGAGAATTCTTTCTTGCAGACCTTGTTCCAGTTACTTTGGGCTTTGTGGTTGGTCTGAACAACTCTTTTTCAACCTTCAGAACTTCGGCCAGAATTTCCTTCCTTTTAATTGCCATTTCCTTTTCTCTATTTCTCTTCAAGTCTTCAATAGACAACTTGAAGGTTAGACTCTATAGCTTTTGTTCCAGAGGTGAGTAATTCATCCCACATTCATACTCGAGCATATCAACAACAGACTTCTGCACTCTTGGATCATTTTTTATTTTCAAATATCTTTCCAGTGACAAACCAAGAGCTGCAGCATCTATATGATCAAGGGTCCCCATCTTCAGATGTTGTTCCCTTTCTCTTTCTTTTTTCCCTCCACATAATGAATTGATTTGAGACCTGCTTCTGCAAAGCCTCCAATTTCTTACTATCAGCATCAAGATCGTGCAGGGGATAACCATGCTCATCCACATTCTCACCAACAATAATCCCAGAACCCTTAGAACTTTTCTTTGTTGGTTCTTCCTCTAATGGGGCCTTGCCCTTATCTTTCTTACCAGATTCAGATTCAGTTTCCCCCTGAACTGAGGCACTACCAGATGGCACCTCAGTTTGCTTCTTGGTTGCTTCAATGATTTCTTGTGTACTTGCAAGCAGACCAATAGGCATAACTTTTCCCCCTTTGGGGACCTCTGAAGGCAACTTAGCGAATTCTTCAATGGCCATTTGCATGCCCTTCAGTGGTTCCCAACTTTGTTGTTGTAAGCATTCAGAAATTCCTCTAGAAAGCTGAGCAAACTAAGATCTTAATCTGAAATTGGAGTTCAGATTCAGCGACTCTTTATCCTTTATCTCTTTCAACTGCTTTCTATCTTCTTCAGTGAATGAGGGAACAGGAGGAGCAACAATATTTTCCTTCTTGAGATGAGTTAGAATTTCTTCTAACTGTTTGGACTGATTCTGAACTGAGCCTTCAAGTTTGGACACTGAATCTTTTACTTCATTCACAGCCTTGTCCACTTTGTCATATGTGTCTTTGGTTAGTTCAACAATCATCACTCTAACCTTCTCACCAACCTTCTCAGAAACGGATTCTGAAATCTGAGTAACTAGATTCTGAGTTAGCTCAGACTTCAGATTATCCAAAATACCAACACTTATAGAAGCCCCAAGTTCTTTCTCATTTATACTTGGCTTCTTAACCAACTCATGTACTTCTCTTCCAACAACCATAAAATCTTGCTTCATCAGCTGAACACAAGATGTCAAGTTTGCAACCACCGAAGCTTGAACATCTCTTTTTGTTAGCTTGAAGGCTTCTCTGATTGCAGAGCTCACCTTGTTGCAAGTCATCACCAGCTCATTCAGCTTCCCAACTACTAGTCCTTCGTTTCCAGCAACCTTGGTTAACTCAGTTCCAAGAAACATCTGAGCTCCTTTCATTTCAGCCACAGAACTAGTATTGGCAGTTAGAGACTTGGTTAAGTCCTCCACCCTTAGAATAAGGCTTTGGACTTCGGTTTGAGTCTTTTCTAACTGTGCTTCTACATTTAAAGGTGGTGGAGGTTGTGCAGAAGCAGGAGCAATAAATGGTAGATTACCAAGCCCTTTAAGAACATTGTTCAGTTGTAAATCAGTTGGACTCTCAGATTCTGTATCAGAATCCAAGTCCGTCTCTATTGGGGGATCATAATTGATAGGGGGTGGGATTTTGTGAATTTGGGGGTGAAGAAATTGAAGTGATGGATTAAAAGTACCGGCTGTAACATAGGCAGGATTAGTGCCCGGTGGAAAAATTGGATGTTGATGAGATGGAAGTGGTGGAACATAAGGATTAATATCTTGTTCTTGTTGGTCTGGTTGAATTTGGATTTCTGGGGGAGGAGGAGGGGCGTTTGCGAGGATGGTGGCTGGCTCAAAATCAGATTGATTCGCCTCCAATAATCCCTCGTCAAACTCAAAATCAGCAAGGGAATCGAGATTCCCCTGAGGTAGCTCATCGTCATCCTAGAAAGCATTCACCACTGCATTTGGGTCAGATATGCCCTGGTTTGGGTCACTAGTACCCGCACCAGTTTCTGGTTCAACATCTGCAGAAGCAGGTGCATCCAGATTCAATGATTTCAACCGTAGGTACACTAACGGGTCCCACATTCTTTTGTGGCCCACTTAGTGACCTTTCTGAACCAGCTAGTGTGGCTGAAATAGTTTTATTAAATACCTGAAGCATAGCAGTGGATAGTTCAGGCTCATTTTCAGCAGTGGATGCCTTTGAGAAATCTCTGCTGTATTCAGGTACTGAAGCTTCAGGTCCAGCTTGATTATAAGCTTCACCAAGAATATCCATGAAACATAAGCTTAGAAATCTTGGAAAGGCAATATGCAGACTTCTCTTTCCTTTTAGTTTTGTAATCAACTGAGAAAAGAGAATCTCAGCAAAGTCTGCTTGTATCCCATTCCAAATATAATACCCCATCTCAACTTGGGGTAATGAAAGTTGGTCCAACCCTCCATGGTTGCCACCAAGACTTTCCACAATCTGGGTCCAGAAGAACCTCCAGCAATTGCCAAATCCAGACATACCGGTGGCGACTAGAACCTCCCTGAAATTGACTCCTTTGAGTCTTTTAGCAAATACCTGGGAAGGTTCGAGGTAGTTCAGATGAAGGGAGTTTCTGAACCCCTCAAGAGTGATAACACACTGCTTGGTGCCCTCATTGAGAGTGAAGGAGATGGATTGTTCATCTTTACTCACCACAGCAGTATACCAGAATTCAAGCAAGTATCGATGATACAATGCCTGAGGATTAGCGGTCAGAGCATAATGGAAAGGGGATTGCTCCCAAAAATTATTAATTCTTCCCATTAGGGTTTTGGATTTCACATTTAATTGAGCCAAGAAATTGCTCATGTTAAATCGGATTTGAGAAGGAGTGAAATTCTTTGGCCATGTGGCAGATGTTTTCACAACATCCGATGGAGTATATTCAAAATTGATGAGCGATTTGTGTTGTGAAGAAGATGATGATTTAGACATTTTAAGAATCGAAAGTTGAAAGTGAAAGGAATATGAAGAGTTAAGGAATTTGAGAGTAAATATGAGAGAGATTGATGATTGGGAAGTAAATGAAAAACGAAAGTAAATGAAAGAATGAAAAGGAATTTGAATTTAAGATGGAATATAAAGTGATTTTCCAATTAAAAACAATTTCTGGGGTCAAGTCCGCATTAAATGCAGAGACGTTTGAGTGACCCCACCCTACAACACTTTTTCAGAAAAAGTACTCATTTCTTTCCCTTTTACGGCGCAACTTGTGTGACACATAAGCATGACCAACGTAAGTTAAAAACATAGTATGCAGTAGGCCACGTGTACACACAATTGACCAAGTATCAAAAATATCTTGAAAGGATTGTTGTCTTTCAGTGATGACAAAATAAATTCTGAGCATGGTCAGTTCCAAAGAGATCTGAACCATCTCAGTTAATAAAATTCAACTGAAATATTTTTGATTTTCTGAAGTGCTTCAGTTAAATACATTTTTCTGAGTAAAAGGTTCCCCCTCAAAAATGAAGGTTTATTTTAAAGTTTGAAAAATATTTAACATTCCCCCTGAAGTGATGATCCATGAATTAATAAGTGCCAAGATAGTATCACAAAGGCGTTCGATAGCTAGGCGAGCAAAAGTTACATGGATCGCTCAGACTGGTGAACCAGATCAGTGTCACTGAGGCGTTCATAACAAGATTACCAGTCTAAGGATTTAACATACCCAACTCACTGACCAGATGTTTAAAGGTTTTGACATCTAAAGGTTTTGTAAAAACATCAGCGAGTTGCTCATCAGTGGGAATAAAGTGCAATTCAATATCTCCTTTCAGAATATGATCACGAATGAAATGATACCTGAGATCGATGTGCTTGGTTTTCGAGTGCATCACAGGATTGTGAGATATGGCAATGGCACTAGTGTTATCACAAAAGATTGGAGTCTTTGTGTAAGTAACACCATAATCAGTCAGCTGGTTTTTCATCCATAGAATC
The DNA here is from genome assembly GCA_034093135.1 of Erigeron breviscapus. NCBI lineage: Eukaryota > Viridiplantae > Streptophyta > Magnoliopsida > Asterales > Asteraceae > Erigeron > Erigeron breviscapus. Next base: position 25,490,676 of record CM067167.1, read on the forward strand.
TGAGCACAACAACTTGCTGCAGAAATATACTCAGCTTCTGCAGTGGATAGTGATACTGCAGTCTGCTTCTTACTGGTCCAGCTTACTAATTTGCCACTAAGGAAATGACACCCTCCTGTGGTACTTTTCCTGTCTATCTTACAACCTGCATGATCAGAATCTGAATAACCCATTAGATCTAGACTAGAGCCTTTGGGATACCAAAGACCCAATCTGGGGACACCTTTAAGGTATCTGAAGATCCTTTTAACAGCATTTGCATGTGCTTCTCTGGGATCAGACTGAAATCTAGCACAAAGGCATGTTGCAAACATTATGTCTGGTCTACTTGCAGTTAAATACATCAGTGAACCAACCATACCACGATATTTTGTATGGTCCACTGGTTTTCCATATGGATCAGAATCCAAAGTTAATGGAGCAGAAATAGGAGTATCTTTTGATGAGACTGAATCAAATTGATATTTCTTTAATAAATCTCTGACATATTTTTCCTGGTTTATGAAAATACCATCTTCAGTTTGTTTTACTTGAAGTCCCAGAAAATATGTCAGTTCACCCATCATACTCATTTCATACTCAGAAGACATGATTTTAGAAAATCTTTCACACATCTTCTCATTTGTAGAACCAAACACAATATCATCAACATAAATTTATACTAAAAGGATATCACTTTTATCATGCAATATGAACAAAGTATTATCAATTGCACCACGTTTAAAACCATTTTTAAGAAGATGTTTAGTAAGAGTATCATACCAGGCTATGGGTGCTTGTCTCAGACCATATAAGGCTTTGTTCAGTCTGTACACCCAATGTGGTTTTTCTTCATTGATGAATCCTGGTGGTTGATACACATAAACGACTTCTTCTAGTTCTCCATTCAGGAATGCACTTTTAACATCCATTTGATAGACTTTAAACTGATGATGAGCTGCAAAAGCTAAGAATATTCTGATAGCTTCAAGTCTAGCAACTGGTGCAAAAGTTTCATCAAAATCTATTCCCTCTTCTTGTGCATATCCTTTTGCAACAAGTCTTGCTTTGTTTCTGATGATATGACCTTCTTCATCCATCTTGTTTCTGAAGACCCATCTTGTCCCAATTGGTTCCTTCTTCAGGTTACTGGGACAAGGAACGAGTTCCCATACATCATTTTTTAAACTGGTTGAGCTCATCTTGCATGGCTTCAACCCAGCTTGGGTCTTGCATAGCCTCGTCAATCTTCTTGGGTTCAATTAGAGATAAGAAGCTGACGTTTAAGCATTGATCGCTTGTAGCTCTTCTGGTCTGAACCCCTTTACTGGACTCTCCAATAATTTGCTCGATTGGATGTGCTTTTGTCCATTTAGAGTATTGACCAAGATGAACAATGATATCAGTGCAAGAACTTCTCTGAGTAACTTCAGGAGGAGCTTCAGAAAATACATCTTCAGATTCTTCTTCTTCCTGCAGATCATGACTTGCATCATGAAATTCTTCAGATTGAGGTTGCTCAGTGGAGCCTGATATCAGAGGAGAAGCAGCATGTACATCTGATCCAATAGTCAGTTCAGAAGGTAGTTTGAAACTGACTGGAGGATAAAATGGAATGTTGCTAGGCTTGTTTATTACTGGTTCTGAACGGAGATGTTCAGAAGCAGGTTCAGGTGACTGATCAGTTTCAGCAATAGGATCAGAATCACCAAAAACTTATTGGACTTTCTGAGGGTGGTACAGGAATAGAATTTTTAAAGATTGCAGAATTGGATTCATCAAAGGTAACATGAATTGACTCATCAACCTTTTCAAGTCTCTTGTTAAAGACTCTAAATGCCTTGCGATTTGATGAATATCCTAGGAAGTATCCTTCATCAGCTTTTGCATCAAATTTTCCAAGCTGATTTAATCATTCAGAATGTATACTGGACACCCAAATACATGGAAGTATCTAATATTAGGCTTTCTATTTCTGAGTACTTCATAGGAGGTCTTCTTGTGTCTTTTGACATAAACAGATCTGTTCTGAGTGTAGCAGGCAGTTGCAACAGCTTCAGCCCAGAAATTCTTGGGAAGACCAGATTCATTCAACATACTTCTAGCAGCTTCAATCAGCATACGATTCTTTCTTTCTACAACACCATTCTGCTCTGGTGTGTGAGTTGAGGAGAAGTTCTGAGATATGCCAGTTTCAGTGCAGAAGGACTCCAGAGTAGCATTTCTGAATTCAGTGCCATTGTCACTTCTGAGCTGACAAACTTTTCGCTTGTGCTTGAGCTCAATTTGTTTGATGAGAGCAATGATTTCAGCAGCAGCTTCACTTTTGGACCTGAGGAAAATCACCCAGCAGTATCTTGAATATTCATCAACGATAACAAGGGTGTACTTCTTTTCTGCTCTGGTCTGAACATTCACTGGTCCAAAAAGGTCTATGTGAAGCATGTGAAGAGGTTCAGTTATACTAAAGCTTTGTTTTGTCTTGAATGAAGCTCTTTTCTGCTTACCCATTTCACAACCTGGACATGGCTTGTCTTTATTGAAAGACATAGAGGGTATCCCATCAACAAGTTGTTTTCTAGACAACTTATTAATATTTTTGAAGTTCAGATGGGATAATCTCTTGTGCCACAGCCAGTTTGTGTCTTCATCTGCCTTTGAGTAGAAACATTGTTCAGTGGTAGAAGGATTCATATCAATGACATAAATGTTTCCCTTCCTTTGTGCAATCAGTACCACCTTTCCATCTCTGTTGAATATGGTGCCTTGTGAAATATCAAATAAAACCTTGAAGCCATCATCACACAGTTGACTGACACTGATCAGGTTATATTTCAAACCGTTCACATATGCAACACGTGTGAATTTGACTTGACCATTATTCACCACACCATATCCCTCAGTTTTTCCATTACCATCATTTCCAAAAACTATTGAGGGTCCCTCTTGCACCCTATATTCCTCTAGCAGGGTCTGATAACCAGTCATGGTTCGGCCAGCAGCACTGTCCAGAAACCATATATTCTTCTTTCGGTCTCCCTGCACACAAACAAAGATTAGTTCTTTTTGGAAACCCATCTTTGGATGGGTTCACTAGACTCTCCGTTAGCAGTCTCAGATTTCTTTGGTTCATAAGGAACAGAAGGATCAAAGGGGATTTCAGTCATTATTTCAGATGACACAAAAGTAGTTGGTTTGATGGGGTTTTCAACCTTTTTCTTTTCAGATTTCTGCTTGATTTGCTTAGAAAAAGGTTTTTGTATTTTGTTTAGGTTGAAGAGAAGGAGTTTCAACATTTTTTAAACGTGCATTACAACTCTGCACTTGTCTAGCCAATAGTTGAAATTGACTTTTTAACCTTAACAAAATTGATTCTTCATTAGACACCTGAGCCTTACCTGAATCTGAGGTAGATGGCTCAGTAGGGGAGAAATTTTTCTTCTTCTTTAGGTCTTTAGGAACCTTAGATGAAGTCTGAGGGGATGGCTTTTTGGATTTAGCCTTCCTTTCTGAAATAGTTGTCTGAGCTGTTTCAGATTTACCCTCAGATTGTTCCTGGGCTTTATTAGTTACAGTTTTCTGCTTGCCAACTTTAGGAAAAATGATTTCAGGTTTTATTTCCTTTGGAAGTGCATCTAAATCAGTGATTATGGATGCCAAATGAAGATCACCAGACTCATATGCTGCTCTTTGTGATGCAAAAGTATTTTTAATTGCAGCATCTGGCCTTGGTGCTTTCATCCAAGATTTAATAATTGCTTGTTCTTTTCAAGGATGGATTTTAATTCTTCCTTTTCCAATTCTAAAGTTGCAACCATAGACTGATAACTTTTTAGAGCCAAATGAACATCTTTCAGTTCTTTCAGTCTGGCATGACTGGCGTTTAGTTCAGATGCATTATTTTCAAACATTTTTAGGCTTTCTGAACGCACTGTCTCAACAAATGAGATGTCAGCCTCTAAAAGAACCAAAAGGTCCAGTTTGTGTTCCTCATTATTTTCAAAGCCAAATTTACTGACCTTTTTCATTACAATATCCACCCAGCGACCAGATTCAACATCGGATTTGACCAAATGACCTTGATCTTCTTGTGCCATGAAACACATGTCCCTAACTTCTTCTTCATCATCAGATGATTCATCAGATTCTTCCCATTTTTCAGTTTTGGCAATCATACAACTGTTGCTTGAGTTGTCTTGTGCCAGAAGAGCCATATGTGCCTTTAACTTCTTGTATTTGGCCTTATAGCTGTCATCAGATTTTTGAAAAATAGAATGGTTAGGAGCAGATTGTGATGATGATGGTTGACTAGATCTGCATTCCTTCATGAAATGTCCTTTCTTGCCACATTTAAAGCATTCAAGATTAGACTTGTCAATAGAAGCGCTGGAAGCAAAAGGTTTGCCAGATCGATTGATTTGGCCTTAAAACGATTGAACGTTTTAGCCAGCATGGCAACCAGATCATCATTGTCATCCTCATTACAATCATGAGTAACATTACCAGAGACACCAGTTTTTAACATTTCAAAAACCATCTTCTTCATCGAGTCAGAAATGTCACTCTCAGAAGATAGTAGAGCAGTACTATGTGGTTCAGAATACTGAACCATACCAGAACTGGTAGAAACATGATTCTGGCATCTGCTCAGCCAAAGCTCTCTCAGCTTTTTTCTTCAGTATATCTGAAGGCTCCATAAAGGGAAGCAAGAGTGTGACTGTGCAAAGTTTTGCATTGTCTCAAGACCAAGATTAAATTTTCCCATTTAGAAGGTAAAATGTCACAAAATTTTCCAACAGAATTTCTTTATCTTTGGTTACACCCAGGGCTTTCAGTTGATTACCAGATTTGTAAATCTGATGTAAGTTTGAGTTAAAGTTTCCCCAGGGACAGCAAAGAAAGACTCATATCTTTTGTTTAAAGCAACTTTTCTTGTGACAATTGTCTCATTGTGCCTTCAAACTGTGTCATTAGTTCCTCCCACATTAATTTGGAATTTTCAAGTAAAACAATAGTGGGCATAAGGGTTTCAGGAACTGCATATAAAATCATATTTTGTAACTTAGTGTCAAGGTCTACAAGTCTATGATCTTCCTCAGACCAATGATCCTTCTCCTTAGGTGACTGCCTAGGAGTCCCATCGGTATTTCTGACAACAGTAGAAGCATTCATGGGGACAAAGGGTCCTTCTTTTAAGATATCGGGCAAGTGTCTTTCAACACCAGCAATATACTTTAGCATGCATGCTTTCCATGTTTGAAAGTTTTCACTGTTCCCATCAAACTTGGGAACAGGATTATTTGGAAAGTGTACGTGTACATTATGCGATGGTATATTGTTGTTGATGATAGGGGGTGGAGTAGGTGGGGTAGTGTTATTAGGGTCAGGACGTTCTTGTTGAAAGTCAGCCATCTATGCAGATCAAAGGTTAAAGAATTGATATAATTCAACCTTGCTGCTCTGATACCAATTGTTAGTCCCAAATATAGATGATTAACTAAACCCGACTGGCAAGTACAACTGATCTTGATGGACAAGTTCAGTTTACGATCCAGATATGGATAACAAGAAACAATTGACTTAAAGTAAATGCAAGAACTAAATGGCAGAAACTATATAAAGATATATATAAGTATAATCAAGTATGTAGCATTGAGACACGTTGTTTCTTTCTAATGTATTTGATTTATTGATATATAAACAAATACAAGGATTGTTGCGGAACAAAGATAAACACCCAAGTGTAGTATCTAAACAATCCCGAAAAACAAGTGATCTAAATAACTTGGAAATACTCGTAAGTTTACTTAGAGTATATCTCACAAGTTGCAATGCTAAAGTTTCAAGCACTTGCAAGTTGTGAGAAGACTTCACATTTATAGACCAAGTTCATGATGACATGGACAAGATCGTATAAAAGTGGTTGTGAGCATTTAAGGAATTAAACTTAATTCCTTACATGCTTGTACTAGGAAGAGTATATAAGTCAGTTGATGTGACTTATAGTACTACGTTCCAAACCTATACTTTTACATTGTACCTTTTATTAATAGATAAATCTATTAACTGGGTAAAGGTATGTAAAGTAAAAAGTCTTCCTCGTAATCAGTGTAAAGTGTTGTAAATACTTTACACTGAGATGCTTCAGTCTTGATCTGCTAGAATCACTCTTTGCTCGCTTCTGAGATGATTCTCTTCTTCATACTTCAGTCTTTGACTTCAGAATGAATGCTTCAGATTTATATTGATCTGAACTGAAGTGAAGCTTCAGTGAAGGAATTCTGATACGGCTCAGAATTCTGTACAAACGTTTTCACTGAAACTTCAAGCTATTTCTGAACAAATTATACTTGGTCGATTTCCGACTGAAGGACCATAATGACCCCAGTTGGCCCGTAGTGACACGCATCCAAAATCTCTCTAGTCTCAGCTCCAGCAACACATCTCCTAACCATACCATCTGCACAAACATGAAACAAGTATGGATGGTCCCAAAAATAATACTTAACATCCGATATGAGCTTCTTCTTCTGCTGGGACGTGAAATCATTAGGTATCTCACCTGCAACCAAATAATTAGCTATATCTGTAAACCAAGGAGCTTCATCAGAGTTAGAGATAAACATTAAAGACTCATCGGGGAAGTGATCATTGATCTCCCCATCACGAAGTTCCTCCCGGTGAGGATCTTCCAAACGACTCAAATGGTCGGCAGCCAAATTTTCTGCCCCTTTCTTATCCTTTATCTCAATGTCAAATTCTTGCAACAAAAGAATCAAACGGATAAGCCTGGGTTTAGCATCCTGTTTCGAGAACAGGACTTAAGGGCTGAATGGTCAGTGAAAACTATGGTCTTACTCAAAACAAGATATGATCTACAACTTATCAAATGCAAAGACCACTGCAAGCAACTCCTTTTCTGTAGTGGTGTAATTTTGCTGGGCGGGGTTCAAAGTTACTAGCAAAGTAAATGGGTTTGAAATGTTTCTCAACCCTTTGCCCTAGCACAGCTCCCACAGCATAGTCACTGGCATCACACATCAACTCGAAAGGCAATTCCCAATCTGGAGCTACCATGATAGGAGAATCAGTCAACTTCTCCTTCAATACCTGAAAAGCACTCAAACAAGCATCAAAAACAAAAGGAACGTCCTCTCCA
>CM067167.1:25498813-25559361 GCA_034093135.1 Erigeron breviscapus
TATGTAAAAAACATCTTTAATTTCTTTTTGGCATATTTATTTACTGTTCTTTTTAAACTTTTCTTTATGTAAAATATTTAAGTTATCTTTTATATTTCAAAGTAAACATATTTAAATATTTTAAAGTATCCTATATTCAACTTTTTAAATTATGTTACATCTTTATTTGTAGAATTTGTAAAATAAATTTATTTAACATCTTTTATGTAAATAATTGATTAAAGGTGTTTTTCTTTTATCACATAATATTATGTTAGTATATATTATTATAAGTCATTGCTACTCACGTATTATCATTTATATTAATATGTGTTTTTTGCTTGCCTTTTAAACATGGTACACATTTATCTTCCATCCCAAACTTCTTAACTGGAACACCATCAACTAATCCAAGATTAACAAGTTCATTCATCTTCCGAAAGTTGATATGTCCCATTCTTCGATGCCAGAGGAGAGATTCAGACTCATTTGCTTTGCTCAACAAACAGAGGGGCTCCGTTGGATTATCAACACCTAAAACTAAGCCATAGATGTCTCTCTTCCTAGGAGCTCTGAGCATAATCTATTCTTCTGGAATAACGAAACCCGGCTTCAAGATGAATGCCTCCTTTTCTGTGAAATGAACATTGTTGCCCTTGTCACAGATCTGTGAGACACTCATTAGATTATGAGTAAGTTGTTCCACATAGTATACTCTTTCTAGAGTAAGTTGTCCATTGACGACATCTCCCTGACCGGTGATGTTGCCGCCCTTGGATCCAGCAAAACAAACATACGACCCATTTATACCAGTAAAATTGGACAAGAGTTTCCTGTCCCCTGTCATGTGCCTGGAGCATCCACTGTCAAGGTACCATAAATGAATTGGTATCCTAGGAACTCCCTGCACATAAAATGAGAAAAATTAGTTTTCATTGGGGACCCAAACCTTCTGAGGTTTGGGTCGACCCTTCTCATCCCTTAGAATCAGTTCAGTCCAATACCCATTGCTGGAAGCCGTGGGTGGAACATGATTCTCATCTCGTCTTCTCACAGGAGGAGACTTCTGTCCTCTCGTCGGAGAAGGTCTAGGAGAATGAGGGCCATATGAAGATCGAGCACTCGAATGAATTTGGTCATAGAACGAATTTTGACTTTTAGGAACAGAACGATCAGTTCGTGGAGGTGTTTGAAAACGATTTGAACTCCTATGAACATTTCCTGAGGCACCTTTCAGTGGAGATTCACGTCGTTGCGGTATAGTAAACGGTTTTGGAGAAGATTGAACTTTAGACTCATCAACCTGTTTATTATTACCCAACCCCCTTTTTCCTTCTGAAGTGGAAGCCTTTGAAGGAGAACCTGATCTTCGAGGTCTATTTAGACATACACTATAAACATGACCCTTTTCATGACAAGCAAAGCAAGAGAGGACCTTGAACTTTTTGTTTGTATCTACCTTTTTATCGGTACCTACAGATTCATTATTAGCACTAGTGTCCACTGACTTACTTGTTTTTCTTTGATTTTCCTTTTCAGGGTCTTGTTTAGTTGGTGAAATCCTAGACTTCCTAGCACCATCTTTCTCATGTCTATCTTTACTTGAAGATTTCTTAAGTACAGGCATTAAGATGTGCTTTAAAACCTTAGTTGCTTCTTCATTAACGGCTAAGTTATCTTCAGATTTTCTAATCCTAGACTGCTTAGGTAATGGAGTGAGACGTTGCTGACTTAATTTCTTCATATCCTCAATAGCAACATCCCAGACTTTATCAATCCTCTTAGGGTCAATAGATTCTAATGGGAATTCTAACTCAGTATAGACCCTATTACTCTTATGAAGTGTAAAGTGTACAATACTGTCTTTCTGACCATAAGGAGTAGACTGATTTAAAGCAACACCTTTCAATTTTTCTTCCTTGTTAGGTTGAGAAGAAACTCCTTTAGACTCTTTTGTTCCCTCAGGCAACTTTGCCTCGGAAATTGAGTCTTTTGGTTTACCATCTACAACACTAGGTTGAAGTAGGATTTCAGGAATATTAGGTTCAACAGGAGTATAGTTTTTATTGAAAGGAGGAGGCACATCTTTATAAGAAATCTTAGCAGTTTCAAGACTCTTAGAAGAAGAATTCTCAAACTTTTTCATATGCATCAAAAGCTCAGAATGTCTAGCAGAATCAGATTTAGCCTTAAATTCCAAGATTTCTATCCTAGCATCAACAAGTTCCTTTTCTACGGTAGCACACTTTCTAGCTAACAAGGAATAAGCTTCACTACTTACTCTTTCTATAGCCACAGAATGATTGACTTTATCTTTCATTGCTCTAATGTCAGATTCTAAGGATCTAATCTTTTCCTTGAAAAATTTTTCCTTATCATTTACAGTTAGACCCTTTTTAATTAATTTATCTCTTTCATCATGAGCAGTATTGACAACAGATTCTAATTTCTTAATTTGTTCATTCTTTTGTTCAAGTTCATCAAACATGCGATTAACAATTTTGCAAACATGAACAATAGTATGTAAAGAATAAGATACCTGTTGGTCTGCCTCTTTGCAATCTGCATGTAAGCAACAAAGTCATCCACAGTCATGCCAGCCGGAATCTCAAACTCTTGCATCTGCTCTTCAATTGTCTTTTCACTCTTTTCTATGGCAGAATCTTTTTTAACCTCAGCAGCTTTCACTTCATCAAGATTCTTGACATCTTCTAACTCATTGTCAGATTCGGAATCAGTATCATATACACCAGCAGCAACAGATTCCACATTCGAACTTTAGTATTTTCATACAATTGCTCTTCACTGTGGTAGACTGTGGTGTCCAAGAAATTATCGGGAGAATCAACTATTTGAGCCATATCATCAAGAATTTCGGCCAAATAAGCGTTATTGTTCTCATCATGTGGAAGATTCCAAACATAAGAACCATCTGGTTGAACAGCTACTATAGCCTTGTCATTGCCATTGACATTTGCAGTAGGATCATCAGTCAATAAAAGAGCTCTAGTAGAATTTTGATTGAGCGGACGATTACTACCTCTATCTTGACGTGTAGGCGTAACATTTGCCTCTCTCTTAGGCCGTTGACATTCTCTGGCAAAATGTCCAAAACCTTCGCAGTTATAGCATTTCACCTTTGACTTGTCAAATCCTTGAGTACCTCCAGTAAGCTGTCTTCCTATTCTATTCATAAACTTTTGTACTCTCCTGGTGATCATTGCCAATTGCCATTTCAGATCCATTTCTTCAACATCATCTGGATCTATCTGATCGTAATCTTCATCAATAAGTGCTGGATCTGTGATTCTTCCTGCAACAAAAGCTTCATGTGCAGCACACATAGCAGCAAATACATTCATCATGCCCTCAGCTGATTTCATATTCATAGGCATGGACTTGTAACCAGCAGAAGAAGATGTAATGTTTCCAAACTTCATATTTCCAGTCTTTGTTCCTTCATTAGCCCATTTACCCCTGTTACCAGCATCAGTAGCCATGAATCCGGAAGAATCATCTCCATCCATTAATGGACCACAATTGTCTGTCTCACCAGTATTACCAACTCCAGAAAAGAAAGCATTAACATCAGCTGTTGGATTTTTCATAGTGGCATGATAGAGAGATGGATCTTGTGTGAAGTTGTCTTGAAGATCTTTGCCTTATCCTTCATTTCTCTGTTTCTTAGAGTGGATATAACTCCATCTATTCGAAGAGATGCGTAATCAGCTCTTTCTTGCAATCCATGACGAAACTCTTTGTATGCTTTCGGCAAACCATCCAGGAATTTATCCACTATCTCAGTAGGAGTGTATCTAAGGTCAAAATAAGCTAATTCAGCAAGAAGATGTTGATATCTCAGTATAAGATCCTCAACTAGTTCATTCTTTGTAGCATTGAAGCAATCAAATTGTTTCTTAAGCATTTTAATTCTATTTTGCTTCAATAATGGATCACCTTCACAATGAGCTTCAATAGCATCGAACAATTGCTTTGAAGTCTTGTATTCTTGTTTAGGAAACAAGTGCACCAACTCTTGAGGAATGCACATACGAAGTGTGGAAAGAGTCTTTACTTCAATGGCGTAGTTAGCCTTTTCTTCGCTCGTTAATTGTCCCACCTTGTATGTAGAAGTAACTCCATTCACAGTAAGAGTGGGCCATTCATAACCTTCAGTGATCATGAGCCACATATTCAAGTCTTCTCGTTGAATGAAATCTTCAAATCGACCTCTCCACGCCCAAAAGTCAGCTAATGAGATTAACTTTGGTGGAGAATTAGTACGCCCTACCAGATGATCATGATAAACTGGAGAATTAAGATATTGGGCAACAGCATTGTTGGTTGAGGATGAAGAAGCCATAAGTGAAAAATACTGTTCAAACGAAGATAAGAATCGAACGAAATTAGATTAAATTCGTAGAACAGAGTTAGTACGAAGATAGCTTAATTTTGTGGACAAAAGTTCTGAACGAATATAGCTAAGTTCGTAGACTAAGGATCTGAACGAAGATAAGTTAAGTTCGTAGACTAAATTCGTTTGAAGAAGATTCAAAACGAAAAAGAAGATAACTTCGTTTTCTATCTTCGTTAGATGAAATTTAGAACGAAATTAAGTTAACTTCGTTTGCTAACTTCGTTTCGCTAAGTTCGTAAGGTAAACGAACTTAACGACAGAAAGGTGTTCGGGAGGCTATTTTTGACAAAATAACAATCAAACAAACGATCTCAACCCTTCGATAAGATATCGAATGGCTCTGATACCACTTGTGAGTCCCTCGATAGCCACTGATCGCTCTCGAGATCGTCTATTGTTATGTCGTGAGTGCGGAATCCTCACGAGATAACTAGTTTGATTGGTTATCGTATATATTGCTAATTATCTCAATATAATCAGCCTTATGTGATCTATCTTCGTTTTCTATAGCTTAGAAACGAACTTAGTCGCCTTTGGTGTGTGTGATATCAACTGGATTTCTCAATTTAGGGTTTCCAATCGTTTATATATGTTCACGATCGATATTGGGCCTGCTGGGCTTTGTTCTTACGAACTTAGCAATCCAGCCCATAAAACGAAGATTATCTTCGTTAGTTCCTAACGAAGATTATCTTCGTTAGTTCCTAACGAAGATTATCTTCGTTAGTTCCTAACGAAGATTATCTTCGTTAGTACTAAATACCATCAACATCTATGCTTAGTTATTTTCCAAGTACTTTATGTACAAGAAACCTAACATATATTATGCTTGTACTTGTATGATATACATAACAAACATCATATATAAACATATAAATAACACCAAAACATGTAATCAATCATTACTAAAACACGAAGTCCATAATCTATCAATTACATATAAATGAATAAGACATAATCAAATCTAAGTTGCTGTTGTCACATCAACATGCATCAACAGATTTAGGTCACACTATTGGTGTGCCAACAACCTCCGGGTTGGTTCAACCAACCACTTTACCACCACCTGAAATATCTTCACCTTCATCACAATCTTTTTCTCATCACTCATCACAAATTCTACCATCACCAACACAAAGAACACCAACACCTTCCCATATTCCTTCTCAAACACAAACTCAAACCAAATAAGAAGCTTGTCAGTTTCTAATGGGTATCTTACTATCTGAAGGTGATTCATTGAATATGTATGATAGGGGGTACTTAATGCTTTGGAGTTGAGGAGTAAGCAGCTTGAGCATGAAAAACAAGTTCAAGATTTGAAAACACAAGTGAATAATAACAAAGCAGAATATGTTGCCAAGCTTGCTGAGTTTGAGAAAAGATTGATTGCTCTTGAATCTTGCCGACCGGCCTCGATTTCTACGAGATGGGATGATCTTGATTCTGATGATCACCCTGAGGGGGAGAACTAAGGAGATGGTCAAGCTAATATTGACAATATGGCAAGAGTTGAGGGGCATGTTGGTGAGAATATTGAAAGTCAGAAAGAAGTAAATGAAGGTGGAAATCAAGAGTTTGTTGCAGATCAAGCTGAAATTGATAGAATTGCTCAAGTAAGCAAAAGAATTAATGAAGTGTTTGGGTCTGATAGAGAAGAAGAAGAAGTCATTGTAAGAAATGAAGAAGATATTGAGATGAAGAATATAGAATTTGTTGAAGAAGAAGTAGAAGTTGAGGCTGAAGTTGAAAATGAAAATAACAATGAGCCTGAGAATGTAGAAATTGCAGATGAGCCAATATTTGAGATCTTTGACGATATAGGTGGATTTGAAAATACACCTATTTCAAGTAGAACAGAAGTTGGTGAATCTTCTACACCTGTTGTCACTACTTCACAACCATACTCCTTTGATGATTTTCACAGCTTTATGAACTTAGAAAGACACCAGAAGCTGCTGCTCAGAACTTTAACAAGTCAACTTTTAAGCAGATTTTGTGTGATGCAGTAAATTCTGAAGCAGTACTACCTGATTATTTTCCAACAGAATGGACTGAAGAACAATTGAAATTCATCAATCGAGGGTATTTTTTAAGGGATAAAGAAAGAATGGTTGCTCTAGGAGAAAAGCCAAAAGAAGCTGCTATGAAGTCTAGATACTTGGAAGAACGTGCTTTCCCTATCTTCTGTGGAGCAACTAAAATCTCCAAAATAGATAAGCTTGAAATTGCATCAATGTATAAATTTAAGGAAGCACATCAAGTTAAAGAATACAAAGAGCTTCTTAAGCTAACAAAGAATTACAATCCAAAACTCCTTAAAGAGCAAAGGGAATTCAGAACTTTGGTGCTCATTAGAGTACAACTTGTTAGGAAGAAATATATTTCTATTCCTTATTTTCATGTGAAAAGAGAGAACAACAAAATCTACAGATCTAGTGAAGCCCATTTTAAGTTGTTACCAGTTGAAGATCTTGCCTTTCTTTACACTCACTTTCTGAATGCAATACAGAGATACAATGAAGATATCATTGGATTTGCAGCTGTCAAAAGATACATTTCAAGTTGTATTCAGTATGCTTCATTAGAAGATTTTCAGATTGGTTTTGAGGTGGTGAAGAGAAAGATCAATGTTCCTTATCCAGATCAGAGTCTGTATACTGCAGATATTGAACATCTCAAAATTGGTCAAGTGATTGAAAAACCATCTTTTGGAGTTGTTTTCATCAACATCAGAAAGAAGAAGATTTTCATCCGATTCAGTGATCTTGCTTCTTATTCAGATGGAACATTGGAGTATTGCAAGAATGTGTTGACTTTCTTGAAAGATGATGAACAGGATGCTAAACAGAAAGAATTATTTAATCATGCAATCATCAAGATTGACAAAAGACTTAATATCAGAGAAAGCATTAGAATATTGAGAAATGCCAAGAATGTGAAGCAATCTGAGTATATAGTTCGTCAGAGGGGTGGTTGCTGGATTAAATATGAACCAAGTCATGTTCAAGGTCCACATAACATTCCTCTACCAGATTATGAAGATAACATGGTGTGAGTCCCTTTTATTTGACTAAAATGGTTAAATCCAAAGTGTAAAATACAAGTATGCACTAGATAGGACTAGTATTACTTTAATATAAATGCAAGTATATAAATAAAGTAATACAAGACTTAAAGCAATAAATAATATAAAGGTGGAACACAATGTAATTTTTCAAGTGTATTTTATTTATGATGTTAAATAAAATACAAGGTTGATACGGAACAAAGATATTACAAAAGTAAATATCTCAACAACCTATGAATTACAAGTGATCTATATTTGTCAAATATTCTCCTCAGATCAAAATACTTAAAGGTGTGAAGTATTCCAGTTAAGATCGAGAGTATTTAGACAAATTCACCAAATTGCTAAAAGTAATTTTAACGAAGGAAATGACTTTGTATTTATAGGCAAATAAATTCACCAGTGAATTTATTGTGCCGTACAAATGATTACATGCATTTAAGGAAACACCTTTAAATGCATTGGTTAATGTAAAGGATAAAGTCAGGTGATGTGACTTTGTTATCCTTTTATAACCAATCAGCTTTACACACGTGTTGTACAATTTATCAAGTGGACAAGTGGGTTGTCCAGATAAAAGTGTGTAAGGCTTAAAGTCAATACCTTGTACTCAGTGTTCAGACTTGTGTCATGGGTGAAATTTCAAGTACCAATATCCTGAAGGTCCAAGATCTTGACGTCCCAGGATCTTGACATAGTTGAATTTTCTGATTACTTATTAATGTTTACTAACGTTATGAATTACTTGGTATTATTATTTCTACATGAATTAAACATGCAGATTCCAGAATATTCGATATAGAGCCAAGGAAAATATCTCCAACGGTAAAAGAAAGATTACACACATGGGATTAATCTTCAACACGCAAGGAAGACTTAGTCCACCAAGATATTCGGACTTCACGTTGAATTCAGCACGAGGGGAAGAACTATAACGTTCACAAGACTGGTCAAGATGGATTCCAACGTTCAATCAACGAAGACCTGAAAGATCCCTACAACTTCGGATAGTTACTTAGGCATCTAATCTTTTACTCACTTATCACTTCACTACTCACTTGTATTCGCACACATTACTTTCTTTACTTTTACTTTCACACTTAGATATATCAATCAACCGAATTCCATCATTTGTAAACATTTCAACAATCATTAATAAAAGAATAAAGGCAGGGACGATTGCTTTCTCCCGGGGTTTTTATGCCGGCAATCCTTAAAGGATTAAGGGCTTTTCCTCGATAACAAATCTCGGTGTTCTTGTTCTTTACTCTTTACTTTTATCTTGTTAATTACTAGATCTATACTATAATTAGCATTATTTATCGTTCTTTACATTATTTCAACACTTATAATTCTGATTATTGTAAGTCCCCTCACTTGATGGTATAACCCAAATAATGTAAAATACAACAAGTCTAATAATCACTAGATTGGACTAGTATTACTTGAATATAAATGCAAGTATATAAACAAAGTAATACAAGACTTAAAGCAATAAATAAAGTAAAGGTGGAACACAATGTAATTTTTTTCAAGTGTATTTTATTTATGATGTTTAAATAAAATACAAGGTTGTGCGGAATCAAGATATTACAAATAAGTAAATATCCAACAACCTATGAATTACAAGTGATCTATATTTGTCAAATATTCTCCTCAGATCAAAATACTTAAAGGTGTGAAGTATTCCAGTTAAGATCGAGAGTATTTAGACAAATTCACCAAATTGCTAAAAAGTAATTTTAACAAAGGAAATGACTTTGTATTTATAGGCAAATAAATTCACCAGTGAATTTATTGTGCCGTACAAATGATTACATGCATTTAAGGAAACACCTTTAAATGCATTGGTTAATGTAAAGGATAAAGTCAGGTGATGTGACTTTGTTATCCTTTTAGAACCAATCAGCTTTACACACGTGTTGTACAATTATCAAGTGGACAAGTGGGTTGTCCAGATAAAAGTGTGTAAGGCTTAAAGTCAATACCTTGTACTCAGTGTTCAGACTTGTGTCATGGGTGAAATTTCAAGTACCAATATCCTGAAGGTCCAAGATCTTGACGTCCCAGGATCTTGACATAGTTGAATTTTCTGATTACTTATTAATGTTTACTAACGTTATGAATTACTTGGTATTATTATTTCTACATGAATTAAACATGCAGATTCCAGAATATTCGATATAGAGCCAAGGAAAATATCTCCAACGGTAAAAGAAAGATTACACACATGGGATTAATCTTCAACACGCAAGGAAGACTTAGTCCACCAAGATATTCGGACTTCACGTTGAATTCAGCACGAGGGGAAGAACTATAACGTTCACAAGACTGGTCAAGATGGATTCCAACGTTCAATCAACGAAGACCTGAAAGATCCCTACAACTTCGGATAGTTACTTAGATCTTAGGTCTATATAAACGAATAAGGTTGATCGGTTTAGGCATCTAATCTTTTACTCACTTATCACTTCACTACTCACTTGTATTCGCACACATTACTTTCTTTACTTTTACTTTCACACTTAGATATATCAATCAACCGAATTCCATCATTTGTAAACATTTCAACAATCATTAATAAAAGAATAAAGGCAGGGACGATTGCTTTCTCCCGGGGTTTTTATGCCGGCAATCCTTAAAGGATTAAGGGCTTTTCCTCGATAACAAATCTCGGTGTTCTTGTTCTTTACTCTTTACTTTTATCTTGTTTATTACTAGATCTATACTATAACTAGCATTATTTATCGTTCTTTACATTATTTCAACACTTATAATTCTGATTATTGTAAGTCCCCTCACTTGATGGTATAACCCAAATAATGTAAAATACAACAAGTCTAATAATCACTAGATTGGACTAGTATTACTTAAGATAAATGCAAGTATATAAACAAAGTAATACAAGACTTAAAGCAATAAATAAAGTAAAGGTGGAACACAATGTAATTTTTTTCAAGTGTATTTTATTTATGATGTTTAAATAAAATACAAGGTTGTGCGGAATCAAGATATTACAAATAAGTAAATATCCTAACAACCTTTGAATTACAAATGATCTATATTTGTTAAATATTCTCCAAGATCGAAATACTTAAAGTTGTGAAGTATTCCCTTTTACGATCGAGAGTATTTAGACAAATTCACCTAATTGCTAAAAAGTAATTTTAACAAAGGAAATGACTTTGTATTTATAGGCAAATAAATTCACCAGTGAATTTATTGTGCCGTACAAATGATTGCATGCATTTAAGGAAACACATTAAATGCATTGGTAAGTGTAAAGGATAAAGTCATGTTGATGTGACTTGTCATCCTTTAAAACCAATTGTCATTACACGCGTATATATCAAGTGGACAAGTAAGTTGTCCAGATAACAGCGTGTAAGAGACAAAGTCAATACCTCGTGATTAGTGCTCAGACTTGTAAGGTCTAGAACACTAACAGATCTCCAGTCGTAGATCTGGTAAGACTTCCAGTGGACTCCGCCATTTGTCAGTCTTCTTTATTCTAACTTCAGTCTTTGACTTCAGTGATAATGTCTCCAGTATAATAGATCTGTACTGGAGTGAAGTCCAGTGAGCTAAAATCTGGAGTCTTCCAGATTTCCTGTACAAGTAATTTGCTCACTGGTCTTCCATTATTTCTGAACAAATCTTCAGTAAGGCTCCAATCTTCAAGTCTGGAGTGAGTCCAGTAAAGCTGAACCTAACAAATTCCCCCTATTTGTTTAGAAATAATGCAAGGTTTTCCAAGCTTATATCTATACAATTTTGTATGCTTGAAAAACACTAAGTTTTGACTTAGTCTAATTTTAAGTTACTGGAATACACTTTATAGATCATCAGTGTTCCAGTTTCATCTTTTTAATTCTAACTTAGACTAAATCTGATCACTTACTTGTGAATTTATTTACAGCCATCAACAAAAACAAGTTACAATTTTGATAAATAAATACAAGTACAAGTAAGTAGATAAACGATTCAGGCCCTTCACTTTGATGAATGTCCAGGTGCATCATCAGTGGCCTTTCTTTTTGGTGAAGGTTAAGCAGGTGCAGAATCTGAAGAACGTATACCCAAAACACTTTCCATCTGCTGTTTCCTCTTCCAGACCTTCTCAATCCTTTTCAAAAATGCCTTAACATATGGAGACAGATCAGTCTTCCCCCTGAATGTTAGGCCTATCTCTTTTAGTTCAGTCCACCCAAAAGCTTGGATTGAAACATTTTTCCTTTCATCCACAAAATTACCTTCCCTGGTAAGCTTCACTACAAATTTGGACATACCTTCATGGTTCTCAGCCAGCTTAATATCTGCAGCAATGATTTTTCTGACATCAGCCCTGAATTTCAACATGTCTTCGTACTTGGCTTTTTGTCTTGCCATCTGGACCATGTATTCAGTTTCCCTGGATACTCTCTGCTGATCAATAGCAGACTAGATTTCTTCACAATTTATTCTATGTGAAGTATCCAAGGGAATGAAGGTACTCAAATCTGCATCTCTGATTGCCTTGATTTGTTTTGCAGTCAGTTTGGGCAATCCCTTTATCTTCTTTCTGTACTCTATCTCCAGAGCAACAGCATTTTTCCTAATCCTTTTCTGGAGGTTTACCAGTTCCTCCGTCCTTTGTCTAATCAGCTCACTTATACTCACACCATAAGTTATTTCATCATATTTTTGTTCTTCTAATGAGTACCTGGAGTGAATATAGACATCATCCAATGCATTCAGGCAGTGATGAATTCTGGGGTCTTCCTTCATTCTTATTGTTATCAATAGAATTCGAGCTTTTGTGTGTGTAAGTGTGTGTTAATGGCGGTTTCTAGTGAGAGAGTTTAGAGAGAGAAAGTATGTTTGCTTGAAAGTTAGTTTGTATTCAAAATGGGTGAAAGGTTACAAAATGCTTAATGGAAGGGGTTTATATACATATGGCTAATTTACACTAAGCCCCCTTCCATACTTAGACATTTACATTCTAAGTACAAATATACAATAAGGAAACAAATCAACTACTACATTTATATTTCTAACAATCTCCCCCTTAGTAGTGATTTGTAAAAATTATCCAGTCCTTGTCATTCTTCAAGCTCTTGTATTTGGTCTATCTTTGTTTGGATGCCAGAACCAATTATCTCCTTCAGGTCTGTCATCAGGAACAATCATGTTTGCTTCATAGTTTCTTGGTGGAATGTTTTGTGGGCCTGGAAGATGAATTGGGTCGTACTTGATCCAACAACCTCCTCTTCGACGTACGACGTACTTAGACTTCTGAACATTCTTTGCCCCTCTCATCATTCTGATACCGTCTCTGTACTCGAGTCTTTGATTGATCTTGGAGATTACTTTATCAAATACTTCCTTTTTCTTTTCATCTTGATCATCTTCTTTCAAGCACAACAAAACATTCTTACAAAATTCTAATGTTCCATCTGAATAAGAAGCAAGTTCATCCATACGAATGAAAATCTTCTTCTTTCTGCTATTCAAAAAGACAACACCGAAGGATGGTTCTTCTATGATATGACCAATACTGAGTTGTTCAATGTCTCCGGTGTAAAGACTTTGATCTGGATATGGTACATTAATCTTTCTCTTAACAACTTCAAAACCAATTTGAAAGTCTTCCAATGAAGCGTATTGAATGCAGCTTGACATGTATCTTTTAACAGCTTCAAAGGCAATAACATCTTCTTTGTATCTTTGCATTGCATTCAAGAAATGGTTGTAGAGAAAGATAATGTCATCAACTGGCAGCTGCTTGAACTGAGCTTCTGTGAATCTGTACATTTTATTGTTATCTCTTTTTACATGAAAGCAAGGGACAGAGATAGAAACCCTTTTAACCAAGATTACTCTGACAAGCACCAAAATCTTGTGGTTTCTTTGTTCTTCGAGAAGCTTTGGATTGTATTGCTTAGTGAGTTTAAGAAGCTCTTTGTATTCGTCAATTTGTTTTGCTTCCTTAAACTTATACATCGAATCCAACTCTGGTCTCTTCGTTTTGGTCACTTTAGTAGCTCCACAAAAGATCGGATAAGCTCTTTCTTCCAGAAATCTAGACTTCTTAGCTGCCTCCTTTGGCTTAACACCCAGAGCAACCATTCTTTCTTTATCCCTCAAGAAGTATCCCCGATTAATAAACCTCCTTTGTTCTTCAGTCAAATCTGTTGGAAAATAATCAGGAAGAACTTCCTCGGATATGATTGCTTCTTTCAACACTTGTTTATATGTTGATTTCTTGAAATTCTGAGATGCAGCTTCAGGAGTTTTTCTCAATTCATCAAAACTATTGAAGTCTTCAAAAGTGTATTGAATGCAGCTTGACATGTATCTTTTAACAGCTTCAAAGGCAATAATCTTCTTTGTATCTTTGCATTGCATTCAAGAAATGGTTGTAGAGAAAGATAATGTCATCAACTGGCAGCTGCTTGAACTGAGCTTCTGTGAATCTGTACATTTTATTGTTATCTCTTTTTACATGAAAGCAAGGGACAGAGATAGAAACCCTTTTAACCAAGATTACTCTGACAAGCACCAAAATCTTGTGGTTTCTTTGTTCTTCGAGAAGCTTTGGATTGTATTGCTTAGTGAGTTTAAGAAGCTCTTTGTATTCGTCAATTTGTTTTGCTTCCTTAAACTTATACATCGAATCCAACTCTGGTCTCTTCGTTTTGGTCACTTTAGTAGCTCCACAAAAGATCGGATAAGCTCTTTCTTCCAGAAATCTAGACTTCTTAGCTGCCTCCTTTGGCTTAACACCCAGAGCAACCATTCTTTCTTTATCCCTCAAGAAGTATCCCCGATTAATAAACCTCCTTTGTTCTTCAGTCAAATCTGTTGGAAAATAATCAGGAAGAACTTCCTCGGATATGATTGCTTCTTTCAACACTTGTTTATATGTTGATTTCTTGAAATTCTGAGATGCAGCTTCAGGAGTTTTTCTCAATTCATCAAAACTATTGAAGTCTTCAAAAGTGTAATGTTGTGGAGTTGTGCTAGCAGGAACTAAAGATTCTCCAACTTCAATTCTGCTTGAAGAACCTGTTTTAAGGTAGTCAAGATCTGGAAATTCTTCAAACATTGGTTCTTCATCAGCTTCTACATTCGCTGGAGTCTCAACTATTTATGGCTCATCCAAGATTACATTATCTTTTCTTGCCTCATCTTCTGCTTCGCCTTCAGCATATTCCATAACTTCATTTTCAATCACAAACCCTTCTTCTTCATCAACTACAACATTCTCATAGTCTTCTTCACTTTCTACACTGAATCAGCACCAAAAACTTCAATCAATCTCCTTTTAATTACATCATCTAAAGTTTCATTCTCAGCTTGATTTCCACCCTCAGCTCTTTCTTGCATTACCACATCCTCCATATTCACATCAACTCTTGCCGAAGAATTTTCAATATTGGCTTGACCCTCTCCTTGGTTCTCCCCCTCGGGGTGATCATCAGAATCAGGATCATCCCGTCTAGAAGCAACCGAGACCGGTCGGCAAGATTCTAGTGCTATCAATCTGAGCTCAAATGCAGCAAGCTTTGCATCATATTCAGCCTTTTGTTTTTCAACTTGTTCTTGCAAAGCTTTTACTCTTCGTTCAGTAGCAAGTTCTCTTTCTCTCACCTCTAGAGCATTCAACACTCCTCTTTCAGTTACAGTCAACAAATCACCCTCAGATCGTAAGATATTCAACAACACTTCACACGCAGAATCTTTGGTAGGTTGATTTGTTGATGTTGATGGAATTTGATTTGGTGTTGGTGTTCTTTGTGTTTGGGTAGGAGGTGGAGTAGCCAACCCAGGGGTTGTTTGCACACTTGTGGTGTGACCTAAATTCAGCGAAGCTGATTCAGGATTTCCTGCGGATCCTCGGGTTATACCCTCACCAGCAGTTTCAGATTCATGGGCTTCGTAACCCGAATCAAGTGGTGTCCTAGACTGTGATAAATCACTGTCCTGGACTTGTTATTGTTGGGCAACACCTCTAACAACACGGGGTCACTGAGAATGCCCGTTAATACAGTCTCAGGTTGATCCTGAGGAACAGCAGTGTCACTACGGCGTTCATACTGTCCCCCAGTCTCGGTCTGAGGACTGTTACCTGCGGCTAAAGCTGGCGTGATGTTAGCTAAGGCAGGATTTCCAAGCTGTCCTTGAGGGTCACACAAAGTGGGTCCCTCTCCGCTTGTTCCGGCATCAGTACTCAACTGTGCTTGTGAATCCGTGTACCTAGGAGATCTAGACTCTTGTGCACGAAATGAAGGCGAGAGGTGGGGCTGGTCCTCTCTTATTTCAACACTCTCATCCTCCAAATGAGGAGAGTGTGGTGAGCGTGGCTGATCCCCGTGCATTTGTGAGACTAACTCCTGTTGTGAGGAGTCAGAATGGCTGGGAGAGTTTGGTGCAAGCGAGAATGGGCAGTTCCCGACTTCTACCCTAGGGTAAACAACCCGGCTAGACACATTGGTTTGAACTAATGGAGGGCCAACGTTTTCTTTATGCCCTTGTCCTAACCCGGACCGCACATCCTCTCTGGTATTTTCAACTCCTCCCTCAAATCCGCCTTGTTCCTCCTGCACAACATCATCTCCAGTGCTAACATGCTCAGTTTCAACCTCAGATACAACATTATGAATTACTTGTTCAGCATCTAATTCTGTCGAGGCACCAATATTTTCAGATCCAGCAGATGTATGCTTTCGTTTGGATTTCTTCTTCTTTGATTTCTTTGGTGACCTACGAGCAGCCATTTTAAGTCTTCTCCCTGGTGGTGGAGTTGGTTCATTAGGGAGAGCTAAAACAAGCGGTGTTGGATTAAGTACAGGTGAAGAGCGAGGTGGTGAAAAAGTTGGTGGATTAGGTGAAACAACGGATGGTAAAGGTGTAGATTGTGAAGGTGAAGATTGTGAAAATTGAACGGTTGGTGTAGATTGTGTTGATGGTGTAGGTTGAGAAACAGGTGAAGAAACAGGTTCAGTTGTTACAACACCTTGTTCAAACATAACTCGTTTCGATTTTCTTTTCCTCTGCCCAGAAGTCCCCTCACCACTATCCCCTCTTTTTCTTTTATGTGACCTAGGACCTTCACTTGGCGACCTATGCTCAGCTTGGGTAGGAGTCTGTCGGCTTTCAGACCCCATTGCTGAGACTAACCACTCGAGATAAGCCCTAAGATGAGGACTCTGAGCAGGAACCAGATTTATCAGGAATGGTGGAATTGGAAAAGGTCTTACAGTTTCACAACTTGTGCCTCTCAAGTTGGATTTATACATCGCAATCACACACTTGAAGCTGTTCTCCAATTTTGGAATTTCTTCTGCATTATCAAGAACATCTTCGATAATCAGTGTGAAGAATCTGATAAAGGGAATATATTTTCTGTCTTGTTTATCCTTTCCCTTGACAACTTGAATCATCTTTTTCCATATAATCGCCGCAAAGTCACATTGCACATTGTGAGTGACTGCATAGTAAATTGATAAGGAATCCTTCGTCATGAGATCAATTCCTTTCTGTGATGGCATCAAACAGGTGGTTAAAACATTGTACATCGTATGCCAGAGAGTTGCTACATTACTCCTTCTAAAATCTCTCATCGTTGCCAACTCTCCTTCATAACCCAACGAATGAACTCCAGCCAACATTTCTTCAACTGGTGGGAGTTCTTCGTATTCTTCAAGTACAGGAAATCCAATTGTTGTTCTAAACTCATCCAAAGTGAATCGACAATTAAACAGTTCATCTTCTGACTCTAGAGAAAATTTGAAGTAGTCTGCTATGTTATGCCTTTTACTTCCTTGTACATATTCAATTGATTGCCACAGCTCAAAGACATACTTCTCAGGTACAATTGCACCTCCAGTCAAAGCATTATTCAATGGATGATAGCTAAGAATCTCTGGAATGATCGGGAATTTGCAAGCAAATGGAATGTGAAGTGCTTGATTGGCTTGCATCTTCATTGAATCTCCTTCTTTAAACATAGCCATCTTGATAGTTTATTATTTTCTGTTTAAGACAAACTGACCAAAGTTTTGACCAGAAAATACAATTTAATCACAAAAAAATAATAACACATACCAACATTTAAGAAACACATTTATTACACAAAGACAATGTTTTGCATATATATTAAAAATGAGAGAACAAAGTAGTACACAAAGGCGTTCGATACCTTGCATCTCACCCAAATATATATACAAAACATGACAATATATAGGATCACATAAGTATTACAAGATAAGAAAACAAGGTAGTACACAAAGGCGTTCGATACCTTGCCTCTCACCCCAAACACTTATGAAATACTATATATTTACCAACACAATACACACAAACATTTATACATTTTAAAACATAACACAAATAATAATAAAAAGAAACATAGAATAAAATAATGAAGAAAGAAAAAAATTTTAAATTCTATTTGTACTGTTTGCAGAGCAAAATGCTCTGCAAATAGTACATTTTGAAATTTTTGCTCAGAAATTGAGAAGGACTAAAAATTAGTTTTGGTAAAAAAAAAATAAAAAAAATTGAAGATTTCAAGTCAGGCATCAAGTCATCGAGTATTGGAGATGAACCTCGTAAATGCCGAGCTCAAAGCTCTGCAAATAAGCAGTTCAGATTCACTCCTTTGAAATGTATGAAATTTTCTTTTATTGAACAACAAAAATGTTGTCAATTGATAAAGAACAATTTCAATTTGAAAAATTTCAAATTGTACTGTTTGCGGAGCAAAATGCTCTGCAAACAGTTGGATTTTAAAACTTTGTGAAAATTTTTCATTTTGTACTGTTTGCCGAGCAAAATGCTCTGCAAACAGTTGATTTTGAAAACTTGGTGTAAAAATTCACATTGTACTGTTTGCCGAGCAGAATGCTCTGCAAACAGATGGTTTTAACACTTGAAAAATTTTGGATTTCAAAATGACCTGTTTGCCGAGCAAACTTCTCTGCAAACAGTTGATTTTAAAACTTTGATCCATTTTGAAAAACAAAAAGGCTTGAATGCCGAGCAAAATGCTCTGCATTATGGTTTTAACACTTGAAAAATTTTGGACCAAAATGTACTGTTTGCCGAGCAAATTGCTCTGCAAACAGTTGATTTTATACTTGGAAAACTTTTTGAGTCAAAATGCATTGTTTGCCGAGCAAAGAGCTCTGCAAACAGATGGTTTTAACACTTGAAAAATTTTGGATTTCAAAATGACCTGTTTGCCGAGCAAACTTCTCTGCAAACAGTTGATTTTAAAACTTTGATCCATTTTGAAAAACAAAAAGGCTTGAATGCCGAGCAAAATGCTCTGCATTATGTTGTTTTAATGACTTGGTGGAAAAATTTACTGGTTTGATAAAAACAAGCATTTGCCGAGCAAGAAGCTCTGCAAATGACACTTTTTGATCCAAAAACTTGTTTGAGAAAATTAAGAACAAGTTAACCAGAAATAATGATGATTTGAAGGTGATCAAGAACAAACAAATCATTTGCCGAGCAAACTGCTCTGCAAATGGTACATTTCATCAAAAATACAAGTTATTACCCAGCCCATCATCAAATCATACCCATAAAACTCAAACACGAGCAGATTAAGGCATAAAATTTAGATAAACAACAAGCAAAAGCCCTAATCATGCAACTAAAACATCATATATACACAATCAATCATCATTAAAATGCATAACAATCATGGCAGTTCTTTGAGACATTTAATCAAACAGTTGAAGTGCACAAATTAAACAAGAATCATTACCTCAAAACTGTTACTATGATCGATGAACTGATGAAATATACCCAGAAAATTATTCACTTGTTAATCCCACTTTGATTATTATGACTTAGATGAAGATTAGTGATTGATTGATGTGAAAGATTTGATCAGTTTGAGAGAAAACTAAGATATTTTGATTTTAAAACTTTGATCCATTTTGAAAAACAAAAAGGCTTGAATGCCGAGCAAAATGCTCTGCATTATGTTGATTTTAAAAATTGAAAGTGATTAAATTGGCCCGCCCATTTTCTATTTAAACTCAAGTTCGGGTCGCGGGTATGGGTGTGACCCGCGTGTCAACCCGAATCCAAACAAGTTTGGGCAGAATCAAGTTGGGCTCATCATGAGAAATTGGGTTGAATACTTTTTGGGTTTAAATCACAATTTGGGCTCAACCAATTGTTTTGGGCTTGTAATGGGTTTTGCACACAAACTAACAAACAGAAATAAAACAAAATAAAATAAAACTAAAAGAAAAAAAATAAAATAAAAATACTTACTAAAACAAAAAAATAAAAAAAACTTTTTATCTTTTTAAAGTTTTCTAATTTTATATTTGGTTTTTCAATTTAAAAACAAACACACATACAAAAAAAAATTTAAAACTTAAAGAAAATATACATACTAGAACATTACACACAAATTTACATGCATTTGCACACTCCCCCTCAAATAAAGCATAAGACAACATGGTAAATTTACAAACTCCCCCTTAAATCATGCATTCTACCCTTTTTCTCCCCCTCAAACATTGCATGTACTAACAAGTAAAACACATCAATGTTTGAAACAGAAAATGAACATAGAATACATGGCATGAAATCATTTAAGTTTGTAAATTTAGCATTCCCAACTTGGTTTTAAGAAAATTAAACCTGTTTTCATCCAATGGTTTGGTGAAAAGGTCAGCAAGTTGGTAGTCTGTCGGGACAAAATAGAGTTCGATGTTACCTTTCTCGACATGATCTTTAAGAAAATGGTACCGAACGTCTATGTGCTTGGTCTTTGTGTGCTGTACAGGATTGCAAGAAATAGCAATAGCACTCTTTGAGTCACAGTAAATGGGAATTCTGTTGAATTGGAATCCATAATCAGTCAATTGAGTCTTCATCCAAAGAACTTGTGAACAGCAGCTTGCTGCAGCAACGTATTCAGCTTCTGCAGTAGATGTGGATACACAATTCTATTTCTTTGAAGACCAACTGACCAATCTATCCCCTAGAAACTGTACACTTCCAAAAGTACTCTTTCGATCAAGCTTACAACCTGCATGGTCAGCATCCGAATATGCAATTAACTGAAACCCGGTATCCCTTGGATACCAGAGACCAAGGTTCACTGTGCCTTTCAGGTATCGGAAGATCCGTTTAACGGCCTGGAAATGACTTTCCTTGGGATTGGCCTGATACCTGGCACACATGCGTGTGGCGAACATAATATCTGGGCGACTTGCAGTCAAATACATGAGTGACCCTATCATACTGCGATATTTCTTTTGATCAAAAGATTTACCATTTAAGTCTGCATTAATCTTTGTTCGAGCTTCCATGGGTGTCCCAATTGTTTGACAATCCATCATATCAAACTTTTTCAACATGTCAAGAATGTACTTAGATTGACAAATAAAAATACCATTTGACAACTGTTTTACTTGAAGACCAAGGAAAAAGTTTAATTCACCCATCATGCTCATTTCAAATTTCTTGATCATTAAAGCAGAGAAATTCTTGCAGTATTTAGGATTAGTTGACCCGAAAATTATGTCGTCAACATAAATCTGGATTAGAATGATGTCACTCCCTTGTCGTTTGATAAACAAGGTAGTGTCAATCGAACCTTTGCTAAAACCAGATTTCACAAGATAAGAGGATAGAGCATCATACCATGCACGAGGCGCTTGTTTCAGACCATATAAAGCCTTATCTAACCTGTAAACATAGTCCGGATGATTTGAATTCACAAAACCTTCTGGTTGTTCAACATACACCTCTTCTTTGAGAATTCCATTCAAGAAGGCAGTTTTGACATCCATTTGGTAGACTGTGAAGTTCTTGTAGGCAGCATATGCAAGAAACATCCGAATAGCCTCAATTCGTGCAACTGATGCGAATGTCTCATCGTAGTCAATTCCATCTTGTTGGCAGTATCCCTTTGCAACCAATCGTGCTTTGTTACGTACAACAACTCCAGATTCATCCTTTTTGTTCTTGGAGATCCATTTGGTTTTAATTGGCTCCTTGTTCTTGTAAGGATTTGGAACCAATTTCCATACCTCAAGACGTTCGAACTGATTAAGTTCTTCTTGCATTGCCTTCACCCAATCTGGACAACTTAGAGCTTCATTCACTGTCTTTGGTTCAACTATACTCAGAAAATTCACAAACAGACATTCATTCGCGGATGCGGATCTTGTCTGAACTCCAGTTGTTGGATTACCAATTACTTGAGAAATAGGATGAGCTCTTGTCCACTTGGTTGTGTGAGGAATTGGATCAAGTGGATCACCAGATTCTTCAGAATCAACAAAATCAGGAGAATGTTGTTGTGTTAATTGTTCAAACGAAGTTGCAATTGGTTCAACAAAGTCGTCGGGATCATAATCTTCATGATTGATTGAGGGATTTGTCACTTGAGAGATGCTATGAGGTTGAGTATGCAACTCTGAAATATCGGTAGATGGAGGAGAATCAGATGATGAATTAACATCTAATGATTGTGATGGTGAAGACTCATTGGAATCCATTTCTTTTGAATTTGAACAGAATGGTTCATTGGCATTTCCATCAGATTCAGGAACTTTCTTCAATACTTGGAAAAATTCTTCGAACAAGATATCTAAATCTTGTGTTGTTGGAGTAGAGAATGATGATTTGACATTTGAAGTAGTCTTTGTTGCGGAAGCTTGTGGACTTTGAAGTTCGGGTCTTGAACTGTGTTGTTCAAGAACCATACCCGAGAGTTCATCAAATCTAACGTTCATACTCTCTTCAATTCTCTTGGTTCTTCGGTTATATACACGATATGCTATCGATTCTCTCGAATAACCGATAAAATATGCCTTATCGCCTTTTGGTTCAAATTTGCCCAGATTATCTCGATCATTGAGAACATAACATACACATCCAAAAATGTGCAAGAAGTTCACATTGGGCTTTCTATTGTTTATCACCTCATATGGAGTTTTATCAAACCTCTTGTTTATGATTGATCTATTTTAAGTGAAGCAGGCAGTAGCAACAACTTCAGCCCATAGATTCGGAGGCAACTTAGAATAAGCAAGCATTGTTCTAGCTGCTTCAACAAGAGTTCGATTTCGACGTTCAACTACTCCATTCTGTTGAGGTGTCCTGGCAGCGGAAAATTGGTGAGTAATACCCATGGACTTGAAGAAAGAATCAATCGTTGAATTCTTGAATTCAGTGCCATTGTCTGAGCGAACGATCCTAACTGATGATTTAAGATTCACTTGGGTCTTCTTTATGAAATCAATAATTGCAGTCGGAGTATCACTCTTTGCATGAAGAAAGAATACCCAAGTGTACCGAGAATAATCATCGACAATCACAAGAATGTATCGCTTGCCATGGATACTTTGAACTTTCATTGGGCCACACAAATCCATGTGAATAAGGTGCAAAGAACCTTCTGTACTTAGAAACTTCTTTGGCTTGAGTGATGCTTTCTTCATCTTGCCAATTGCACAAGCTGGACAAACATGTTCACTTTCGTACTTGTAATCAGGAAGTCCTTCAACAAGTTGTTTATCCACGAGAGCATTAATTGTTTGAAAATTCAGATGAGAAAGACGGCGATGCCATAACCAAGAGTTTTGTGCAGTTGCTTTTGAAAGTAGACAAATCTCTGAAGAATTAGATGGAATGTTGTTGAGATCAATAGTGAACAGGTTATTGTCTCTTGTTCCAGTAAGAATATCCACACCATCTTCAGTCTGCACTTTGCATTCATATCTCCTGAATAATACTTGAAGATCATTGTCACAAAATTGTCCAACACTGAAAAGATTGTGTCCTAATCCTTCAACATAGGAAACTCTCTTTATAGTGACACCATTTTTAACAATGTCTCCGTAACCGAGAATAGGAGCAATATGATCATTTCCAAATCTGACGGTTCCCATAAACTTTTCAACAAAGTTCGAAAGAATGGACTTGTTTCCAGTCATATGACGTGAACATCCCGAGTCAACATACCAAACACAAATGAGAAATTCCTGCAAAGACAAGGTATATGATTTAGGTACCCATGTAAATTGGGTCCTTGCAGGTTAGAGGGATAACATGCAAGTACACATTAAAAAAAATAAACATCAAGCAAAATAACAATCAAACAAACAATTTATTCAAATAACAAACAAGCACACATAATTGTTCAAAATACAAATACGAATTACAAGCAAGAAAATGTAAAGGTTTATACACATGTTTTGGTACAAGCAGGACTAGTCCTAGATTTATTAGCATTATCTAATGTATTCGATCTACGGACAATCCACACTTGTTTGACATTGGCAGGTTTTCCATCAAGCTTGACTTTACTAGATGCATTCAAATATCTATCCTTAGGGATCCATCTACTGCTACTAGTTAAGCACACGTCACCTGAAACACGAACATTTTTTGAGTTAGCAAACAAATTATTAACTTTGTTCTTGACAGGTTTCTTCTTGATGGGTTCTGTGGTCTTGTTTACTTTCTTTATGTTATTAGGCGACAACCAACCATACTGGTCTTTGTATTTAGTCATTCCAGTAAAATTATCTCTAACCCTCTGTAAAGTGCACTTAGGATTTTTCTGAGAGTACCTAGGAAAACTAGAATACCTAACCTGCGGAGGTTGTTTGTTACCTAATGAGAAAGCTTCATCCTTAACACTCTTTGGACCACTGCTTGCTTTGACTTCTTTTTGTGACTTAGGTTCAAAAATAACCTTGTACATCTTTGTTTGCCTAGAAGTCTTTGATTTCATTGGGACATTGGGACCTTTCTGTTGTTTCGGACTTGAACCCGTCTTAGGTGATTGATTAGTCTTCAGTTTTGAAACAGTCTTGGGTGATGGTCTGGTCTTTGGTCTTGAGCCAGTCTTGGGTAATGGATTGGTCTTTGATTGTTGGGTGGTCTTTGGTCTTTGGAACTTATTGATTGATGAAGATTGTGAAGATTGTGACTTTGGAATTTTCTTTAGATAAAAATCAAGTTTTTCCTTCTTTTTAACAAAATGTTTTTCAAATTCAAGATCAAAATCATGATTTTCTTCCAAAAAATTTGTCATATCTTCAGTTTCCAACTTCACACTAGCTTCACTTTTCTTTATCGGATATGGACTTTGCTTGAGTGGAATTGATGCTTTTTCTTTTTCTTTATCGGATATGGACTTTGCTTGAGTGGAATTGATGCTTTTTCTTTTTCTTTATGAAATTGAAGTGCTATTTGCTGAAATTGGAATTCAACTTTTAAATCATTAAGTTCTTTTAGCACATTTAACCTCTGTTCCCTTTCTTTTTCAAACTTTTGTTTGAAAGCATCAATTTCATTCAAGTATGATTGAGTTCCCTCAGAAAACTTGGTAAAAGTCTCAATTTCAGAAGTAATCGGAAAGAAATAATCATCAACATCATGAACATCATCTAAATCACCATCAGTTTGCACAGACACATGAACAACTTTCTTTATTTCTACATTCACATTTTGAACATGAATTGGATGATTCTCTTCAAACACATTGGTTTTCTTTTTCATGGATAAAATCTTCTCATTGATTTTTTCAAATGATTCAGAAAACTTTCGGTCAAAATCAAGTTTGCACATATCAAAGATCTGTGATTCTTTTTCAGTTTGCACAGAAGCATTTACACTTTCACATGTAGAACTCACAGAACATCCAGATGGATCACAAACTTTGGAATCTAACTTGGGTTGGTCAATGATAAAGTGATTTTGAGTCTGCAGATTGTCTATCAAAGATTGCTTTTCATCTAGAGACTTTTGCAGATCCTCTATTACCTTTTCCAAAACTTTTTGTGGCACATAAGGTCTCAAGTTTTCAGCTTTTGGAATTGGAATAGTTTCTTCTAAAGGTATTTTTCTTTAAAACACTCAAGAATTTCAGGAATTACAGCCTCATGATTTTCTTTTTGAATTTTGTGTGCAGGGTGACTGAAAAAATCATATGACTCATCCATTAACTCATAGTTAAAATAGACTTTTGCACCCTCTTTTAGAAAATCATCAGTCTCAAAATCACTATCATTCGGTCTCACAAACTGGTCAGTCATCCCACATCTCAAATAAGATTCCTTATATAATGATGGGACTTCTTCTTGTGCTTTGAGCAAATGATTTGGATTGACATAACCTATCCCTGAATTGAATAAAGTTTTCGAATTTCTTGGCCTATTCAAAAATATTTGTTGATATGATCGATTAATCTTATACAACTTGTCTTGATAAGACTTGATTTCGGCTTTAAGCTCATCATTTTCTTTATCAAGTTTTTGTTTAAGAGAATCTTTTATACAACACTCATATTTTAGGTCAGAAATTTTGTTTTCAAATTCATTCAGGAATTACAACCTCATAATTTTCTTTTTGAATTTTGTGTGCAGGGTGACTGAAAAAATCATATGACTCATCCATTAACTCATAGTTAAAATAGACTTTTGCACCCTCTTTTAGAAAATCATCAGTCTCAAAATCACTATCATTCGGTCTCACAAACTGGTCAGTCATCCCACATCTCAAATAAGATTCCTTATATAATGATGGGACTTCTTCTTGTGCTTTGAGCAAATGATTTGGATTGACATAACCTATCCCTGAATTGAATAAAGTTTTCGAATTTCTTGGCCTATTCAAAAATATTTGTTGATATGATCGATTAATCTTATACAACTTGTCTTGATAAGACTTGATTTCGGCTTTAAGCTCATCATTTTCTTTATCAAGTTTTTGTTTAAGAGAATCTTTTATACAACACTCATATTTTAGGTCAGAAATTTTGTTTTCAAATTCCGTAAGATCAATCATGATTTTCTTTTTGAATTTTGTGTGCAGGGTGACTGAAAAAATCATATGACTCATCCATTAACTCATAGTTAAAATAGACTTTTGCACCCTCTTTTAGAAAATCATCAGTCTCAAAATCACTATCATTCGGTCTCACAAACTGGTCAGTCATCCCACATCTCAAATAAGATTCCTTATATAATGATGGGACTTCTTCTTGTGCTTTGAGCAAATGATTTGGATTGACATAACCTATCCCTGAATTGAATAAAGTTTTCGAATTTCTTGGCCTATTCAAAAATATTTGTTGATATGATCGATTAATCTTATACAACTTGTCTTGATAAGACTTGATTTCGGCTTTAAGCTCATCATTTTCTTTATCAAGTTTTTGTTTAAGAGAATCTTTTATACAACACTCATATTTTAGGTCAGAAATTTTGTTTTCAAATTCCGTCAAATCAGGGATAGATTCTTTCAATTTCACATTCAAAGACTCAATGTCCTCAGCTAATGCATTTGCTTGAAACATCTTATTGGTCTTTTCGATTTGAAGTTGTCTGACGGTCTTGCTCAGATCAAGAACTTTGGTCTCAAGTTCTTGTTGTTCAAGATGCAGTTTAGAGTTGGGAGTAAAAGTGACTGCTGCTTTTTCAGATTTCAAATTCTCAAATTCCTTTTGAAGCAAATCAAATTTACTTTGAAAATCTTTTTCTTTGTCTTTCAAATCTTTCTTTAAATTTAAATTCTTTTTACTCAACTCCCTGCAATCTTTTCTTGCTGTTTCACTCATGTCCATGTAGTGTTTTAACACTGATTTGGGAAGAGTTAGTACCTGATCATCCTCTGAAGAACTTTCCTCAACATCATCCAACTCCTTTGATTTCTTGATCTTTGTCATGAAGCACACATTTGCTGCAAGTTCGTCTGTCTCCTCATCAGAAAGATGTAACCACTTGTCATCTTCAGCGAGCAGAGCAATTCCACTTTCCTCTTGTCTTGCTAGCAAAAGTTTGTACTTATAGTACTCGGAGTTCTTCTTCGAGGTTTAGTGCAGTTGATAGCAAAATGTCCAGTAAGAGCACAGTTGTAGCACTTCTTGTCTTCATTCCTTCTCTCCATTACCTTCTTCTCAAACTTCTTCTGATTTTCATACTTCTTCTCACCGCCAACAAACTCTTTCTTCTGATCAAACTTAGGAGCATTCGCATTTTTGGCATATGAAGAGACTGGTGAAGTCCTAAGCTAATTATTTGTTGGTTTCTTCTTGAAGAATTTCTTCTTGAAAGCCTTTGTGAAATTATTTGTTGGTTTCTTCTTGAAGAATTTCTTCTTGAAAGCCTTTGTGAAATAAGCGAGTTCTTTGTACATCTCTTTTTGTTTCTCATCAAGATCACAATCACTCATTTCACTTGAATCAGAATCAGTGTCATATTCAACAAAACTTTGTCTTGACACTTTTGAAGTCTTCTTTTCAGCTACCAAGGCTAATGGATCGGAATGAGAACTTTCTTCTTTCCTCTTCTGGATCCTCTGAACATCCTCAACATTTAGCTTCAGCTTCTCATACAAGGTGTGAATGGTAAGTTTCCCAAAGTCTGATTGTTGGTTGAGTTGGGTTCCATACACTTGCCATTCCTCTTCCAGATTTTTGATGAATTTGATGTTCAGCTCCATATTGGTTCTCTTCACATCATTCTTTCTCAGCTCATTGATGACATTGCAGAATCTGATGTATACCTCATTCAATGGTTCACCTTTTTGTTGTTTGAATGTTTCATACATGTTCAGAACAGTCGACAGCCTAATTGTGTTTGATACATCAGATCCTTCCATCTGCTTCTCCACTTCATCCCAAATGTCTTTTCCTGTTTCATAGGAATCCACATTGCAGTAAATGTCATCAGGAAGTGCTTGGTAAAGAAAGGCAATTGCACTTTGGTCAGCCTCAACTCTGTTTCTCTGATATGTGTTCCAACTCTCTTCAGGTAAAACTTCTCCATTAACTGGGTTCTTTGGAATTTCAGGACCATCTTTGTTAGAATTATAAATGTAAACATGTTAATATGGAAGGGGGCATAGTGTAAATTGCTCTTATGTATATAAACCCCCTCCATAATGTAATTTGAAAACCTTTTTCACCCATAATACTATCCAAACTTTCCCTGACTCTCTCTCTACTCTCTCTCTACTCTCTCTCTACTTTCTCTCTCTAAAACCGCCATTGACACACACTAAAACACACACTAAAGCTCAAATTATACAATTAACAATTGGTATCAGAGCACAATCAGCATATCTGAACGATCCAAAAGCTTATTACAAGCTTGATTTGTGCTTAATTTTGGTATTTTTTGAGTTTTTCTGAAACTGTTATATGCCGAGATAACTTTTCAAGTTATTTCTGCAATTTGAGTGTGTTTTGGTTAAAATTTTGTTCACCGATCGATTCGTTGATAGTAAATCATCATACAGTATCAATTTCAGACTTCAATTTCAACTTTTGATCATGTTTTGTGCGAGCTCGGCAAACAGAGGTTTCATTGGGATTTGATTTGAGTGGAAATTTGTTATAATTGTGTTCGAGGATTTGTTCGCGATCAAGTTCTGAACATGTTGGTACAATTTTCAAGTTTTAATTCGAAAAAATGAGTGAGAATTTGAAGTTTTTGTGTGAGCTCGGCGTTTGAGTGGTTGGCTGAACGAAGAAGACAACTGGAAACCGACTATTTTGTCATTTAGTGTATCCTCGTGTTTGCAGAGGTCGTTGGCTAAGTGGTGGACGGATAGTACGATTTGCAGAGATATAAGCTCGGCAAATCATCATTTCAAGAAAATTTTTCTAAGTATTGGACGAATAGTGCGATTTGCAGAGATATAAGCTCGGCAAATCATTAGTTCAAGAAACTTTTTCTAAGTGTTGGACTATTTGTTCCATTTGCAGAGATCTAAGCTCGACAAACTATAAGTTCAACTCTAGTGTGACTAAGTCATTGTGATTTGGTTCATTTACAGAGATCTAAGCTCGGCAAATACGTGGTTTGAGAATTTTGGTCGTTGATCTGGTTTATATTGTTTGCAGAGATATTATCTCGGCAAACAAGGTGTTCATCTTAATTCATCTAAGTGTTGGAGATCAATTTGGAATTGTGCTATTTGTTGAGATCTAAGCTCGGCATCTAGTAGGAATTGAAGTTTGATTCAAGATTCTCGTATTTGCGACTAAGTGAAAGTGCCATTTGCCGAGATCTAAGCTCGGCAAATCAACATATTTTGTGAAAGTTGGTTCAAAATCATTTTTGATCAACATTCTTTCCTGGTGCAAAGTTTTGAAATTTTCAAAAATTTTTCCTTCATCTGCCGAGATCTAAGCTCGGCATCCTTCACAATTCAGAAAATTCAAATTTTTTTCAAGTCTTTTTCATACATCTTTTATTGAACATTATGTCTTCAAGGGAAGCATTGGCTCTTGGTTCTGAAGGAAGACCACATGTCTTGTTTAGAGGATCTTATCCTCAATGGAAGAAAAGATTTCTGAACTGGATAGACAGGCAGAAGAATGGAAAACTGCTGAGAAAATCTTATAAAGAAGGTCCTGAAATACCAAAGAACCCAATTAATGAAGAAGTGTTACCTGAGGAGAGTTGGAACACAGATCAAAGAAGCAGAGTTGAGGCTGACCAAAGTGCAATTGCCTTTCTTTACCAAGCACTTCCTGATGACATTTACTGCAATGTGGATTCCTATGAAACAGGAAAAGACATTTGGGATGAAGTGGAGAAGCAGATGGAAGGATCAGATGTATCAAACACCATTAGGTTGTCAACTATTCTGAACATGTATGAAACATTCAGACAGCAAAAAGGTGAACCACTGAATGAGGTATACATCAGATTCTGTAATGTCATCAATGAGCTGAGAAAGAATGATGTTAAAAGAACCAATATGGAACTGAACATCAAATTCATCAAGAATTTGGAAGAAGAATGGCAAGTATATGGAACTCAACTCAACCAACAATC
The DNA here is from genome assembly GCA_034093135.1 of Erigeron breviscapus. Classification (NCBI taxonomy): domain Eukaryota; kingdom Viridiplantae; phylum Streptophyta; class Magnoliopsida; order Asterales; family Asteraceae; genus Erigeron; species Erigeron breviscapus. The sequence goes on from CM067167.1 coordinate 25,529,103, forward strand.
AGATTTTGCAAAGCTCACAATTCATACTCTGTTTGAAAAGCTACAACTGAATGTGGAAGATGTTAAAAGAATTCAGAAGAAGAAAGAAGAGAGTGTACATTCAGATCCATTGGCTTTGGTTGCTGAAAAGAAGACTCCTAGAATGTCAAGACACAGTTTTGTTGAAGTTCAAACTGATTCTGATTCGAGTGATATGAGTGATTCTGATCTGGATGACAACCAAAAACAGATGTACAAAGAACTCGCTTATTTCACCAAGGCTTTCAAGAAGAAATTCTTCAAAAAGAAACCAACAAACAATCAGCTTAGGACTTCGTCAGTTTCTTCTTATGCTAAAAATGCAAATGCTCCTAAGTTTGATCAGAAGAAAGAGTTTGTTGGAGGTGAGAAGAAATATGAAAATCAGAGGAAGTTTGAGAAGAAGGTAATGGAGAGAAGGAATGAAGACAAGAAGTGCTATAACTGTGGCTTGACTGGACATTTTGCAATCAACTGCACCAAACCTCGACAGAAGAATTCCGAGTACTACAAGTACAAACTTTTGCTGGCAAGACAAGAGGAAAGCGGAATTGCTCTTCTAGCTGAGGATGACAAGTGGTTACATCTTTCTGACGAGGAGACAGATGAACTTGCAGCAAATGTGTGCTTCATGACAAAGATCAAGAAGTCAAAGGAGTTGGAGGAAGAAGATGAAAGTGTTTCTGAAGTCGAGGATGAGGTAATCTCTTTTCCCAAATCTGTGTTGAAATATTATATGGATATGGCTGAGACAGCAAGGAAAGACTGCAGGGAGTTGAGTAAAAAGAATCTAAAATTAAAGAAAGATTTGAAGGACAAAGAAAAAGATTCTCAAATTAAAATTGATACATTTCAAAAAGAATTTGAAAATTTGAAATCTGAAAAAGCAGCAGTCTCTTTTACTCAAAACTCCAAACTGCATCTTGAGAAACAAGAACTTGAGACCAAAGTTCTTGAACTGAGCAAGATTGTACGACAACTTCAAGTTGAGAAGACCAATGAGATGTTTCGAGCAAATGCTTTGGCTGAAGACATTGAGTCTTTGACTGTCAAGATGAAAGAATCTATCCCTGATGTGACGGAATTTGAAAATAAAATTTCTGACCTAAAATATGAATGTTGTATAAAAGATTCTCTTAAACAAAAACTTGATAAAGAAAATGATGAGTTGAAAGCTGAAATCAAGTCCTATCAAGAAAAGTTGTATAAGATAAATCGTTTATATCAACAAGTCTATTTAAACAGGCCCAGAAATTCAGAAACAATTTTCACATCAGGGTTGGGTTATAAAAATCCAAAATGTTTGCTCGAAGCACAAAAAGAAGTCCTATCGTTATACAACGAATCTTATCTGAGATGTGGGATGACAGACCAATTTGTGAGACCGACCAATAGTGATTATGAGGCTGATGATTTTCTAGAAAAGGGTGCAAAAGTCTATTTTAACTATGAGTTAATGGATGAGTCATATGATTTTTTCGCTAACTCTACACACAACACAATCAAAGACAATCATGAGGCTGTCATACCGGAAATTCTTGAGTGTTTTACAGAAAAATCTTTGGAAAATCCTATTCCTATTCCAAAACCTGCAATTTTGAGACCTTATGTTCCACAGATAGTTTTGGAAAAGGTAATTAAAAATCTGGAAAAGTCACTTGATGAAAAGCAATCTTTGATAGATAATCTACAACCTCAAAATCACTATGTCATTGACCCACTCAAGAATCATGAAAATGATTGTGATCACCCCGATTGTCCTGTATGTGAAGTTGTGGATTATTCTGTACCAAGGGAATGTGATGTTGTTAAGACCGTTGAGACCTCAACTCAGACTGATGTTGAGTGTGTTTGTGACAAGACTGAGATGTCCAAAAGTTTTCCAAAATCTATTTCATCAAAACCTAAAGTTGATGTTCCAAAGAGGGTTTACACGGGTAAATCTTCAAAACCTTTTGAAAGAAAGGTGTCTCAGTTTACTAATTACTCCTTGAAAAAGGGTAAGAAGTACTCTAAGAAACCTATTTTTGATGGAACAAATACATTTGTGTCTTTTCTATCCTTCGAGGATAATTCTAAACATCTTTCCCAAGCAAAATCTCAGTTGATAAAATCAAAATGGAAACCGATTTCAAAATCATTCACATATTCTTTTTCGGAACTTTTTGATCTTGCACCAAAACCTGTGAAAGCAGTTGTGCAAAAAGGGAATGATTTTGCTTCGAAAAATCATTTTTCAAATCAATCTCCTAAGATTGACAAATTTTCAAAGAAATCAAATGATTTTTCACCGTTGCTTCCACGAAAACTCTTTTCAACTAAACCACCGGGTTTTAGTTCACCGTGGAATGCAACATCTATTCATCAAATTGATGAGACTTACATTTGGTCTTTTAACAAATCAAAAACCATTGGATCCAATCTCAAATGGGTTCCAAAGGCATTTTCAAAGTGATTTGATGAAAAGTGGCTTATGCACACATCAGTGTATAACCCATGCTAAAACCGTTTTCGTAATTTCTTCATTTTTAGAAAAATCCAAAAAGATTTTTATTTTCTTATTTTGAAAAATCCAAAAAGATTTTCTCTTTTCATCTTTTTGTTTATTTACTTTGTCTTTGAGTTTCTCACAATGTTTTGGATGAGATGCAAGGCATCGAACGCCTTTGTGTACTGCCTTTGTTGTCTCATTTTTAATGTTTGTGAGCAACTTTCAAACTCTTAACTCACCCTTTATATGCAAAAACTTTGTTTATATCATGCATATATTTAGGGGGAGTTTGTTTATAAAACCAAAACTTCCAAGTGTTTAAACTCATTTTCCATTTTAAAACACTTTGGAAGATTTTCAAACCATTTTCGATCATCTTTATTGAAGTTCGGTGTTAGATTTGCACATGAGAGTTTAGGCCACTCATAAAAACTCCATGATCTTGTCATCGCCGATGAGATCTAACCCCGGAGTTAAAATCTCAATTCTAGATTGTGAGGGTTTATGAGCGTGGTGATGATGTTTGTGTAAATAGGACATGAGGGAGTAGTCGAAAAGTGAGAGGTTAAGGTGAAAAAGATGATGTGAGAAAGGGCTAAAAGAAATAAAAGCCCTCCCCAAAATTCTCAAAAAGCCGGGTCAACACGTTTCTATCGGATTTCATTTGTTGATTTCTCGATATTGAAGAAGACTTCATGGACCCAGTGAAGCAATGCACATCTTTACCTAACCACTCAAGTATTTCTTAACAAATGCTTGTTTTATTCTCACGGAGATTTTCACATTTCTATCGACTCTTCATTTGGAAGACGTTGATATTGAAAAAGGGAGACACTCTGCTCCGGTCCCCGACTTCATTTGATCACTTATCGAGTCTAGAGCGTACTTGATATATCTTTCATTTGACTAGGACACAATGAGTCTTTATATGTCTTTGTGACATTGTATATCTTTGTGATATTGCCGGAACATTCGTAGTGATATCATATTATTGATATTCCACGATGATCGAATGGAAATCCTACCAATGCTAAAACCTTTTCCAACGTTGAACGTAGGTGTCACATTTTCATTTAATGAATTTGTTGAGTAAACGAGAAGTCTATGTGACCTCGGATTTTATTTCCCAAAAGTCTTTGAGGATAGTAAGACATGGTCATCGAACGCCTTTGTGACACTGACCATGAATTACATTCTTTAAAGCAATCTATCGGTTGAAAAGCCATAGACCGAACCATTTAGAGATAAGCTTTGTGCATTTCTCGATGATAATGGGAAGTCCTAAAAATAGTAATCGTATTTTTAGGCCACACCATCAATCCTTTTGATTTTTGGTTGTGATAACGGATCATTTTTATCCGGTTTTCATTTCTCTTCACACAAACACAAAGAACACAACCACCATTATAAAAATCTTTTTCCAACAACGCAACCTTACATTCTAGTTCACCAATAGGTTCATTGGGAATTGGGAATTGGGTTGGGTTAATTTGGTTGAATATTGTTTGTTGTGATCTACCGTTTATGCTATCAATCATTATTGTATGATGAACACATTTCACATATTCATCATAAGGGGGAGAAATGATTAAATGATTGATAGATAGAGTTCAAGGTTTAGGTAGAATTTGATTGATGATATTCATTGTGTTTGGTTGTTCAAAGGATCGTTAGTTTAGGTGAAGAGAGTGAATAATTATCGTGATAAGTTGAAAGATTGTTTTGAGAAAGTTAAAGGATTGATTCGAGATCGAGTATATTCAAGATGAAGTACATGGTTGATATTTGAAAGATTTATTGGAAATTTGACCATTGTTTGATGATTAGAAGAGTTTGAGATTGAATGGAGATTGTTATTTTGATAGATACTTGGATTGTTAAGATCCAAAGATTGTTCATAGTCTGAAGAGATTGTTCATTTGAGGGGGAGCAAGAGTAAACTCATGAGTCGTTAAATATGCTCCGAAATGATTGTTTGTTCGAGGGGGAGTAAGAGATTAAAGATTTGTTATTGAATTATTCGCTCCGAGATAGTTGTTTGATTGAGAGGGAGCAAATGTTAATTGATCAAAGAATCAAATGCTACAAGATGTTTATTGATTCAGAGACAAGTTAGATCAAGAATTGAAGTTTTAAAGTCAAAACCAAGCTTCCGCAAAGCCAAAAGAATTCAAAGTTAAATCAAGCTTCCGCAATACCAAAAGAATTCAAGGAATTCAAAGTCAAAACCAAGCTTCCGCATGCTACTCAAAGATTCAAGTTACTTCTCCAAGCAACATCAAGTTGAAATCAACATTCAAAAGTTCAAGTTGTGAAAGCTCAAAAGCTACAAAGATTTCAAAGGTGCTTCCAAAGTATTCAAAGTTGCAAGAGAAGATCAAGATTTAATAAGTCATCATCAAATTTATATGTTTGTTGAGAAGATTCAAAGTCAAGGTTGATACAAGACATTGAAGACAATGAGAAAGCTTCAAAGTCCAATCAACATTGAAGATTTTCAACAAATGGGCTCATCATGTTTATTTAAAGACCGAAGACGATGCAACATTTACAATTCAACACCAAGGGGGAGATTGTTAGAAATATAAAATGGTGTTAAATTGTAAATTAGCTAATAGTGGAAGGAGTAGTAGTTATAATTAGATCATATGTATAAATACCCCTTCCTTAATCATTTTGTAAGAAGCCTTAATCATAATTCCATAGTTACTTCTCTCTAAACTTATACTTTCTCTCTCTACATCATCTTCAACCTCCATTTCACACACAAACACACTTTTCACACACTATCCATAATTCCACCATTAAACCTTCAATTAAGCTCATTTTCATTTATAACACCTTTCTTTCAAAAGATTTTGAAGATTTACCCGTGTAAACCCTCTTTGGAACATCAGATTTTGGTTTAGTCCGACAACATGTGTTTGGTTTGGAAATGGTTTCATCATGACTCTCCTTGGGAATGGTTTCATCAACTTCACATTCATTTTGCATAGAGGAATTCACAACTTCACAAATAGGCAGTTTGAATGCAGACTTTAACAACTTCACATAAAGAACAATCAGTTTGAGTGCAAACTTTAACAACTTCTTTGGATGGGTCAGAAGAGACAGATAAATGATTTTGAGTATGAAAAGATTTGTTTTGTGTTTGCAATTCAATCTCAAGGTCGGAAATTTTCTTTTTCAAAGATGTTTCATTTGACTGAAGTTGCAAACACTTGTCTTCAAGACACTTGATTTGAGCACAAAATTTTGTTCTTTCTTTAATTTTAGTCTCAAAAATGGTGGACTTATTTTGCAACTCAAGATTAAGTTTAGAAATACTTTGTTGCAAAACAAGTTCTTTCGATTGATTGTCCAAAATGTTTTTATTGAGCTCTTCGGGAGAAATTCCAACTCATTTGTCAATTTGAAAATCTTTGATTGCAAATGATCATTTTCTTTTTGAACATTTTCCATGTTTGACAAAATGATATCATTAGCAGATTTGAGCTCTTTGTTTTCGGATTTGAGTTGGTCAATTTCAAGTTGAAAACTTTGGTGTTCTTGAACAAATGTTTTAAAAATATTCACATCGACTTTGTTTTCTTCAAAAACAACTACTGCACATTTATTCTTCCTGGTACACCAACAAGTGTTATTATCATGACGACGTATTTCTTCCCAACTTGGCTCTTCACCCATTAAAAAATCTACCACCCTCGTAACAAACTTGTGCGATATTTCAATAGCCATTTTGAATCAAAACTTGACGACAACCAAATAGAAAAGAACAACCCAAGACAAGAACTAAAAAATTTAGCCCAAAACAAATTGTTTGACAGTCCAACAAATGACACGGCCCAAAATGAACGGTTTTAAAAAAATTCAGCCCAAAAATGAAAGTTCTCTAATAATCTAAAATGTCTAATAAGAAACAAATAGAAGATAAATCTACAATTAAAAGATGATAACCTGGCAAGTCAATCACGTGAGTCTTCTTGTAAAAACAAATTAAAACATTAATAACTACAAGAAAATGAACCTTGGATACCTTTGATAATTGAATTGACACCTTATCTCAAACGTGTATAGACACCACTTTTGACAGCCAATTACAGCTCAACACGCATGACACAATAGCACTCCTTCACGTGATGACTTAAAACAAAATCAATAGACATCAAGCACCATGCGTGTCACTATTCCCTCTGCCACACGGTTTCTTTCACTTTTTGACACGGCAATGTTTGACTCTATGAAATGTGTATTACTCGTGAGAAAATATCAAAACAATTTCACAGTTTCTTTCACAAATACTTTCCTTTCACATATGCTCCTTGTTTCTTTTAAATAACAGTTTCTTATCTCTCTCTTTCTTTAAAAAAATACGTCTCTCCTTGTTTCACAACACCAGAACAAGAATGAACTCAAACACACGCCACACAACCAAGAATACACGACTTGAAGAACAAAAGTGCTATTTTCCGAGCTCAGAGCTCTGCAAATGGGGTTTTCAAAAAAAAAATTCTTCAAATTTCACACCAATGTTGGAAAATAGATGAAAATGAAGTGAGAAAAGTTTGAAAAGTTTTGATGAAAATTTGGTCGATTTGCCGAGATATTAGCTCGGCAAATGGGGTATTCGACTGAAAAATTGTTAAGTGTTTGGAAAAAAAGGTCGATTTGCAGAGGTATAAGCTCTGCAAATGGGTGGTTTGGAATGAAATAGTGATTTTATATGGTTTGCAGAGGTATTAGCTCGGTAAATGGGGTGTTCAAAACAAATTTCTCAAAAATTTGCACCAACAATGGGTAAGTGACAAAATTGATTTGGAAAAGACTTGAAAAATATCTTTGAAATTTTGCTCTATTTGTACTGTTTGCCGAGCTTATTGCTCTGCAAATGGTTGAAATAAGAAAGTTTGTCTAATTGTACTATTTGCTGAGCAATTTGCTCTGCAAATAGTTGAATTAGGAACAATTAAGCTAAATCTCAGTTGTACAGTTTGCCGAGCAATTAGCTCTGCAAATGCTTGAAATGGGAAAATATGGCTAAGTCCAAGTTGTACTATTTTCCGAGCTCAGAGCTCTGCAAATAGTTGAAATAGCAAAAATTTTGGCTAAGTCTTGATTGCACTATTTGTCGAGCAGTGAGCTCTACAAATAGTTGAAATGGGAAAATTTTGGTCAAAAAATTTCTAAGTCTTTCAGCTCGGCAAATGGTTATTTTGGTGAGTCGGTCACTTCGGCAGACACGGGATTCGGGTGATCAGTCAGCTCGTCCAACACGAGTACAATGATGCTGGTCGTGAATTTACTTCGGCAAATGAGGTAATTTTCTGAAAATTTGACCAAGTAATTTGTTGATTTGCCGAGCTCGAAAAATGAGTGTTTTGTTACTTTGAAAAATATAGGTTTTGCAGGAAAACAGGTTCAACAGGAACCACAGCGGCCGAAAAATCTGATTTGCAGACAACGGTGGCCGGAGATGGTAACCACCTCGCCGGAAAACTTCAAAACACGATTACTTCCTCAATTCTTTGAATTAGAACTCGAAATCACCACCAAAATACTCACAAACCTATCCCGCACAAATCCTTGGCAACAAAAATCGGTTTTCAAGCTCGCCGGAAAATATGTCAGATCACCGGAATCTTAACCGTCAACAAAAATCATCAAATCGCAAAACGGAAAACACGGAATTAATCAGAATCAACTCGCGAACAACACCTCGTGAAATTCAGGTCGATTTGATACAAAACAAACACAGCCTCGAAGAGAGAAGTTGATGAGAAATTTGTTGTTTTTCTTTTCTTTTCTTTTTTTTTAATTAAATGTTAAAAAGGAATCTGCTCTTCTCTTTCTCGATTTGTGATCCACGTGATTGTTACTGTAGCAACAGGACGATTAGACACAAAAATTGTAGACTTTTTCTAGTTTATAACTGTTCCGAGATAAAACATGAACATGTAAATTCAATTAGAAACTTAAAAATTAAGCATTGATTCATGAAATTGGACACTAATCCACCTCTAAACAATGATCAGAATCACTAATCAGCCTCAAAATCAACAAAAACAACAATTTTCAGAATGAAATTTAAGCTCAAAATCTCGAAATTTCGAACATAATCAGTTGATATTATGATCGCGGATCGTTCGGATTCACCGATTTTGCTCTGATACCAAATGTAATGACGTGAATTTGAGTTTTAGTGTATGTTTAAGTGTGTGTTAATGGCGGTTTTAGTGAGAAACAAAATATGCTAAACCATTATTGGCATCTAATGTATGCACTCCTTAGCATAATCATGTGATACTACCAATTAACATCAATTATTATTATTAGTGTTAACAATCTTATGATGAAACTTACATACAAAAATACTATAAAGAATAGAAATGAGCTTAATTGAGGTTTAATGGTGGATTTAGGTATTTGTGTGTGAAAGTAGTGTGTGTGGAGGGAGGTTGAAGATGATGGAGAGGAGAGAGAAAATATCTTAAGTGTGTGTTTATTATCCAAGGGTTTTTCCAAAGGTTAGTTACATAATGAAGATACAAGGGGTATTTATACTAAATACATTAAGTTTCACTCAAGCCCCTTGTACTTTAAGAACAATACAAATGTAACTCCATTTATAATTTAACACCACTAATTTGTATTTCTAACATATATATATATAACATGAGACATTATGGAGTAATTTTCAGTTATATCATATTCTGTTTAAAACACAACTCATTAAAACAAAATATGCTAAACCATTATTGGCATCTAATGTATGCACTCGTTAGCATAATCATGTGATACTACCAATTAACATCAATTATTATTATTAGTGTTAACAATCTTATGATGAAACTTACATACAAGAAATACTATAATATAATAATAGATTTGAGCTTAATTGAGGTTTAATGGTGGATTTAGGTATTTGTGTGTGAAAGTAGTGTGTGTGGAGGGAGGTTGAAGATGATGGAGAGGAGAGAGAAAATATCTTAAGTGTGTGTTTATTATCCAAGGGTTTTTCCAAAGGTTAGTTACATAATGAAGATACAAGGGGTATTTATACTAAATACATTAAGTTTCACTCAAGCCCCTTGTACTTTAAGAACAATACAAATGTAACTCCATTTATAATTTAACACCACTAATTTGTATTTCTAACATATATATATATAACATGAGACATTATGGAGTAATTTTCAGTTATATCATATTCTGTTTAAAACACAACTCATTAAAACAAAATATGCTAAACCATTATTGGCATCTAATGTATGCACTCGTTAGCATAATCATGTGATACTACCAATTAACATCAATTATTATTATTAGTGTTAACAATCTTATGATGAAACTTACATACAAAAATACTATATGTAAGTCCCAACTCAATAGATGGTACTACCTGAAGACACCTCTATGTCGATGGTGGAGTTACTTTGCAATATAAGCGCTGAACTGGAGACGACCAGATACAGAGAGTATATACCAAGTTCTAGATAGATTACTTATTTAAGTGACAATAAGTAAAGAACAATGCAATAATGTAAAATACTTGTAAAGTAAATTGGTGAGACAATATGTAATTTTCAAGTGTAATTTATTTATTAACTTTAAATAAATTACAAGGTTGTTGCGGAACCAAGATAATACAAGTATGTAAATATCCTAAAAACCTATGAACTACAATTGATCTACACTTGGAATTTCTCTAAACAATCGAAACACTTAAAGTTGTGAAATGTTCCTTTTTACGATTGAGAGAATATTGCACAAGTTCACCAAGAATATTGCAGGTTTGCAAAGTGTGTATTCTGTGTGTTTTCTTGGTTGTGCAATGACTTGTATTTATAGGCAAAGTTAACATTGGGATGTTAACTTTGGCCGTACAAATATGGTTGAGATCATTTAAGGAATAGCATTTAATTCCTTAAAATGCAGTGTAAAGTTGTAGTATAAAGCAACTTTACTCAACCAGCTTTATGTACCTTTTTGTACTTAAATAATAAGATAAATCTTATTATCCGGGTAATAGCACATAAAGCATAAAAGTCAATTCCTCGTAATCAGTGTAAAGCCTTGTAAGAGCTTTCCACTGATGGTCTTCAGTTTGTAACTGACTAGAATGTCAACTGGGCTTCGCTGCCATTGTCATTCTCTATCTTCCACTTGTTGTCTCTGACTTCAACTGGAATGATTCTTCAACTGATCAGTTCTCAACTGGAGGAAGTCTTCAGTTGCGTTAACTGTACGATGCAACTGGACTTCAATATATTTCTGGACAAATCTTCTTGGTCTCCAGATGCAACTGGAGACTGGCCAGTTTCACTGAAACTGGTCCTAACAAATTCCCCTATTTGTCCTGAAATATTAGCAAGTCTTTTTCAGTTCTTGTATCTGTACAAGTGTGAACTGGAGAGACTTGTTCGATTAAATCTATCTAAGTTTTCCAAGGCATTTTTATAGATCAGTAAATGCCTTGGGTTTTTTTCTTTTAAGTTTGTTAGATCTAATCTATTATCTATCTTGTGGTTACAAACTGGTAACTTCATTTATACAGGAAATGAAATATACATAAGTTACAGAATGTAAACAAAATTACAAGCAGATAAACTGAAGAGAGAACTTAATCAGATGGCCCTTCGCCAGTTCTCCTTCTCTTTGACACTGAAGAGATAGGCTGAGAGTCTTCAGGATCAATATTCAACTTAAGCTCCAGATTCTCTTTATGTTGAATCTTGCCCTTCAAGAATTTAACCCAAGCTTTCTCAAACCTATTCTTTTGTGCCTTAGCCTCCAAAAATTTCACCATTTCAACCCATTCTGAGAACCCATATTGCATTGCACCAGGATTGTCAGTTCTAACCAGTGGCCCTCTGGCATAACTGACTTCAACATGAAAGTACTTGGTGCGTGGCTTAATTGTTACATGAACACCATTGATTTCCCCACTGTGTCTTCTGGTTTCCATGATCTAGGAGTAGTATTCTCTTGCTTAAGATTCATTTGATATTTTAATACTCCCAGCTCCAGCAGCCAGTACAGCATTCTTGATGTCATCATTTGATACATCGCCAGTTGGTTCAACAAAAGTTCTAAGGTCAGCATCTCTATGCAGTGGTTTTCTTGGTTGAGGGATCCTTCTTGGTGGATTCAATACCCTTTTCACAACCTTTCTAACATTTTCGATTCTTTTCTGAATCCCACTGGCCCTGTTTTCCTTTGCCTTCTCCACTGATATATTTAAGTTTCTGGCATCATACTCAGCTTCATCATCAGGATAGTGCCTGTCCAGTTCAATGTCAAGCATTTCTTTTAACATACCCACTATCCTGGCATCATCTTTTACTCTAGCATACTCCTCCTTAGTGATTCCTAACAAGTAAGCATCACTAATATCAAGCAATTTAATCTTGGCCAGATGTTGTCTGGCTTCAGCTTGGTTGGCTTGTTTCATTTTCTTTCTTTCTTTGATTTGATCACCAAGCCTTGCCAGATGTTTGCTATCACTTTCAGAAACTGGAGGAAGTACATCAGCATTGCCAGTTTCCAACATTCCCCCTATCCATTACATCCACATTCTCTAACCTTTGCTCACCAGTTTCAGTACTGGTAGCCACAATCACATTACCACCAGATTGACTTTCAGTTGGAGTTCTTTTAGGTACAGCTGGTGCAAGGACTGCACTTTTTTCCCCCTTGGCAGCATCTAGACCTGCCCTTATAGCTTCCCATTCAGAAGGGTGAGATGGCAACCGGTTGAGAAGCTGCCATGTTTGTAAGTCCTTGCATTCTTTAAAAATTACACACATCATTCTGAAAGACCTCCATAGATGGTTGGTCTCCTTTGACTGTGTCAGAACATTTGCAGTGACTTGTTGCTGACCAGTTTTCAGTTCTTCCAAGATTTTAGAATCTTCACTGAGACCCGAAACCACCTTTTCCTTAACTTCTTCATCCTTTTGTTTCAAATTATTCGCTTCAGTTGTCAGATTTTCAATAGACTGAGTATGATTAGATACCCGGGTGCTCAAATTATCAATGCTGCCTCTCAACTGGTTGATCTCATTAGTGAGTGGGGCCAGATCAACCTGAGGAGTGGCCAGCTTGGTGATCTCAGACATCACCTTTTCTATGAATTGTGTTTCCCTTGCACCCAGCGTATCATCGATCTTCTGACCAACTGAAATCATCAACTGCTGCCCAAGCTCAGTCACATTCAACCCAGGCTTTTCAACTAACTCTTTCACCTGTTTTTCAATCTCCTTCAAATCAATTTCTGATCTTCTAAAAGTGTTACCCAGCAGATTTGAGATTGAGGTTGTGACATTGGACTGAGTGAAGTCGAAGGCTTCTTTTAAAGATGTTTCCAGATTGTTGCAGCCTCCGACCAGCTCATTGAGCTTCTTTAACACCAAGTCTTCATTTGATGAGAACTTGTTGATCCCCAGATCAACCACTTTAATATTGGTCAGATGGTCCTTGTGGTATCTGGAGAAAGACTTAGTGTTTTTGTCAAGTGTCTTTTGAATATCCTCCACCCTGGTAAGAAGGTTTTGGATATCGGCTTGAACAGACACAACTTGAACTGTCCAGTGACGGAGGGGAAGGTGTCACTGGACCTGCAGCAGTTTCCACTGGAGCAACTGGAGGAGGCAAATTGAGAGAAGCCTCCCAGTTGACATCGCAGCAGTTGAAGAAGTAATAATTGGAGTGGTAGAAGAAGAAGGGACTGAAGTAACAATGTGTTGTTCATGCTGAGAATGCTCAGGTGTGAACAACGGCGGTGGTGGGGGTGGCATTTATCGAAGGAGTGAGAACTGCCCAGATGGTGATGGTACCATACGTCTGTTTCCAGACATATAGTTATATGTGGGGAATGGTATTTCAGTAGGCTCATTTATTAGGGATGGTAAAACTGAAATTGAAGCATCTGGAAGCGAGACTTGAGATGAAGGGTTTTGATCTTGTACAGAAGATTCAAAAATCTCCAAGTCGGAAGCAGTACCTTCTGAATCCGAAGACTCAATAAGGATTTCTTCGTCATTAACATTCATGTCCAGATCCATGAATGTAACTGAGGGCTGACCAGATGGGTCAGTCTCCAGATGACCTTCTCCAGTTTCCTGGAAGGTTGCATCTGTTGGAGGATCAGATACCAAAGTATCTTCACCAGGGATAGAGGTCACTGGGGTTGCCTCAGTTATAGTTTCTCTATCCACAACCATAACATCATCGGCCGAAGAGTTGGGAACCTCAGTCTCCAATAGTGACTGGCCAGAGACTTCGTCAGTTCGTGCAATAGAAGTGTCAGAAGGGCCGTGGACACTTTGTGCTGACTCATACTCTAATCTGGGTTGGGTTAGCCCAGTTTCATCTTCACCACCCTCTCCTACAGAAATTGCGAGGGTGGCTGCTTGCGGTTGTCCCGTTTGACTTTCTCCAGGTTCCTGTTGGGAGGAAACTGGAGGGCTGGTCAGGTTTCTACTGTCAGTGGCAAGTGCTGATAAGGTCCTAATGCGACGTGTTCTTGTTGCCTTTGGAACTCCTGAAAGACCTGTTAGGAGGTCTCCAGGGTAAATGGTTGTGGGGACAGACACGCTGGAGCTGGAGGGGTTAGACTGTTGCCCGGGTTCGGCAATGGTCACAATTCCAGCAGACGAACTGGTGGGTCCCTCATTATTTTGAGGTCCGCCCAGTTGACTTTCCGACTCACCTTGGACTGGTGCATCGGTTTTTGCGAATGCCAGCCGCAATCTATCTGGAATCTTGACCTCTCCAGCTTCAGATACTAGAGAGTCAAGATTCCTCAACAAATTTGGGACAGTGTAAAGTGAATCTGTGCTTAAATAAGCTTCACTGCCCAGAATTTGTAGAAAACAAAAAGAGAGAAACCTGGAGAAGGAGATACATAGTCCCCTGGTGCCCTACAGTTTTTGAACCAGGCTTCTGTAAAGGATATCAGCAAAATCCACTCTCAATCCATTCCACAAGCAGTATGCCATCTCTGCCTGTGCGGAGTTAATCTGGTCAAGTCCACCAGAACTCCCACCCATACTTTCCACAAGGTGGATGAAAAAATACCTCCATGAAGGTGTAAGGCCCTTCATGGTCATCGCACCCTTTGTTTTCAAAACCCCTTTTTCGAGGCACTCCTTGTGTCCCATATCAAGGAGGACCTGGCGAAAATTAATGTTTGGGGAGATGACAACAGGAGACTCTCTTTGTCTCCAGTAATTGAGGTGTAAAGCATCTCTCAATACATCTGCTGATAGAGTACACTGGACTGTTCCACCTTTTAATGTGAAAGTGATGGAAGAACAATCGGAAGAAAGAGAAGCAGTGTACCAAAACTCACACAAGTAGTCGTGAAACATCTTGCGTGGGTTTAAGGAGAATAAGGGTCCAATTGGAGAATCCTTCAAAAATCTTTGGATTCTCCCAATAAGGGTATTGGACCCTTGGGTACCTTGTAAACTCGCCATCGGATTATTCGGATTTAATTTGATGAGCGTAGTATTACCAGGAGCACCAGATGCCTGTTTGACATCTGGTGGAGGAGCATATGGGACAGATAAGAGATTTACATCTCTTGAACGGGATGATTTAGGTGCCATTGGAAAATGAAATTGAAGTTTTGGAATTAGGGTTCTTGATTTATGAAGCAGAGAGAGAAAGGAAGCAATTTTAGATGATTGGGAAGTAAATGAAAAGAATGTAAAGGGAAGTAAATGTGATCGGAGTAAATAAGGGTATTTATAAGGAATTCAAGATCCCAATGAAATACCAAAAATTATATTTTATTAACAAAATCAATTTTGTAGATATTTTTACAAAATAAGTTTGAATTTTGAATCAAAAACATAATTCATTGTGTCAGCATTAAATGCTACAACGGCTTAACTTACCCACGTGCCCACTAATTTTCATTTTTCCAATAAAAACAGTTTTCATTTACCAAAATGACCTTAAACACGTCAGATGACGATATCAAGTGGGTTAAAACACTCGAGTACCATCACGTGTCACAAATATTGACCAAGTATTTTCTAACGTTATGAAAAGTTAAGATAAGACTGAATCTGTACACTTTCCAGTGCCAGTTTCCAACTGGAGAGTTCTCCAGTTGCCATTTTCAAACAAAACGAATTTTAGTCAGAAAATTATTTTGAGTCTTTCCCCCTAAAATGATGATCCAAAAATCGATTAGTGCTAGGATAGTATCACAAAGGCGTTCGATGGCCTGGCGAATAAAGATTATCTGGACCTCCTCAACTGGAGAATTTTATCAGTATCACTGACGCGTTCATAACAAAAATGTCCAAATTTAAGGATTTAACATTCCTAGTTCGCTGATGAGATGTTTAAAGGTTTTCTCATCAAGAGGTTTTGTAAAAACATCAGCGAGCTGTTTGTCAGTGGGGATGAAATGAATTTCAATGTCTCCTTTCATAACATGATCACGAATAAAATGATACCTGATGTCAATATGCTTTTTTTTTAGTGCATCACTGGGTTGTGAGATATAGCAATTGCACTGGTGTTGTCACAAAATATTGGGGTCCTTGTATACTTTTGACCATAATCTAGTAACTGGTTCTTGATCCAGAGAATCTGGGCACAGCAACTGGCCGCATAAATGTACTCTGCCTCAGCAGTGGACATAGAGACTGACGTCTGCTTCTTACTGGTCCAACTTACCAGTTTTCCTCCAAGGAAATAACAACCACCAGTTGTTGATTTTCTATCTATCTTACAACCTGCATGATCTAAATCTAAATAACCCATTAGATCTAACCCTGAGCCTTTGGGGTACCAAAGACCAAGATTAGGACACCCTTTCAGGTATCTAAAGATACGCTTAACAGCGCGCAAATGTGATTCTTTGGGGTTAGCCTGAAACCTGGCACATAGACATGTTGCGAACATTATATCTGGTCGACTGGCAGTTAAATACATTAGTGAACCAACCATTCCACGATATTCAGTGATGTTCACTGGTTTGCCAGTTGGGTCAGAGTCCAAATTTAATGGTGCTGCGATAGGTGTGTTTTTCGATGGGATTGAATCATATTTGTATTTTCTTAACAAATCTCTAACATATTTTCCTTGGTTTATGAAAATTCCATTTTCAGTTTGCTTAATCTGAAGACCTAAGAAAAATGTTAATTCACCCATTAAACTCATTTCATACTCAGATGACATGAGTTTAGAAAACTTTTTACACATTGCATCATCAGTTGAACCAAATATAATGTCATCAACATAAATTTGTACCAATAAGATATTACCTTTTTCTTTCAAGATAAATAAGGTATTATCTATTGCACCTCTTTGAAAGCCATTTTTAAGAAGATGTTTAGTTAAAGTATCATACCAGGCTCTTGGGGCTTGTCTAAGACCATACAAAGCTTTGTTCAGTCTATAGACCCAGTGAGGATGCTTCTCATTGATGACGCCTGGAGTCTGCTTAACATACACAACTTCTTCCAATGTTCCATTAAGGAACGCACTTTTGACATCCATCTGGAAGACTTTAAACTGCAGATGGGCTGCATAAGCCAGAAATATTCTGATGGCTTCAAGTCTTGCAACTGGAGCAAAAGATTCATCAAAGTCAACGCCTTCTGCTTGACAATAACCCTGGGCAACTAATCTGGCCTTGTTTCTTACAACATGGCCATCTTCATCCATCTTGTTTCGGTAGACCCATCTTGTACCAATGGGTTCTTTCTTTAACCCTGGTGGACAAGGAACAAGTTCCCACACATTATTCCTTTCAAACTGGACGAGCTCTTCTTGCATAGCTTCCACCCAGCTTGGGTCTGCCATAGCCTCGTCAATCTTCTTCAGTTCAATAAGTGATAAGAAGGTGACGTTTAAGCATTGCTCACTGGTGGCTCTTCTAGTCTGAACCCCACTATTTGGATCTCCCACAATCTGTTCAATTGGATGTGCTCGAGTCCATCTATTGTATTGACTAGGCTGGTGTAAAACAATATCAGTGCAAGTCACCTGGCGATCTTCTTCAGTTGCAACAGCTTCTGGAGGAGGATCTGTCCAAACTACTTCTACGTCCTCATCAGAGTCAATGAGGTCACGATTTTCATCATGAAATTCTTCATTAAAAGGCATTTCTTGAAGAACTGGAGAAGTTGGAGTTTGAACTGGTGCTTATATTGGAGTGGCACGTACATCAGATCCAATCACCAATTCCTGTGGTAAATTGAAATTGATGGAGGGATAGAATGATGTGTCACTGGTGGTGCTCTTCTTCTTAACTGGTTCCAATTTGTTGTAACTGGAAACATCTTTTGGTGAAACAACTGACCGATGAACTTGGTCAGTTTCACCAAAATTTATTGGAACGACTGGAGAAATATCAAGGCTTGGTCTCTTGTTGATTGCTTCAGTTGATTCGTCAAATGTGACATGAATTGTCTCATGAACCTTTTGGAGTCTATAATTATAAACTCTAAAGGCCTTTCGAATATCTGAATAACCTAAAAATACCCCTTCATCAGCCTTTGCATCAAACTTTCCAAGCTGACTGGAATCGTTTAAAATATAAACTGGACAACCAAATACATGAAAATATCCAATATTTGGTTTACAATTCCTGAGTACTTCATAGGCGGTCTTCTTATGTCTCTTGATGTAGACTGACCGGTTTTGGGTATGACAAGCAGTTGCAACTGCCTCAGCCCAGAAACTGGTGGGAAGACCTGATTCAGATAGCATACTTCTGGCTGCTTCTATCAGTGTGCGATTCTTTCTTTCCACAACTCCATTCTGCTCTGGAAAGTGTGTTGATGAGAAGTTTTGAGAGATGCCAGTGTCATTGCAAAATGTTTCAAGTACTTTATTTTGAAATTCAGTACCATTATCACTTCGCAACTGACAGACTTTTCGAGTATACTTGAGTTCAATTCTTTTGATGAGAGAGATGATTTCAGCAGGTGCATCACTTTTGGATCTGAGGAATACCACCCAACAGTATCTGGTGAATTCATCGACCACAACTAGAGTGTACTTCTTTCCAGCTCTAGTTTGAACATTCACTGGACCAAAGAGATCCATATGAAGTATGTGAAGAGGTTCAGTGATGCTAAAGTTTTGCCTTGTCTTGAAACTGGCCCTTTTCTGCTTGCCCATCTCACACCCTGGACATGGCTTTTCTTTATTGAAAGAAATCTGAGGTATCCCATCAACCAGTTGTTTGCGAGACAACTTGTTGATATTCTTGAAATTAAGATGGGATAATCTTTTATGCCACAGCCAGTTGGTGTCCTCATCAGCCTTGGTATAGAAGCACTGCTCTTTTGGAGCTGGTTCCATATCCATGATGTACACATTTCTTTTTCTTGGTGCAACCATCACCACTTTCCAATCCTTGTTAAATATGGTGCCTTGAGCAATATCGAACAAAACTCTGTAGCCATCATCACAAAGTTGGCTGACACTGATCAGGTTGTATTTCAAACCATTCACAAATGCAACTCTCTTGAATTCGACCTATCCGTTATTGAGCACACCATATCCTTCAGTCTTGAGCACACCAAACGTCACTTCCGGTCCATCTTGGATAGTGAACTCTTCAAGCAGGGGCTTACATCCGGTCATAGTCCGGCCAGCAGCGCTGTCCAGATACCAGATATTCTTCTTTCGATCGCCCTGCACACACATAAAAATCATTAGTTATTTTTGTGAACCCATCTTTTCTTGATGGGTTCACTGGACTTCTCTACAGAAGTCACAGTTGACTGTTGTGGTGGTAAACTGAACACTACATCTGGATCTTTTTCACCAGATCTAGGTGCAGGAGTAAAAACGATTGGTATTTGATACCTGCTCCCCTTTTTCTTATCAGATTTAGTTCCAGATGGAACATTCTTTTGTTTTGGTTTTGAAGGGGGTTTAATATTTTGTTTTACAACTGGAGGTGATGAACCTCCATCCAGATTTTTAATCCGGGCAGTACAACTCTGAACCTGTCGAGACAAAAGTTGGAGTTGACTTTCCAGTTTAAACAAAATATTGTTTTCATCAGGTTGCTGAACCTTGGACCTTGGTTCAGCTGGAGTTTTAGTCTTTGGGTCTTGGGCTCCTTAGACTTCTGAGGTAAAGGCTTGTTACCAGTGGCCTTTTTAACTGGAGCACTAGCCTGTTTGGATTCAGGTTTAACCTCATTGGGGGTGGTCTCAATGGGTTCAGTTTCAACAGCTTCAGGTTGATCATAAGAAGTTTCAACCCTGAGAGCTGGAGGCAATGCATGAAGATCTGGTATGAGAGCTGCCATTTCCAGATCTCCAGATTTCCATGCATTTTTCTGGGCATCAATTGTTCTAGAAAATGCATCATAGTTCTTTCCAGATGCTTTTACCCATGACTTGATAATCATTTGTTCTTTTTCAAGATCAGAAACTAGTTCTTGATTATCAAATTCTAAAGCCTCAATTTTCAAAACTGACTCCTTGAGAGCCAACTGGACACTTTGTAAATCATTCAGTTGTGGTTTAACATTGTTTAGTTCAATTAAGATAGTGTCCAGATATCTTTCACTATCTGCTCTAACAGTTTCTACAAAAGCCAAATCACCACTTAATGATTCAGCAAGGTCCAGCTTCAGTTCTGGATCCACCTGATTGTCATAATCACATACCTTTTTCAAAATGATGTCCACCCATCTTCCAGTGATGACATCTTCCTTTGCCACATGCTGCTGTTGATCTTCCAAGGCTATGAAACACATGTCCCTTTCCTCTTCTTCATCAGCTGATTAGTCATCAGAGTACTCCCATTTTCCCTCAGTTTGTGCCATCAAGCACTGATCCTTTTCCTTTTCCATGGACAAGAAGGCAATCTGGGCCTTAAGTTTCTTATATTTAGCTTTGTAGCTATCATCAGGCCGATTGAAATTAGGGACAGAGGGAACAGTTTGGTTGTTCATCTGACTAGATCTGCATTCCTTCATAAAATGACCTTTCTTACCGCATTTATAGCAGGTAAGATTGGTTTTATCCAGAGAGCTGGAGCTGGAAGCATTGTTTGGGCCATTAAATCTTTTAGATTTATGCTTAAACCTATTAAAGGTTTTAGCGATCATGGCTACCAGATCATCATCGTCAGTTTCATCACAACCGTCACTGATTTCAGTGGTCAGGCCAGAGTTCAAGAAACTATTTAACATCTCCTTCATTGAGTGTGCCTGGACACTCTCTGCAAACATTAAAGCAGCACAAGGTCTCTCAGTTACACTAGCACCTTGGGACTCTGGGCATGGTTCATGGCATCCTGCTCAGCCACCAGTCTTGCAGCATTATTGTCTTCAGTGAATCTGAAGGCTCCATAGAGCGATGCAAGAGTATGGCTGTGCAGGGTTTTACCTTGTCTTAAGACAAGAACCATATTTTCCCATCTGGAAGGAAGAATATCACAAAACTTCTCAAGAAGAATATCCTTATCCTTCTCTACACCCAAGCCTCTCAACTGATTAATGAGACTAGAAAATCTGGTGTATGTACCAGTTAGACTTTCATTGGGCAGAGCAAAGAAGGATTCACACTTCTTGTTCAAGGCAACTTTTCTGGTGACAATGGTGTCATCACCTCCTTCAAACTGAATAACTAATTCATCCCACATTGACTTGGCACTGGGGAACAACACAAGTGTTGGAATTAGATCTTCAGGGACAGCTCCAAGGATCATGTTCTTGAGTCTGGTGTCCAGATCTACAAGTCTACGATCCTCATCAAACCAGTGGTCTTCGAGCTTTTCTCTTGAACCTCTTCTTCCAGTTGGATCTAGAAGAGGACTAACCCCAAGAGACATGGGTATATATGGTCCATCCTTAAGGATTTTCAACATATACCTCTCTATCCCACCAAAATGCAAAAGCATTCTGGCCTTCCATGTACCGAAGGTCTCACTATTTCCATCAAATTTTGGAATAGGAGTGTTAGAATAATGTACATGGACATGGTTAGGGGCAGTAGGAGGAGGAGGGTTAGTATTAACATTTTGAAGAGGTGGTGTATTAGTATTCAAAGGGTTTTCACCTGAACCAGAACCATCTCCACCTTCAGTAGTAGTCATTTAAGCAGATCTAGGCAAGTTTATTAGCCTTCTGCTCTGATACCACTTGTAAGTCCCAACTCAATAGATGGTACTACCTGAAGACACCTCTATGTCGATGGTGGAGTTACTTTGCAATATAAGCGCTGAACTGGAGACGGCCAGTTACAGAGAGTATATACCAAGTTCTAGATAGATTACTTATTTAAGTGACAATAAGTGAACAATGCAATAATGTAAAATACTTGTAAAGTAAATTGGTGAGACAATATGTAATTTTCAAGTGTAATTTATTTATTAACTTTAAATAAATTACAAGGTTGTTGCGGAACCAAGATAATACAAGTATGTAAATATCCTAACAACCTATGAACTACAATTGATCTACTCTTGGAATTTCTCTAAACAATCGAAACACTTAAAGTTAAGAAATGTTCCTTTTTACGATTGAGAGAATATTGCACAAGTTCACCAAGAATATTGCAGGTTTGCAAAGTGTGTATTCTGTGTGTTTTCTTGGTTGTGCAATGACTTGTATTTATAGGCAAAGTTAACATTGGGATGTTAACTTTGGTCGTACAAATATGGTTGAGATCATTTAAGGAATAGCATTTAATTCCTTAAAATGCAGTGTAAAGTTGTAGTATAAAGCAACTTTACTCAACCAGCTTTATGCACCTTTTTGTACTTAAATAATAAGATAAATCTTATTATCCGGGTAATAGCACATAAAGCATAAAAGTTAATTCCTCGTAATCAGTGTAAAGCCTTGTAAGAGCTTTCCACTGATGGTCTTCAGTTTGTAACTGACTAGAATGTCAACTGGGCTTCGCTGCCATTGTCATTCTCTATCTTCCACTTGTTGTCTTTGAATTCAACTGGAATGATTCTTCAACTGGTCAGTTCTCAACTGGAGGAAGTCTTCAGTTGCATTAACTGTACGATGCAACTGGACTTCAATATATTTCTGGACAAATCTTCTTGGTCTCCAGATGCAACTGGAGACTAGCCAGTTTCACCGAAACTGGTCCTAACACTATAAACTAGGTGGTTCTTTGTCGCTCGTTGAGCGGCGTTGGTTAGTGTGAGATTTGGTGCAGTAATGTGTACGTCGCTTTGCAATTCCTTGCTAGTGCTTCCAAATTTCTGAGTTTCAGGCCTGTTTAAAGATACTACATGATTAGTAAAAATAAAAAGATATGAGTATTAGACACATGCTAATATTGTAGATACATCCTGAAATATTTCAATGAAGGGGTACTGATACGAACAATTTCGGTGGACTGATGCACTAATGCCGAAATCTTTACAAAACTTTATCTAGACTTATAAAATACAGGCAAAACATGTAAGAATACGTTACATATAATACTGTCCTTGGCCAAATCAAAGAGACAGAGAGCAGGCCATCAAATAGGCGAAAACATCTTTAAAGCTAAAAGCATTTAACTAAAAGCATTAGACTATCTTCAGAAGCCTTTCACAATTCGGAGGGCCTATGTGTATCTACTTAATGGTTTTAGTTTTATTTAAAAGATATGACCTGACAAATTAAATCAAAAACTTACTGATTACGATCAAAACAAAATAACATTAATCCAGCTCAAAATCCACACACCAATTAGATAAAATTCAACTATAGTTTAATAAGCTGAAATAATAATCATAAATGGTACAGTAATATATAAAAAAGTTTATAAACCAAAAGAATCATATGCTCACCGGAATCTCCTCCTCCTTCATCTTCTTCTTCAAGTATGGCTTCTTCCTGTTGACACAAAAATCATCATTAATCACAAATATCTTTATAACTTTATCAATAGACATTACGCACTTGTTCCTATTAGACATGCGAACCATTCCGATAACTGCTACAAAAAACCCATATTTGATTTCGATTTCTTTTTTTTTTGAACGGCCAAGAAATTCATTATATTAAAAGGGCAAGCTGGAAGCTAAAGCCCAAAAATACAGGATAATATAAAAAGCTGTAGATGCAGATTTGTGTGACAGTAGCAACGTAGATTTGATTAACGTTTTTGTTCTTAGGAATATCTGTGTAATCGTTTAAATAATAAGTCATTAGGACTTACGTTTGTGTTTAATGATTACGTTTGAACTTCAATATAAGATCAAGTTATGGTTTTGTTATGTTTGTGTGTTATATAATTGTTTTGCAGGTACAAGAATGTAGAGCCAAGGTTTATAAGTGTCGTAGAACACTTAAACGATGGCTGAACGTTATGTACAAGCGAAATAAGCAATCCAAGAAACACGTCCTCGTGCTGACATCAGCAGCATGTAGGAATGCCTTCGTGTTGTCGTTAGCGTGAAGACAAGGCTGTTTGGTGGATCGGGCCTTAGCCACTTCGTGTGAAGCCCAAGCCCACACGAACACAAACCCTATTAGTATAAATACATGCTAATTTTTGTGATTAGCAACGAATTAAGGACTTAGAAGTCGAATTGTTGCTCGTGTGACCTCCTACACGAACTAGCACTTCATGTGTGACCTTAGTTTGATTAATTACTGATTAATTGACGAAAGGCAGTAGCAATCTAGTTATCTCAAGAGGATTCCGCACTCTTGATATAACGAATCACGTCTTATTTACGATCCATTCAACGGTAGGGACTTACAAGTGGTATCATAGACCTAAGGTTGATTACCATAAGGTGTAAGATCGTTTGATTTGCTATTGATTGAAAAATCAATTCGAATTTCAAGTTTTCTATTGAATTCGTTATCGTCTTCGTGTGACCTCGTGCTTACGTCAGCACGAGGTGATTCTTGTTCGTGTGCTTACATCAGCACGAACTGCTCTTCGTGGTTCATATCGTGCCAGGTGTCCTTCGTGTGTCACTTCGTGTCACGTGTCCTTCGTGTGATCTCGTGCCACGTCAGCACGAACTCAGTGTCTTCGTGTGCTTCACTTCGTGCCACATCAGCACGAACACGTGTGCTACAGTAACTCTTTTTGTTTTTCGATTCAAAATGACTACTGTACCTGCTGCCGGAAACTCTCCTAATGCCACACTTATCAATCAAGTTATCATGCACGATCATGAGGTTGGTCGTGGAAACACACCTCCAAAGCTTTTCCGTATGGAGAATTATTGGATGTGGAAAAGACGATTTGAAGATTATGTTCGTCTGAATGATATTGATATGTGGGTGGTGATAACTCAAGGTTTTGATTGGCCAACTTATGAGAAAAATGGCGTAATTAGTAGATATACTTATACTGATATGCCAGATGATGAAAAGAAGAAATACGTGGTGGAAGGAAAGGCTCTTTCAACTCTTACTATGGCCTTACCACAAGAAAGTGTACATTTGTTCAAAAAGTACACTACTTCAAAGGATTTGTGGGACGCTCTAGGAAAGTACTGTGAGGGCGATGCTACTTTGAAGAGAAATCGTATTAAACTTCTTAAACGTCAGTATGAGGCCTTTAATGGACTGAAAGGAGAATCTCTTGATGAGATAATTGCTCGATTCAGTCATCTGACAACTGAGTTATCGTATTTTGAGGTTGTGTATCCTCAGACTGAGTTAGTAGATAAGTTTTTGGACTCACTACCAAAAATATGGACTGAATATGTTCATCACCTTCAAGATGACAAGGAATACATTTCACGGGATTTTGAAACAGTAGTCTCCAAACTTAAGAATAGAGAAATGAAGAGAAGAATCAAGGATACTCATGCTGATTTTACTCAAGATCCATCTTTATATCATGCTTCTTCAGTTCATTTGGCAAGTACTAGCTCGGGAATCAATGCATTTCTAAGTGGTGTTGAAGCTACACCAATAGTTGATGCAGATGAAATTGCAGGTTATGTTGCTTATGACAATTCCACAACTAATGTTAAGAGCAATACTCAGTCATATCATTCCATGCCAATGAGTATGAGCTCAGCAGAGGGAAGAATGAATCTCTACTCAGCCTTCTATTCGGCTCATGAAGCTTATATTGGTGGAAAGGTTACTGATCCTGCATTGATTGATGATGATTACAATCAGATATATCCTGATGATTTAGAAGAAATGGATCTACAATGGCAGCTTGCAATGTTAACTATTAAAGTCAGAAGATTTTCTCAGAGAACTGGAAGATTTTTGGGTAATGGCATAAAAGGTTTTGACAAATCCAAGGTGAAATGTTATAATTGCGATGGATTTGGTCACTTTGTAAGAGAGTGTCAACGTACAAAGAGGACTGATAATACCGTTGCTGGTAGACAAAACTACAATCAAGGTGGTATTACTCCACCCAATTACCAGAAAACTCAAGCAATGATTACTTTTCCTGCTACTCCTCAACCGCAAGGTTCTCCTCAGCTTCTGGAGTCCAAGGCTGTTGTTGTTCAAAAGCTAGATGGTACTTATCAGTGGGATACACAGTCTGAAGATACTTCAAATCATGCGTTTTTAGTTGAGATTTATGATGACTATGCGCATGTTGCAAACGAAGTTGCTGAAACAACTGATTATGCTATATACACTAGTGAAGAAAGAGCATCTGAGATAGTTAAGCAGAATATGAAAAAGGTTGCTGAGATAGTGAGATCTGAGAGTGAACCTATGACAGCTGTTAAAGCTACTGAAGGAAATACTGAGTCCTCTAAACCAGTTGATGACGTTGTCGAGAAGAGCATTGAAGATCAGATGAAAGAATTTGTTATACCTGAAGGTATAACAACTGAAGACTTTGTTGCATACATGGCAGACTGCAAGGCTGCAGATCAGAAGGTATCATGTTCTTTGCTTTCAATTGTAAATGTTTGCAAAATGGTGTCTGAAATGAAACTTGAGGTGTTTAATCTAAGTGAAATTGCTAACTTAAACTCTCAAAATGATATTCTTAAGAAGGAAAGTAAATTGTCTAAAGATTCTGATTTATTTCTACAAAAAGATCACCAAAAAGAGATAGAGACTGAATTAGATTTTGATCCTGATGAAGTTGTATACTATACTCTGAAAGACTGTGATACAGTATTCTTTGACAGAGAAGTATCTATAACTAGGATTCAACCTAAATCTAAAATTGATAAAGTTTGGTGTGTAGAAAATAAAGAAGAATGGTTAGAAGAACAAATTCCATATAAGAATAGACATTTTGCTCCACGAAAGCCTGTAAAGACCATGAAAGAAGCAATTCAAACACTAGATGCAATTGCTGAAATGAAGGCTTATGGAATACCAGTCCCTGAAATAGCATATGATCACCCTAAAAGAAAACAGGATAAATTATGTTATACTTGTCATGATAAGGGTCATATAGCTAGTAAGTGTCCACTTAAGACTTCCAAGGATTCTAAAAAGGAATCTTTAGTCAAGTCTAAAGACACATTTGGATCTCATAAGATTAATGGGAAAGGTAGATTAGTTGATCAAGTTAGCTCTAGCCAGTTTATGAGTGCAAATAAAAGGAAATATTATGAGGATTACGCTAAGCGGCATCCAAATGATATAAATGCACAGAACTATGTCAAATTTCTTAGATCCATATCTTATGGTTGTTCTAATAGTTCTAGTCAGGTTAATGAACATAGAAAACCATCTCATAAGTTGAGGAATTTATCACCTCAATCTAGGAGTATCTCACCTAGAGAAGATCGATCTATGACCCCCAAACGACAGGGACATTCACAAAATGATACAAATTGTATTCATGAAGGTGGAAGTCCGAGTCGATCTCATACACCTCAAAGGAGTAATTCACCTAGGAATAAGCAAGTTCAACAGAATCGGTCACCTCCTCGTAGAAATGGAAATGCTTCCAAGTTCTATGATCGATTAGAAACTCCTCCTAGGTTTGGTCCACATTCATCTAAGAATTCTCCTCCTAAGGCTCGTTTCATTTCGCCATCTAAAAGAAAATCGATGACACCATCTACATCCAAGGCTCCAACTGAGAGCGATGGATATTGGACCGAATTAATTTTGAGAGATGAATTCGGCAAACCTAAACCTCAAAAGGTTTGGGTACCCCTCAGAAATTAACATTAATTTGTGTTCATTGTGCAGGGAGAACCAAGGAAGCCAATCAGTCTTTGGTATGTTGACAGTGGATGCTCTCGGCACATGACAGGGGACAAGAAATTGTTGTCCAACTATGTAGATATTAATGGTTCTTATGTTAGTTTCGCTGGTCCCAAGGGCGGCAATATCTCATGCCAAGGTGATGTTGTCAATGGGAAAATTACATTGGAGAAAGTCAATTATGTGGAACAACTATCTCATAATCTCATGAGTGTTTCTCAGATTTGTGACAGAGGGAATCATGTCCATTTTACTGAGAAGGAAGCACTTATTTTGAAACCGGGGTATGTTATTCCTGAAGACTGGATCTTATTGAAAGATCCTAGGAAGAAAGACATCTATGGCCTTATGTTAGGTGTTGATGATTCGAAGGAGCCAATTTGCTTATTAACAAAAGCAAATTAATCTGAATCTTTGCTATGGCATAGAAGAATGGGACATATTCATTTCTGAAAGATGAATGATATTGTCAAACATTGTTTGGTTGAAGGTGTTCCATTGAAAAGGTTTGAGATGGAAGATAAATGTGTACCTTGTCTGAAAGGTAAGCGGCAGAAGTCTTCACATAAACCAAAGATTGAAAATTCTATTACCAACCCATTTGAATTACTGCACATGGACTTGTTTGGTCCTGTGAATGTAAGAAGTATAGGTGGGATGTACTATTGTTTGGTGGTTACTGATGATTACTCAAGATTCTCATGGGTATTCTTTCTTCAAACGAAAGATGAAACTCCACAGATTTTGATAAATTTCTTTGTCGAAACTGAAAATATTTATGGAGTGCGTGTTAAGAGAATTAGGAGTGATAACGGAACTGAATTCAAAAATAAAATGTTGGAAGTCTTCTGTATGTTCAAGGGAATCCAACATCAATTCAGTGCACCGTATGAACCACAACAAAATGGAGTTGCTGAAAGAAAGAATAGGACTCTAATCGAAATCAGGTTGCTGATTCAGGGCTTCCTACCATGTTTTGGGCAGAAGCAGTAAATACAACATGTCATATTCTAAATCGGGTTTTGGTAGTTAAGCGTCATAATAAGACTTGTTATGAGCTTCTACATAAGAAGAAACCAAATTTACAGAATGTTGAACCATTTGGTGTTCCGTGTACCTTCTTGAAATATCTTCCTCAGTCAAAGTTTGATCCAAAGGTTGAAGAGGGATTTTTCATGGGTTATAATACCGGGTACTTCAATTCGAAGGGTTTACAATCAACAGACAGGCAAAGTTGACTTAGGTACTAATGTCAAGATTGTCAGTCATAAACCTGCTATTCATTCTGGAACTGGCAAGAATTTCGATTATGATAGTGTGTTTAGTTTGTTACACGGTCCTGCTTCTTATTCAGGTCCTGACAAAGTTGATGAAGTGATCATTTTAAGAGATCATATGGATTATACTCCTACATCTCCTCCTATTCAAAATGTTGATACTACTCCAACCAAAGTTCAGTCTACTACTGTTGTTGGCGAAAGTAGTAAGAACAATGATATGACATCAGACTTAGATGTTAATGAACCTGAGAACACTACTCCAACTACTCCTTTAAGGGTTCCATTACCAGATGATGATCCTATTTCTGAAGAATCGGAAGATGATTTTAGTTCTCCAGAATTTCAAATTCGTTTGAATTTAGGAGATAATCTAAATGTTGATTCGGTTCCTCAATATCGAATAAATAAGGCTCATCCTGTAGAAAATATTCTTGGTGATGCTTCAGAGCCTGTCCGAACTAGAAATCAGTTAAATAAGGAGATGACTAGTTTATTTTGTGAAGTAAAGGATTCGGGACGAATAACTGAGTGTTTGTATTCCTGTTTCTTTTCACAAGAAGAACCTAAGAATGTTAATGCTGCACTTCAAGATCCTTTTTGGGTTGCAGCTATGCAAGAAGAATTAGCTCAATTCGAGAAACTTGGAGTATGGGAGTTAGTAGATGTGCCTAGAGGTAAAGAACCGATTGGAACTCGTTGGGTATTCAAATGCAAGTGAGATGACAAAGGGATCGTTACAAGGAATAAGGCACGTTTAGTTGTTCAGGGGTTTGCACAACGAGAAGGATATGACTATAACGAAACTTTTGCGCCAGTTACCCAGATTGAAGCTATAAGGTTATTTTTAGCCTATGCAAGCTTTAAAGGTATAAAGGTGTTATAACACGATTTCTATCACTGAATTCAATTCATCAATGGCGATTTGGATAGTGTGTGTTCTTGGTGTTTGTGTGTGTTTTGAGAGAGAATCGTATGTAACTGTGTGTGTATATTCAGGTATGAAAATTATACAAAGATTATTTGTAAAGTTATGTGTAATGTTATGATCTCTAAGGTATGAGAGGGCTATTTATAGTCTAATTCTACAATTATGCTAATTGTCACAATTAGCCCCTCAACCTTAGTAATCATTTATCTATGAATTAACAACAAGAAATTCCTCTAATCTAGATTACAATTTATCACTATTTTTTGGATTTCTAACATTCTCCCCCTTAGTGATACATTGTAATGAAGTACGTGTTATATTGTCTTGTAGGAATGAATTTGATGAGCCCGGTGATGAAGACAATTGGTGTGTTGAAACAAGTCTTCAAAGCTTTCTCTTTTGTCTTTGGAGAACTTGATTCAGTC
>CM067167.1:25560361-25580361 GCA_034093135.1 Erigeron breviscapus
GTAAGACAGTTAAGGGGTGCAGTTAATGCTGTTAACACCCAGTTAGCTTCTCACACTTCATCCATTAACAAACTGGTAACTGAAGTGGATGATTTGAAAAAGAAGGATGCTGAAGTGAAGGAACAAGTGGTTAAAGGTTTAGATGAAGATTCAAAGCTATTGAAAGACTTGAAGACTGGTCAGGACCAAACTGCTGCAAATGTCTTGACCAGTCTCAAGAAATTAACCACTTGTGGAGATCCTTCCGGATGATTTGCACTGTTTTTAGAGAGTGCAAGGATATGCAATCGTGGCAGCCTCTAGCCCGTTTGCCCTCCAGTAATGAAGATTGGGCAGCTATTCGTGCAGGTCTCGATGCTGCCAAGGGGGAAAGGGAAAGAAGGAATATCCTTGCACCTGCACCAAGACTGCCAGGTCCAGTAAGTGCAAGACAGTTGGTTGAAAGAACTGTTGTTGGGTCAGATGAAGGTGATGACCAGCAGCATGTTATTGAACAATTTGATGATGTTGTTGATAGGGGGAATAAGAATAAAGGAAAGGAAGTTATGCCGGCCACTGATGAACAAACAAAAGCAACTGGTACTGAAGCCAGTGTGCTAGAAACTGGTAACATTGATCAGCTGCCTCCAGTGTCAGATGATGTTAGTAGGCAACTGGCAAGACTTGGGGACGCAATCAAGGAGAGAAAGAAACAGATAAGGGTTAATCAAGCTAATGATAGAAAAACTTTAGCCCCAACTCTACTTGATATAAGTGATGCGCGTCTCCTTGGCATGACACTTGCAGAATATGCCAAAGTTAAAGCTGACCCCAGAATTATCAATGCCTTAAAAGAACAGCTGGAGGTTGAGCTTGACAAACATTATAAGGAGGATGAGGCTGAATATGATGCCAGATGTCTAAACATCACAGTGGATAAGGCCAAGGAAGTGAGAACTGAAGGAATTCTCAAAAGAGCTGAGCAAGTAAAGAAAGTGGTCAAACAAGTGTTGAATCCACCCAAGTCTAGAGGTAAACCTAAGTTGCTACCAAGAGATGCAGACCTTAGAACCTGGGTAGAAACAACTGAACCTTCAAGTGAAGATATCAAAGCTGCAGTGCACAGTATGAGCACTGGCCAGATCAAACTGGCTAATGAATCTGAAGCTAGAGAATACTTATCTGAAGTGCAACAGCGGAGATATCACCCTGGTAAGATTATTGATATGAAAGTTTTCATCAAACCAGGTACCAAACACTTCACTGTTGGGGTTCAACATCTTAATGGACCCTTAAGGCAAACTGAGAATCCTGATGTTACTGGATATGGTTATTCGGAGCTGGTGGAGATGGCAAACTTGTTGGGGGCCAAGCAACAAAAGAACAAGGTTGAAAGAGGATGGATGTTTGTTCTTCAAAGTCTGCTCAAGTTTAAAGAAAATATTGAAGAGAGACTAAATGGTGATCCAGAAGACAAACAGCCCATTTCTACAGTTGCCAAGAGAAGGAGAACTGTCGAAGGGCCATCAGTTTAAGTTCTTCTTCATTTTATCTTCTTGTAATTTGTTTTACATTCTGTAACTTGTGTAAAGTTCATTCCTTGTATAAATGAAGTTACCAGTTGTAACCACAAGGTAGATAAAAGATTAAAATCTAACAAACATAAAAGAAAAACCTAAGGCATTTATTGATCTATAAAAATGCCTTAGATATCTTAGATAGATTTAAAATCGAACAAGTCTCTATAGTTCACACTTGTATAGATACAAGAACTAGAAAAGACTTAGACTATATTTCTAGATAAATAGGGGGAATTTGTTAGGACCAGTTCACCTGGAACTGGCCAGTCACCAGTTCACACTGACCCGTTCACCAGTTGCATCTGGTGACCAGTAAACTGGTGACCAAGATGATTTGTCGAGAAATATATTGAAGTCCAGTTGCACCGTACAGTTAACGCAACTGAAGACTTCCTCCAGTTGAGAACTGGCCAAGTTGAAGAAGCATTCCAGTTGAAGTCGAAGACAACAAATGGAAGAAAGAGAATGGCAATGGCAGCGAAGCCCAGTTGGCATTCTAGTCAGTTACAAACTGGAGACCATCAGTTGAAAGCCCTTACAAAGCTTTACACTGATTACGAGGAATTGACTTGTATACTTTATGTACCTTTACCCGGATAATAAGCCTTATCTTATTATTTAAGTATTAAAAGGTACATAAAGGTGGTTATGTAAAGTCACTTTAACATGCGACTTTACAATGCTTTTTAAGGAATTAAATGCTATTCCTTAAATGCTCCCAACCACATTTGTACGGCTAAAGTTAACATCCCAATGTTAACATTGCCTATAAATACAAGTCATTGCACAACCAAGAATTACAAGTTACTTCACAAAACGGATAACTTCATACTTTGCAAACCTGCAATATTCTTGGTGAACTTGTGCAATATTCTCTCAATCGCTAAAAGGAACATTTCACTACTTTAAGTGTTTCGATTGTTGAAGTGAAATTCCGAGTATAGATCAATTGTATTTCATAGGTTGTTAGGATATTTACATTCGTGTATTATCTTGGTTCCGCATCAACCTTTTAATTTGTTTAATATCAATAAATAAATTACACATTGAAAACTACATATTGTCTCATCAAGATTGTTTACAAGTTATTTGTATTATTGCATTGTTCTTTACTTATTGTCTTTTATATAAGTAATCTATCTAGAACTTGGTATATACCTCTGCAACTGGTCGTCTCCAGTTCAGTAAGTATATTGCAAAGTAACTCCACCATCGACATAGAGGTGTCTTCAGTAGTACCATCTAACAAGTTGGGACTTACACATAAACCTGCTGTACACATTGGCCCTGCTAATGACTTCGATTATGATGGTGTCTTCACCTCTTTTCGTGGTCCTGTTTCTTTTACAGGTGTTCCGATTGTGGAAGATGTAGTTACTCTTCATGATCCACTTGAAGGCGGGCCGGTTCCTGTCTCTTCTCCTGTTTCTTCACCATTCATTAAGCCTGCTTCTAAATCTGGAGAGTCAAGTGGAACCAAAGAAGCAGACTCTACTTTAGAGACTGCTCCTAAAAATCTTACTGATCCTTTACATATACCGCTACCTGATGATCCTTTCTATGATACTGACGACACGGAAGGTGAAAATCAGGAAGAGACTAAAACTCCAGAACAACATGTCCAGACTAACTTGGGGAATGATCTTACAGTCGACACGGTTCCTCAAACAAGAGTCAACAAGGATCATCCAGTAGAGCAAATCATTGGTGATGCTTCTGCCTCTGTTCGCACGAGGAATCAGAATAGGAAAAATTTGTCAAGTATGTTTGCTGAAGTTAAGGATTCTGGGGCAATTACTTGGTACTTGTACTTTTGCTTCATCTCTCAGGTTGAGCCTAAAAATGTTGGAATGGCTCTTAAAGATCCGTCATGGGTTGAGGCGATGCAAGAAGAATTGGCTCAGTTTCGGAAGCTTGATGTATGGAAGTTAGTTGACTTACCTCATGGTGAATCTCCTTTATCTACGCGATGGGTTTTTCGTTGTAAAAAGGATGACAAAGGTGTTGTCACTCGCAATAAGGCTCGGTTGGTAGTTAGAGGATTTGAGCAACAAGAAGGTTTTGATTACGATGAGACTTTTGCACCTGTAGCTAGACTAGAAGCTATTCGATTATTTCTGGCATTTGCTAGTTATCAAGGTATAAAAGTGTATCAACTTGACGTAAAGAGTGCCTTTTTGTATGGAGAAATTAGAGAAGCAGTGTATGTAGATCAACCTCAGGGGTTTGAGGATCCAGATTTCCCCAATAGAGTATAACGTCTTGATAAGGCTCTATATGGTTTACATCAGGCTCCTCGATCATGGTATGAAAAACTGTCTACTCATTTGCATGAAAATGGTTTTACTCGAGGTTCTATTGACAGCACGTTGTTCATCAAATGGAAAGGGAAGGACTACTTGCTTGTACAGGTTTACGTTGATGATATCATTTTGGTTCATCTGATAAGAACATGTGCAAGGAGTTTGAGCAGAGCATGAAGGCTAAGTTCGAAATGAGTGCTATGGGGGAATTAACTTTCTTTCTTGGATTACAGGTGGATCAACTGAAGGATGGGTTCTTTATTCATCAGAGCAAGTATGTTCAAGATCTTCTTACCAGGTTTCGAATGACCGATGCTAAAGATGCAATTACTCCCATTCAGACTAATCATGGGCTGTGTCCTGATAAGACTAATGATCCAGAAGTCAATGCAACTCAATATCGGGCTATCATTGGTTCCTTGATGTATCTGACGGCTTCACGTCCAGACATTACCTTTGCTGTTTGTATGTGTGCTAGATATCAGGCTAATCCGAAAGAGTCACATATGAAAGTTGCGAAAAGGATTCTTCGTTATGTGAAGGCCAAGCCTCGTCTAGGGCTTTGGTATCCCATGCATGGTTCCTTTGAATTCAAAGCTTATACTGATTCG
The DNA here is from genome assembly GCA_034093135.1 of Erigeron breviscapus. Taxonomy (NCBI): domain Eukaryota; kingdom Viridiplantae; phylum Streptophyta; class Magnoliopsida; order Asterales; family Asteraceae; genus Erigeron; species Erigeron breviscapus. Next base: position 25,564,835 of record CM067167.1, read on the forward strand.
GATTATGGTGGCTGCAGTTCGGATAGGAAATCAACGTCAGGTGGATGTCAACTTTTAGGGGGGAGAATTATATCGTGGCAGTGCAAAAAGCAGACATCTGTTGCACAGTCTACCTGTGAAGCAGAATACATAGCTGCTGGTCAATGCTGTTCTCAGGTACTTTGGATACAGCAACAATTGCGCGACTATGGTATGGATATCTCAGACTCTCCTATTTGTATTGATAATAAGTCTGCCATAGACATTACTAAGAATCTGAAAAACTTTAAAGTCACCAAGCACATAGATATAAAGCATCACTTTTTGCGTGACTGTTTTGAGAAAAAGCTTATTCATTTAGAAAAGGTTGTTACTGATGATAACCTTGCTGATCTTTATACTAAAGCTTTTGATAGACCTCGTCATGAGTTGTTATATCAACTCAATGGTATGAAGAATGCCGAGTAGTTTCTCTCAAAGAACTTAAATTTTCTTTTCGTGTCTTAGTAGTTTAAGTCGTACATAGATAGAGTCAAAAATACAAAAAGAGTTGTCTTAGTATAAGTCTGTATATATCTAGTGTCAAAAAAAAAAGAAAAAAATTATTATTAGAAAATCCAAAAATAATAAATAAAGTTAGGTTACTGCACTACATGATTAGACGTGAAGATACTTTAGCTTTTAAGCCTACTTAATTGTACTTTAAAAATGCTCAGTTCAGTGATACCATTATATGATGTATCGATAGGCACAAAGTACCAAGGTTTCCTTTTAATCTGAACTTGAAAGCATACAATGTTCTTATGGGAAACGTATTCAGATATATGGCTGAGAATGCTTGTTCTTAAAATAGACAAGTCCTTTAAATCTTATGAAAGATCTTGCATTATAATTATGTATATTTGGTATTTATAAAGAAGGTCTCGGGTACATATATGTGTATGTATTGCTTTTTTGGATGTATATTTGTGACAAAATATTCAAATTCAAATATCAAATAAATCTGTTGAAAGTGTGAAGATAATGTGGCCTTTGAGATTCGAACAAGTAAGTCCTTGGGGTGTCTTTGTATACCTAGCCTACCTAAAGTTTCCAACTTGGGATAGGTTGTCAGAAAGTTCGCTACACGGGTCTCATAGAAAGTCACGGGTTTTTCATAAGTGCTTTAAAAATTAATGTCACAAATATGCAAGTACTTGGCATTATGCAATGTTAAGTATATTTCCGTACGTGAGTCAAGTTAAGTCTCTTTGCGAGTGAGGAATCACCGACCTGTCACCGCTGACTTGATTCTTAAAGACCTTCTCACCTTAATCACCAAATGTCTTAATCTTAGTGCTTGTTTCGATTGTGAGAGTGTATCTGAATATGGGGCACATAAGTTCGCAAACTAAAATTGTGGCATAAGTAACTTACTAGGTTACATGGTGACTGTCCTTGGCTCAAGTAATACGAAAGTGCCACAAACTAAAAAGGAGACTGGAAGTACCGAGTGTTTAAGAGAACAAACATATTGGTAATCGTTTTTGGATCACTGTTCATAACTCATAATAAGAGAATTATTTCTCGCTGGTAGGCTTATGTAAATGCTATTCTGATCTGATCTGCAGTACCCTAGTCACATGTAAATAATGAATAAATTAAGATATCTATTGTGTATAGACTAGTTTATTATTCTGTAATTTTTATTCTAATTTATTTTTCTATTTTATTGAGTCAAAATAAGTATTTTCATAAGTTCTTATTGCACGAGAGATTCTACTTAAATTCTGTTGAGTATATGTTTTTGCTGAATTCATTCATTTGAATTCTTGATGAGGTTATGTGATTAGTTCAAAAGAAGATTTTCTGATATGGACATTAATTTGTTTAAGTTTAGAAAATGATCTTTTAAATCTTATGTGACAAGTCAATGTTATTTGAAATCTCACAAGTTTCAGTTTTCACAAGTTATGAATCTAATTGATAACTTGGTGACCTTTAGGGTTTGACAATGGAATGACCTCCCTTGATCTTTTATTAGGATCTTGAGTATTTCGTAATTGTTAATCCTAATTTTGTGTGTTTTCACTTGAATTTTCTGCATTATTGTGCCTTTGCTCTTGTTGCGTTAATGAGTTTTTGGTAAGTGTGCAGTGTTCAGGTTAAGAAGATAAAGTTGGAGTGCTGCTCTTTGTTGCAATATAGTGTTATTCATACAGATGATATCGTGGAAACGGGATTTTTAGTGTGAAATGACAATATTGTGATGCAAATATGAGCACGTGAAGGAAGAATACATGAATCTGTCTTTAGAGTATTTATTTACTTTACATTTCATGTATTTAGTGAAAATAATCAGTGTTGATACGTGTTTCTTTTGATTCCCGTACCTTGACTTATGACTTGATTTCGGAAACTTTATAAAGTTCTTCATTGGATTTTTGGACTATTCATTGTTTGTTAATTCTGTAGACGGCATCTAATATGGGACTTAAGTGTTTCAAGATGGTTTGCCGTCAAGCATCTCAATGATTAGAGACATACTCTCCGTATCATGGTCGTGGTTGGTATCGCTGTTAATATGTTCATTGATTATTTTCAGGTTTGTTAATGGTTGATTTTAGACCTTGGGGTTCTGTTTTTAATTCAAGATTATAATGTTTGTAAAATACTTACATTATGATGATGATTTTAGATGGTGGTACTTTTTGGTACAAGGCATGAACAAGTTGCTTTTAACGAGTTGTTGCTGTGTACAGGATTAGGCCAAAGGGGTCGCATCGTGGAAAGTTTCGTGATGACGAATCTTGAAAAATTTTCTAAGTACAAACTTGTTCTTACGAAGATAGTGATTAACTTCGTTTTGACTTGTTCTTCAGAAAATTGAACTTATTTTTGTCCAATCTAATTTCGTTTTATTTGGTTTGAACGGAGATAACCTCTATCTTCGTTCCACTTGAGTTTACGAAGGTTAAATTCGTTCCACTTATTTTCGACCGACCTTTTTACCCGACCCGTTTTTGACCCATTTTTTAACCATCCATATATATATTACAACTTAATTCGTTCTCTCCTTTTCATTGCCAAATTCGTTAAAGAAAACGAATTTAAGTTGTTTAAACCCCTATTTCTTCTTCAATCAAATTCCTTGATTTCACTTGTTTCTCGGCTTGGTATTTCAATTTTTGTTGAAATAAGTGATTCAGGTATCTTATTTAGCTTCGTCATTCACAAATCCACAATTCTTGATTCTTGTTTTTGCCCAATTTTTACATGAACTCATTCGGTTTTAATATATATTTTTATTCTAGGGTTTAATTTCGTTTTTAATTTTAATCCTTTGAATTCTTAATTCGTTTGTAAAATCGATATGGTTTATGCTTCTTTTAAATGTTACAAATGTTTTTGTAATTAATTTTGGGCAAATCAAGTGTTCATCTATGTTTTAAGAATCAAATATTTGATTTTGGAACAAACTGTCGTTCAGAATGGCTACGAACTTAGACTTCGTTTATCTCTACGAACTTAGGTTCTCAAACAGAGTTTACGAACTTAGATTTTTCCTTCAACTAACGAACTTAGGAGTTTTTGTGACAAACGAACTTAGTAATGCTTCTAAGCTATCTTCGTTCATTGTTACCCAACGAACTTAACACCTATTTTCGTTTATTGTTATCCAACGAATTTAAAGTCTATCTTCGTTCATTCCTAACTAACGAACTTAAGGTCTATCTTCGTACATTCTTAACTTACGAACTTAAAGACTAATTTCGTACAGTTCCAACTTATGAGATTATTGATTAAGTTCATCTAAGACTGCTATTCATTTCTTGTGTTAATCCTATAATTGTTTTTCAATTATGATTTGTTTTTGCAGAAATGGCTCTTGCTCCACGTCAGTTCTTTAAGAAGCACAATCTAGCCTTAAATCTGGATCCAGATCAGCATAATTGTGAACGCTATCGTGAAATATTTGATTTTATTGCTCGTTCCAGGCTTTCTTTTGCATTCTGTGATTCACCTAGATTGATTAGGCAGTATATTGATGATTTCTGGAGGACTGCTCATCAGGTCATGGTTAATGGTCGTAGTTTTGTTCGAGCAACTGTTGAAGGAATCACTTTTGATTTTAATGCTACGATGCTTCGTGAAATTCTACATTTGGGTGAAGAATCAGACGACGCAGTAGAATTAGCTTATGATTTTGACCTTATTCGTCGGTGTTTTCAAAGAATGGGATATGTTGGTCAAATAAAGCTTCCTTTTGATAAGAGTGGATTTCAAGGACGTTGGAGATACCTTGCTTACGTGTTGTTAGTAAGTCTGAGCAATCGTAAGGCTGGATTTGATCAGCTTTCTGCTCAGATTTCTTCGCAGATGGTTGCTTTGGTCTATAATCGACCTTATCCGTTTTCAACATACTTCTATCATGCGTGAATAGGTTTCTATTATATCCTCGTTTTGTTGTGGCGATAGTTAGACATTTTTGTCCGAACTTGGTATTTGATCAAGGTCCTCGCTATGTACCACATGCTTGGCCTTTACGTATATTTGCAGATTTAGATGCCAATACTCGAAATGTAGCTGGTCTAAATAATCCACCTTTGTTTGGTCACTTAATTAATCCAAATTATCGATCTCATTTTGAGAATGATATGTTAGTGGATGATGAAGACAATTCTGATCATGAGGATGAAGAGAGTTCAGATGATAGTTCGGCTGGTGATTCTGATGATTCTGATAGTGGGAATGATGGTGATGCTGATGTAGTTGAAGCAGACACCGATGAATATGATAGTGTCGCTGCTGACTCTGGTAATGAGCATCGAACTAAGATGGCTCATGATGTACCTGCTGCTTCAAGAAGTGATAATTCATATCACTTTTCTCGAGAAGATGTACCTGGTGATTTACGCCGAGAGCGTCGGAGTAAGGCATGTCATTCTTCACCGGTTCTTTCTGAAACGAATCAATCTGTTCAAGAAGAAGTTAATCTGGATGAGGATGTTGGTGCTGAACAAGAAGTTGTATCTGATTATCAAGAACAATTGGAACATAGAGATATGGCATCAAGTCCATTACATGAAGGTACAAGTACTGTTGGACCAAAGAGGACACTGGATGCTACTCTCACTTATCGCAGAGCTAAGCGTGCAAGAATTTCTGAGGATACTTCAGTATCTGCAGCTGCTGCTGATATTCCTGTTGTCTCAACAGCACCAGTTCCTACTATTGCTGGCAGTATACCGTTACGTCCACTTTTGCCTCCTGCCAGATCAATATTGCCCAGATTGCCTACTTTTCCTCCTATTCCTTCAGATTACTCCCTAGTTAGGCGTATTGATGTTCTTCAGACTCGTGTTGATACGTTAGAGTCTAATCTTACGAATGTTTGAGGTACTTTGACCTTTTTAATCAACTGGGTCAAGAATCAAGGGGGAGATGTTCCTGAATAAGTTTGCAGATTATCAGCAGTTCAGCCAAGACGTGAGAATGAAGATGATGATGCTGATAATGCTGGTAATAGGAGTGATTCTCGCCCAGTTTCTGACAAAGGAAAAGGGGTTGAGACTCAGGGGGAGACAGAAAGAGATACTACCCAGACTGGTACTTCTGGTGCGGGTGGTTCAAGTGCTCCTCGAGAGGCTGAAGTTATTGAAGCACTTGATTCAGGTAATTCTTCGAAATCGGTTGATTATTTAAGTGATGATCAAGTTGAAGCTGAAACTGAACGATTAAAGCGTGAAGTTAAGGCAAAATTTGGACATGACTGTAATACCGAAGAAAATGCTTTTCATTCTGTATTTGATAACTTATTAGATAAACAGCAAAAAGCAGAAACTGAAAGAGGAAAAGAATTACAGATTCAAAGGCAAACAGCCTTGGAATCTGATTCTGATTCTGATTCAACTTATGATTTTGATAAAGATTGATAAAGTGTATATTAGGTTGCATGTAATAAGTTTACGACATGTGAATGTAATTTATCTTATTTCAATGCAATTATATTTCATCTTTATTATTATTATCATGATTATTCATTGTATTCCGGTGTTCATTTTGTGTAATCTTAATAGATGATACAGATGATACAGAATTACTCTTTGATGGTGATGAACTTGAGGAGGGTGAGCTTGTTCCTGAACCGGATATAAATATATTCAAGAAACCTTATGGGTTTGATGATGTTTGGGATTCAACTCCTGAAGACCCATATTTGGAAGAAAGAAAAGAGTTGGAGATAAAGAGGAAAGAAGTTAAGGAAAGAATGCTTCAAACTTCAATTAGTAGTTCTGCTAAAGTTTTAAACTTTGTGGTATATGCTAAGATTGATGATGCATTGATTCCTTTTCACTGGGAAATCAACTTGACAAGACCTTTTGATCTAAATGATTATCCTGTACCTCTCAGAGAAGATGATCCACTACATGAGATTGATAGACTTGTGCCTGGTCAAAGAATTAATGATTATATAGTCACATGGGATACTATGAAACCCATCATGTATTGGACTCATATCTCAGATAAAGATGCTGCAAGATATAAGATAATAATCTGGAGTTGGTTTTATGATGAAGAACTGAAGCTGTTTGTTCTTAAAAGACCAGAAGGTTGTCAATATCTAGCATGGCGTGAGAGACATTTCAGAAGTTTGTGTGAAGAAGACTTACATGAACTAGGAAATAACAGGATTATCAATCCAAGTAGTTATGGTCTTGCAGATGTGATTGGTAAGAATCTTCATGAAGATTTCAAGTTGAGATCGAATATGAAAGACTCTGAAAAACCAAAGTTTCATATTGAACCAAGACGAAAGAAGAAGGTGGTGAAGCCAGATAAAAGTGTTGAGTATATTCAACGTGATATCAAATGTATGATCAAAGTCCCTGCCAAGAAATGGGCACAAGATGTCTTGGATAAGATGGATAATTGGGAGATTGATCGAAATTCTGGTGAAGCCAAGATGTATGCGGACTCAAAGAAGAAGATATTGTTGAGAAAGATGTATGATCCAATGCAGTTGGTGAACTTCTCAAGAAATGATCAGAGAAAATTATACGATACTGAATGCTCATTTTTACCATTTTGGAAGAATGAAGAAGATCGATATCGTAAGATTCTCCAAGTCTGCTTACATGAAAATATCCATGCAAATAGCAAACGATTGTTATTTGATGGATGATGAAGAATTTTTGAAGACTGAAGAAATCGAAGATGCTGCTGTCAAGGGGGAGTTTGTTGATGCATGTTGATGTGACAACAGCAACTTAGATTTGATTATGTCTTATTCATTTATATGTAATTGATAGATTATGGACTTCGTGTTTTAGTAATGATTGATTACATGTTTTGGTGTTATTTATATGTTTATATATGATGTTTGTTATGTATATCATACAAGTACAAACATAATATATGTTAGGTTTCTTGTACATAAAGTACTTGGAAAATAACTAAGCATAGATGTTGATGGTATTTAGTACTAACGAAGACAATCTTCGTTAGGAACTAACGAAGATAATCTTCGTTTTTTGGGCTGGATTGCTAAGTTCGTAAGAACAAAGCCCAGCAGGCCCAATATCGATCGTGAACATATAAAAACGATTGGAAACCCTAAATTGACAAATCCAGTTGATATCACACACACCAAAGGCGACTAAGTTTGTTTCTAAGCTATAGAAAACGAAGATAGATCACATAAGGCTGATTATATTGAGATAATTAGCAATATATACGATAACTAATCAAACTAGTTATCTCGTGAGGATTCCGCACTCACGACATAACAATAGACGATCTCGAGAGCGATCAATGGCTATCGAGGGACTCACAAAATCCAACATGGCTGAATCAGGATTTCCTACAGATCCTCGGGTTACACCCTCAACAGTAGTTAAAGATTCATTGGCTTTACAACCAGAATCATTTGTCCTAGACTGTGATAAATCACTGTCCTGGACTTGTTGTAGGGAACACCACTAACAACACTGGGGTCACTGAGAATGCCCGTTAATACAGTTTCAGGTTGATCCTAAGAAGCAGCAGTGTCACCTTGGCGTTCATACTGCTCCCCAGTCTCGATTTGAGAACTGTTGCCTACGGCTAAAGCTGGCGTGATGTTAGCTAAGGTAGGATTTCCAAGCTGTCCTTGAGGGTCACACAAAGTGGGTCCCTCTCCGCTTGTTCCGGCATCAGTACGTAACTGAGCTTGTAGGTCCATGTCCCTAGGAGTTCTAGACTCTGGTGCAAGAAATGAAGTCGGGGGATGGGGCTGATCATCCCTTATTTCAACACTCTCAACCTCCAAATGAGGTGAGTGTGGTGAGCATGGCTTATCCCCGTGTATTTGTGAGACTAACTCTTGTTTTGTGGAGTCAAAATGGAGAGGAGAGTTAAGTGCATGCGAGAATAGGGAGTTCTCGACTTCTAACCTAGGGTTGTCATCCCGGCTAGACACAGTGGTTTCAACTATCGGAGGGCTTACGTTTTCTTTATGCCCTTGTCCTAGCCCGGACCTCTCAACCTCTCTAACATTTTCGACTCCTCCCTCATTCCCGCCTTGTACCTCCGGTACTTCTACATCTCCAGTGCCAGCATTCTCAGAATCAATCTCAGAAATCACTGATCTGATTATAGTTGTAGCTTGATCAGTATCCAATTCATTCACATTTCCAAATACTTGTTCAAACTCAATAGTTTCTGGCTCAATTGGAATTTGCACACCACTAGAAGAACCGAATTTATTTTTCAAACGTCTCTTGGAAACTTTAAGAAGATCGGTGGGTGCATGAGCTTGTTTCAGCCTTCTTGCTTTCATTTTAATCGTCTGCCAGGTATTGGGATTGGTTCATTTGGTAAGGCAGAGGCAAGCAGTGTCAGAGAGAAAACTTGAGTTGGTGTTTGTCTTGGTGTGAAAGTAGGTAGAACAGGTGATACAACTGATGGAAGTGGTGTAGATGGTGATGGTTGAGTAGTTTGAACGGCAGGTGTAGATTGAGTTGTAGGAATATCCGGTGTAGATTGAGTTGTAGGTGTTGAATCATGTATGTTGGCAACATTTTCCTCTTCCTCGTTAACTCCTCTCTTTGATTTCCTTTTAGACTTTCTTTTGTGCATTGTTGATCCCTCACCACTATCCCCTTTTTTTCTTTTAGAAATCCTAGGACCCTCACCAGGCGACCTATGCACAGTTTGGGTAGGAATCTGTCGGCTTGCAGATCCCGTAACTGTGGCTAACCACTCTCTATACTGTCTTAAGTAGGGATTATTATCAGGCACAAGTCTTAGCAAAAATGGTGGAATAGGAAGTGCACAAACTCTTTCATTTCCGAAACTTCTCATCATGTTGGAAGTGTACATAGCAATGGTACAAGGATAAGCATCTTCCAACTCAGGGATATCTTCATTAGAATCCAAAGCATGTTGCACCAAGAGAGTGAAAAATCTAACAAATGGTATATATTTTCTCTTGCAGATTCTTTCCTTTGACAACTTGTATCATCTTGTCCCAAGCAATCTTGGCCTAATCACAAAGCACATTATGAGTAATGGCATAGTAGAAAGACAGTAAATGCTTTGTCATGAAATCTGCTCCTCTTTGAGATGGCATCAGACAGTGATTAATGATAGCATATAAGGTATGCCATATGGATGCAACTTTTGAAATCTTGAAATCTTTCATAGCTACTAATTCTCCATCATAACCAAGAGAATGAACTCCAGTCAACATCTCTTCAATTGGCGGCAATTCCTCAAATTCTTCAACATCAGGAAAACCAATTATCCTTCTGAAGTCATCAAGAAAAATTTGGAACTCAAAAGATTGTTCTTCAGAGGTGAGGGAAAAGGTGAAGTGTTCTAGGATTTGTCTTTTCTTCCTGGCTTTAACAAAAGTGATAGATTCCCATAGATCAAAGACATAGGTTTCTGGCACAGTTGCTCCAGCGGTTAAGGCGACATTTATCGGATGGTGACGAAGAATTTCAGTGATTATAGGGAATTTGGATCTAGAAGGGAATTGAAGGGCATGATTTACTTTGATTTTCATTGTAGCACCTTCTTCGAACAAAGCCATTATTTATTATTTTTAACTTTTATCTTAAAAATTTATGAAAGATTTTGACAAAGACAATGTTAATACAAACACACATATTATTCCACACGATTAACACAACTAACAATGTTTCACACATATATTAAAAATGAGACAACAAAAGTAGTACACAAAGGCGTTCGATACCTTGCTTCTCACTCTAATATATATAAGAAACATGACGACATATAGAATTGCATAAACATTAAAAGATAAGACAACAGAGGTAGTACACAAAGGAGTTCGATACCTTGCTTCTCACCCTAGTACTTATGAAAAACTATATAGACACACCATACATTTGGAAAATAAACAAAGTATACAAAGACATAAATAAGAAACAAAGAAAAATTTGAAAAATTTTCTAAGTAAAACTACGCATTTACAGATCAAAATGATTAGTAAATGGATTATTTGGTACATAGTTGACACGATACAACACGAAGATTTAAAACTGGTTTTAGACAAGTTTTGGAAAAAAAATATGTGATTTACAGACGTAAATCGTCTGTAAACACGAGGAAAAAGTTGGATCACTGCGATCAGTGTTCGAAGTGAATTCTCGTAAATACAGATCAAAATGATATGTAAACATGCAATTTGAGTTCACTATGATCAATGTATGATAAATCCTTAGTTTGTGTAACAACAATGTTAACAATATTGAAGGATTCATCAAATGAAAAATTTTGTGCATTTACAGACCAAAATGATCTGTAAATGACTCCTTTTTGAGATAAAAGATTTGGTTTCCAGAAAAATGTGCATTTACAGACCAAAAACATCTGTAAATGGCACTTTTTAACATTTTGACTCGGAAACAAAGATTTTTGAACAAAAGACAAGCATTTACAGACCAAAAAGATCTGTAAATGGCACATTACAAAGTTGGTTTTAAAGACTTAGAAAACATTTGACAAAAACATGCATTTACATATCAAAATGATCTGTAAATGACAATTTTAACAAAAACATTTAAAGAACATACTCATTCATTAAGAATCAATTAAGCAAGTTATACACAATTGAATGATTTTTGAAACACAAACATGATGACTTAGAAAAACTTTCAGAAAACATGCATTTACAGATCAAAATGATCTGTAAATGGCCATTTTTCAAACACTTAGAAAAGTTTTCAAGTCAAAACTTCATTTACAGACCAAAAATGTCTGTAAATGGCATATTATGCCTTAAAAAAATTTCATCAAAAACCTCATTTACAGACCAAGAAAGTCTGTAAATGGTCCTTTTTCAAGCCTTAGGAAAATTTTCATCAAAAACCTCATTTACAGACCAAGAAAGTCTGTAAATGGTCCTTTTTCAATGCCTTAGAAAAAATTTCATCAAAAACCTCATTTACAGACCAAGAAAGTCTGTAAATGGTCCTTTTTCAATGCCGTAGAAAAATTTCCATCAAAAATCATCATTTACAGACTAAAATGGTCTGTAAATGGCTAAAACACTTGAAATATTGACTTTATAGACCAAAAAGGTTAAGACACGAAACTTTGAAAAACACGCATTTACAGACCAAATTCGTCTGTAAATGGTACTTTTTGATCCAAAACATTAATAAGTTAAAATTTGAACATGTTAAGAACAACACTTGAAGATTTGAAGATGGTCAAGAAATAAAGGTCGCATTTACAGACCAGGTTGATCTGTAAATGGGCAGATTCATCAAATCTTCAACATACCCAGCCCATGATCATCAAATTTCAGCCCAGAAACAACAGATTAGAGAATTGAAAACATTTAAACAACATGTAATAACCCTAATCATGCATCTAATACAATCAAACTATCAATCATTACATCAAATTACTCATAAAAATCATGGCAGATCATAAAGTAATTTCATCAAACACTTGGCAATTAAGATCAAAAACAAGAAGATTACCTGTAAATGAATGATCAGAATGATGAAATGAGATGATGATGAAACACAAATATGATCAAATATACAAACCCACTAAATTATTGTATCAGAAGATGATCAAAGATGATTGATTGAAGACAAGAAGTGATCGGATGAGAGAAAATATTTGATATTTGAATTTGAGTGAGAGTAAATGGACAAAGACCCCGCCCAATTTCTATATATAAACCAAATACGGGTCGCGGGTTTGGGTATGACCCGCAAATCCAACCAGATCTCTCATTCTTGGGCTTTTGGGCTCAAAGGGTTTTTTTTTTAAACAATTATGGGCTAAAACAAAATTAAAAAAAAACTTATGATAAAAAAAATTGAATAAAATAAAAAATAACAAATCAAAATAAAAATATAAAATCTTTTTGTCTTTTTAAAATTTCCAAATTTTATATTTGGTTTTTCAAATTATAAAAAACATGCAAATAAACACATAAAATCACAAAAATTAAAACAAACTGAACAATACACAAATAAATACAAGTTCTTGCAAACTCTCCCTCAAAATAAGCATTCAATCATTCAAGAAAATTTACAAACTCCCCCTAGAATCATGAATTCTACCCTTTTTCTCCCCCTCAAACATTGCATGTAATATCAAATAAAACACATCAATGTTTGAAAAAGAAACTGAACATAGAATACATGTCAAATAAGCATTTAAGTTTGTAAATATAGCATACCTAACTTGGTTTTCAAAAAGTTAAACCTTTGTTCATCCAAAGGCATCGTGAAAAGATCAGCAAGTTGGTAGTCTATTGGAACAAAATAGAGTTCGATATTACCTTTTTCAACATGGTCTTTCAGAAAGTGGTACCAAACATCTATATGCTTGGTCTTTGTGTGCTGGACCGGATTGAAGGAAATTGCAATTGCACTCTTGGAATCACAGTATATTGGAATTCTGGTGAACTGAAAACCATAATCAGTTAACTGTATCTTCATCCACAGCACTTGTGAACAACAACTAGCCGCAACGACATATTCTGCCTCTGCAATAGACATATATACACAATTCTATTTTTTCGAAGACCAGCTGACCAAACGATCCCCTAGAAACTACACACTCCCAGAAGTACTTTTCTATCGAGCTTGCAACCTGCATGGTCAGCATCCGAATAGGCAATCAACTGAAAACTGGTATCCTTTGGATACCATAGACCAAGGTTCAATGTGCCTTTCAGGTAACGGAAGATCCGTTTTACAGCCTGGAAATGACTTTCCTTTGGATTGGCCTGAAACCTGGCACACATACATGTAGCAAACATAATATCCGGGTGACTAGCAGTCAAATACATTAAAGACCCTATCATACTGCGATATTGTTTATGATTAAAAGGTTTGCCATTAAGATCAGCATTAATCTTTGTTCGAGCTTCCATGGGTGTACCAATTGGTTGACAATTTAGCATATCAAACTTTTTCAACATGTCAAGAATATACTTATTTTGGCATATGTAAATACCATTTGACAATTGTTTGACTTGAAGACCAAGAAAAAGTTTAATTCACCCATCATGCTCATTTCAAAAAATTTAACCATTAAAGCAGAAAAATTCTTGCAGTATTTAGGATTAGTTGACCCGAAAATTATGTCATCTACATAAATCTGGATTAAAATAATGTCACTACCTTGTCGTTTGATAAACAAAGTGGTGTCAATTGAACCCTTAGAAAATCCAGATTGCAAAAGATAGGAAGTGAGAGCATCATACCATGCATGAGGAGCTTGTTTTAGACCATACAACGCCTTGTCTAAACTGTATACATAGTCTAGACATTTAGGATCCACAAATCCCTTGGGTTGATTAACATACACCTCTTCTTTGAGAACACCATTCAAAAATGTTGTTTTCACATCCATTTGATAAACAGTGAAGTTCTTGTATGCAGCATAAGCTAGAAACATACGAATGGCCTCAATGCGAGCAATTGGTGCAAATGTCTCATCATAATCAATCCCATCTTGTTGACAATATCCCTTAGCAACCAAACGTGCTTTGTTGAGCACCACCACTCCATTTTCATCCTTTTTATTCTTGAAAATCCATTTAGTTCCAATTGGTTCTTTGTTCTTGTAAGGATTAGGAACTAAACTCCACACTTTGATATGCTCAAATTGATTTAACTCCTCTTGCATTGCTTTCACCCAATCAGGGTCTTGAAGAGCATCACTGACTGTTTTTGGTTCAACAATACTTAAGAAGTTTGCAAATAAGCATTCATTAGCTGAAACTGAGCGAGTCTGAATTCCGGCAGAAAGATCCCCAATAATTTGAGAGTTGGGATGCAGAAGCATAGTTCGAGTCCATTTGCCAGAATGTGGAATTGGATCAGCAGGATCATTTGATTCATCAGGATCTACAAAAACAGGAGTGTGTTGTGCATCCACTTGTTCAAAAGATGGTGCAATTAGCTTAACAAAGTTATCATCATCAAAAACTTTAGGATTGTTGCTAGGATTGGTCACTTGTGAAATATGTTGAGGTAGATTTTGCGAAGCAGAATTATCAGTAGGTGGAGGAGAATCAGATGAAGAATCATTTGATGGTTGTGATGGTGAAGACTCATCAGGAGATGACACAGAAGAAGAATCAGGTTGTTCAGAAGTATTTGAATTAGATGCCTCAGATATATTCAATCCAGGTTCAGAAACTGTGGAACGATCATGATAGAATTCTTCAAACAAAATATCCAAATCTTGTGTTGTTGGAGTAGGAAATGAAGGTTTGATAACTTTATCATTCTTGGGTGCGGAAGCTTGTGGACATTGAAGATCGGGTCTTGAATTATGGTGTTCAAGAACCATCCCAGAGAGTTCATCAAATCGAACATTCATACTCTCTTCTATCCGCTTGGTTCTTCGGTTATACACACAATAAGCAATCGATTCTCGAGAATAACCAATAAAATATGCCTCATTGCCCTTTGGTTTAAATTTGCCCAGATTATCTCGATCATTAAGAACATAACAAACACATCCAAATATGTGTAAGAAGTTCACATTGGGCTTTCTCTTGTTAATCACCTCATATGGAGTTTTAACGAACCTCTTGTTTATTATAGATCTATTCCGAGTAAAGCAAGCAGTTGCTACGGCTTCAGCCCATAGATTGGGCGGCAACTTAGAATAGGCAAGCATAGTTCTAGCTGCTTCTACAAGAGTACGATTTCTCCTTTCAACAACTCCATTTTGTTGAGGTGTTTGGGCTGCAGAAAATTGATGAGTAATACCCATGGACTTGAAGAAAGAATCAAGAGTCAAATTCTTGAATTCTATACCATTATCGGAGCGAACAATTCGAACTGATGATTGAAGATCTATTTGGGTCTTCTTAATGAAATCAATAATCACCATCGGAGCATCACTTTTTGCATGAAGAAAGAATACCCAAGAATAACGAGAATAATCATCAACTATCACAAGAATGTATCGCTTTCCATGGATACTTTGAACTCGCATCGGACCACACAAATCCATATGAAGAAGGTGTAATGGACCTTCGGTATTCAAATGTTTTTTTGGTTTGTGTGAAGCTT
>CM067167.1:25587861-25686178 GCA_034093135.1 Erigeron breviscapus
GTAACTTCCATATCAATGATTTTGGCTGGATGCGATCGATGGTTCATATAATGATCATACTGATCCTTTTCATGTTTCCTTTGGATCTCAGCAGCATCATCAGATATTGGTTTGTGTGAAGTGAAGACAACATCACGAGAATCTTTCTTTGCAATCCTTGTTCCAGTTCTGGGCTTTGTGGGTGGTCTGAACAACTCTTTTTCTACCTTCAGAACTCCAGCCAGAATCTCTTTCTTCTTTATGGCCATTTCTTTTTCTCTATTTTTCACCAAGTCCTCAATGGACATTTTGAAGGTGAGATGGTCCAGCTTTTGTTCTAATGGAGAGTAGTTTACCCCATATTCATGTTCGAGCATTTCGACAACAGCCTTCTGCACTCTTGGATCATTTTTGATTTTCTGATATCTTTCTAGTGAGAGACCAAGAGCTGCAGCATCAATGTGATCAAGAGTTCCCATTTTCTGGTGTTGAACCCTTTCTCTTTCCTTATTCTCACCCCACATAATAAATTGATTAGAGACTTGCTTCTGCAAAGTCTCTAATTTCTTGCTATCAGCATTTGGATCATGAATTGGGTAGCCTTGTTCATCAACGTTTTCACCAACAACCAAACCAGAACCCTTAGTATTTTTCTTTGTTGGTTCTGCCACTACTAGGGCCTTTCCCTTATCTTTCTTTGCAATCCTTGTTCCAGTTCTGGGCTTTGTGGGTGGTCTGAACAACTCTTTTTCTACCTTCAGAACTCCAGCCAGAATCTCTTTCTTCTTTATGGCCATTTCTTTTTCTCTATTTTTCACCAAGTCCTCAATGGACATTTTGAAGGTGAGATGGTCCAGCTTTTGTTCTAATGGAGAGTAGTTTACCCCATATTCATGTTCGAGCATTTCGACAACAGCCTTCTGCACTCTTGGATCATTTTTGATTTTCTGATATCTTTCTAGTGAGAGACCAAGAGCTGCAGCATCAATGTGATCAAGAGTTCCCATTTTCTGGTGTTGAACCCTTTCTCTTTCCTTATTCTCACCCCACATAATAAATTGATTAGAGACTTGCTTCTGCAAAGTCTCTAATTTCTTGCTATCAGCATTTGGATCATGAATTGGGTAGCCTTGTTCATCAACGTTTTCACCAACAACCAAACCAGAACCCTTAGTATTTTTCTTTGTTGGTTCTGCCACTACTAGGGCCTTTCCCTTATCTTTCTTTGCAGCTTCAGATTCAGGATTCTGAACTTGTTTCCCCTGAACTGAGGTGCTACCAGATGGTCCCTCAGCTTGCTTCTTGGTTGCTTCAATTATTTCTTGAGTACTTGCCAGCAAACCAATAGGCACACTTCCCCCTTTGGGAATCTCTAAAGGCATTTTAGCATAAAGCTCAACAGCAGTTTTAATTGCCTTTAGTGGTTCCCAACTTTGTTGTTCAAGGCAATCACACATACCCTTTGCCATTGTAGCAAACTGAGCCCTTAATCTGAATGAAGAATTAAGGTTCAGTGCTTCTTGATCTTTTAAGTCTTTCAACATCTTCCTATCTTCTTCAGTGAAAGAAGCAGGGGGAGGAGGAGGGGCGTTTGCGAGGATGAAGGCTGGCTCAGAATCAGATTGATTCGCCTCCAATAATCCCTCGTCAAACTCAAAGTCAGCAAGAGAATCAAGATTCTCCTGAGGTAGCTCATCGTCATCCCAGAAAGCATTCACTTTTGCAATCTGGTCAGATATGCCCTGGTTTGGGTCACTAGTACCCTTACCAGATTCTGGTTCAACAGCTGCAGAAGCAGTTGCATCGTCACCAGATTCAATGATTTTGGCTGGATGCGATCGATGGTTCATATAATGATCATACTGATCCTTTTCATGTTTCCTTTGGATCTCAGCAGCATCATCAGATATTGGTTTGTGTGAAGTGAAGACAACATCACGAGAATCTTTCTTTGCAGCTTCAGATTCAGGATTCTGAACTTGTTTCCCCTGAACTGAGGTGCTACCAGATGGTCCCTCAGCTTGCTTCTTGGTTGCTTCAATTATTTCTTGAGTACTTGCCAGCAAACCAATAGGCACACTTCCCCCTTTGGGAATCTCTAAAGGCATTTTAGCATAAAGCTCAACAGCAGTTTTAATTGCCTTTAGTGGTTCCCAACTTTGTTGTTCAAGGCAATCACACATACCCTTTGCCATTGTAGCAAACTGAGCCCTTAATCTGAATGAAGAATTAAGGTTCAGTGCTTCTTGATCTTTTAAGTCTTTCAACATCTTCCTATCTTCTTCAGTGAAAGAAGCAGGGGGAGGAGGAGGGGCGTTTGCGAGGATGAAGGCTGGCTCAGAATCAGATTGATTCGCCTCCAATAATCCCTCGTCAAACTCAAAGTCAGCAAGAGAATCAAGATTCTCCTGAGGTAGCTCATCGTCATCCCAGAAAGCATTCACTTTTGCAATCTGGTCAGATATGCCCTGGTTTGGGTCACTAGTACCCTTACCAGATTCTGGTTCAACAGCTGCAGAAGCAGTTGCATCGTCACCAGATTCAATGATTGTCAACTTTTCTTTAGGTCGACTAACGGGTCCTACATTCTTTTGTAGCCCACTTAGTGACCTTTCTTAACCAGCTCATGAACTTCACTTCCAACAACCATAAACTCTTGTTTCAACAGCTCAACACTAGATGTCAAGTTGGCAACAACCGAAGCTTGCACATCTCTCTTTGTTAACCTGAAGGCTTCTCTGATTGCAGAGCTCACCTTGTTGCAAGTCATCACCAACTCATTCAGCTTCCCAACTACTAGTCCTTCATTACCAGCAACCTTGGTTAACTCAGTTCCAAGGAACATTTGAGCACCTTTCATATCAGCCACAGAACTAGTATTGGCAGTTAGAGATTTGGTTAAATCCTCCACCCTAATAATAAGGCTTTGGACTTCGGTTTGTGTTTTCTCTAACTGTGCTTCTATATTTAAAGGAGGTGGGGGCTGAGCAGAAGCAGGAGCAACAAATGGTAGTTTACCAAGCCCTTTCAGTACTTTATTCATTTGTATATCGGTTGGACTCTCAGATTCTGTCTCAGAATCCAAGTCCTTCTCTATTGGGGCATCATAGTTGATCGGTGGTGGTACTTGGTGAATTTGGGGGTGAAGAAATTGAAGTGAAGGAGTAAATGATGGATCGGTGACATAAGCAGGAGTGGTGCCTGGTGGAAAAATTGGATTTTGATGAGATGGTGGTGGTGGAACATAAGGCTCATTGTCTTGTTCTTGTTGGATTTCTGGGGGAGGAGGAGGGGCGTTTGCGAGGATGAAGGCTGGCTCAGAATCAGATTGATTCGCCTCCAATAATCCCTCGTCAAACTCAAAGTCAGCAAGAGAATCAAGATTCTCCTGAGGTAGCTCATCGTCATCCCAGAAAGCATTCACTTTTGCAATCTGGTCAGATATGCCCTGGTTTGGGTCACTAGTACCCTTACCAGATTCTGGTTCAACAGCTGCAGAAGCAGTTGCATCGTCACCAGATTCAATGATTGTCAACTTTTCTTTAGGTCGACTAACGGGTCCTACATTCTTTTGTAGCCCACTTAGTGACCTTTCTGAACCAGCTAGTGTGGCTGAGACAGTTTTATTGAATACCTGAAGCATTGCAGAGGAGAGTTCAGGCTCATTTTCAGCAGTAGATGCCTTTGAGAAATCTCTTCCATATTCAGGTACAGAAGCTTCAGGTCCAGCTTCATCATAAGCTTCTCCAAGTATATCCATAAAACACAGGCTTAGAAATCTTGGAAAGGCGATATGCAGGCTTCTTTTTCCTTTTAATTTTGTGATGAGCTGAGAGAAAAGAATCTCAGCAAAATCTGCCTGTATCCCATTCCAAATATAATACCCCATCTCAACTTGGGGTAGTGAAAGTTGGTCCAACCCTCCATGGTTGCCACCAAGACTTTCCACAATCTGGGTCCAGAAGAACCTCCAGCAATTACCAAATCCAGACATAAAGATGTGTCCGGAGGTCTTCAAATTACCATCAGCATCCTCCATGTCGCCATGACCGGTGGCGACTAGAACCTCCCTGAAATTGACTCCTTTGAGTCTTTTAACAAACACCTGGGAAGGTTCGAGGTAGTTCAGATGAAGGGAATTTCTGAACCCCTCAAGAGTGATAACACACTTCTTGGTGCCCTCATTGAGAGTGAAGGAGATGGATTGCTCATCTTTACTCACCACAGCAGTGTACCAGAATTCAAGCAAGTATCGATGATACATTGCCTGAGGATTTGCTGTCAGCGCATAATGGAAAGGGGATTGCTCCCAGAAATTATTGATTCTTCCCATTAGCGTTTTAGATTTCACATTTAATTGAGCCAAGAAATTGCTCATATTAAAACGAATTTGAGAAGGTGTGAAATTCTTTGGCCATGTGGCAGATGTTTTCACATCACTCGATGGAGTGTAATCAAGATTTATGAGTGATTTGTGTGAAGAAGAAGATGATGATTTAGACATTTTAAGAATCGAAGAGTGAAAGTGAAAGGAATATGAAGAGTTAAGGAATTTTGAGAGTAAATATGAGAGAGATTGATGATTGGGAAGTAAATGAAAGAATGAGAAGGAATTGTGAATTTAAGATGGAATACAAAGTGATTTTCCAACTAAAAACAATTAAAAATAATTTTTTGAATTTCAAAACCCAAGACTCATAAAATATTTTATATTCGAAAATGATTTTGATTGGGTTTGAGATCCTAAAATGATTTCTGGGGTCAAATCAGCATTAAATGCAAAGCCGTTTGAGTGACCCCACCCTGCAACACTTTTTCAGAAAAAGTACTCATTTCTTTTCCTTTTACGGCGCAACTTGTGTGACACATAAGCATGACCAACGTAAGTTAAAAACATAGTATGCAGTAGGTCACGTGTACACACAATTGACCAAGTATCAAAAAAAAATATCTTGAAAGGATTGTTGTATTTCAGTGATAACACAATAAATTCTGAGCATGGTTAGTTCCAAAGAGATCTGAACCATCTCAGTTAATAAAATTCAACTGAAATATTTTGATTTTCTGAAGAGCTTCAGTTAAATACATTTTTCTGAGCAAAAAGTTCCTCCTTAAAAATGAAGGTTTATTTTAAAGTTTGAAAAATATTTAACATTCCCCCTGAAGTGATGATCCATGAATTAATAAGTGCCAAGATAGTATCACAAAGGCGTTCGATAGCTAGGCGAGCAAAAATTACATGGATCGCTCAGACTGGTGAACCAGATCAGTGTCACTGAGGCGTTCATAATAAGATTTCCAGTCTAAGGATTTAACATACCCAACTCACTGACTAGATGTTTAAAGGTTTTGACATCTAAAGGTTTTGTGAAAACATCAGCGAGTTGCTTATCAGTGGGAATAAAGTGCAATTCAATATCTCCTTTCAGAATATGATCACGAATGAAATGATACCTGAGGTCGATGTGCTTGGTTTTCGAGTGCATCACAGGATTGTGAGATATGGCAATGGCACTAGTGTTATCACAAAAGATTGGAGTCTTTGAGTAAGTAACACCATAATCAGTCAGCTGGTTTTTCATCCATAGAATCTGAGCACAACAACTTGCTGCAGAAATGTACTCAGCTTCTGCAGTGGATAGTGATACTGCAGTCTGTTTCTTACTAGTCCAGCTTACTAATTTGCCACCAAGGAAATGACACCCACCAGTGGTACTTTTCCTGTCTATCTTGCAACCTGCATGATCAGAATCTGAATAACCCATTAGATCTAGACTAGAGCCTTTGGGATACCAAAGACCCAGTCTGGGGACACCTTTAAGGTATCTGAAGATCCTTTTAACAGCATTTGCATGTGCTTCTCTGGGATCAGACTGAAATCTAGCACAAAGGCATGTTGCAAACATTATGTCTGGTCTACTTGCAGTTAAATACATCAGTGAACCAACCATACCACGATATTTTGTATGGTCCACTGGTTTTCCATGTGGATCAGAATCCAAAGTTAATGGAGCAGAAATAGGAGTATCTTTTGATGAGACTGAATCAAATTGATATTTCTTTAGTAAATCTCTGACATATTTTTCTTGGTTTATGAAAATACCATCTTCAGTTTGTTTTACTTGAAGTCCCAGAAAATATGTCAGTTCACCCATCATACTCATTTCATACTCAGAAGACATGATTTTAGAAAATTTTCACACATCTTCTCATTTGTAGAACCAAACACAATATCATCAACATAAATTTGTACTAAAAGGATATCACTTTTATCATGCAATATGAACAAAGTGTTATCAATTGCACCACGTTTAAAACCATTTTTAAGAAGATGTTTAGTAAGAGTATCATACCAGGCTCTGGGTGCTTGTCTCAGACCATATAAGGCTTTGTTCAGTCTGTACACCCAATGTGGTTTTTCTTCATTGATGAACCCTGGTGGTTGATACACATAAACGACTTCTTCTAGTTCTCCATTCAGGAATGCACTTTTGACATCCATTTGATAGACTTTAAATTGATGATGAGCTGCAAAAGCTAAGAAAATTCTGATAGCTTCAAGTCTAGCAACTGGTGCAAAAGTTTCATCAAAATCTATTCCCTCTTCTTGTGCATATCCTTTTGCAACAAGTCTTGCTTTGTTTCTGATGATATGACCATCTTCATCCATCTTGTTTCTGAAGACCCATCTTGTCCCAATTGGTTCCTTCTTTAGGTTACTGGGACAAGGAACGAGTTCCCATACATCGTTTCTTTTAAACTGGTTGAGCTCATCTTGTGTCTTTTGACATAAACAGATCTGTTCTGAGTGTAGCATGCAGTTGCAACAGCTTCAGCCCAGAAATTCTTGGGAAGACCAGATTCATTCAACATACTTCTAGCAGCTTCAATCAGCGTACGATTCTTTCTTTCTACAACACCATTCTGCTCTGGTGTGTGAGCTGAGGAGAAGTTCTGAGATATGCCAGTTTCAGTGCAGAAGGACTCCAGAGTGGCATTTCTGAATTCAGTGCCATTGTCACTTCTGAGCTGACAAACTTTTCGCTTGTGTTTGAGCTCAATTTGTTTGATGAGAGCAATGATTTCAGCAGCAGCTTCACTTTTGGACCTGAGGAAAATCACCCAGCAGTATCTTGAATATTCATCAACGATAACAAGGGTGTACTTCTTTCCTGCTCTGGTCTGAACATTCACTGGTCCAAAAAGGTCCATGTGAAGCATGTGAAGAGGTTCAGTTATACTAAAGCTTTGCTTGGTCTTGAATGAAGCTCTTTTCTGCTTACCCATTTCACAACCTGGACATGGCTTGTCTTTGTTGAAGGACATAGAGGGTATCCCATCAACAAGTTGTTTTCTAGACAACTTATTAATGTTTTTGAAATTTAGATGGGATAATCTCTTGTGCCACAGCCAGTTTGTGTCTTCATCTGCCTTTGAGTAAAAACATTGTTCAGAGGTAGAGGGATTCATATCAATGACATAAATGTTTCCCTTCCTTGGTGCAATCAGTACCACCTTTCCATCTCTGTTGAATATGGTGCCTTGTGAAATATCAAATAGAACCTTGAAGCCATCATCACACAGTTGACTGACACTGATTAGGTTATATTTCAAACCGTTCACATATGCAACACGTGTGAATTTGACTTGACCATTATTTACCACACCATATCCCTCAGTTTTTCCATTTCCATCATTTCCAAAAACTATTGAGGGCCCCTCTTGCACCCTATATTCCTCTAGCAGGGTCTGATAACCAGTCATGGTTCGGCCAGCAGCACTGTCCAGAAACCATATATTCTTCTTTCGGTCTCCCTGCACACAATCAAAGATTAGTTCTTTTTGGGAACCCATCTTTGGATGGGTTCACTAGACTCTCCCTTAGCAGTCTCAGATTTCTTTGGTTCATAAGGAACAGAAGGATCAAAGGGGATTTCAGTCATTATTTCAGATGACAGAAAAATAGTTGGTTTGATGGGGTTTTCAACCTTTTTCTTTTCAGATTTCTTCTTGGTTTGCTTAGAAAAAGGTTTTGTGTTTTGTTTAGGTTGAAGAGGAGGAGTTTCAACATTTTTTAAACGTGCATTACAGCTCTGCACTTGTCTAGCCAATAGTTGAAATTGACTTTCTAACCTTAACAAAATTGATTCTTCATTAGACAACTGAGCCTTACCAGAATCTGAGGTAGATGGCTCAGTGGGGGAGAAATTTTTTTTCTTCTTAAGGTCTTTAGGAGCCTTAGATGAAGTCTGAGGGAATGGCTTTTTGGACTTAGCCTTCCTTTCTGAAACAGTTGTCTGAGCTGTTTCAGATTTACCCTCAGATTGTTCCTTGGCTTTATTAGTTGCAGTTTTCTGCTTGCCAACTTTAGGAAAAATGATTTCAGGTTTTATTTCCTTTGGAAGTGCATCTAAATCAGTGATTATGGATGCCAAGTGAAGATCACCAGACTCATATGCTGCTCTTTGTGATGCAAAAGTATTTTTAATTGCAGCATCTGGCCTTGGTGCTTTCATCCAAGATTTAATGATTGCTTGTTCTTTTTCAAGGATGGATTTTAATTCTTCCTTTTCCAATTCTAAAGTTGCAACCATAGACTGATAACTTTTTAGAGCCAATTGAACATCTTTCAGTTCTTTCAGTCTGGCATGACTGGCGTTCAGTTCAGAAGCATTGTTTTCAAACATTTTTAGGCTTTCTGAACGCACTGTCTCAACAAAAGAGATGTCAGCCTCTAAAAGAACCAAAAGGTCCAGTTTGTGTTCTTCATTATTTTCAAAGCCAAAATTACTGACCTTTTTCATTACAATATCCACCCAGCGACCAGATTCGACATCGGATTTGACCAAATGACCTTGATCTTCTTGTGCCATGAAACACATGTCCCTAACTTCTTCTTCATCATCAGATGATTCATCAGAATCTTCCCATTTTTCAGTTTTGGCAATCATACAACTGTTGCTTGAGTTGTCTTGTGCCAGAAGAGCCATATGAGCCTTTAACTTCTTGTATTTGGCCTTATAGCTGTCATCAGATTTCTGAAAAATAGAATGGTTAGGAGCAGATTGTGATGATGATGGTTGACTAGATCTGCATTCCTTCATGAAATGTCCTTTCTTTCCGCATTTAAAGCATTCAAGATTGGACTTGTCAATAGAAGCACTGGAAGCAAAGGGTTTGCCAGATCGATTTGATTTGGCCTTAAAACGATT
The DNA here is from genome assembly GCA_034093135.1 of Erigeron breviscapus. Taxonomy (NCBI): domain Eukaryota; kingdom Viridiplantae; phylum Streptophyta; class Magnoliopsida; order Asterales; family Asteraceae; genus Erigeron; species Erigeron breviscapus. Next base: position 25,597,053 of record CM067167.1, read on the forward strand.
GAACGTTTTAGCCAGCATGGCAACCAGATCATCATTGTCATTCTCATCACAATCATGTGTAACATTACCAGAGACACCAGTTTTTAACATTTCAGAAACCATCTTCTTCATCGAGTCAGAAATATCACTCTCCGAAGATAGTAGAGCAGTGCTATGTGGTTCAGAGTACTGAACCATACCAGAACTGGTAGAAACATGATTTTTGGCATCTTGCTCAGCCATAGCTCTCTCAGCTTTGTTCTCTTCAGTGTATCTGAAGGCTCCATAAAGGGAAGCAAGAGTGTGACTGTGCAAGGTTTTTCCTTGTCTTAAAACCAAGATCAAATTTTCCCATTTGGAAGGTAAAATGTCACAAAATTTTTCCAACAAAATTTCTTTATCTTTGGTTACACCCAGGGCTTTCAGTTGGTTTACCAGATTTGTGAATCTGATGTATGTTTGAGTTAAGGTTTCCCCAGGGACAGCAAAAAAAGACTCATATCTTTTGTTTAAAGCAACTTTTCTTGTGACAATTGTCTCATTTGTGCCTTCAAACTGTGTCATTAGTTCCTCCCACATTAATTTGGAATTTTCAAGTAAAACAAGAGTGGGCATAAGGGTTTCAGGAACTGCATATAAAATCATATTTTGTAGCTTAGTGTCAAGGTCTACAAGTCTATGATCTTCCTCAGACCAATGATCCTTCTCCTTAGGTGACTGCCTAGGAGTCCCATCGGTATTTCTGACAACAGTAGAAGCATTCATAGGGACAAAGGGTCCTTCTTTTAGGATATCGGGCAAGTGTCTCTCAACACCAGCAATATACTTTAGCATGCATGCTTTCCATGTTTGAAAGTTTTCACTGTTCCCATCAAACTTGGGAACAGGATTGTTTGGAAAGTGTACGTGTACATTGTGAGATGGTATATTGTTGTTGATGACAGGGGGTGGAGTAGAGTTGTTAGGGTCAGGGCGTTCTTGTTGAAAGTCAGCCATCTATTTAGATCAAAGGTTAATGAATTGATATAATTCAACCTTTAGGCTCTGATACCAATTGTGAGTCCCTAATATAGATGGTTAATTAAACCCGACTGGCAAGTACAACTGATCTTGATGGACAAGTTCAGTCTACGATCCAGATATGGATAACAAGAAACAATTAACTTGATATAAAATGTAAGAACAAAAAGGAGGCTGAAACTATATAAAGATATTTATATGTATAGTCAAGTATGTAGCATTGAGACACGTTGTTTCCTTTCTAATGTATTTGATTTATTGATATATAAACAAATACAAGGATTGTTGCGGAACAAAGATAAACACCCAAGTGTAAGTATCTAAACAATCCTGAAAAACAAGTGATCTAAATAACTTGGAAATACTCGTAAGTTTACTTAGAGTATATCTCACAAGTTGCAATGCTAAAGTTTCAAGCATTTTGCAAGTTGTGAGAAGACTTTGTATTTATAGACCAAGTCCATGATGATGTGGACAAGATCGTACAAATGTGGTTGTAAGCATTTAAGGAATTAAACCTAATTCCTTACATGCTTATAAAAGGAAGAGTATATAAGTCAGTTGATGTGACTTATAGTACTATGTTCCAAACCTATACTTTTAACTTGTACCTTTTATTAATAGATAAATCTATTAACTGGGTAAAGATATGTAAAGTATAAAGTCTTCCTCGTAATCAGTGTAAAGTGTTGTTAATACTTTATACTGAGATGCTTCAGTCTTCGATCTGGTAGAATCACTCTTTGCTCGCTTCTGAGATGATTCTCTTCTTCATACTTCAGTCTTTGACTTCAGAATGAATGCTTCAGATTTGCCTTGATCTTAACTGAAGTGAAGCTTCAGTGAAGGAATTCTGAGACATCTCAAATTCTGTACAGACGTCTTCACTAAACTTCAAGCTATTTCTGAACAAATTATACTTGGTCGATTTCTGACCTAACAGATTTGTTCATAAAATGGCTAGATGGTCACATGCAATCACATTTTTGGATGATTTTTGCAAGAACTAAGTTTATTGATGTTTGTTGGGTGAAAGTTCAAGTATAAATGATGATTGATGATCTTGAAATTTATTGAAATCTGTATATGTGATGTTAAGAGATACAAAATAAAGTGATAATCTTGTTAGTGGTAATTTAGAGGCTAAAACAAGCAACCAACACCATTGGTGGGTTGTGTTAACCAAAACACTTTCTGGCAGAATCCATCTTCTGTCTTGGAACGGATAAACTGAGCATGTGAGGGCCGTTTCAAGAAAAACCTTAAAAACAAAAGTTGTAGATAAACGAGTTAAATTTAACCACCAACTGGAATCACTCAAAAATACTGAACGAAACAAAAGATATGATTTTTCTACTAAAACTGGTCAAAACTGCATTTTTGTCTGAATATTTTATCAACTTTAACAATTTTTATCTCCTAATCCATAAGGTTCCAGGAGGCCATACTTGGTGGAAAGTACGTCCAATGTGTCCTAAACTAAAAATAAAATCATGGAATTTTTACTAAGAGCAAGACCCAAAGAACTTTTATAAAACTTTAGAGTATGCAAAACAGTGATTGTTTTGACCACTCCACTTGGAAAAATATTTAGAGGTAGTAAAAATTCTTTATAAATTAAGCCAAAATTCATAAAATAAGTGGACACATATAGGTTATTGTATAAAAATCAGGAGGGTCCAAATAATTCGGTTTAACCCCAAAATAGTAGCCAACATTTCATAAAAATGTGAAGTAAAAACAGAAAATTCTGAAGTAAACCAATAATTTGTGTAATGGGCTAAAAGATACACTAAGGACCATAATGGGCCAACCCGGCCCAAATAATAAACCCATTGAACCAATAAATCAGTAGGCCCACTTGGACCAATAAACCATGTAGCCCAATAACCAATATAACCCACTAAGCACATAACCCAAATAAGGTTATGCCCAATAACTAAATTAAGCCCAAGTCACTTAAAAGCCCATAACACTTAGGCCCAATTTGGTGATGGCCCATAACACCTAAGCCTATTTCATAAACCCGAATAATCATAAGACATATTGAGAATATGTGAGTAAAAGATAAGCGTAATCAAAGTAACACAAAAAGGATGATTAAGTAGAATGGACATAAGTAATTACGTTAATCAAACTATAAATTGATATCACGAATGCTAACTAGTATTAAAATTGGTTACACATCAAATGATGAATAAATATAATATAACTTAACATGGCATTCCCATATGATAACCTAAGATGCCAAACGAAACCACAAATGAAGGCAAGTTACCGAAACTCTAACAACTTATAACTACATGTATAATGAAAGTGACCTTTTACACCATCAATCTCTACAACCAAAAAGATGCGAATACTAGCAATACACTTGGATCCCATAATTGATGACAACATAATGAAAGTGGCATTTCTAAGTGATGACTTAAGATAGGAACTTACGTTTATTAGTCCTCGCGTAGGGATAGTCTTGGCTTTGAAATGTGGTTGAGGACCATGATGGAATATATGATCAAGGAAGCGATAGATGGGAAGTGCCCATTTTGGATAAGTGAATATAATATGCGGCATATCAAGGTGAGTCATAGCCCCCCTTTCAAACTCTTTTATGTGTTTTACTTTCGGGGTGAAAAGCATGATAAATAAAATTGCTTTATATATATGAATGATTCTTGAAAGAATAATTATGAAATGGGATATATTGTATGTTCAATGTGTTATAAGTTATATGATGAGCTTGAGTTCTGTCAAACTGTATCACTTCGGTACACTACTATTAACTCCGAAAGGGGAGGCCTGTAGTTAGAGGGTTGCGCAACTAGGAGTCGTCCACTCACCCACTAAAATAGGTAACGGTGGAATGTTGGTTGCCTTTGTGGCCACTTTCATTGCCAGTCTGACCCGAGCGGTGCTCTAATCTACTTTATATTAGGCGGTCGTCTCCATGGCACGATCCCCTTCTTTATTAATTGCACTTGATTGACAGCTTGTTCTATGAAATGAAATATTATGTTGGTTGGGACAGGAAATGGTCTTAGTAGTGGCTCAAGCACAAACTCATCAAATTATGCCTTGGGCTAAATATTATTGATATTATTTATGGTTGGATATTATGGATTGAACATACAGTTTGGGTATTGGACCTCATATAGAATCTTGAAAGTTGTTGAAGTTGGCGATATTGAAATGTTGATGACCGAATGGTTTTGATGTATGACTAATCGATTTATATACTTTTTCTTTCACGATAAATTTGACAAATGAGAACTTTATAATTTACCATGGATTCTTAACTCTTTGAAATGACGTTATGGTATTTTGAAAACTTGATGGTTTGATATGGAAATTTTCGCCGATCATACGGTTTGGGTATGTTGATATCTAATAACATGTTTTCTAAGTGTTTAAAATGGTTAGGTAACGAGATTTACTTAAAAACCTATGCACTCACCAACTACGTTTTCGTAGTTGACACTTTTTCTTCATGCTTTTCAGGAATTAGCGTAAGCTTTGAGGAATTATATGCATCATGATTATTTGCATTGCACTTGGGAGTCAAAGATCAAACCTTGTGATGGGCAATGGAATCCACCTTGATCATTGTAGTATATCATCTCATGTATTTGTTATTTGTTTCGTGGACTCAATATCCAAGTATGGTAGACGTATTGTACTTGAGAATTGGTTCACATGCTTGTACATTGTAAAATTATTTTTATCAAATAAAGCTATGGTGAATGTTATCTATTATCCTTTGTTTTGAATACTCGACTTTCTGTACATCTCATCGTTTCGCCTTAGTTGGGGTGTTACAGAAAATGTTATCAGACCCTAAGGTTATAGAGAACATTGGTGTTCCTCCGGGAATTCTAAAACTATAGCCACTTTTCAAGACGATTTTTGTAGTAGAGTCGAGCATAAGGTTAAGCGGATTAGTTTGAGCTTTACATGGTAGGACCCTAATTAAACGTAGGTCATGAACTACGTTTAATTACGAGAGGACCATGTAAAACTCAAACGGCCACTTGGACTTATGTTCAAAAGGATTCCTTTTCAAAAAAAAAAGAGGAAGAAGATCTTTAATAAATCCATTTTTATGTGAATACTTGTTGCATTTAGACATTCACCTAAGCATATATAATGATTCAAGACTGGCTTTACTTGAGGATTATGCTAGTCAAGTAGGATTCCCCTTATGCACATTAGAAGTGAAATGAATATAAGGTTGAAAGGTATTCGTTGATGCATGCTACTCTATGCTATAACATGTGAATTTGGGCATGATTTGATTACAATGTGAAAGCTTATAATGTGCAATGTGAAAGTTGTAATATGCAATGTGAAAGCTTATAATGTGCAATGTGAAAGTTGTAATATGCAATGTGAAAGCTTATAATGTGCAATGTGAAAGTTTGGAATGGGCAATGTGAAAATTATGTGAGAAATGCATGCGTAAAAGCTTTATGATTTATGATGTTGAACTTTAAGTAGCATATGACCTTTAAAATAATGTGCTTACTATGAGGCATGAAATCATTTTGGGATATGACTTGTTTAAAATATTGGGTAATGAGGTTGATTATTTATGATTGATTTGAAAAAGAATATGAGCATGACGAGGTGATAGGAAAATTTTATGGACAATAGAGATATTAAAGCCTTCACCCATAAGATTGAGCTACTGGAAACTAGTGCGTGAATATTTTGATGATTTAGTAGTCATGCCTTTCTATTGAGATAATTATTGCGCCCTAAGGTTGAGCTAATTGAGGACTAGTGCATGAACGATTTAATGATTATATGGTTGTGCCTTATTATTGAGATAGTTATTATGCTCTAAGATTTGACTATTGAGAACTGGCACCTGCTAGATATGATTATAATGTGGTTAGTCCTTACTACTGAGATATATATTGCGTGATGAGATTTGACCACTTGGGAACTAGTGATTGTCTCTGAGAAATCCATTATAAATTAGAAATTTCCTAAGTATGAAAGTTGTCATTAAATACCCCTCCGTCATTCGTTCACTTGTGCTCTTTTGAAAATTATCCATCATCATATTTCTTATGACACCGCTACTCATTATGACATACGACACCGCGATATCATCGGTAGAACATCTTCCCACGAACGTTGGACGATATACTCTAAGAATTGTAGTCCCAAGATATGACGCGACTCTATCCTTTTAGAAACTACACATAACCTTTGCGTTCGATCTAAGATGGTGCGAAACATATGGGAGCGTCGAACGAAGTTGGAGACATACGAACGCTGAGCTGTTTTAAATCCATATGACGATATGACGACACTAGTAGGACGCATTCCTATATATTCTAGACGACACGTCCTAAGGATTGTAACCCCAATATTTGGTGCGATATTTCTATTCTAACACGTGTACGCAAACAACTATCTATATTCTAAGCCGGTGTGACATATATTGACGTCATCAAAAGTTGGAGTCCATTGGGAAACGAAAGACATAGAAGTGATTTCTTTAAACCGCGCAAGGAGTCTGAGTGGAGCCTTAATGACTCGTTTGTTTTTATATTTCCTATTTCATTCATTCGAAACCAAACTCTATATCCTTGATTATTCAAAGTAATGACCACCACCGCTTCTCTTCAAAGTTAGTAACCTATAAACATACAACTCACTTACGCAACACTCTGTAATAGCGAAATCGAGTAACTAGTACCCTTCTCTTACTGCGACATCAAGGGATGCGAAAGACGTTGAGACAACAGTGGTCCATAAGTGAAATACTTGGGATAATTATATTAGCATAGAAGATGCTATTGGATCATGTACATAACGTAGGACGTGGAAGATATGTTGTGTGTCAATCAAAGTACAGGAAAGTACAATTGAAGAGCACACTAAGCCTTAACTTGGAGAAAGAAATCGAAGGTCTTCCCTATCTATGTTGATCGACCAAAAGGAAAAATTAACCCCCCCCCCCCCCCCCCCCCCCCCCCCCCCCCCCCCCCCCCCCCCCCCCCCCCCCCCCCCCCCCCCCCCCCCCCCCCCCCCCCCCCCCCCCCCCCCCCCCCCCCCCCCCCCCCCCCCCCCCCCCCCCCCCCCCCCCCCCCCCCCCCCCCCCCCCCCCCCCCCCCCCCCCCCCCCCCCCCCCCCCCCCCCCCCCCCCCCCCCCCCCCCCCCCCCCCCCCCCCCCCCCCCCCCCCCCCCCCCCCCCCCCCCCCCCCCCCCCCCCCCCCCCCCCCCCCCCCCCCCCCCCCCCCCCCCCCCCCCCCCCCCCCCCCCCCCCCCCCCCCCCCCCCCCCCCCCCCCCCCCCCCTCCCCCCCCGAGCTATCCTTTCTTTTTCGAAACAAGTGTGTAGATGGAGATTTGTTACACGAAGGAATAAGGAAATTGTTGAGTTGAAGATCGTCAAGGAAGGCGAGATGAAGTGAAGAGCAGGAGATCCCTCACATTTTTCTAGAGGAAAAATGTTAAGGGGGTAATCGCAACGAGGAAGATACTCGAACAAGGAGTATGAAGAGTAAGATTATACTTTATCTTTTAAGAAGAGTTATTCACTAGCATCATTGAAGGTGATGTGGAGTAGAAGATAGAGTAAAAAAACATCATTTGACACAAACAGTAAAGTGAAGGCATTGACGCCGTCTACAAGATGTAGTTCTGGTGGCGTTTATCTTTATGGCGGTTCACGTGTTATTCTTTGAATACGAATTAGAAAACCTCTATCGAAAGACAAGCTAATAGTAGAGCATAAGAACCAAGCTAAGAGGAAGCGGTATACGCCCAACACCCGATGGAGGCTAGCTTACCAAAGAGGAGAAGTATGGTCGATAAGTAGAGGAAGCATGATGACCTGTGATGGTTATCCCCTCCAGGTCAACGCTCAAATGAAGGTAAGCTAAAACAAGATGAACTTGGGTGAGAAATTTTGCAATACATGCTAAACCGTCAAGGGCCATCGACCCACGGAGTAGTGCGCCCAAGAAGAGTGAAGAAGGAAACCAACATGGAATCGCTAAGATAGTGGTGGAAGAAAATAAGGAATACGACGCTAGAAGTCAAGGCACATACTACCACAACGATCAAGGAAGTTATTTGCTGAATAAACAACTGCAAACTCCAGGAAGAGCTAGTTATGGAACGTTTGAACAGAAGAGTGGTAAGGGTAACACGCATCTATGATAAGTTAGGAATAAAGGATTCGCACCAGCATACCCTGAGATAACTTCAAGGACTAGCGACTGCACGGTGACATTTAAGATGTCGATTACTCTAGTAAGAGATGGATCTAAGTGGCAAAATAATAAGGTGTATGGTGATCTGTAAGAACACGAAAGAAAAATGGAGAAAACCAAATGATTGAGAAAAGGATGAGGTGTGAAGCTTCACCAAAATTGCGTTACATCACAATTCCTAAGAGCATTAGGCTAGTGTACTTGAAAAGAAGCTTAGCTTAGAAAACTAAAAATAGATATGAGGCTTTAGAGAGCAAAGTCATTGGAAGTTTTGTAGAGGTCTGAAAGGACCCAAGAAGGATTGTCCTTGAGAAGGGATCCATACCCATAAGGACTTGAAGTATTAGTCTTGCCAAGACGGTGATGATATGATATGATGATTTATAAGCATAAGGATTGTGTAAACCCTATCGCGAGGAATGCGTAGGAATAGAAGAGAAATGGAAGAGGTTACATGTGCAATGTTAAAAAGGAGTTTAGTCGGCAATATGTCATAGATGGTAGTACTTCTACATTGAAAAGGAAGAATCAAAGGTGCCGTAAAACGATTTGAAAGCCAATACCGGAAAAAGCAAGAGAAATTGGTAACGATATGACTTAGCGAATAATGAAAGAGGTGACTTTTGAAAGATAAGGGCAAAATTGAAGAACAAAGGTGGGTATGAGGAACAAGATGGGACTATCATCCTACAATTCATGATTCACTTGCACGCCTTAAAGCAACAAAGACGACATTGAAAAACCCTAAAATGAGGTACTACGAAGATGTACCTCTGCAATTTTAGTGCAACTCGGCACCCCAGTTAGTATCACTTTTGTTAAAGTGGTAATCCCTTAACAAGTGATTAGTCACAAACAAAGCCAATATTTTCAAGAAGCGGCAAGCGTGTCCAACGTCAAACCAAAGAAGGATGAAAGTGGGCGAGAAGCTATTGGAACGATTCTTTAATTGGGGTAGAAGACGATAAAGGAAAGTATGCAAAGTAACAATAGAAATGAATAGCCACCAACGATCGATATCCCAACGTCACTCGCTATTTTATTGTAACTCACGTTACGAGCCGTTTGCTCATTTTACACCTCCGTATTGCCATTCTTATTATCATCCCATTATTTAGTATTGATCTAGGCAAGATTGACAGCCCGCAACGATTACATACGATTAATCTCCAGTCGTCTCAAGAGGTGAGCGACATTCGTAACCTTTTTCTTTTTTGAAGTTTCTAATCACGAGAAATGTTAGGGCACAGAGCAATGGATGCCCCCAACTACGGAGATCAAAAGCTTATAAGTAACTAAAAAGGTCATGATGAAACCTAGATAAACTCTCACATTTTGTACGTCTCCGTGAAGCTATCCTTATCGTTAAACTATTCATTTTATCACCGTGTGAATGAGCGAACTTCGAGGACGAAGTGTCTGTTAAGGGGGTAATTGTAACACCCATCGTTTAAAAATATGGGTTTTCAAAACTTTTCACCTAACGGTGTTAAATTGCGGAAGTAAAGACTGTAAAAGTCAAAACCGATAAAAACATTTCGGTTTCTGCATTTATTTGGTGTTACATGCCATATCAAACAATAGTTCAAGTGAAAACCCAACGGTTGTCCAACATAAAACAACTGTTCACAAGTCACAACATAAATTCGACATTAAGTACGAAATGTAAATAAATGTCTAAGCAAAGAATCGTCTATGGATAACTAAGGCTCCTTCAGTGAATCTACCCAAGTTCGCACATCCTTCATCTAATTCCATCAAGTTAAACCTGAGGGAAAAACCACATTAAAGAAGCAAGTGTTAGCTATAAGAATAGCTAAGTAAGATAACACTTAATTAAAAGCATTTGTCCAATTAAAACAATCTTCATTATTAGACAAGTTTTATTAGGCACAACACACATCACACGTTCACACATATACTACATTTCGACTTCATATTAATTAGGATAATCATCCTAAATGTGCCTATCCTGCATTAGTTCACACATTGTCACACGTATCTTTGTTAACTGCATATAAGTGTGCCCTGCATCACACCCGACTGGATGATCAGTCAAAAGACTACTCATCTTACGTCGTTAAGGAGTGGCAAGCCAATCCAAGAGTAATCCGTATGTGGAGGTTGGTCAAACCCCTCGTATTACTCGCCCTGCGTTATAAAGACCATGTTGCGAGGAGCCACCCAAGCAACAACTGCATCAACGCACTCATCCGGCTGAGACAAGTACGGGTTAAGCTTAACACTTTCCCTGCATTAGTTTTATGAGCTCAATTTCACACATATAGATTGGGTCCCTGCATTCCCAAACATTCACACGCATATAGTCTAGGTAACACACATTCCTAGACATTCATACACTTTAACTTCATTACGTTTGGATCCTAAAACGTGCAAGTGACATAGTAACCTAGCAAGTCTAGTGAACTAGGCGTACAAGTCAAGCATGCATATCACACATCAACTTCATTTCTATATATCATACATATCATGATACTTCATTAAACTACATCAACTGCATAGCTACATACTACATTAAGCAATACTACATTACACTACAATAGGGACTGCATCTCAGGTCTCGTGGTCAACTGCATAACCCATAATACCTCCCAAGTAACCCATATGCCCACATGCAATATAAAGATACCGGATGGAAGTGTTTACAATTTGAAACCAGCTTTTAGTTGATCCCCCAGCGTGTCAAAGTAGTGTATCTTACCTGGTAGTAGTGTACGCGCGAAAACAAATAGCTAATAATGCTTATCAGTAATCCCCGACACCTATCGTACATTAACATATAAAATATAAGTCATTTGGGACATCAAATGGACTCTCTTACGACCTTAAGACTGTCCAAGCAGAAGTCCTGATTTACACCTTACGAACTTAGCCAACGAAGTTAACTCAAACTTCCTACTTACGAAGTTAATCTTCGTACGAACTTAATCTTCGTACGAACTTAATCTTCGTTTGGTTTGCTTTACGAAAATAGATTTTGAACTCACGAAGATAGCATTGAAGTTCTTCTTACGAAGTCAACCATTGAACTTACGAACTTAGCTCAAAATGCACTTACGAAGATAGACTCACTAACGAAGATAACATAACTAACGAAGATAGCATCAGTTAACGAATTTAGCTAAGTTCGTTCGATTTTCAAAAACGACTAAGTTCTTCGATTTCCAGAAAACGATCCATCTAGGCTTTTCCCCAAACATGTTTTCGACACAATTAAACATCTTTTGATCATCCTGATCGATTATGGGCTTGTTTAACACCGTTTTGAACATCAATTGACCAAAACACCTCTTTAACCCTAACTCTTTTGCAAAACCCCTTTTCAATCAGATTTGGTTCATTATAAAACAACTTTTAAATCTGAAAATACAATCAATGAATTGATTATTACCTGCAAATGACAAATAGGATGCAAATACTCTTGACAATGACCACCAATTCACACACAAAACGACTTTTCGGCTTGAGATTTGATGAGAGAAGACTATGGAATGACTTAGGATCAGTTAGGGCTTGTTTAGAAGAAGTGAGATCTGCAATTAACCTCCTAATGACAGCCTCTAAGCTACTAATCCCGTTTTTGACTTTCCACACATGTCAAAACTAGTCCCTAGGCTTCCTAATCCTTCATTATTGGTCACAAACTTCTTTATTGTCCATATACAACATTAACCCTTCATTAAATGTCACTACATAGACATAATTTCTTCATATTTCACACATTTATACTACATTAACATTTAGGTTTTCAAACCTCACACATAACACACATTAACTACGTATATGCATATATTCACACTAGACTTAACGACACACATGAGGTTGACTTAACAGCGTTAGTCAAATCTTAAAGAAAAGTTTGGGATGTTACAGTAATGATGTAACAACCCTCAATTTCCGATTAGGACAACTTACTTATATCTATCTAGGTATCTATCCCTAGAGGTTTATTAAGAGAATCTGCCTTCTAGGCATTAAGGCATAGTGATATTTGCCCTCTAGTTTAATAGAATGTCAAAAGGAAGCCAGTTGCCTTAGAAATGCCATATACAAAAACTATAGTTATCCAAGACAATCTCGTACTATAAATTTGTTCTAACTGAACTTGGTGAAATATCAATGAACCAAAAACCTTATTCTGGGAAGTTAAGTTATATGAATAATAATGTAAGACTCGCAAGTCGAGATAACATATAAACATCATCACAAATGTCCAACAAATCAAACACCAAACCAATTAAATTGAATTTGAGCATAAAAATATATGACCATCTCAAAAACAAAATTTACAAGCTATATTATATATATATAAAAGTGAGTTTGAATAATAATAAGTATACATATGTGTATAATATAAATATTAACTTATATACAATGAGTTAAGTAACAAATATAAGACACAAAATGCATATACACATACATATATTTACGGCCACATATATATATACATATTTATACATATGAACACATACATATATTTACGGCCACATATATATATACATATTTATACATATGAACACATAATGTATCTTAAAAGTTTACTAACTAGCTAAATTAAATATCCATACATGCACTATACATACATAATATACATATACATAATTAAGCAACAAAATAAAAATAAAAACCCTTTCAAATTTTGAACCCCAAAACCGTCCCCCATGCCCCCAAAACCCTTCACCCAATCAAAGTTTAACTAGTCTTTTTCTTGCACTATCCCAAGACACAACAAACTCACACTTACACTCCATCCTCTTTAGTTTTATCACTTCTTCCTCTCCCAACACACACACAACCTCTTTTCTATCAAAACTCTCTTCTCCCTTCTCTTTCTTCTTCTCTTACGGTTCAAAAAGGGCAAAGAAAAAGCAAGACAATCTTACTTAATCAATGATAATAATAAGTATACATATGTGTATAATATAAATATTAACTTATATACAATGAGTTAAGTAACAAATATAAGACACAAAATGCATATACACATACATATATTTACGGCCACATATATATATACATATTTATACATATGAACACATAATGTATCTTAAAAGTTTACTAACTAGCTAAATTAAATATCCATACATGCACTATACATACATAATATACATATACATAATTAAGCAACAAAATAAAAATAAAAACCCTTTCAAATTTTGAACCCCAAAACCGTCCCCCATGCCCCCAAAACCCTTCACCCAATCAAAGTTTAACTAGTCTTTTTCTTGCACTATCCCAAGACACAACAAACTCACACTTACACTCCATCCTCTTTAGTTTTATCACTTCTTCCTCTCCCAACACACACACAACCTCTTTTCTATCAAAACTCTCTTCTCCCTTCTCTTTCTTCTTCTCTTACGGTTCAAAAAGGGCAAAGAAAAAGCAAGACAATCTTACTTAATCAATGATAATAATAAGGTTTTAAAAAGGGTTAAGCAAGGGTTGAATCAAGATAGTTTTAAGGGTTGTTTCAAGCTTGGATTAAGGGTTTTTATGAGCATAAAGGCCACGAAATTTCTGCCCAAAAATCATCTCCAAAACCGAGTTCATCAAGGGTATAAATCTCCATCTCTTTGTTAAATCTATCTTGTTTTTGTATATACTAAAAGATCTTTATCAAAAACCATGTTTTTCTTTGATTTTCTTCTTGAAAATACACTTAATGAGGGCATGTTGATAGAATCTTTCCTTTCATGCCATTTCATGTCAAGATCTAGGGGAAAGATTCAAGGATTCAACTCAAATAAGACCCAAAAGTGATGGTTCATGAGAAAGCTTTCAAACTAGTTGATGGATCTTCATAAAATTCGATTTGTGTTGATATAGATGGAACATATTTTCTGTGATTTTGATGAATGAACTTGTTTTTATGTTGTATGAAAGATTTGTTAAGAGATTTGTTCATAAAATGGCTAGATGGTCACATGCAATCACATTTTTGGATGATTTTTGCAAGAACTAAGTTTATTGATGTTTGTTGGGTAAAAGTTCAAGTATAAATGATGATTGATGATCTTGAAATTTATTGAAATCTGTATATGTGATGTTAAGAGATACAAAATAAAGTGATAATCTTGTTAGTGGTAATTTAGAGGCTAAAACAAGCAACCAACACCATTGGTGGGTTGTGTTAACCAAAACACTTTCTGGCAGAATCCATCTTCTGTCTTGGAACGGATAAATTGAGCATGTGAGGGCCGTTTCAAGAAAAACCTTAAAAACAAAAGTTGTAGATAAACGAGTTAAATTTAACCACCAACTGGAATCACTCAAAAATACTGAATGAAACAAAAGATATGATTTTTCTACTAAAACTGGTCAAAACTGCATTTTTGTCTGAATATTTTATCAACTTTAACAATTTTTATCTCCTAATCCATAAGGTTCCAGGAGGCCATACTTGGTGGAAAGTAATTCCAATGAGTTATAAACTAAAAATAAAATCATGGAATTTTTATTATGAGCAAAACCCAAAGAACTTTTATAAACCTTTAGAGTATGCAAAACAGTGACTATTTTGACCACTCCACTTGGAAAAATATTTAGAGGTAGTAACCATTCTTTATAAATTAAGCAAAATTCAAAAAATAAGTGGACACATATAGGTTATTGTATAAAAATCAGGAGGGTCCAAATAATTCGGTTTAACCCCAAAACAGTAGCCAACATTTCATAAAAATGTGAAGTAAAAACAGAAAATTCTGAAGTAAACCAATAATTTGTGTAATGGGCTAAAAGATACACTAAGGACCATAATGGGCCAACCCGGCCCAAATAATAAACCCATTGAACCAATAAATCAGTAGGCCCACTTGGACCAATAAACCATGTAGCCCAATAACCAATATAACCCACTAAGCACATAACCCAAATAAGGTTATGCCCAATAACTAAATTAAGCCCAAGTCACTTAAAAGCCCATAACACTTAGGCCCAATTTGGTGATGGCCCATAACACCTAAGCGAATTTCATAAACCCGAATAATCATAAGACATATTGAGAAATATGTGAGTAAAAGATAAGCGTAATCAAAGTAACACAAAAAGGATGATTAAGTAGAATGGACATAAGTAATTACGTTAATCAAACTATAAATTGATATCACGAATGCTAACTAGTATTAAAATCGGTTACACATCAAATGATGAATAAATATAATATAACTTAACATGGCATTCCCATATGATAACCTAAGATGCCAAACGAAACCACAAATGAAGGCAAGTTACCGAAATTCTAACAACTTATAACTACATGTATAATGAAAGTGACCTTTTACACCATCAATCTCTACAACCAAAAAGATGTGAATACTAGCAATACACTTGGATCCCATAATTGATGACAACATAATGAAAGTGGCATTTCTAAGTGATGGCTTAAGATAGGAACTTACGTTTATTAGTCCTCGCGTAGGGATAGTCTTGGCTTTGAAATGTGGTTGAGGACCATGATGGAATATATGATCAAGGAAGCGATAGATGGGAAGTACCCATTTTGGATAAGTGAATATAATATGCGGCATATCAAGGTGAGTCATAGCCCCCTTTCAAACTCTTTTATGTGTTTTACTTTCGGGGTGAAAAGCATGATAAATAAAATTGCTTTATATATATGAATGATTCTTGAAAGAATGATTATGAAATGGGATATATTGTATGTTCAATGTGTTATAAGTTATATGATGAGCTTGAGTTCTGTCAAACTGTATCACTTCGGTACACTACTATTAACTCCGAAAGGGGAGGCCTGTAGTTAGAGGGTTGCGCAACTAGGAGTCGTCCACTCACCCACTAAAATAGGTAACGGTGGAATGTTGGTTGCCTTTGTGGCCACTTTCATTGCCAGTCCGACCCGAGCGGTGCTCTAATCTACTTTATATTAGGCGGTCGTCTCCATGGCCCGATCCCCTTCTTTATTAATTGCACTTGATTGACAGCTTGTGCTATGAAATGAAATATTATGTTGGTTGGGACAGGAAATGGTCTTAGTAGTGGCTCAAGCACAAACTCATCAAATTATGCCTTGGGCTAAATATTATTGATATTATTTATGGTTGGATATTATGGATTGAACATACGGTTTGGGTATTGGACCTCATATGGAATCTTGAAAGTTGTTGAAGTTGGCGATATTGAAATGTTGATGACCGAATGGTTTTGATGTATGACTAATCGATTTATATACTTTTTCTCTCACGATAAATTTGACAAATGAGAACTTTATAATTTACCATGGATTCTCAACTCTTTGAAATGACGTTATGGTATTTTGAAAACTTGATGGTTTGATATGGAAATTTTCCCGATCATACGGTTTGGGTATGTTGATATCTAATAACATGTTTTCTAAGTGTTTAAAATGGTTAGGTAACGAGATTTACTTAAAAACCTATGCACTCACCAACTACGTTTTCGTAGTTGACACTTTTTCTTCATGCTTTTCAGGAATTAGCGTAAGCTTTGAGGAATTATATGCATCATGATTATTTGCATTGCACCTGGGAGTCAAAGATCAAACCTTGTGATGGGCAATGGAATCCGCCTTGATCATTGTAGTATATCATCTCATGTATTTGTTATTTGTTTCGTGGACTCAATATCCAAGTATGGTAGACGTATTGTACTTGGGAATTGGTTCACATGCTTGTACATTGTAAAATTATTTTTATCAAATAAAGCTATGGTGAATGTTATCTATTATCCTTTGTTTTGAATACTCGACTTTCTGTACATCTCATCGTTCCGCCTTAGTTGGGGTGTTACATGTTTGATGGTCTTGTTCAACTCAAGAACTTTGGTTTCAAGTTCTTGTTTCTCAAGATGCACCTCAGAGTTTGGAGTAAAAGTGACTGAAGCTTTGTTTGTTTTCAAATCATCAAAATCCTTTTTAAGTGAATCATATTTGACATGAAACTCATGTAAAACAGTTTCTTTCACTGTCAAATCTTTGGTTATATTTGAAATCTATTTTTTCAAAGTTTATTTGCTTTAATGGCTTCATCACTTCCATATACCATTTCAAATCTCAGCGAGGAATTTTGATTACCTCATTATCATCTTCTGAGGAAGAAGAACCTTCATCTAACTCTTTTGACTTCTTGATCTTTGTCATGAAGCACACATTTGCTGCAAGCTCTTCAGTTTCATCATCAGTAAGGTGAAGCCATTTGTCATCCTCAGCTAGAAGAGAAATGCCACCTTCTTATTGTCTTGCAAGCAAGAGTTTGTGCTTGTAGTAGCTGAGTTCTTTTGACGAGGCTTCTTACAATCAATGGCAAAATGACCAGCATTGCCACAATTATAACACTTCTTCTCCTCATTTCACTTGTCCATGACCTTCTTCTCAAACTTCTTAGAATTGTCAAACTTCTTTTCCCCTCCAACAAATTCATGCTTGTTCTCATACTTAGGAGCTTGTGCATTTTTAGCATAGGAGGAAACCGATGAAGTCCTAAGTTGATTGTTGGTTGGCTTCTTTTTGAAGTACTTCTTCTTGAAAGACTTAGTGAAATAAGAAAGTGCTTTGAACATTTCCAAGTCTTTTTCATCCATTTCAGGGTCACTCATTTCACTAGAGTCTGAATCAGTTTCAATCTCAACAAAACTTTTTTCTTGAAACTCTTGAAGTCTTCTTCTCAACAACTAACGTCGGGGGATCAGAATTGACACTTTCTTCTTTCTTTCTTTGTTCCTTCTGAACAGCATCAACATTCAACTTCAATTTCTCATACAAGGTGTGAATTGTGAGTTTGTCAAAATCTCCTTGTTGATTCAGTTGAGTACCATAAACTTGCCATTCATCCTCATGGTTCTTGATAAACTTGATGTCCAACTCCATGTTTGTTCTTTTGATATCATTCTTTCTTAACTCATTTATCACATTGCAGGATCTTATGTAGACTTCACTCAGAGATTCACCTTTCTTTTGCTTAAACGTCTCATACATACGAAGCACAGTTGATAATCTTATGGTGTTTGAAACATCAGAACCCTCCATTTGTTTCTCCAATTCATCCCAAATCTCTTTGCCAGTTTCATATGAATCAACATTGCAATAGATGTCATCGGGAAGAGCTTGGTACAAATGAGAAACTGAGAGTTTATCAGCATTGGAACGTTCCTTTTGAACACTGTTCCAACTCTCCTTTGGAAGAATTTCATTTGTTACTGGATTCTTGTGAACTGTTGGACCTTCCTCATAAGATTTCCTTATGTTATCAGCTTGAGGTTGTCTATCAATCCAATTTAAAAACCTCTTCTTCCATTGAGGATATGAACCTCGGTACAACATAGGAGGTCTTCCTTTAGAACCAAGAGCTAATGCTTCCCTTGAAGTCATTTCAATGAATGAAGGTAAAAAGACTTAGAAAATTTTTTGAGAATTCTGAAAAAATAATATTTGCAGATCAGATTGATCTGTAAATGGCCCAAAAAGTTTTGAAATTTTCAAAACTTTGCATAGTGATTGGTAACCAACTAAAAATGATGCTGGAAAACTTTTCTGAAAAAATGTTGATTTACATATCAGATTGATCTGTAAATGGCCCAAAAAGTTTTGAAATTTTCAAAACTTTGCATAGTGATTGGTAACCAACTAAAAATGATGCTGGAAAACTTTTCTGAAAAAATGTTGATTTGCAGATCAGATTGATCTGTAAATGGCCCAAAAAGTTTTGAAATTTTCAAAACTTTGCATAGTGATTGGTAACCAACTAAAAATGATGCTGGAAAACTTTTCTGAAAAAATGTTGATTTACATATCAGATTGATCTGTAAATGGCCCAAAAAGTTTTGAAATTTTCAAAACTTTGCATAGTGATTGGTAACCAACTAAAAATGATGCTGGAAAACTTTTCTGAAAAAATGTTGATTTACATATCAGATTGATCTGTAAATGGCCCAAAAAGTTTTGAAATTTTCAAAACTTTGCATAGTGATTGGTAACCAACTAAAAATGATGCTGGAAAACTTTTCTGAAAAAATGTTTATTTGCAGATCAGATTGATCTGTAAATGGCCCAAAAAGTTTTGAAATTTTCAAAACTTTGCATAGTGATTGGTAACCAACTAAAAATGATGCTGGAAAACTTTTCTGAAAAAATGTTGATTTACATATCAGAATGGTCTGTAAATGGCTAAATTCCTTGATCATAAAACTGAAATCACCAAAAAGTTGATTTACAAATCACAAACGTCTGTAAATGACTAAATTTCTTGATCATAAAACTGAAATCACCAAAAAGTTGATTTACAAATCACAAACGTCTGTAAATGACAACTTTCTAACACTTAGCCAATTCTTGAAGAACTTCGTTATTTACAGACTAAAGAAGTCTGTAAATGCTTAATTTCCTACACCAAATCAAAACTCACCAAAAACTCATATTTACAGACTAAAGAAGTCTGTAAATGCTTAATTTCCTACACCAAATCAAAACTCACCAAAAACTCATATTTACAGACCAAACTTATATGTAAATGCTAACTTTCCAACACTTAGCCAATTCTTTGAAGAACTTCGTTATTTACAGACCAATAGAGTCTGTAAAGGCCTGCTTTGTGACAACTCGTAATTAATTAACAACGAGTTAGTCTTAATCTTGTTTAAGATTAGTCATTATCATAATCTCGTCGAATTTGGACTGTCATTTGACGTGGAACTTATAAGACTTTTGGACTTTTGACTTAGTCAAAATTAGACATATCTTGATGACGTAGACTATTAGCTATCTAGACGAATGCCGAGTCTTTAAAAATAACTTTAAATTAATATTTAAAGGTTATGTCTTGTACAAGATAATTAGACTGTCTAGACTTACTATTATAAAGTTCCCTTTGACGAAACTTTATTTGCTTGTCTTGACTAAAAATGAGACGAGGGAAGATACCTTTATTTTACATTTTAAACTTTTGGTCAAACGGTATTTAATCGTAAGCATTTTACCAAATTAAGGGTATTGGAAATATCCCAAAAAGGGCCACATGGGCCGAAATATTTGTTGTGGCTGGGAAGTAAACAACAATCAAACAACAAAACACTTCCCTCCTTTTCTTTCTTTCTTTGCCTGTCGACCCAACACACACAAGGGCGGTTTGTGCATGGTTAGCTCACTGCGGCGCAGCGAGCTTGGCAATGGCTCACTGCGGCGCAGTGAGCTTGGCAATGGCTCACTGCGGCGCAGTGAGCTTGGCAATGGCTCACTGCGGCGCAGTGAGCATAGTTCTGGCTCACTGCGGCGCAGTGAGCTTGGCAATGGCTCACTGCGGCGCAGTGAGCTTGGCAATGGCTCACTGCGGCGCAGTGAGCTTGGATGGCTCACTGCGGCGCAGTGAGCTTGGCAATGGCTCACTGCGGCGCAGTGAGCTTGGCAATGGCTCACTGCGGCGCAGTGAGCTTGGCATGGCTCACTGCGGCGCAGTGAGCATAGTTCTGGCTCACTGCGGCGCAGTGGCTTGGCAATGGCTCACTGCGGCGCAGTGAGCTTGGCAATGGCTCACTGCGGCGCAGTGAGCTTGGCAATGGCCACTGCGGCGCAGTGGTGTGGGCTTATGCTCACTGCGGCGCAGTGGCTAGGGCTGGTTTGTGCATGGTTAGCTCACTGCGGCGCAGCGAGCTTGGCAATGGCTCACTGCGGCGCAGTGGCATTTGGCTCACTGCGGCGCAGTGAGCTTGGCAATGGCTCACTGCGGCGCAGTGAGCTTGGCATGGCTCACTGCGGCGCAGTGAGCTTGGCAATGGCTCACTGCGGCGCAGTGAGCTTGGCATGCTCACTGCGGCGCAGTGAGCTTGGCAATGGCTCACTGCGGCGCAGTGAGCTTGGCAATGGCTCACTGCGGCGCAGTGAGCTTGGCATGGCTCACTGCGGCGCAGTGAGCATAGTTCTGGCTCACTGCGGCGCAGTGAGCTTGGCAATGGCTCACTGCGGCGCAGTGAGCTTGGCAATGCTCACTGCGGCGCAGTGAGCTTGGCAATGGCCACTGCGGCGCAGTGGCTAGGGCTGGTTTGTGCATGGTTAGCTCACTGCGGCGCAGTGGCTAGGGCTGGTTTGTGCATGGTTAGCTCACTGCGGCGCAGTGGTAGCTGGTGTGCAGGTTAGCCCACTGCGGCGCAGTGGCTAGGGCGGGTTTGTGCATGGTTAGCTCACTGCGGCGCAGTGAGCTTGGCAATGGCTCACTGCGGCGCAGTGTCATGGTCACTGCGGCGCAGTGGTGTGGGCTTAGCCCCACTGCGGCGCAGTGGCTAGGGCTGGTTTGTGCATGGTTAGCTCACTGCGGCGCAGTGAGCTTGGCAATGGCTCACTGCGGCGCAGTGGCTAGGGCTGGTTTGTGCATGGTTAGCTCACTGCGGCGCAGTGAGCTTGGCAATGGCTCACTGCGGCGCAGTGGCTATTCTCGTCCTGCGGCGCAGTGGCTTGATGCCACTGCGGCGCAGTGGCTTGGGCATGGCTCACTGCGGCGCAGTGGCTAGGGCTGGTTTGTGCATGGTTAGCTCACTGCGGCGCAGTGAGCTTGGCAATGGCTCACTGCGGCGCAGTGTCAATTCTCACTGCGGCGCAGTGGTGTGGGCTTAGCCCCACTGCGGCGCAGTGGCTAGGGCTGGTTTGTGCATGGTTAGCTCACTGCGGCGCAGTGAGCTTGGCAATGGCTCACTGCGGCGCAGTGTCATATTCTGGCTCCTGCGGCGCAGTGAGCTTGATGCTCACTGCGGCGCAGTGAGCTTGGCAATGCTCACTGCGGCGCAGTGGTGTGGGCTTAGCCCCACTGCGGCGCAGTGGCTAGGGCTGGTTTGTGCATGGTTAGCTCACTGCGGCGCAGTGAGCTTGGCAATGGCTCACTGCGGCGCAGTGGCTAGGGCTGGTTTGTGCATGGTTAGCTCACTGCGGCGCAGTGAGCTTGGCAATGGCTCACTGCGGCGCAGTGTCAATTCTCGGCCCTTTTGTTCATTTAGCCCACTGCGGCGCAGTGAGCATAGTTCTGGCTCACTGCGGCGCAGTGGTAACTTGCTGGAACTTTTGACTTTTCATTCAAATTTAGTAATAAAAGACGAACTTGAGTCAAATAATATTGAACATTGAATCACATTCTCGGTTAAGGCATTCTAGGGTTGATAGCTAAGTAGTTGTACGTAGGATACTTGTCGTCGTGAGATTTGATCCTCGCCATTGGTACTCTTATCCTAGGTTTTGGATAGACGTGGAGACTAGACTGCTCATATTCTCGGACTGCTCATACTTTAGCTCGTAGACTGCTAAGGTGAGTTTATGGCGCCCTTTTTCTTTTACTTTGGGCCTGAAAAGCATGTACTGTTGTATACACTATTTATTAAATAAATGATTGTTTTGGGAGTATGCCATGTGATTTGGATACTTAGATCATTTGACTTAAATTTGCCATGTTGGGCTGTCGAAAATGTGTATACATGTCTTATGAAAATTTGTCTATATGTCTTGAATTGCCATGTGATCGGCAGACTAAACTGTTCTGTGTTTGACGAACTAAAATGATCCCCCTTATGTAGTTTTACCATTATGAGATTTTAATGGTAGTCTTGTCAGCTTTCGTACCTGACAGTCTTGGTTCTGGTCCGTACCCCACTGTAGACGGGAAATCCTGTACGAGGCATATTATCTTTGTCAGACTTCGGTCTGTACAGTCATATATTATCTTTGTCAGACTTCGGTCTGTACAGTCATATATTATCTTTGTCAGACTTCGGTCTGTACAGTCAGCATATAATTGTCGGACTCCGGTCTGTACAGTCATGTCTTAAAATTACGTGTAATGATGTTATCACAATGGCGACAAAACTATTGACAACATACCGTAGGCGTGGTGGGTACGCCAATGGTACACCCTATATATAAGCGTTGAAAGTATGTTGGAAGTAGAAGCCTAGGTGGTTTAGTCTCTTTGCCGGATATCGATCTCGGCAGTCCTGTCTTAAATAACTACATAAAACGACGATTGATCTTTTAGTCAAACACACTGTAAACTCACCAACTATTTCGATAGTTGATCCTCTCAAATTTCATGCTTTTCAGGTGACCATCAGTAAGTCTTGGAATCGTCTTTGGCATTATAGGGCCAATCTTTTGACTTTGGACGTACAATTAGCATCAGACATGGAGGGCTCTCATGCTTTTGGCTTTAATTGTATTTGACTGTCCAGACTTTGAACTTGTATTCTGTGGGCCCAGTTCCAAATGAGGATGACTTGTATCCGTATTTTGGGGTCCACATTTTGAACGATTGTACTTGTATTGACTTGTATTGGTATAAATGGATGTAATCTCTATTAACCTTCTGATTAGTATGCAATTCTTTGTTAACCCTGTATTTCCGCTACAACGGGGTGTGACAAAAATTGGTATCAGAGACAAGGTTATAGTTAATACCGAGTTTTTCCGCTGGAAAAACTCAATCTATAGCCATTTCGTTTCAAAAGGGAATCTAAGTCTATTTAGGTTTAGGATACTTATTTCAGGAGTTATATTATTTGTCTATAATTAGACCTAACTTGATCAACTACGTCCCGATTATGTAAAATAATATAAGGCTCGAAATAAATATCTTAGATTTTGTATATACGTTATGGTTTGAGCTATATTCACAACATACTGTAGATGTGGTGGGAAGGCTGCGGGTGACCCTATATATAAGCGTTGAAAGTATGTTGGAAGTAGAAGCCTAGGTGGTTTAGTCTCTTTGCCGGATATCGATCTCGGCAGTCCTGTCTTAAATAACTACATAAAACGACGATTGATCTTTTAGTCAAACACACTGTAAACTCACCAACTATTTCGATAGTTGATCCTCTCAAATTTCATGCTTTTCAGGTGACCATCAGTAAGTCTTGGAATCGTCTTTGGCATTATAGGGCCAATCTTTTGACTTTGGACGTACAATTAGCATCAGACATGGAGGGCTCTCATGCTTTTGGCTTTAATTGTATTTGACTGTCCAGACTTTGAACTTGTATTCTGTGGGCCCAGTTCCAAATGAGGATGACTTGTATCCGTATTTTGGGGTCCACATTTTGAACGATTGTACTTGTATTGACTTGTATTGGTATAAATGGATGTAATCTCTATTAACCTTCTGATTAGTATGCAATTCTTTGTTAACCCTGTATTTCCGCTACAACGGGGTGTGACAAAAATTGGTATCAGAGACAAGGTTATAGTTAATACCGAGTTTTTCCGCTGGAAAAACTCAATCTATAGCCATTTCGTTTCAAAAGGGAATCTAAGTCTATTTAGGTTTAGGATACTTATTTCAGGAGTTATATTATTTGTCTATAATTAGACCTAACTTGATCAACTACGTCCCGATTATGTAAAATAATATAAGGCTCGAAATAAATATCTTAGATTTTGTATATACGTTATGGTTTGAGCTATATTCACAACATACTGTAGATGTGGTGGGAAGGCTGCGGGTGACCCTATATATAAGCGTTGAAAGTATGTTGGAAGTAGAAGCCTAGGTGGTTTAGTCTCTTTGCCGGATATCGATCTCGGCAGTCCTGTCTTAAATAACTACATAAAACGACGATTGATCTTTTAGTCAAACACACTGTAAACTCACCAACTATTTCGATAGTTGATCCTCTCAAATTTCATGCTTTTCAGGTGACCATCAGTAAGTCTTGGAATCGTCTTTGGCATTATAGGGCCAATCTTTTGACTTTGGACGTACAATTAGCATCAGACATGGAGGGCTCTCATGCTTTTGGCTTTAATTGTATTTGACTGTCCAGACTTTGAACTTGTATTCTGTGGGCCCAGTTCCAAATGAGGATGACTTGTATCCGTATTTTGGGGTCCACATTTTGAACGATTGACTTGTATCCGTATTTTGGGGTCCACATTTTGAACGATTGTACTTGTATTGACTTGTATTGGTATAAATGGATGTAATCTCTATTAACCTTCTGATTAGTATGCAATTCTTTGTTAACCCTGTATTTCCGCTACAACGGGGTGTGACAAAAATTGGTATCAGAGACAAGGTTATAGTTAATACCGAGTTTTTCCGCTGGAAAAACTCAATCTATAGCCATTTCGTTTCAAAAGGGAATCTAAGTCTATTTAGGTTTAGGATACTTATTTCAGGAGTTATATTATTTGTCTATAATTAGACCTAACTTGATCAACTACGTCCCGATTATGTAAAATAATATAAGGCTCGAAATAAATATCTTAGATTTTGTATATACGTTATGGTTTGAGCTATATTCACAACATACTGTAGATGTGGTGGGAAGGCTGCGGGTGACCCTATATATAAACATTGAAGGTATGTTAGGAATAGAAACTCAAATCGTATGTGTATGCATAAGGTTTATATACGTGATAGTTTGGATTATATTAACAGCATATTTAAAATGTGGTGGGAAGGCTGCGGGTGACCCTATATATAAGCATTTCAAATATGTTGGTAATAGAAACCCAAACCAAATGTGTGTAATCTAGACAAAGATTTCTTTAAAACTCAAATTGCGTACTGTATCATCCATTTGAGACGTACTGCCTTATCCATTTGACTTATATGGATTCTTTGACTATCTTTTCAGACTAGTCATGTCGGATGGAGTTAGCTCAAATGCTGTTGTACCTAGTACACCTCCAGTTCCTGTCTTGGCAAACTCCATTCCTTATGTTCCTGACTCTTATGAAGAGGAACCAATGGAGGAATCGGGCAATGAATCACGCCCTATAAATCTAGTGTCATCTTCCAGTGAATCTGGAGGCGAACATGTGTCTATCCATGTTCAATCATCTGTAACACCGGTATCTCCATATCAGAGGAGGACTACCGAGGGAGCTCATTTGCCTTATGCTCCTGGTCCTTCTGCACCAGTTCAGGGCAACAGTGGATTTGGTCTTTCATTCTTTCAGGGAGATCCATATGCGGCGGGTCCCTCCAGAGTGCCTGTCTACAACCCAAGTGCTGTTATGCCAGTTGCATCTGCAGCTGATAGGTCGGAATATTATCGCCGACAATTGTCAAGGATGAACAATTCCCTCATCTGTACAAGGGAGAAAATAGAGAATCAAGCTCAGGCGTTGACTGGAGCTTATCATCAGGCGGAGGAGGCGTTGACTATTGCTAGAGAGGGGAAGGAAACTATTGGGAGGTTGATCTGGATACTGTCTGTTGTGGTGGTGTTGGTGGTGGCTTTGCTGGTCGTTGTTATTTGCAAGATGTAATTTTGTAATAAGTCTTTCTATTGTAAGCCTAGAACTTATAACAACTCGTACTTCTGTACTTTGAGTTGTAATCTTTTTGGTGGATGTATTTCCCACGTGTCTATAAATCGTATTGCTCCGACTATGTAGTCTATCGTTGTGGATGAAGTTTCCCACATGTTTTTGGACTGTACATACCAGACTATGTAAAATTTCGAACATCAATGAAATACGATTGTCTTTTGGCTTACTTACTTGTTCAGACTATGTCAACTGCTTATTCTTAGCTCTAGAAATATGATTTTTCATATTTTCTTGTCTTGTCTAGTACATGAATTCATACAAGTCAGCAATTTGTGACTTGCATTGTACTGTCATCTGTCTTGCAAAGCTACTTTCTATTTAACATATCAAGGAAATCTCTAAATGACATTTTTGTTCATATCTTAGACTTATGGCTCCTAAGACGAAAAGCAAAGTTCAGAAAAAGACTCCAGTCAAGAAAACTGCACCAAAGAGAGTTACTCGATCCACTCCTTTGAATAATGAAGCTGAACAGGAAGAACCTGTGATTCAGCAAGGACCGGAAGCTGCTCCTGTCCAGGTGAACACTGGTCCTGGACCTACCCCAAATACTGGCGGGGATAATAATATGGCAACATTTGTGACACAACAACTGTTGGCCGCCATGCCTACTTTAGTCGCACAGATTACGGCAAGCTTGAACGCAAATAATAACCATCATGTTGACAATAGTAACAATGTCGAGCCTACTGCTGAACAGGTTATTCCTCGAGTGCATCTGCACGGGACTGACTACAAGACCTTCACTTATTGTAAACCAAAAGAATTTAATGGTACCGAGGGTCCGGTAGGTCTAATCAACTGGCTAGAAAGCATAGAGGCGGTGCTCCATATCAGCCGTTGTGCCGAAGAGCACAAAGTGGAATATGCTTCCGCTCAATTTCAAAAGCACGCACTGTCATGGTGGAACGAGCAGATTAGGACTCGTGGCCGAGAGCCGGCATATAGCATACCTTGGTTGAACTTTAAAAGGATGCTCATGGAAAAGTACTGTCCTCGTGAGGAAGTACAGAAAATGGAAGGCGAATTCTGGAATCATAGTATGATTGGACTAGACAATGAGAAATACACAACTCGTTTTCATGAGTTGGCTAGACTAGTTCCTCGAATGGTAGATACGGAGGAGAAATTGATCGAGAGGTACTGTTATGGCTTGTCACCCGATGTCCGAAGGTTGGTAGCCGCTTTTAATCCTTTGACTCTTCAAGCGGCAGTCAGTGCAACCAACCGGATGGTGATAGACTTGAAAAGAACCCCTGGTTCTTCGGTTGGAACAGATGGGATCAAGAGAAGAAACGATCAGGCCTCTAGTAGTGGGTTTGGTGACGACGGAAATGGCAAGAGGTTTAAGACTGCTAGAAACTTTGCAGTAGTCACTCAGGACGTCACGAGGTACACTGGTCCAGACCCGAGATGTAACAGGTGTGGTCTCCATCACCGGGGAAATTGTCCTACTTGTAACCGTTGTAAAAGGACAGGACATCTGGCAAAGTTTTGTAAGAACAATGCACCGGCTTCATGTTACGAATGTGGCAGCGAAACCCATATGCGACCCGCTTGTCCACGACTCAATCTAAACCCGAACAACAATGCTATAGTTCCCGTGAGGAACAATGCGTGGGACAATCAAGCTAGGAATCAAGAAGGACAAGGCAGAGGTCGAGTTTTTGCTTTGGAAGCTGCTGATGCATGACGTGGTCCCAAATGTTGTGATAGGTACATTCATACTCAATAAACATTATGTCTTTGTGTTATTCAACTCCGGTGCTAATAAAAGCTTTATATCCTTAGAATTTAAATCTCGAATCAATATAGTAACTATCCCCATGAAAGAAAAATTTTATCGTCGAATATGTGAACGGTCAAAAGTATGTTGCTAGAAATCATCTGGTAAATTGCAATTTAACATTGTCTGGTAAAACCTTTACGATAGATCTTATTCCCATAGAACTAGGAAGTTTTGACGCGATAGTCGATATAGACTGGTTGTCTAGAGTTCGCGCTGTTATTAGTTGTTACGAGAAGGTGGTGAGAATACCTCTACCGAATGACGAAACATTGATAGTGTAAGGAGACCAGTCAGGGAAAGGTCATTGCTTACGCTTCAAGACAGCTCAAAATCCACGAAAGGATAGAGTTTAGGATGATCAAAAAGAGGCCCTACAACCAGGGCGTATCAAGGAAGAAGCATTGTGGAATACTGAATATTTATTTGAAGTGGATGGTGATGGGATCCGACATGTCAAAGACAGGGTGTGGATTCCCAAGTATAATGGACTTAGAGAACTTTTAAGGAACGAAAGTCATCAATCTAGGTATTCAATCCATCCTGGCGCTGACAAAATGTACCATGGACTGAAGGACTTTTATTGGTGGCCTGGTATGAAAAGAGATATCGCCACTTATGTCTCGAAGTGTCTAAATTGTTCAATGGTCAAGGCGGAACACCAACAGCCTTCTGGACTACTCCAACAACCCCAAACTCCTGACTGGAAATGGGAACAGATTACTATGGACTTCATTACGAAGTTACCTCGAACCCTGAAAGGATACGATACCATTTGGGTCATTGCCGATCGATTAACGAAGTCTGCTCATTTCATTCCAATTCGGGAGAACTGGAAGATAAGGAAATTGTCTCAAATATACATTGAAAGGATTGTATCTCTTCATGGCGTTCCTTTGTCTATTATCTCTGATCGTGATGGTCGTTTCACTTCACAATTATGGCGATATTTTTCAAGACGCCCTAGGGACTCAAATTGCACCTGAGTACGGCTTACCATCCCCAGACGGACGGACAAAGTGAACGTACCATCCAGACTTTAGAAGACATGCTTCGGGCATGTGTCATTGACTTCAAAGGTAGTTGGGATACCTTTTTGCCGTTAGCTGAATTTTCATATAACAACAGCTATCACACTAGCATCAAATGCGCGCCTTATGAGGCTTTATATGGACGAAAGTGTAGGTCTCCTGTCTGTTGGCTTGATGCTGGAGAACGTCGTTTATTCAAATATGGACTAGTTCAGAAGACTACTGATCAAATTGTCGAAATTAGGGCACGGCTGAAGGCGGCTCAGGATCGTCAAAAGAGCTATGCCGACCGTAGGCGGAAACCACTTGAGTTTCAAGTGGGAGACAATGTCATGTTGAAAGTGTCACCTTGGAAAGGCACTGCACGTTTTGGCATACGAGGGAAACTTAGTCCTCGTTATATCGGACCATTCGAAATTTGTTCAAAGAATTGGTTCCGTGGCTTACAAGCTCGATTTACCTAAGGAGCTAGAACACGTTCATCACACATTTCACATTTCGAATCTTAAGAAATGTCTGACTGATGAGACTTTAGTCGTACCTGTCGAAGAGCTGCAAGTGACTGACTCTCTTCAATTCGTTGAAGAACCTGTTGAAATTTTAGACCAACAGCTCAAACAACTTAGACGTAGTCGTATCAAATTGGTCAAAGTTCGTTGGAACTCAAAACATGGTCCCGGCTTGACTTGGGAACGTGAAGACTATATGAGGGATAAGTATCCTCATCTTTTACTGAGCAAGACTTGATTTCGGGACGAAATCCTTAGAAGTCGGGGATGCTGTGACAACTCGTAATTAATTAACAACGAGTTAGTCTTAATCTTGTTTAAGATTAGTCATTATCATAATCTCGTCGAATTTGGACTGTCATTTGACGTGGAACTTATAAGACTTTTGGACTTTTGACTTAGTCAAAATTAGACATATCTTGATGACGTGGAACTTATAAGACTTTTGGACTTTTGACTTAGTCAAAATTAGACATATCTTGATGACGTAGACTATTAGCTATCTAGACGAATGCCGAGTCTTTAAAAATAACTTTAAATTAATATTTAAAGGTTATGTCTTGTACAAGATAATTAGACTGTCTAGACTTACTATTATAAAGTTCCCTTTGATGAAACTTTATTTGCTTGTCTTGACTAAAAATGAGACGAGGGAAGATACCTTTATTTTACATTTTAAACTTTTGGTCAAACGGTATTTAATCGTAAGCATTTTACCAAATTAAGGGTATTGGAAATATCCCAAAAAGGGCCACATGGGCCGAAATATTTGTTGTGGCTGGGAAGTAAACAACAATCAAACAACAAAACACTTCCCTCCTTTTCTTTCTTTCTTTGCCTGTCGACCCAACACACACAACACACTCACACAAAAATTCCTCTTATGTTCTAAATCATTTAC
Source organism: Erigeron breviscapus (assembly GCA_034093135.1). Taxonomy (NCBI): domain Eukaryota; kingdom Viridiplantae; phylum Streptophyta; class Magnoliopsida; order Asterales; family Asteraceae; genus Erigeron; species Erigeron breviscapus. The sequence goes on from CM067167.1 coordinate 25,627,807, forward strand.
CAGGTGAAATCAAAGAGAAAATCAAAGGGATTAATCATATTTCGTTAATAATTTAGGGTTTTGGGCATCTTAATCATCACCATCTTCATCTTTACCTCAAGAACATCAAATTTTGGTAAGTAACTTTTTTCTCAAACTTTTGATTCGATTTAAATTCATTTAAAGGTTTGTTTTAGTTTTGTAAACGGAATTAGAGGCTTTAAATTGTTATATAAATTAGGGTTCCTGGAAATTTAATTAGGTTTTGACTTAGAATTTGGTATTTGAGGTCAAAATGGTTGAAAGTGCAAATGATTGGCGAAATGGTATTTTTCCGAGTCTATTGAACTTGTTGAAACTTGTTTTAATGAAAGGAATTTAGTCGAAAAACGATTTGGGCTTGTCTGCATATTTGCACTGCGGCGCAGTGAGCTTGGCACTGGCTCACTGCGGCGCAGTGTCAATTCTCGGCCCTTTTGTTCATTTAGCCCACTGCGGCGCAGTGAGCATAGTTCTGGCTCACTGCGGCGCAGTGTCAATTCTCGGCCCTTTTGTTCATTTAGCCCACTGCGGCGCAGTGAGCATAGTTCTGGCTCACTGCGGCGCAGTGGTAATCTGGTCACTGCGGCGCAGTGAGCATAGTTCTGGCTCACTGCGGCGCAGTGTGCATATTTTAGCTCACTGCGGCGCAGTGAGCTTGGCGATGGATCACTGCGGCGCAGTGTCAATTCTCGGCCCTTTTGTTCATTTAGCCCACTGCGGCGCAGTGTCAATTCTCGGCCCTTTTGTTCATTTAGCCCACTGCGGCGCAGTGAGCATAGTTCTGGCTCACTGCGGCGCAGTGTCAATTCTCGGCCCTTTTGTTCATTTAGCCCACTGCGGCGCAGTGAGCATAGTTCTGGCTCACTGCGGCGCAGTGAGCTTGGCACTGGCTCACTGCGGCGCAGTGTCAATTCTCGGCCCTTTTGTTCATTTAGCCCACTGCGGCGCAGTGAGCATAGTTCTGGCTCACTGCGGCGCAGTGTGCATTTTTAGCTCACTGCGGCGCAGTGAGCTTGGCGATGGCTCACTGCGGCGCAGTGTCAATTCTCGGCCCTTTTGTTCATTTAGCCCACTGCGGCGCAGTGAGCATAGTTCTGGCTCACTGCGGCGCAGTGAGCTTGGCGATGGCTCACTGCGGCGCAGTGTCAATTCTCGGCCCTTTTGTTCATTTAGCCCACTGCGGCGCAGTGAGCATAGTTCTGGCTCACTGCGGCGCAGTGTGCATTTTTAGCTCACTGCGGCGCAGTGAGCTTGGCGATGGCTCACTGCGGCGCAGTGTCAATTCTCGGCCCTTTTGTTCATTTAGCCCACTGCGGCGCAGTGAGCATAGTTCTGGCTCACTGCGGCGCAGTGGTAATTCTCGGCCCTTTTGTTCATTTAGCCCACTGCGGCGCAGTGCAAGTTCTGGCTTGAGCCCACTGCGGCGCAGTGTCAATTCTCGGCCCTTTTGTTCATTTAGCCCACTGCGGCGCAGTGAGCATAGTTCTGGCTCACTGCGGCGCAGTGAGCTTGGCACTGGCTCACTGCGGCGCAGTGTCAATTCTCGGCCCTTTTGTTCATTTAGCCCACTGCGGCGCAGTGAGCATAGTTCTGGCTCACTGCGGCGCAGTGAGCTTGGCGATGGATCACTGCGGCGCAGTGTCAATTCTCGGCCCTTTTGTTCATTTAGCCCACTGCGGCGCAGTGAGCATAGTTCTGGCTTCCACTGCGGCGCAGTGTCAATTCTCGGCCCTTTTGTTCATTTAGCCCACTGCGGCGCAGTGAGCATAGTTCTGGCTCACTGCGGCGCAGTGGCTATTCTGGCTCACTGCGGCGCAGTGGTGTGGGCTTAGCCCCACTGCGGCGCAGTGAGCATAGTTCTGGCTCACTGCGGCGCAGTGAGCATTTCTGGCTCACTGCGGCGCAGTGAGCTTGGCTGGCTCACTGCGGCGCAGTGTCAATTCTCGGCCCTTTTGTTCATTTAGCCCACTGCGGCGCAGTGAGCATAGTTCTGGCTCACTGCGGCGCAGTGTCAATTCTCGGCCCTTTTGTTCATTTAGCCCACTGCGGCGCAGTGAGCATAGTTCTGGCTCACTGCGGCGCAGTGAGCTTGTGGCTCACTGCGGCGCAGTGTCAATTCTCGGCCCTTTTGTTCATTTAGCCCACTGCGGCGCAGTGAGCATAGTTCTGGCTCACTGCGGCGCAGTGGTAACTTGCTGGAACTTTTGACTTTTCATTCAAATTTAGTAATAAAAGACGAACTTGAGTCAAATAATATTGAACATTGAATCACATTCTCGGTTAAGGCATTCTAGGGTTGATAGCTAAGTAGTTGTACGTAGGATACTTGTCGTCGTGAGATTTGATCCTCGCCATTGGTACTCTTATCCTAGGTTTTGGATAGACGTGGAGACTAGACTGCTCATATTCTCGGACTGCTCATACTTTAGCTCGTAGACTGCTAAGGTGAGTTTATGGCGCCCTTTTTCTTTTACTTTGGGCCTGAAAAGCATGTACTGTTGTATACACTATTTATTAAATAAATGATTGTTTTGGGAGTATGCCATGTGATTTGGATACTTAGATCATTTGACTTAAATTTGCCATGTTGGGCTGTCGAAAATGTGTATACATGTCTTATGAAAATTTGTCTATATGTCTTGAATTGCCATGTTGGGCTGTCGAAAATGTGTATACATGTCTTATGAAAATTTGTCTATATGTCTTGAATTGCCATGTGATCGGCAGACTAAACTGTTCTGTGTTTGACGAACTAAAATGATCCCCCTTATGTAGTTTTACCATTATGAGATTTTAATGGTAGTCTTGTCAGCTTTCGTACCTGACAGTCTTGGTTCTGGTCCGTACCCCACTGTAGACGGGAAATCCTGTACGAGGCATATTATCTTTGTCAGACTTCGGTCTGTACAGTCATATATTATCTTTGTCAGACTTCGGTCTGTACAGTCATATATTATCTTTGTCAGACTTCGGTCTGTACAGTCATATATATTATCTTTGTCAGACTTCGGTCTGTACAGTCATATATTATCTTTGTCAGACTTCGGTCTGTACAGTCATATATTATCTTTGTCAGACTTCGGTCTGTACAGTCATATATTATCTTTGTCAGACTTCGGTCTGTACAGTCATATATTATCTTTGTCAGACTTCGGTCTGTACAGTCATATATTATCTTTGTCAGACTTCGGTCTGTACAGTCATATATTATCTTTGTCAGGACTTCGGTCTGTACAGTCATGTCTTAAAATTACGTGTAATGATGTTATCACAATGGCGACAAAACTATTGACAACATACCGTAGGCGTGGTGGGTACGCCAATGGTACACCCTATATATAAGCGTTGAAAGTATGTTGGAAGTAGAAGCCTAGGTGGTTTAGTCTCTTTGCCGGATATCGATCTCGGCAGTCCTGTCTTAAATAACTACATAAAACGACGATTGATCTTTTAGTCAAACACACTGTAAACTCACCAACTATTTCGATAGTTGATCCTCTCAAATTTCATGCTTTTCAGGTGACCATCAGTAAGTCTTGGAATCGTCTTTGGCATTATAGGGCCAATCTTTTGACTTTGGACGTACAATTAGCATCAGACATGGAGGGCTCTCATGCTTTTGGCTTTAATTGTATTTGACTGTCCAGACTTTGAATTTGTATTCAGTGGGCCCAGTTCCAAATGAGGATGACTTGTATCCGTATTTTGGGGTCCACATTTTGAACGATTGTACTTGTATTGACTTGTATTGGTATAAATGGATGTAATCTCTATTAACCTTCTGATTAGTATGCAATTCTTTGTTAACCATGTATTTCCGCTACAACGGGGTGTGACATGCTTTCTCAACACTTAGACAAATTCTCCACAAACACCCTATTTACAGACCAGTTTCGTCTGTAAATGGTATAAATCTCCAACACTTAGCCAAAATTTCTCAAAAACCTTATTTACAGACCATTTTAGTCTGTAAATGGTACAAAACTTCAATACTTAGCCAAATTTTCCACAAAAACCTTATTTACAGACCAGTTTCGTCTGTAAATGATACAAATCTCCAACACTTAGCCAAAATTTCTCAAAAACCTTATTTACAGACCAGTTTCGTCTGTAAATGATACAAATCTCCAACACTTAGCCAAAATTTCTCAAAAACCTTATTTACAGACCATTTTAGTCTGTAAATGGTACAAAACTTCAATACTTAGCCAAATTTTCCACAAAAACCTTATTTACAGACCAGTTTCGTCTGTAAATGATACAAATCTCCAACACTTAGCCAAAATTTCTCAAAAACCTTATTTATAGACCAGTTTCGTCTGTAAATGATACAAATCTCCAACACTTAGCCAAAATTTCTCAAAAACCTTATTTATAGACCAATTTCGTCTGTAAGTGGTATAAAACTTCAACAAACCAACACTCGAAAGGTTAACACGTATTTACAGACCTAAATCGTCTGTAAATGCTAGAAGTTGAATGAACCTTATCAACAACTAACCAACAACGTCTATAAAAACTAGAAAATCACTCCAAGATAAAATAGTCGACTAAACATCATCTTCAACCTCCAGAAAACACATCATTTACAGATCAGAACATAAATCTCCAATTTCTCACTCAATTTTGAGAATTAATCCATGAATTTTATACCAAAAGTTTCAGAATTCAATTGCGAACAAACCCTGACACAAATCAAATCTCAATTTCAACCAGAATTCAAACCCTCAAAAAGTGTGATTTACAGACTTCGGCTCAAAACTGCTCAAATGATGAAATTAACTTCTGAAAATGAAATTTGTTTTTGTTTTTCAAATATAAAAGCTAATTACGAACAAAAATAATGCAAAATATAACGAATTGATCTCAAATTTCACAAGGTCTGTAAATGACCCTTTTCACCAAAACTCAATTTCACAAAAAGTAGCACAATTCAGCTTCAAAATAGCTTTTGGATCCTTCAGATTAACTGATTGTGCTCTGATACCAACTGATAAACATAGAAATTGAGCTTAAGTGTGTGAAATAGTGTGTGTTAATGGTGGTTGAGAGTGTGTGTGTTAGTGTGCGTAATTAAGAGAGAATGTGTGTGTAATGGAAAGATTGGATTGCATGAATGGGTAAAAGGTTACAATACATGTGTTGGAAGGGGTTTATATACTAGCTATACAATTTCCATATTGCCCCCTTCCACACTTAGAAAGTTACAAGATAAGTACAAAATTACAAAAGAGATACAAATCATCTACTACAAAGTTTATTTCTAACAATCTCCCCCTTAGTAGTGATTTGTCAAAAATGCTCAATATCTGAAGATCTTCAAGCTCTTGTATTTGGTCTGCTTTTGTATGGATGCCAAGACCAATTATCACCCTCTGGTTTGTTATTTGGAACAACCATGTTATCCTCATAATCTGGTGGAGGAATGTTACGTGGACCTTGAACATGACTTGGTTGATATTTAATCTAGCAACCACCCCTCTGACGAACTATATACTCAGATTGCTTCACATTCTTGGTATTTCTCAATATTCTAATGCTTTATCTGATATTAAGTCTTTTGTCAATCTTGATGATTGCATGATTAAATAATTCTTTCTGTTTAGCATCCTGTTCATCATCTTTCAAGAAAGTCAACATATTCTTGCAATACTCCAATGTTTCATCTGAATAAGAAGCAAGATCACTGAATCAGATGAAAATCTTCTTCTTTCTGCTGTTGATGAAGACAACTCCAAAAGATGGTTTTTCAATCACTTGACCAATTTTGAGTTGTTCAATATCTATTGTATACAGACTCTGATCTGGATAAGGAACATTGATCTTTCTCTTCACCACCTCAAAACCAATCTGAAAATCTTCTAATGAAGCATACTGAATACAACTTGAAATGTATCTTTTGACAGCTGCAAATCCAATGATATCTTCATTGTATCTCTGTATTGCATTCAGAAAGTGAGTGTAAAGAAAGGCAAGATCTTCAACTGGTAACAACTTAAAATGGGCTTCACTAGATCTGTAGATTTTGTTGTTCTCTCTTTTCACATGAAAATAAGGAATAGAAATATATTTCTTCCTAACAAGTTGTACTCTAATGAGCACCAAAATTCTGAATTCCCTTTGCTCTTTGAGGAGTTTTGGATTGTAATTCTTTGTTAGCTTAAGAAGCTCTTTGTATTCTTCAACTTGATGTGCTTCCTTAAATTTATACATTGATGCAATTTTAGGCTTAGGGAAGCACGTTCTTCCAAGTATCTAGACTTCATAGCAGCTTCTTTTGGCTTTACTCCTAGAGCAACCATTCTTTCTTTATCCCTTAAAAAATACCCTCGATTGATGAATTTCAATTGTTCTTCAGTCCATTCTGTTGGAAAATAATCAGGTAGTACTGCTTCAAAATTTACTGCATCACACAAAATCTGCTTAAAAGTTGACTTGTTAAAGTTCTGAGCAGCAGCTTCTGGTGTCTTTCTAAGCTCATAAAGCTGTGAAAATCATCAAAGGAGTATGGTTGTGAAGTAGTGACAACAGGTGTAGAAGATTCACCAACTTCTGTTCTACTTGAAATAGGTGTATTTTCAAATCCACCTATATCGTCAAAGATCTCAAATATTGGCTCATCTGCAATTTCTACATTCTCAGGCTCATTGTTATTTTCATTGGCTCATCAGGATCATCCCGTCTCGTAGAAACCGAGGCCGGTCGGCAAGATTCAAGAGCAATCAATCTTTTCTCAAACTCAGCAAGCTTGGCATCATATTCTTCTTTGTTATTATTCACTTGTGTTTTCAAATCTTGAACTTGTTTTTCATGCTCAAGCTGCTTACTCCTCAACTCCAAAGCATTAAGTACCCTCTATCATACATATTCAATGAATCACCTTCAGATAGTAAGATACCCATTAGAAACTGACAAGCTTCTTCTTTGGTTTGAGTTTGTGTTTGAGAAGGAATATGGGAAGGTGTTGGTGTTCTTTGTGTTGGTGATGGTGGAATTTGTGATGAGTAATGAGAAAAAGATGGTGATGAAGGTGAAGATATTTCAGGTGGTGGTAAAGTTGTTGGTTCAACCAACCCGGAGGTTGTTGGCACACCAATAGTGTGACCTAAATCCAGCATGGCTGAATCAGGATTTCCTATAGATCCTCGGGGTACACCCTCACCAGTAGTTAAAGATTTATTGGGTTTAAAACCAGAATCATTTGTCCTAGACTGTGATAAATCACTGTCCTGGACTTGTTGTAGGGAAACACCACTAACAACAGCGGGGTCACTGAGAATACCCGTTAATACAGTTTCAGGTTGATCCTGAGAAGCAGCAGTGTCACCTTGTCGTTCATACTGCTCCCCAGTCTTGGTTTGAGAACTGTTGCCTAGGGATTAAGTTGGCATGATGTTAGCTAAGGTGGGACTTCCAAGCTATTCTTGAGGGTCACACAAAGTGGGTCCCTCTCCGCTTGTTCCGGCATCAGTACTTAACTGAGCTTGTAGGTCCGTGTCCCTAGGAGTTCTAGACTCTGGTGCAAGAAATGAAGTCGGGGGATGGGGCTGATCCTCCCTTATTTAAACACTTTCAACCTCCTAATGAGGTGAGTGTGGTGAGCATGGCTTATCCCCATGTATTTGTGAGACTAACTCCTATTTTGAGGAGTCAGAACGACGAGGAGAGTTAAGTGCATGCGAGAGTGGGGAGTTCTCGACTTCTAACCTAGGGTTATCATCCCGGCTAGACACAGTGGTTTCAACTATCGAAGGTATAACGTTTTCTTTATACCATTGTCCTAGCCCGGACCTCTCAACCTCTCTAACATTTTCGACTCCTCCCTCATTCCCGCCTTGTACCTCCGGCACATCTACATCTCCAGTGCCAACATTCTCATAATCAATCTCGGAAATCACTGATCTGGTTGTAGTTGTAGTTTGAACAGTATCTAATTCATTCACATTTCCAAATACTTGTTCAAACTCAGTAGTTTCTGGCTCAATTGGAATTTGCACACCACTAGAAGAACCGAATTTCTTTCTCAAACCTCTCTTGGATACTTTAAGAAGACCGGTGGGTGCATGAGCTTGTTTCAGCCTTCTTGCTTTCATTTTAATCGTCTGCCAGGTATTGGGATTGGTTCATTTGGTAAGGCAGAGGCAAGCAGTGTCAGAGAGAAAACTTGAGTTGGTGTTTGTCTTGGTGTGAAAGTAGGTAGAACAGGTGATACAACTGATGGAAGTGGTGTAGATGGTGATGGTTGAGTAGTTTGAACGGCAGGTGTAGATTGTGTTGATGGAATATCAGGTGTAGATTGAGTTGTAGGAATATCCGGTGTAGATTGAGTTGTAGGTGTTGAATCAAGTATAATGGCAACATTTTCTTCTTCCTCATTAACTCCTCTCTTTGATTTCCTTTTCGACTTTCTTTTGTGCACTGATGATCCCTCACTACTATCCCCTCTTTTTCTTTTAGAAATCCTAGGACCCTCACCAGGCGACCTATGCACAGTTTGGGTAGGAATCTGTCGGCTTGAAGATCCCGTAACTGTGGCTAACCACTCTCTATACTGTCTTAAGTAGGGATTATTATCAGGCACAAGTCTTAGCAAAAATGGTGGAATAGGAAGTGCACGAACTCTTTCATTTCCGAAACTTCTCATCATGTTGGAAGTGTACATAGCAATGGTACAAGGATAAGCATCTTCCAATTCAGGGATATCTTCATTAGAATCCAAAGCATGTTGCACCAAGAGAGTGAAAAATATAACAAATGGTATATACTTTCTCTCTTGCAGATTCTTTCCTTTGACAACTTGTATCATCTTGTCCCAAGCAATCTTGGCATAATCACAAATCACATTATGAGTAATGGCATAGTAGAAAGACAGTGAATGCTTTGTCATGAAATCTGCTCCTCTTTGAGATGGCATAAGACAGTGATTAATGATAGCATATAAAGTATGCCATAAGGATGCAACTTTTGAAATCTTGAAACTTTTCATAGCTACTAAATCTCCATCATAACCAAGAGAATGAACTCCAGTCAACATCTCTTCAATTGATGGCAATTCCTCAAATTCTTCAGCATCGGGAAAACCAATTATCCTTCTGAAGTCATCAAGAAAATTTTGGAACTCAAAAGATTGTTCTTCAGATGTGAGGGAAAAGATGAAGTGTTCTGGGATTTGTCTTTTCTTCTTGGCTTTAACAAAAGTGATAGATTCCCATAGATCAAAGACATAGGTTTCTGGCATAGTTGCTCCAGCGATTAAGGCGACATTTATCGAATGGTGACGAAGAATTTCAGTGATTATAGGGAATTTAGATCTAAAAGGGAATTGAAGGGCATGATTTGCTTTGATTTTTATTGTAGCACCTTCTTCGAACAAAGCCATTATTTATTCTTTTTAACTTTTATCTGAAAAATTTATGAAAGATTTTGGCAAAGACAATATTAATACAAACACACATATATTCCACACGATTAACACAACTAACAATGTTTCGCACATATATTAAAAATGAGACAACAAAGGTAGTACACAAAGGCTTCGATACCTTGCTTCTCACTCTAATATATATAAGAAACATGACGACATATAGAATTGCATAAGCATTAAAAGATAAGAACAGAGGTAGTACAAGGTACACATTCACTTTACTTTGTAAATTAATTATATTGCATATGATTCTTTTCGCTGCGTGCTCGTGATTGTTTATATGATAATTGTTCTTAAATCCTAAACACAGAAATCGAGCTTAAGTGTGTGAAACAGTGTGTGTTAATGGCGGTTGAGAGTGTGTGTTTTAGTGTGTGTAATTGAGAGAGAATGTGTGTGTAATGAAAAGATTGGATTGCATGAATGGGTAAAAGGTTACAATACATATGTTGGAAGGGGTTTATATACTAGCTATACAATTTACATATTGCCCCCTTCCACACTTAGAAAGCTACAAGATAAGTACAAAATTACAAAAGAGATACAAATCATCTACTACAAAGTATATTTCTAACAACGCGACAAGATTATTGAAAATCTTGAGTGCATGTTTTCCTATTATTACCCAATCTGTTGCAAAGGCCACGTCTAGCTTGTTGTCTTAAGGTTGAAGATCAGTTGGTAGAACTCTCATCCATCTCGTTCCGGTACCGTCTGGTGCGTCTCCTACCCCTATGCGTGACCAATTTTGTCGGGTCTTCTTGGATCTTCCAATCTACCTATGCCTAGTAATGAACGTCTCGGAGGGGAGCAAGTGCAGCATTATACTGGTTTATCCATGTCCTAGTTGAGTACCTCTTACTTGGAAGATTAGCAGCTCCCTCCTGTCTATATCCGCAAACAGCAATGGCATGAGAACATGGAAAGCTTTGATGCTGCCAAGCTCCACATGATCATTTTTTCCTATTTTCCGCCATGACAACATTGTATGTGTACTCGCCATTTGCATTTCTTTGGTTTGTTCTAACCGTGTACAAACCTTGACGTTCATCATACACTTCCACCCTATGGCTTGTTGAGGCTCTTTCAAGCATCTGATAAACCTCCCACATTTTGCGAGCTAGTAGTGGGTTCCAATTGCTGGCCTTCTGGTATTGCTTGACAAAATGGTCTTTTGTCCAATTAAAAGTGGCCTCAATTAAAGCTCTAATAGGTAGCATACGAGCTAAACCAAGGATATTGTTTTGGCACTCGGCAATGTTTGTCGTTAAGTTACCCCAACGACGAAGTCCCGAGTCGTGCTTTAGAGTCCACTTATCCAAACCAATGTTTCTCAAATAGGGCCAAACAGTCTCGTCTTCACCTCTGATTTCATCCATCGCCCAAGAATACTTGGCTTGTTGGGATGTGGAACCGACCACCCAAGTCAAATTTTTGACACGCCTGTTCTTGAAGTTCGACATGACATTGCTACAAACGTGCCTCAAACAATACCAATGATGCCACCCGTTAATTTGGTTCACTGCATTAAGTATGCCTTGGTGACGGTCTGAAATGATACACAAATCACCTTGCCGATGTGATCCGAGGTGCTGTTGAAAGAGTTGTAAATACCATCCCTAACTTTCATTCGACTCTTCATTAACCAAGGCAAAAGAGATAGGTAATAATTGTTCATTGGCTTTCTTCGTCACTATAGTTTGTAACTTACCCTTGTAGCTGCCTTTCAAATGAGTGCCATCGACAAAGATCACTGGAATACAACGTTAGAATGCTCTAACTACCGGTCTGAATGTCCAAAATACAAACTTGAATGTTTGTATATGGCTTGAACTGCTTGGAGAATGGAGCCATTCCACAACGGTGTCTGGATTGGCATGTTTTAATTCAGCAACGTACTTGGGCAATGCATCAAAGTTACTCGGCCAAGTTCCATACAACCTGTCAATGGTGATCCTTCTTGTATTCCACGCCTTGGCGTAGCTCACATCGACATTGAAAGTTGTTTTAACTTGTTCCTGGATGTGTTTCACTTGATAAGTTATATTCGCCTTCACCTGGGGCAAAATTTCAAAAGCTATCATACTTGTTGTCATACATCGGTTGTTGTTAGCTATTACTTCTCCATAACAATTATGACTCTCGACCCACTTTGTGATACGAAACAATCCTGAATTGTTTCTGCTAGATCCAGCTACAACCCACTAACATGGAACCCGGTCCGTAACACCACGATAATTCTTCCCCTTGTTCATGCACTGTGCTTTCCAAAACCGTGGCGTCATATCTTGAACAATAAGTTCTCTGTTTTCTCTTATGTTCCAAAGCCTAAGAGCGTATACAAGTTCGGCCTTGCTTTGAAAAACCATTCCTTTTTGTATCACATTTCTTTCTTTCGACCAAAATACCAAATCTTCTTCAACTTCATTGAATGGCATATGACGATCATCATCATCATCTTCAAGATCACCAAGGGACCTTGTACATGTGCCCCTTCATCATCTTCATCTCCAGAGACATCTCCATCAACGCTATATATGTCGATGGTATCATCACTTGTATAAGGTGCCTCATCACCAGATTCATTAACCATTGGTGCAATTTCATCATCGTCATCGTCTTCATTGTCTTCATCATCTTCATTGTCTTCATCATCGTCATTGTCTTCATCATCTTCATTATCTTCTGACTGTTTACTTGGTTGAAAAAAGCATTGACTTTGAGTCAAGCTTAACAACTGGTTTGTAAAAGTCGGCTCGAACCTCACTTCAAATTGCGCATCACCCAGATGATAAATCATTCCCAAAGTATTATCATCCGTAATTAAATTTCTAAAAGGAACACCCTTAAATTCATACCATAAATATAATTGCAGTTTGAAGTCTTGTTTTGAACCAAAACAACTGTAAGTGGCATCACAAATTTCTGAATAACTCATTACGTGAAAAAGAGGAAAACTTCTTCTTTTTGATGCATCTGCATTTTGAAGGATCCCATTTACGAATGATACACAATCATCCCAAATCAACTGAACCATTGGGTTGTAAGATGAAGATGCCATTTTTTTTTTTAAAATATTGTAACATTTGCCATTTTAGTCCATTACTTGTTATATATGATAATGGCAAACTTTATGAATATAAGAAAACTTTGGGTATTTTTGGTGTATATATATATATGTGTGTCGGACTAGTGAGATATTGTAATATCTGCTATCTGGATGATCTGTTTCATTAAGGAAACGAACCCGAAACACTCGCAACCTTACATCTAATCCAAGTTAAGACATAATTAACTAGGATTAGTTAACTAAGGTTAGTTAACTAAGGTTAGTTAACTAAGGTTAGTTAACTAAGGTTAGTTAACTAAGGTTAGTTAACTAGCCCATGGTATTGCAAAACCATCAAACTAGCCCATGGTATTCCTTAACTTAACCATAGTTACCAACAAACTAAACTAGTAACCATGGTAAATTACTACCTATAAATACAAGCTAAGGTTTTCATTTCTAATTGCTAATTCACACTCTCAACACTTCTCTTCTTAAATCCCTATCATTCCGAGATCCATACTTGTTCAAGTTCAAGCATGACAATTTAGTCCCTCAAGTTTCAAGAATGACAATTTAGTCCCTCAAGTTTCAAGAATGACAATTTAGTCCCTCAAGTTTCAAGAATGACAATTTAGTCCCTCAAGTTTCAAGAATGACAATTTAGTCCCTCAAGTTTCAAGAATGACAATTTAGTCCCTCAAGTTTCAAGAATGACAATTTAGTCCCTCAAGTTTCAAGAATGACAATTTAGTCCCTCAAGTTTCAAGAATGACAATTTAGTCCCTCAAGTTTCAAGAATGACAATTTAGTCCCTCAAGTTTCAAGAATGACAATTTAGTCCCTCAAGTTTCAAGAATGACAATTTAGTCCCTCAAGTTTCAAGAATGACAATTTAGTCCCTCAAGTTTCAAGAATGACAATTTAGTCCCTCAAGTTTCAAGAATGACAATTTAGTCCCTCAAGTTTCAAGAATGACAATTTAGTCCCTCAAGTTTCAAGAATGACAATTTAGTCCCTCAAGTTTCAAGAATGACAATTTAGTCCCTCAAGTTTCAAGAATGACAATTTAGTCCCTCAAGTTTCAAGAATGACAATTTAGTCCCTCAAGTTTCAAGAATGACAATTTAGTCCCTCAAGTTTCAAGAATGACAATTTAGTCCCTCAAGTTTCAAGAATGACAATTTAGTCCCTCAAGTTTCAAGAATGACAATTTAGCCCTCAAGTTTCAAAAATGACAATTTAGTCCCTCAAGTTTCAAGAATGACAATTTAGTCCCTCAAGTTTCAAGAATGACAATTTAGTCCCTCAAGTTTCAAGAATGACAATTTAGTCCCTCAAGTTTCAAGAATGACAATTTAGTCCCTCAAGTTTCAAGAATGACAATTTAGTCCCTCAAGTTTCAAGAATGACAATTTAGTCCCTCAAGTTTCAAGAATGACAATTTAGTCCCTCAAGTTTCAAGAATGACAATTTAGTCCCTCAAGTTTCAAGAATGACAATTTAGTCCCTCAAGTTTCAAAAATGACAAAAAAAAAAAAAAAAAAAAAAAAAAAAAAAAAAAAAAAAAAAAAAAAAAAAAAAAAAAAAAAAAAAAAAAGAAAAAAAAAAAAAAAAAAAAAAAAAAAAAAAAAAAAAAAAAAAAAAAAAAAAAAAAAAAAAAAAAAATCAAAAGGCCAACCCTAACACAACTTGGAAATAAAATGCTGGTTTTTCCTGCCATTTAAGGTATTTCTTCAATTGTAATCAATACATTTTGTATTGATTATAATACATACCATTCAAGGTATCTTTTCATATCTCTGCTATTGAAAACATCTATTCGTTACAAGATTAATACATTCTTCGTATTAATCCTATTATTTAAAAATACTTCAAAAGGATTTAGAAATATCAGAGGAATACTTTATATATCCTACGGATACGTATTACATACGGAAAGTTACATTTTTACCCTACAGTTTCAAAGGTATCATTTTTCGTCCTTATACTTTGGACATTTGACAATTTAGTCCCTCAAGTTTCAAGAATGACAATTTAGTCCCTCAAGTTTCAAAAATGACAATTTAGTCCCTCAAGTTTCAAGAATGACAATTTGGCCCTTTTAAATTTTTGCAACATAAATGAGTTTTCATTTAGAAAATACTTGAAATGATACTTAAAGATAAATTCAAAGACTTATAAAAACACAGGAAGTAAATTACGTTGACAAGCGTATTAAAAAGATAACCTTATAGTTGTATGTCTATATTTGGAATTTAGCACGAATATAAATCAATTAACATTGAAATTAGGGAATACGTAACATGGCCAGTTGACTCACCCGTCATCGTTGACTACATCAATCTCTTCTACTTTGCTGTTGAACTATCAAGAATAAGGTGAGTTTCGTAAACCCTCCCTACTCAATTGAGATTCGGGCTGAAAAGTGTACATGTTTGTTTAACTGTTGATTGTTGATTTGATGATTGTATATGTTTGTACAAGTTTAAGGATTGTTTCAATCCTATGTTTTCATATAGTTTGATTCTACATAATTTCCATGTCGTGTTGTGCTTTTCTAAGTGATACCCCATGATTCTGCCATGTTGGGGTGTTACAGAATGGTATCAGAGCCGTGGTTGTAGAGAATTAGGTGGATTGACCTAGTCTATAGCCATTGCACCCACATTTTATATTAGCATGCATGATAGGAAATTCCGTGTGCAACGTGAACTGTATGATGCATGAAAATTGTTTAAACGGAGTTCGTAGGGTACTTATGATTTGATGACTTGATTGTTATGTGACAACTTGATGGACATATATGATAGTGTCGGGATACACCGTGAATTGTGGAATTATTGTGATAAACGTTGATGTGTGTGGAATCTTGGATGCATTTATTATTTGTCCCCCAGCAAAATGAAATGATGGCATTAATGGAGTATAACATTCGATAACCCTAGAGGCGCCTGATCAACAAATCTATGGTTATCCTATGTCATATAAAGTTAATAATCTCATGGATTGCGCCTCGTGGATAAAGTATAGTAGCTAACCCGGTATGTTTAATGAGTGTTGGTTAGGTGGAGGGTTAGCCGCTGGTACACCCTGTATACAAACACTTTTAATGTGTCGAATGTTGAAGTTAAAATTCGGACTATGCTTTACTCACCTTGTTATGACTTGACCCTTTTATTATTGATTGAACATGTATTTCGATAAATGTTGATGATTGTATATGTTTGTACAAGTTTAAGGATTGTTTCAATCCTATGTTTTCATATAGTTTGATTCTACATAATTTCCATGTCGTGTTGTGCTTTTCTAAGTGATACCCCATGATTCTGCCATGTTGGGGTGTTACAGAATGGTATCAGAGCCGTGGTTGTAGAGAATTAGGTGGATTGACCTAGTCTATAGCCATTGCACCCACATTTTATATTAGCATGCATGATAGGAAATTCCGTGTGCAACGTGAACTGTATGATGCATGAAAATTGTTTAAACGGAGTTCGTAGGGTACTTATGATTTGATGACTTGATTGTTATGTGACAACTTGATGGACATATATGATAGTGTCGGGATACACCGTGAATTGTGGAATTATTGTGATAAACGTTGATGTGTGTGGAATCTTGGATGCATTTATTATTTGTCCCCCAGCAAAATGAAATGATGGCATTAATGGAGTATAACATTCGATAACCCTAGAGGCGCCTGATCAACAAATCTATGGTTATCCTATGTCATATAAAGTTAATAATCTCATGGATTGCGCCTCGTGGATAAAGTATAGTAGCTAACCCGGTATGTTTAATGAGTGTTGGTTAGGTGGAGGGTTAGCCGCTGGTACACCCTGTATACATACCCGGTCAACACTTAGAGAACATATCGGAATCGAGTTTTGGACATCCATTCTATATATTAACGGTGTGGAGGGTTAGCCGATGGTACACCCTGTATACAAACACTTTTAATGTGTCGAATGTTGAAGTTAAAATTCGGACTATGCTTTACTCACCTTGTTATGACTTGACCCTTTTATTTATATAGTGTTGAATGTTTTCGTGATTGTATTGTTAATTGTAAATTGTACGATTGCTGAAACCTTAGATTATTGCCATGGTAATATCCCTGTAGAGATAACTATATTCATGCAATGATTTATAAGGACTTGATGTGGAAATTGTGTATTACTTGAAGATCAATTTTGATATTCAAGTGTGGATTGTGTAGACTTGAATTTTATGTTAATAGAAATGGTAGTACAAGTATAGGATATTTTGGATGGGTTGGTAATGTGTTGGGCTAGCCAATGGTATGCCTTATATTATAGGCATTACCGGATGGCCCATGTCTAAGTTATATTACTTATAATTGTCTACAATTATCAGTCATTGTTGGAATAACAGTATGAGAATAAGATCTAGAATACATGCTTATTAAGGTCTTAGATACTTAGAGGCTCCCCAATGGGACTCGTTCTCGGTTCGTTCGACATCCCCAGACGAGTCCACACCGTTGGGTGGGACTCGTCCCTCGCTCGTCCGATGGTCTCGTCCGCTTGTTTCGTCCCTGCAGGGACGAGAGTTGAGAGGCTTTTTTTGTTTTGTTTTTTTTTTCCTTTCCCATATATATATATATAAATACATAAATAAATAGATATATGTGTGAGTGTTTAACTTTAGATGGGGGGTTTTAGATTTTTCCGGCGGTCGGAAAAATGGAGCAGCAGCAGCAGGGGTATACTCACGAAGAAGAAGAAGATGGGAAAGGGGAAGCTTTTGTCTTTTTCCAAATTTTTCATTTTCTACCCTGAACTTTAATGTTTATTTAAAAATAACCTTAAATTCCTTTTTATTATATATATATATTATATTATTTTATTATTATTTTATTTATATTTTAGAGGGTTATTAAAGTTATATTATTAGTTTAGATAAATGGGTAAAATTAAATAATTGGTGGGTCCAAGACTAGTCTTTGGTGGATGAGTCCATTGGGTGCATTTTTGGGGGATTAGTCCTTGGAGTGTTTTTTGCTGATGTGGCGCTGACAGGGACTAGTCTTTGGTGGATTAATGTATACCATTGGGGAGCCTCTTATAATCTATAATTGTAGACCAATGATTTATTATGAACTATAGACTAAGTTCAAACTTATAGTTACGATTGACTGATAGAATGAGCTAAGATTTTTGGAAACTATAATGTTTAAGTAAAGTGAGATATTATGAAATATTAATAGATCTAGTGTGTTAAGAGGCATTTTTTTTTACGAACATGGAGCTTAGGTTAGTAATTTGATGAATGTGTTCAAGAAAATGGCTGGAAAAAAAGAGCAAACAGGATAGTAGTAGAAGATTATGAACTTAAGTGATTATATGCAGGAATCAAATCCCGTAGATTTCACCTTATATTGGCCTTGTACCTAGAATAAAAATACATGATTTTACTGAGAGGTACTATTCGCTCATATAACGTAAGCAATGACGTCAAATGAAAATAATTTTTCAAAATGGCCGACAACAAATAAGATATCTGGATCTTGATGGAACAAGATAAAGTAGGATGGCTTCATCAGACTATTTTGATATAAGCAATAATAAAAGTGTTAACTACAAACAAATTATATATAAATTTCGCAATAAAGAAAAGAGGGAAATAGACATACGAAGATCACTAACTGTTTATGTAATCCTACTTTATAGTTTAAGTAGCCAAATTCCTAAATCTATGAAGATCACACAATTATCTATTCAATGTATACTTGTTAATCCCATGCTTAACCCAATGATCTTTCAAGTCAATTGGACAATCGAGATCGTACCCTTCTAACAATAATTTCTCTATGACCTTTGAGAATATACTACAACCCATTCTTCTCCCCGGCAACCTTACAATACGACTTGGCCCAACATATGTTGGCAACGGATACATGAAAAGAGAAGCTGTACAACAAACGGAGGTCCATCCCTCTGTACTCCACCCGCGACAGGTCCTAGGTATCCCTGTGCATGAGCATATCGGTGTTGGCATCTCTGATATGTTCATTTCTTCCCCAAATACTACCAAAGTAGTATTTTGTTTCACAAACTGGTAAGACCTTTTTGACCTTACATTTCTTTGGGCTTTCGAGGACGATACCTTTGCGGACTTTTTCTTTCGACTATAAAGCTTGCAAATATAAGCCCATGAGTCTTCTACGTGCTTCTCAAACTCTGGTCCATGATTCATTATCGTATCAACCGGTTCCATCCTGTTCGAGGTTGAGACCCCATAATATGTGTCACTAATTGGATTGGGGTATAGTGTGGGCGAGTCTGACATTGGACGTTTGCCTGGTGCCCTGTTACCCTCCTTGGAAGATTCTGGTTGGAATGATGGTTTCGGTTGGGATGTTGATTTCAACTGAAATGTTGCTTCTGGTGTATCGAAAGAGAAGTTTTGATATAAAGGGTTCATTGGGATTGGAGATGAAACTCCATGATGTACTGCATCAACAAGAGTTGGGAACGATGCACTGAAATTTTTTGTTGAGGGTTCTAACTGTGAAGTTGGTACTGTATTTTGGAGAAGCCAGTCTTGGCAAAAATCATCGATTGATGTTCCCCATTCACTAGTACCAATCATCTGGTTTCGCCATGCGTCCATGATTATATTGAGTTCTTCTTATCTACAATAAGTTTTGGTCAGACAATTGACATAACAAATACATAAGAAACATTATCAACAATATTATTCTGATTTAAAAACACATTCTGGACAACTTAAGATTTGATTTATAAAAATTTATAACAGATTCCAAATATTTCTATAAAATCCCTCTTGATTTCAAGAATTGGGAGTTCTGTCAGAGCTCGACCCTGACATGTTACTTCCCCCAGCAGCATCTCTTTTTCTTCTCTTAAGAGGTGGAATATTGGGATTTTCTCCTTCTTCTTCAGATGACATGGCAAAAATGGACTTCTCCCTTTGAGAGAGATTATCCTCGTCTTGCTGAGCTAGGGCTCTTGCAAACTTTTCATCTTCTTTTATTTGACGATTCACAAGGATAGATTCCTCCTCTGTTAAAAAAAAAATTGAGATAAAATTTTTGCTAGTTTTTCATCTTCAGAAGTTTGTTTCTCAAAAAGGTGGACATCTTCGTCTACCATCGCCTTGTAAACTTCAAAGGAAATACCTAACATCACGGCCTCCTGCTTAATCCTTTTTACCCTATTTGTTTCAAGATCTTTAAGATCCTCTTGAGCCATTGGCCTTTTGCCTTTTGGATCGCTCGAAGAGGCACCGAAATTTTTCATTATCTTATGATAAATCGGTGGAACAATATTGTTAATTAAGCGAACATGAATTAAAAGATAAAAGTTTTATATAAACATATAAATAGATAGTATATTATCCAAGATGAGAAAGAAAGAGCACAAAAATGTAGCTTACCAAAGAGAAAGTCGGAGATCTGTTAGAAAACAAGCTGACTGTGAACGGAATAGCTAAAAACAAATTGGCAGATGAAGAACTAAGTAAATAAAAGAGATAGAGAAAGAAGATTTAGTGTGCATTCTTCCTTAAGAAAACGTGTTTCTATTATAGAGGATGAAAAGGGAAATGTGACCTGGAATAACGGACAGGTGTGCATAAACTACAGTAATTTTTAATCATTGCTACGGTAATTAGTAATTACCGAATTATTATTATTATTTTTTTTTCTAAAGATAAAATTTCTAAACTTTATCATCCCTTTAACCAAGGTTGAAAAGAGCTGAACAGTTTACTCAAAAACGTATACTATGTTGAGAAAATCCTCAACTTAATTAATAGCTTAATGAATAGACCGTCTTCCACTTATCACTATTTTTCTTCACTGCTTCTTTTTCAAGAACCATATCAATTGCTAATTCATCTTTTTGAACCCTAGATGAATTTTTGATCCAGACTATTGTTTCAGGAGTGATCTAGGTAATATTTGTTTCTTTGACCCATGGATCGCCTTTAATGATTGAATTTAAGAAAATGAGACAAATGTTATCAACAAAAATATGTCAACTTTTCCAACTGGATAACAGTAGTGTCTTGGTAAAAGAACTTCAAATTTGAAAATAAGAATTATTTGAAAGACTAAAATTATGATGGGCGATCAACGATTAAAATACACAAATGAACTTGGTATAAAAATCTATCAAGACAAATATGGGAGATTCTTTTAACTGGGAATTTCCCTAATCGACAACAATCCCCAAAAGAGATCGAAGAAAGTTGTATTTCATTATTCGTACAATACAAGTGAAACTTGTTACGTTATTTAAGCGGAAATACAACAATTAGGGATACAACATATTTAAAAACCATACAAAGAAACCCAGGTGGTGACAAACAGTAAGGGAACCACGCCAAGAACAAACGCTACTAACCACTGAATAGCCTCATTCAATGGAAGTTGAGCCACAGTAATTAACCACGCTATGATAATAATATATATCATGATTATTATTATTATTATTATTATTATTATTATTATTATTATTATTATTATTATTATTATTATTATTATTATTATTATTATTATTATTATTATTATTATTATTATCTATTATTATTATTATTATTATTATTATTATTATTATTATTATTATTATTATTATTATTATTATTATTATTATTATTAATATTATTATTATCTATTATTATTATTATTATTATTATTATTATTATTATTATTATTATTATTATTATTATTATTATTATTATTATTTTTTTTTCTAAAGATAAAATTTCTAAACTTTATCATCCCTTTAACCAAGGTTGAAAAGAGCTGAACAGTTTACTCAGGTAGTAACTATGTTGAGTAAAATCCTAAGTTATTAACTAAGGTTAGTTAACTAAGGTTAGTTAACTAAGGTTATTAACTAAGATTAGTTAACTAAAGTTAGTTAACTAAGGTTAGTTAACTAAGGTTAGTTAACTAAGGTTAGTTAACTAAGGTTAGTTAACTAAGGTTAGTTAACTAAGGTTAGTTAACTAAGGTTAGTTAACTAAGGTTAGTTAACTAAGGTTAGTTAACTAAGGTTAGTTAACTAAGGTTAGTTAACTAAGGTTAGTTAACTAAGGTTAGTTAACTAAGGTTAGTTAACTAAGGTTAGTTAACTAAGGTTAGTTAACTAAGGTTAGTTAACTAAGGTTAGTTAACTAAGGTTAGTTAACTAAGGTTAGTTAACTAAGGTTAGTTAACTAAGGTTAGTTAACTAAAGTTAGTTAACTAAGGTTAGTTAACCAAGGTTAGTTAACTAAAGTTAGTTAACTAATCTTAGTTAACTAAGGTTAGTTAACTAAGGTATTAACTAAGGTTAGTTAACTAAGGTTAGTTAACTAAGGTTAGTTAACCTAAGGTTAGTTAACTAATTAACTAAGGTTAGTTAACTAAGGTTAGTTAACTAAGGTTAGTTAACTAAGGTTAGTTAACTAAGGTTAGTTAACTAAGGTTAGTTAACTAAGGTTAGTTAACTAAGGTTAGTTAACTAAGGTTAGTTAACTAAGGTTAGTTAACTAAGGTTAGTTAACTAAGGTTAGTTAACTAAGGTTAGTTAACTAAGGTTAGTTAACTAAGGTTAGTTAACTAAGGTTAGTTAACTAAGGTTAGTTAACTAAGGTTAGTTAACTAAGGTTAGTTAACTAAGGTTAGTTAACTAAGGTTAGTTAACTAAGGTTAGTTAACTAAGGTTAGTTAACTAAGGTTAGTTAACTAAGGTTAGTTAACTAAGGTTAGTTAACTAAGGTTAGTTAACTAAGGTTAGTTAACTAAGGTTAGTTAACTAAGGTTAGTTAACTAAGGTTAGTTAACTAAGGTTAGTTAACTAAGGTTAGTTAACTAAGGTTAGTTAACTAAGGTTAGTTAACTAAGGTTAGTTAACTAAGGTTAGTTAACTAAGGTTAGTTAACTAAGGTTAGTTAACTAAGGTTAGTTAACTAAGGTTAGTTAACTAAGATTAGTTAACTAAAGTTAGTTAACTAAGGTTAGTTAACTAAGGTTAGTTAACTAAGGTTAGTTAACTAAGGTTAGTTAACTAAGGTTAGTTAACTAAGGTTAGTTAACTAAGGTTAGTTAACTAAGGTTAGTTAACTAAGGTTAGTTAACTAAGGTTATTAACTAAGGTTAGTTAACTAAGGTTAGTTAACTAAGGTTAGTTAACTAAGGTTAGTTAACTAAGGTTAGTTAACTAAGGTTAGTTAACTAAGGTTATTAACTAAGGTTAGTTAACTAAGGTTAGTTAACTAAGGTTAGTTAACTAAGGTTAGTTAACCAAGGTTAGTTAACTAATGGTATTAACTAATAGTTAATAGTTAGTACTTAACTTAGGTTAGTTAACTAGGTTAGTTAACTAAGGTTAGTTAACCAAGGTTAGTTAACTAATGTTAACTAATATTAACTAAGGTTAGTTAACTAAGGTTAGTTAACTAAGGTTAGTTAACTAAGGTTAGTTAACTAAGGTTAGTTAACTAAGGTTATTAACAAGGTTAGTTAACTAAGGTTAGTTAACTAAGGTTAGTTAACTAAGGTTAGTTAACTAAGGTTAGTTAACTAAGGTTAGTTAACTAAGGTTAGTTAACTAAGGTTAGTTAACTAAGGTTAGTTAACTAAGGTTAGTTAACTAAGGTTAGTTAACTAAGGTTAGTTAACTAAGGTTAGTTAACTAAGGTTAGTTAACTAAGGTTAGTTAACTAAGGTTAGTTAACTAAGGTTAGTTAACTAAGGTTAGTTAACTAAGGTTAGTTAACTAAGGTTAGTTAACTAAGGTTAGTTAACTAAGGTTAGTTAACTAAGGTTAGTTAACTAAGGTTAGTTAACTAAGGTTAGTTAACTAAGGTTAGTTAACTAAGGTTAGTTAACTAAGGTTAGTTAACTAAGGTTAGTTAACTAAGGTTAGTTAACTAAGGTTAGTTAACTAAGGTTAGTTAACTAAGGTTAGTTAACTAAGGTTAGTTAACTAAGGTTAGTTAACTAAGGTTAGTTAACTAAGGTTAGTTAACTAAGGTTAGTTAACTAAGGTTAGTTAACTAAGGTTAGTTAACTAAGGTTAGTTAACTAAGGTTAGTTAACTAAGGTTAGTTAACTAAGGTTAGTTAACTAAGGTTAGTTAACTAAGGTTATTAACTAAGGTTAGTTAACTAAGGTTAGTTAACTAAGGTTATTAACTAAGGTTAGTTAACTAAGGTTAGTTAACTAAGGTTAGTTAACTAAGGTTAGTTAACTAAGGTTAGTTAACTAAGGTTAGTTAACCTAAGGTTAGTTAACTAAGGTTAGTTAACTAAGGTTAGTTAACTAAGGTTAGTTAACTAAGGTTAGTTAACTAAGGTTAGTTAACTAAGGTTAGTTAACTAAGGTTATTAACTAAGGTTAGTTAACTAAGGTATTAACTAAGATTAGTTAACTAAAGTTAGTTAACTAAGGTTAGTTAACTAAGGTTAGTTAACTAAGGTTAGTTAACTAAGGTTAGTTAACTAAGGTTAGTTAACTAAGGTTAGTTAACTAAGTTAGTTAACTAATTAGTTAACTAAGGTTAGTTAACTAAGGTTAGTTAACTAAGGTTAGTTAACTAAGGTTAGTTAACTAAGTAGTTAACTAAGGTTAGTTAACTAAGGTTAGTTAACTAAGGTTAGTTAACTAAGGTTAGTTAACTAAGGTTATTAACTAAGGTTAATTAACTAGGATTAGTTAACTAAGGTTAGTTAACTAAGGTTAGTTAACTAGCCCATGGTATTCCTTAACTTAACCATAGTTACCAACAAACTAAACTAGTAACCATGGTAAATTACTACCTATAAATACAAGCTAAGGTTTTCATTTCTAATTGCTAATTCACACTCTCAACACTTCTCTTCTTAAATCCCTATCATTCCGAGATCCATACTTGTTCAAGTTCAAGCATATCTTACACAACCTTTCATCATCCCAAGCTTTCGATTCAACCAAAGTTGTTTTGAATTCGTTGGTTTCGAAATTGTAAACACGACGTTGTTATTGCGAATTCTTTCAAGAACTTATCAAAGCCTAGTTATAATGGCCACATGGAGTTAGGATTATTCCATATTCATCAAGTTTACAAATCCAAGTTATAGTCGATTCTCTCAAGATCTTCTTTGGAGCTCATCCCTATATCGTTACTTTGATCTTAGAACTCATAATATCTCCATACTTGTAAGTGTTTCTATGAAACCTTACTATACTTTGCTTTATGATTATATGACTATATGTTATGTAATTAAATGCTTGTCAACTTAATTTTATACTCAATTGATACATACTTGCATTTAAATACGGTAACTATCGCTTTTATATATGAATATTGAAATATTGTTACTATTGCGAAAAATGAATTATTAGCGAAAGTACGAGAAATCGTAAAACTTTTATTAAATCATTTTAAATACTTATTATGGTATATAAACAAGGGCATAGTTATATACCTAACTATCCTAATTCATATAATTACTATTCACCATCTGTGAATTATTTCGTATTTTCGAATTGTTTGATTTATGGATAGAATATATCCTTGATACGCTTTTAACCGCACAATGTTTCCGAAAGTGATTGCACCTTGGGCCTCTTTGGCTTATACCGGAGGAATGGAAGGTAGTTCGCGAAAAGTTTGCATAAGCATTCACTAAGCAACTTAATTCGCCCCGGTATTCTCCACGACCCAAGGCCAACCCTAACACAACTTGGAAATAAAATGCTGGTTTTTCCTGCCATTTAAGGTATTTCTTCAATTGTAAGTCGCACCGTTAGCGCATTGTTTACGATGTAAGTCGCACCGTTAGCGCATTGTTTACGATGTAAGTCGCACCGTTAGCGCATTGTTTACGATGTAAGTCGCACCGTTAGCGCATTGTTTACGATGTAAGTCGCACCGTTAGCGCATTGTTTACGATGTAAGTCGCACCGTTAGCGCATTGTTTACGATGTAAGTCGCACCGTTAGCGCATTGTTTACGATGTAAGTCGCACCGTTAGCGCATTGTTTACGATGTAAGTCGCACCGTTAGCGCATTGTTTACGATGTAAGTCGCACCGTTAGCGCATTGTTTACGATGTAAGTCGCACCGTTAGCGCATTGTTTACGATGTAAGTCGCACCGTTAGCGCATTGTTTACGATGTAAGTCGCACCGTTAGCGCATTGTTTACGATGTAAGTCGCACCGTTAGCGCATTGTTTACGATGTAAGTCGCACCGTTAGCGCATTGTTTACGATGTAAGTCGCACCGTTAGCGCATTGTTTACGATGTAAGTCGCACCGTTAGCGCATTGTTTACGATGTAAGTCGCACCGTTAGCGCATTGTTTACGATGTAAGTCGCACCGTTAGCGCATTGTTTACGATGTAAGTCGCACCGTTAGCGCATTGTTTACGATGTAAGTCGCACCGTTAGCGCATTGTTTACGATGTAAGTCGCACCGTTAGCGCATTGTTTACGATGTAAGTCGCACCGTTAGCGCATTGTTTACGATGTAAGTCGCACCGTTAGCGCATTGTTTACGATGTAAGTCGCACCGTTAGCGCATTGTTTACGATGTAAGTCGCACCGTTAGCGCATTGTTTACGATGTAAGTCGCACCGTTAGCGCATTGTTTACGATGTAAGTCGCACCGTTAGCGCATTGTTTACGATGTAAGTCGCACCGTTAGCGCATTGTTTACGATGTAAGTCGCACCGTTAGCGCATTGTTTACGATGTAAGTCGCACCGTTAGCGCATTGTTTACGATGTAAGTCGCACCGTTAGCGCATTGTTTACGATGTAAGTCGCACCGTTAGCGCATTGTTTACGATGTAAGTCGCACCGTTAGCGCATTGTTTACGATGTAAGTCGCACCGTTAGCGCATTGTTTACGATGTAAGTCGCACCGTTAGCGCATTGTTTACGATGTAAGTCGCACCGTTAGCGCATTGTTTACGATGTAAGTCGCACCGTTAGCGCATTGTTTACGATGTAAGTCGCACCGTTAGCGCATTGTTTACGATGTAAGTCGCACCGTTAGCGCATTGTTTACGATGTAAGTCGCACCGTTAGCGCATTGTTTACGATGTAAGTCGCACCGTTAGCGCATTGTTTACGATGTAAGTCGCACCGTTAGCGCATTGTTTACGATGTAAGTCGCACCGTTAGCGCATTGTTTACGATGTAAGTCGCACCGTTAGCGCATTGTTTACGATGTAAGTCGCACCGTTAGCGCATTGTTTACGATGTAAGTCGCACCGTTAGCGCATTGTTTACGATGTAAGTCGCACCGTTAGCGCATTGTTTACGATGTAAGTCGCACCGTTAGCGCATTGTTTACGATGTAAGTCGCACCGTTAGCGCATTGTTTACGATGTAAGTCGCACCGTTAGCGCATTGTTTACGATGTAAGTCGCACCGTTAGCGCATTGTTTACGATGTAAGTCGCACCGTTAGCGCATTGTTTACGATGTAAGTCGCACCGTTAGCGCATTGTTTACGATGTAAGTCGCACCGTTAGCGCATTGTTTACGATGTAAGTCGCACCGTTAGCGCATTGTTTACGATGTAAGTCGCACCGTTAGCGCATTGTTTACGATGTAAGTCGCACCGTTAGCGCATTGTTTACGATGTAAGTCGCACCGTTAGCGCATTGTTTACGATGTAAGTCGCACCGTTAGCGCATTGTTTACGATGTAAGTCGCACCGTTAGCGCATTGTTTACGATGTAAGTCGCACCGTTAGCGCATTGTTTACGATGTAAGTCGCACCGTTAGCGCATTGTTTACGATGTAAGTCGCACCGTTAGCGCATTGTTTACGATGTAAGTCGCACCGTTAGCGCATTGTTTACGATGTAAGTCGCACCGTTAGCGCATTGTTTACGATGTAAGTCGCACCGTTAGCGCATTGTTTACGATGTAAGTCGCACCGTTAGCGCATTGTTTACGATGTAAGTCGCACCGTTAGCGCATTGTTTACGATGTAAGTCGCACCGTTAGCGCATTGTTTACGATGTAAGTCGCACCGTTAGCGCATTGTTTACGATGTAAGTCGCACCGTTAGCGCATTGTTTACGATGTAAGTCGCACCGTTAGCGCATTGTTTACGATGTAAGTCGCACCGTTAGCGCATTGTTTACGATGTAAGTCGCACCGTTAGCGCATTGTTTACGATGTAAGTCGCACCGTTAGCGCATTGTTTACGATGTAAGTCGCACCGTTAGCGCATTGTTTACGATGTAAGTCGCACCGTTAGCGCATTGTTTACGATGTAAGTCGCACCGTTAGCGCATTGTTTACGATGTAAGTCGCACCGTTAGCGCATTGTTTACGATGTAAGTCGCACCGTTAGCGCATTGTTTACGATGTAAGTCGCACCGTTAGCGCATTGTTTACGATGTAAGTCGCACCGTTAGCGCATTGTTTACGATGTAAGTCGCACCGTTAGCGCATTGTTTACGATGTAAGTCGCACCGTTAGCGCATTGTTTACGATGTAAGTCGCACCGTTAGCGCATTGTTTACGATGTAAGTCGCACCGTTAGCGCATTGTTTACGATGTAAGTCGCACCGTTAGCGCATTGTTTACGATGTAAGTCGCACCGTTAGCGCATTGTTTACGATGTAAGTCGCACCGTTAGCGCATTGTTTACGATGTAAGTCGCACCGTTAGCGCATTGTTTACGATGTAAGTCGCACCGTTAGCGCATTGTTTACGATGTAAGTCGCACCGTTAGCGCATTGTTTACGATGTAAGTCGCACCGTTAGCGCATTGTTTACGATGTAAGTCGCACCGTTAGCGCATTGTTTACGATGTAAGTCGCACCGTTAGCGCATTGTTTACGATGTAAGTCGCACCGTTAGCGCATTGTTTACGATGTAAGTCGCACCGTTAGCGCATTGTTAATTATTAACTATGTAAGCCGCATCGTTGTTGATCATTATTGATTGTTATGGAACGTTTTTGAACGTTATATGGAATCGTTGTTGTTGAACGTTGACTTGTATTGAATTGTGATAAGCATTCACTAAGCAACTTAATTCGCCCCGGTATTCTCCACGACCCAAGGCCAACCCTAACACAACTTGGAAATAAAATGCTGGTTTTTCCTGCCATTTAAGGTATTTCTTCAATTGTAATCAATACATTTTGTATTGATTATAATACATACCATTCAAGGTATCTTTTCATATCTCTGCTATTGAAAACATCTATTCGTTACAAGATTAATACATTCTTCGTATTAATCCTATTATTTAAAAATACTTCAAAAGGATTTAGAAATATCAGAGGAATACTTTATATATCCTACGGATACGTATTACATACGGAAAGTTACATTTTTACCCTACAGTTTCAAAGGTATCATTTTTCGTTCCTTATACTTTGGACATTTGACAATTTTTTTTTTTTTTTTTTTTTTTTTTTTTTTTTTTTTTTTTTTTTTTTTTTTTTTTTTTTTTTTTTTTTTTTTTTTTTTTTTTTTTTTTTTTTTTTTTTTTTTTTTTTTTTTTTTTTTTTTTTTTTTTTTTTTTTTTTTTTTTTTTTTTTTTTTTTTTTTTTTTTTTTTTTTTTTTTTTTTTTTTTTTTTTTTTTTTTTTTTTTTTTTTTTTTTTTTTTTTTTTTTTTTTTTTTTTTTTTTTTTTTTTTTTTTTTTTTTTTTTTTTTTTTTTTTTTTTTTTTTTTTTTTTTTTTTTTTTTTTTTTTTTTTTTTTTTTTTTTTTTTTTTTTTTTTTTTTTTTTTTTTTTTTTTTTTTTTTTTTTTTTTTTTTTTTTTTTTTTTTTTTTTTTTTTTTTTTTTTTTTTTTTTTTTTTTTTTTTTTTTTTTTTTTTTTTTTTTTTTTTTTTTTTTTTTTTTTTTTTTTTTTTTTTTTTTTTTTTTTTTTTTTTTTTTTTTTTTTTTTTTTTTTTTTTTTTTTTTTTTTTTTTTTTTTTTTTTTTTTTTTTTTTTTTTTTTTTTTTTTTTTTTTTTTTTTTTTTTTTTTTTTTTTTTTTTTTTTTTTTTTTTTTTTTTTTTTTTTTTTTTTTTTTTTTTTTTTTTTTTTTTTTTTTTTTTTTTTTTTTTTTTTTTTTTTTTTTTTTTTTTTTTTTTTTTTTTTTTTTTTTTTTTTTTTTTTTTTTTTTTTTTTTTTTTTTTTTTTTTTTTTTTTTTTTTTTTTTTTTTTTTTTTTTTTTTTTTTTTTTTTTTTTTTTTTTTTTTTTTTTTTTTTTTTTTTTTTTTTTTTTTTTTTTTTTTTTTTTTTTTTTTTTTTTTTTTTTTTTTTTTTTTTTTTTTTTTTTTTTTTTTTTTTTTTTTTTTTTTTTTTTTTTTTTTTTTTTTTTTTTTTTTTTTTTTTTTTTTTTTTTTTTTTTTTTTTTTTTTTTTTTTTTTTTTTTTTTTTTTTTTTTTTTTTTTTTTTTTTTTTTTTTTTTTTTTTTTTTTTTTTTTTTTTTTTTTTTTTTTTTTTTTTTTTTTTTTTTTTTTTTTTTTTTTTTTTTTTTTTTTTTTTTTTTTTTTTTTTTTTTTTTTTTTTTTTTTTTTTTTTTTTTTTTTTTTTTTTTTTTTTTTTTTTTTTTTTTTTTTTTTTTTTTTTTTTTTTTTTTTTTTTTTTTTTTTTTTTTTTTTTTTTTTTTTTTTTTTTTTTTTTTTTTTTTTTTTTTTTTTTTTTTTTTTTTTTTTTTTTTTTTTTTTTTTTTTTTTTTTTTTTTTTTTTTTTTTTTTTTTTTTTTTTTTTTTTTTTTTTTTTTTTTTTTTTTTTTTTTTTTTTTTTTTTTTTTTTTTTTTTTTTTTTTTTTTTTTTTTTTTTTTTTTTTTTTTTTTTTTTTTTTTTTTTTTTTTTTTTTTTTTTTTTTTTTTTTTTTTTTTTTTTTTTTTTTTTTTTTCATTTTTTTTTTTGCAAAAACTTGTTTGACAAACACCCTCCAAATACGTCCGTTTCAAAAAAAAATTCACCATTTCACAACACCAACAATAATCACACCATTTGATAACAATAATCATACCACGCCATAATTTAACTTTAAAATATAATTAAATTAAATTAAAACATATAGATGAAAATTAATAAAACGAAAGCTACATTAATACGTTAACTGTTATAACTCATTTTTATAAGATAGTAGTAAACTCACATGAATTTTATTCATCCTCAAAGTAATTATTGTGGATAGATAAAACTTTATTAGTACCGGAGTGTTACCCGATACCGGTTTTACCATTTTACCGGCCGGTATTACTAATAAGGTTACTTTAATATATTTTTTAATATAAAAATGCAACAAAATTTATTACAATTCAATAAAAATAGTCAAAATATACTTATAATAGTATTTCATAACAAAATATAAGTTTTAATGTTTACAAACAATAAAAAATAACATTAAAATATCATAAAAGTTATTCAAAATAAATTTCAAAAAGAGAAGAAGAAGAAACCGTTTTTACAGGACCGGTATCACTGGAAAAACCGAACAAAACCGGCGGTAAGGAATAGTAAAAATATCGGACTAAAAAATCGGTTTAGTTGTACCGGACGACAACCAATGTCTGATATTACCAGTAGAACCGGCCGGTACGTACCGATATTGAAAACATTAACTATAATCCTTTTACCAAAAAAACATGTTTTATATTAACTCAACTTTCCAACGTCATACAAAGATATAACAACTTACGTCATGATGTTGTTCGTTTTCGTTTGAGAAAAAGATTTTAAATCATAAAAATAACATAAGTTTTAAATTTATAAATATTGTACAAGTAAATTGTGACACCCCGATATTTTTAAAGGTAAATAGAATTAACATTTATTGTAATTTTGCGTTTAAAATAGTTTCCTAGTATTTTATTTTGAGTTACAGGACTAAAATATTTGGAACTTTAGTAGATAGCGGGTATAATACCCATTAAAAATAAAATGATGCGTGGCATGATGAGATTTAACATGCCGTATGAGTCATTATTCCAATCTTTCTATCTTTCATTCCTCATTTCCTACATTTCTTCAATTCTACTCTAGTGTGAATCTTGTTATCATCTAAGAATCAAAATTTCCCAAGTAACAATAATAACTCAACATTAATTATTCTAGCAAAACTTTGGTAAGTGAAGGTATATGTGTGTGTGAAGAAGCATTTAAACATGGAAAAGAAGAATTAGTGGTTTTTCATCTCTAACCTATATATTATTCATGCAAGGTATGATTTTTGATTATTTTTACTATGTGAAATTTAGGGTTCTTGAGATGGAAAGAATTCGGGGGTTTTACTAAAATGGGTCATTTTGATTGTTTTGAGTTAGGGTTCTTGAAGGTTAGAGGAATTGGAGATTTTGTCAAAATGAAATAATTTAAATGAAACCCTAAGTATTTTGGTTTGGTTATTATTATGATGATAACCCCTAGTGAGCTAACTTTTATTTTATTAATCTTATTATCATGCTTGCAAGTGTTTTGGTATTGTAATGATATGTAAAATGTGGATGACTTGATGAAGTCAAAGTTGGAATGAAAAATAATGTGAATATGAAATGGTGAATATAATGAATATGAGTTGAAATGTAAATTTATCCAAAACATGATAATGAGATGAGGTGTATGGATTGGGATAAGAAACTTGGTTAGTGAAGTGGTAAGATTAGTTTGAGAATCTTACGAGTTAACGATGTTATTGATAGGTGCTCTGTAGGAGAGCTCGGTTTTGATGTGAATCCTTGTTTGTAATTGTCGGAATTGTGGCCAAGGTGAGTACTATATGCATTTGATGTGAGCCCGGAGTCTTGGACTCTTTTGCTCGATGTATGGTGAGCCGCGGAGTCTTGGACTCTTTTGCTCGTTGTTGATGTTATGGTGAGCCGCGGAGTCTTGGACTCTTTTGCTCGTTGTTTGGTGAGCCGCAAGGTCTTGTACTCTTTTGCTCATTGTGGGTGGCAAGTCATAGATGACGATTCATGGGCTTGTCAGCATAAGGATCCTTATATGTGTTTATTACTTGTGTGATATGATATTGTTGATGTTGAATGTATATTGTACTCACTAAGCGAAAGTTTATTCTTTTAAGTTGTTTACATTTTTATAGGTGGTTCGAGAAAGTGAGAATAAAGTGAAGCTCTTGAGATTGATATTGATTAGTGATGTAAAAGCATGTTAGCTTAATGCGGAAATGGTGTTGATGATAGAACCCTTAGTAACCCCTTTGAACTCTTGGCTCTTGATATGGTCTTGTGTCATTTGAATAAATATGGTAATGTCAAGTAGTTGAGTCAAGTTTTGAAATTGAAAGAATTGTATATTGTCTTGATGGTCAAACAAATGCATTTTGGCAACTTGGGTAAATGACTCGTTTAATCTTCTAAACTTGATTTGTAACAACGGATGGTACGAAGACTTTGAAATGTTTTGTTAGGTGTTTTATGTCAAAATGAATTTGTCTATCAGTTGTTAGAAGCTCGATATTGAGTAGAAGAGGTCGAAAGTTGTTTAAAGTATCAAAAATTACGAAACTGGCGAGGACGGCCTTTGTTAAGGGGACGACCTTTTAGGGCGGCCTTTAAAGTTGTCAAAATGTCAAAAAGTACGAAACTGGGGAGGACGGCCTTTGTTAAGGGGACGACCTTTGAGGACGGCTCTTGCAGACACAAAGGTCGTCCGCTTCTATAATTTTCACTAATTTTTACCGAGCCTTCGTTTGACCTTTTTTGGTCCTGAAACTTGTATACTAGTCTATTTACATTATTTTAAGAATATTACAAGTGTCTTTTCTTAATGTGGATTTTTCGCGAAAAATTGCCATATTTTTCTAAGTATAGAACATCTAAAAATGTTTTTTTTTCCACACTATTGGTCTATTTTGGATTTGGGTCGTTACATAAATACTTCAAACTAAACATACCTTAACGGGCAGTAGACACGATCGAATGTTGTTTCGGAAAAAAAATTATCTAAGATAATTTTGTAAAGAATTTAAGATAATTTTAGAACCGAAGATTTGTAAGTGAGGATTGGTGTTTTAAGATCTTCAAACAAAAGTAAAGTTTTCTTAAAGATAACAATGTAAATTAAGAATTTTTGCTAAAAAGAGTTTAATGAAAATCTTTGAGATAGAAATACGTTGAGTAAATAAGAAAACTGTTGAAGATAAAGATAAAATGTTGAAAATGCAGTGCTAGAATCTTAAAGAAACGAAATACTACGACACCAAAATTTTGTTGACGGGGAAAAACCCTTGATTCAATTAAGAAATCTTAGGTAAAAAACCCCGGGAGGATTCAATCGATCCTACCTATGTTCTTTTATTATTATTTGTGGGTGATTACAATACAATGAATGTGAGAGTGATTTGATCGAGCTAATATTTGTAAAGGAAATAAGAAAGCGGTGAGTATGTGTGTGTAAGTACAAGTGAGATAGCAGATATCCTAATTTCGATCAATCACCTCTTATTTATAATAGAAATCCCTAACTAACTATCCGAAATATCTGGGATCTTCCGTGTGGTGCTGTTCAACGTGCAAAGGATGAGAAAGTGAACGTTGAGTCTCTTTTGACACGTTTAACTTCCCATTATGTTCCGATATCCAAGGAAATACGCGTTTCTTCATCTTTGATAACCTTAATTTCCGTGCTGAGGTTGTTGATATTATATTTTTGACCTTTAGTATGTTCTAGATTATCCTGGATAATGATCCTTAATTCAGAATCCTGCAAAACACAAAAGTATTATCGTGTACAACAACAACATTTATTAGTAATATCTTTAATCAAGATCATAGTACTAAAAATCTGACCCCAAACAATTGTCCCCAAATTTATATTCAACCTCATATGAGTGAAATATAAATTTTTAGTCGTAGTCAAGAAGCATCCAAACGGGTGTTATATCTAGACCTTAATTGCGTATTCAGTGATTTAATGTACAAGTGGCGCGTTGCAGCATGATCAGTCAGAAAATGATGAGTAAAATTAATTTACTCGGCTTGATGAGACGTTTAACCTATCCCTTTGTCTCCCATAACTCTTTTATCCTTTCGCCTATAAAATCTCCTCAAATCCTCAACCACTTTCACCAAAAATCTTTTTCCTAAATTTTTTCAAAAACACTTCGTTTCAAGAAATCTTCCAAAAAATCTTTCTTTCAAAATAATGTCTTCATCCACAGGACCAGTTTTTTTTTTTTTTTTTTTTTTTTTTTTTTTTTTTTTTTTTTTTTTTTTTTTTTTTTTTTTTTTTTTTTTTTTTTTTTTTTTTTTTTTTTTTTTTTTTTTTTTTTTTTTTTTTTTTTTTTTTTTTTTTTTTTTTTTTTTTTTTTTTTTTTTTTTTTTTTTTTTTTTTTTTTTTTTTTTTTTTTTTTTTTTTTTTTTTTTTTTTTTTTTTTTTTTTTTTTTTTTTTTTTTTTTTTTTTTTTTTTTTTTTTTTTTTTTTTTTTTTTTTTTTTTTTTTTTTTTTTTTTTTTTTTTTTTTTTTTTTTTTTTTTTTTTTTTTTTTTTTTTTTGTTTTTTTTTTTTTTTTTTTTGGTTTTTTTTTTTTTTTTTTTTTTTTTTTTTTTTTTTTTTTTTTTTTTTTTTTTTTTTTTTTTTTATTTTTCTAAGTATAGAACATCTAAAAATGTTTTTTTTTCCACACTATTGGTCTATTTTGGATTTGGGTCGTTACATAAATACTTCAAACTAAACATACCTTAACGGGCAGTAGACACGATCGAATGTTGTTTCGGAAAAAAAATTATCATTAGTTATTTTTTATAAAAGTTTTTTCCTAATCGCTCTTTTTATCTTTTCAGCATTTGGAAGAAATAATCACTCGATGTGAAGAACAAGCAAAACTGAACGACAATCTTCTCCTAAACATCAACTCTTGCTTTATGTCTTCAATGGCTCTTTGCAAATCTCACCAACAACTTACTCTGGACGTGATCAGCAAGTGGGGTGATGACCTTCATGCTTTGAAGGGGGAAATCCTTCAAGCATACGATGAACTCGTCCGTGCTCAAGAAGAATTGAAGACCGCTAAGACCGATCTGATCTACATGAAGTCGGTTGTATCGATCTTGAAGAAGAAGTACCCTGACGTCAACGCTAAGATTGCAGATTAAATTCTTGAAGGCTCATCTTATTTCTAGGTTTTTTGGTGTTTCAGTGGACAATGATAGATTTAAATGAAAAGGCTTGAGTCCACTAGGTCTAACTTAGTAGCTTTTGTATAAATATCTTTGTAAACTACTACCTTTTGGTGATAAATAAAATTAGTCTTTTGTTTATATGAACAAACGTACCTTTATTTTCATATCTCAAGCAAAACCTGCAAACTCCACAAAGATTTAGAGTTGTGAACAACATACCTTTGTGATGACTAATTCTTATTTTCCTGTTTCAAGAAAAAGACACTAAAAAGAAACTCATTTGTTAATTCATTAGCTAATTCATTTGTCAATCGGTTGTATTTAATAGAGAGATTATCCCTATTCTTTTTTATGACTGTTTAATAGTCATAACCAAATGAGTTGATTGCAAAATCAACAACCCTTTTAAAATTCCCAACCATGAGGGTCTACCCACAACCAAGAATTTTTTATGACTGTTTAATAGTCATAACCAAATGAGTTGATTGCAAAATCAACAACCCTTTTAAAATTCCCAACCATGAGGGTCTACCCACAACCAAGAATTTTTTATGACTGTTTAATAGTCATAACCAAATGAGTTGATTGCAAAATCAACAACCCTTTTAAAATTCCCAACCATGAGGGTCTACCCACAACCAAGAATTTTTTATGACTGTTTAATAGTCATAACCAAATGAGTTGATTGCAAAATCAACAACCCTTTTAAAATTCCCAACCATGAGGGTCTACCCACAACCAAGAATTTTTTATGACTGTTTAATAGTCATAACCAAATGAGTTGATTGCAAAATCAACAACCCTTTTAAAATTCCCAACCATGAGGGTCTACCCACAACCAAGAATTTTTTATGACTGTTTAATAGTCATAACCAAATGAGTTGATTGCAAAATCAACAACCCTTTTAAAATTCCCAACCATGAGGGTCTACCCACAACCAAGAATTTTTTATGACTGTTTAATAGTCATAACCAAATGAGTTGATTGCAAAATCAACAACCCTTTTAAAATTCCCAACCATGAGGGTCTACCCACAACCAAGAATTTTTTATGACTGTTTAATAGTCATAACCAAATGAGTTGATTGCAAAATCAACAACCCTTTTAAAATTCCCAACCATGAGGGTCTACCCACAACCAAGAATTTTTTATGACTGTTTAATAGTCATAACCAAATGAGTTGATTGCAAAATCAACAACCCTTTTAAAATTCCCAACCATGAGGGTCTACCCACAACCAAGAATTTTTTATGACTGTTTAATAGTCATAACCAAATGAGTTGATTGCAAAATCAACAACCCTTTTAAAATTCCCAACCATGAGGGTCTACCCACAACCAAGAATTTTTTATGACTGTTTAATAGTCATAACCAAATGAGTTGATTGCAAAATCAACAACCCTTTTAAAATTCCCAACCATGAGGGTCTACCCACAACCAAGAATTTTTTATGACTGTTTAATAGTCATAACCAAATGAGTTGATTGCAAAATCAACAACCCTTTTAAAATTCCCAACCATGAGGGTCTACCCACAACCAAGAATTTTTTATGACTGTTTAATAGTCATAACCAAATGAGTTGATTGCAAAATCAACAACCCTTTTAAAATTCCCAACCATGAGGGTCTACCCACAACCAAGAATTTTTTATGACTGTTTAATAGTCATAACCAAATGAGTTGATTGCAAAATCAACAACCCTTTTAAAATTCCCAACCATGAGGGTCTACCCACAACCAAGAATTTTTTATGACTGTTTAATAGTCATAACCAAATGAGTTGATTGCAAAATCAACAACCCTTTTAAAATTCCCAACCATGAGGGTCTACCCACAACCAAGAATTTTTTATGACTGTTTAATAGTCATAACCAAATGAGTTGATTGCAAAATCAACAACCCTTTTAAAATTCCCAACCATGAGGGTCTACCCACAACCAAGAATTTTTTATGACTGTTTAATAGTCATAACCAAATGAGTTGATTGCAAAATCAACAACCCTTTTAAAATTCCCAACCATGAGGGTCTACCCACAACCAAGAATTTTTTATGACTGTTTAATAGTCATAACCAAATGAGTTGATTGCAAAATCAACAACCCTTTTAAAATTCCCAACCATGAGGGTCTACCCACAACCAAGAATTTTTTATGACTGTTTAATAGTCATAACCAAATGAGTTGATTGCAAAATCAACAACCCTTTTAAAATTCCCAACCATGAGGGTCTACCCACAACCAAGAATTTTTTATGACTGTTTAATAGTCATAACCAAATGAGTTGATTGCAAAATCAACAACCCTTTTAAAATTCCCAACCATGAGGGTCTACCCACAACCAAGAATTTTTTATGACTGTTTAATAGTCATAACCAAATGAGTTGATTGCAAAATCAACAACCCTTTTAAAATTCCCAACCATGAGGGTCTACCCACAACCAAGAATTTTTTATGACTGTTTAATAGTCATAACCAAATGAGTTGATTGCAAAATCAACAACCCTTTTAAAATTCCCAACCATGAGGGTCTACCCACAACCAAGAATTTTTTATGACTGTTTAATAGTCATAACCAAATGAGTTGATTGCAAAATCAACAACCCTTTTAAAATTCCCAACCATGAGGGTCTACCCACAACCAAGAATTTTTTATGACTGTTTAATAGTCATAACCAAATGAGTTGATTGCAAAATCAACAACCCTTTTAAAATTCCCAACCATGAGGGTCTACCCACAACCAAGAATTTTTTATGACGTGCTCCCCGGGAGAAATGAGGTGTTAATGTTAACCTCGACGTTCGAGAAGGTGATCCCTTCAACCTAGGATTGAAGTTTTAGTTCAATCCACTGTAGTCTGTTTAAGGACTTACACTTAGGAGAAATTACTTCTGTTCAAGATCAATACCTTGGATATACGCTTATGATCTTTATCAATATCATGATCCTGTATGTTGATTATCCTGCGAAAGACCATCAAAAGAAAACACATGCCAAGGGTTGACATTAGCCCTTTTGGTTAATGCCACTCCGACGCTCAAGTCAGTACTATTGCTATAAAAATTTAATAGGAATAATAATTACTTATTGATAATATGCTTTAAGGTGAATTGCATTCCAAGCTCTTGGAATCATCCTACCACCTGGTTCTTGAAGCCAGTAAGATCCCTTGCCTGCTTCTGCCTCTATAAAGTAGGGACCTTCCCATTTAGGAGCAAGCTTTCCATCAGATTTCTTGGTTGTATTCTTAAAAGCTTTTCTCAAAACCAGGTCTCCGACTTTAAATCTTCTAATTCTTATATTTTTATTATACGCCCTTGTCACTTGATGTTGATAAGCAGCTATGCGAATTTTAGCAGCTTCCCTCAATTCATCAACTAAATCAAGATCTTCAAATAAAGCTTGATTATTATCCTGAACTGTCTGCAAACTGGACCTTGCAGTTGGCACCATCATTTCTGCTAGAAGTACTGCTTCAGATCCAAATACTAGAGAAAATGGTGTATGTCCAGTAGCATGTTTGACGGTGGTTCTATCAGCCCAAAGCACAAATGGCAACTCCTCTGCCCATAATCCTTTTCTGCCTGTTAGCCTTTTCTTAAGATTATTAACAATAATCTTATTGCTTGATTCTGCTTGACCATTAGCTTGAGGATGGACAGGAGTAGAAGTTATCATTTTTATACCATAACTTTCACAGAATCATGTGGTTCTTCTTCCAATAAATTGTGAGCCATTATCACAAATGATCTCAGCTGGAACTCTAAATCTGGTCAGTATGTTGCGTTTGATAAAAGAGATTACTTCTGTTTCCTCGATTTGAACAAAGGCTTCTGCCTCTATCCATTTCGAAAAATAATCTATCGGTTCTAACATGAATCTCTTCCCACAAGGTGCCTTTGGCATTAGTCCTACTATATCCATCCCCCACTTCATGAAGGGCCAAGAAGAAACAACGGGATACATTGGTTCAGCTGGCTGATGGTATATGTTACCATGCCTTTGACAACCATCGCACTTCTTCACATAATCCTTTGTATCTTTATCCATAGTAGGCCAATAATATCCTGGTCTAACTATTTTGGTGCGTAATGCTCTAGCTCTAGAATGATTTCCACATTCTCCATCATGTATCTCTCTCATCACCTCTTGTGCTTCTTCTTGTTCTAAACATCTCAAATATGGACCTGCAAGTGATCTCCTGTACAATCTATTTTGTATAATAGAGAAGTATGATACCTTTGTTTTAAAAGCTCTGTGATTTTCTTATTCTGGAATAATTCCTTCTTGAAGATATTTCATTATTGGATTTATCCAAGATTTTGGATTGTCCCTAGAACTTGATTCTTCTGATCCATGATCATCTACTGCTTTAACTTGTAAAGTCTCTATAGCTGGTTTCATGATCTTTATAATTGGTATTTTAGTGTCGGGTGGGATATTAAGTGAGGATCCTAAATAAGCTAAGACATCTGCTTCTATGTTTTCCTGTCTTGGGACCTGTTCTATGCTAAAATATTCGAAGTTTTCTGCTAGACTTTTCACAATATCTAAATAAGCCATTAAATTTGTTAGAAATATAAAATAGTGCTTAGTTGTATTTCCAAACATTGTATTTTATGTATATAATGTAAGGTTGAGGGGGAGCTTTTGTAATATACTTAGAGTATAAATACCCCTCAAGCCTTCATATTTTTGTAAGTCTGGGAAGCCTTTTTACACATATATGATAATCAATTAATCCTACTTCTCCCACACACACCTTTCTCTCTCAAGAACACACACTAACACACACACTTTCCACCATTGTTGATTATCTTACTTCCGCACTATAACACGAATTTTAATAGTTCTAACAAGTGGTATCAGAGCAAAACAACAATCTGTTGACGATCCAGAACAAATTTCAAGCAGATTGGTGCAAATTTTGTTCAAAATTGAGAATTCGTGTTCATCACCATAACCGTTTTAACTGTCACTGATCTTCACCAATTCAACCTCAATTTTCACTCAATTTTCCTGTTTTTGTTCACAGATACATTCTAAATCACCTCTAAATACATCCTGTCAAATTTCAGAATCCAATTCACAGTATTGATCAAAATCCAAAAATTTTAGAAAGTTGATAAGATTTTGAATTTTCAGTTTGAGTTGATTTGATCTATGGAATTGTTTCTAGGGTTGTGCGCAATCGTATTCTGAGCATTTCTGGGCTTGAATCAAGTTGTAATTCTCAAAATTGAGTGAAATACAAGCAAAATTGTTAAATTTTTCGACTATTTTGTCTTTTTCTGATGTTCTTGCAGATTTCCTTAAGACGATCTTCATAAGGATTCTAAGACGATCTTCTTCAAGATCGTCCTAGTGTTTACCTTGTTTTGGTATTAAGACGATCTTCCCAAGATCGTCCTAATATTTTTGGTTCTGTGTGAACTGTGTGTTGTAGATTTATAATTTGAAGTTGTTGTGATTAGGAATCACACACTTCCTTGGGTAACTAATCTCTTTGAGATTGGTTTTGCTCAACAATTCTAAAATCATAACATCATTCTGGCCAAATTTCCAGAATTTTCTATACTTAGAAAATTTTTCAACCAACCAATTTTTTAAGACGATCTTCAACCAAGACCGTCTTACCTTTTCTTAACCAAGTACTAAGACGATCTACATTCAAGACCGTCTTACCTTTCTACATAAAATTTTCCTAAGACGATCTTCAATCAAGATCGTTCTACCAACCCTTAAGACGATCTTCATTCAAGATCGTCCTAATCAAATCTTAAGACGATCTTCTTCAAGATTGTCTTACCTTTCTCATAAAATTTCTAAGACGATCTTCAACCAAGATCGTCTTACCTTTCTACATAAAATTTTCCTAAGACGATCTTCAATCAAGATCGTCCTACAAATCTTAAGACGATCTTCAATCAAGATCGTCCTAACAAATCTTAAGACGATCTTCATCAAGATCGTCCTAACAAATCTTAAGACGATCTTCATCAAGATCGTCCTAACAAATCTTAAGACGATCTTCAATCAAGATCGTCCTAACAATCTTAAGACGATCTTACATTCAAGATCGTCTTACCTTTCTACATAAAATTTTCCTAAGACGATCTTCAATCAAGATCGTTCTACCAACCCTTAAGACGATCTTCATTCAAGATCGTCCTAATCAAATCTTAAGACGATCTTCATCAAGATCGTCCTAACAAATCTTAAGACGATCTTCATCAAGATCGTCCTAACAAATCTTAAGACGATCTTCATCAAGATCGTCCTAACAAATCTTAAGACGATCTTCAATCAAGATCGTCCTAACAAATCTTAAGACGATCTTCATCAAGATCGTCCTAACAAATCTTAAGACGATCTTCAATCAAGATCGTCCTAACAAATCTTAAGACGATCTTCAATCAAGATCGTCCTAACAAATCTTAAGACGATCTTCATCAAGATCGTCCTAACAAATCTTAAGACGATCTTCAATCAAGATCGTCCTAACAAATCTTAAGACGATCTTCAATCAAGATCGTCCTAACAAATCTTAAGACGATCTTCATCAAGATCGTCCTAACAAATCTTAAGACGATCTTCATCAAGATCGTCCTAACAAATCTTAAGACGATCTTCATCAAGATCGTCCTAACAAATCTTAAGACGATCTTCAATCAAGATCGTCCTAACAAATCTTAAGACGATCTTCATCAAGATCGTCCTAACAAACTTAAGACGATCTTCAATCAAGATCGTCCTAACAAATCTTAAGAAGTTCAACCAAAAGAATTACAGTTTACTTATCCATATCTTTCTGTTGAAGAATTAGATAAGTTTTTGGAAACTGATCATGTTTTTGCACCAGAAGTTGAAAAAGAGCTTGAAAAACTCTCCAAAAACAAGTTGAGGATTTGAAAGCAAACATCTTGTTCTATCAAGAAAAAATCTATAAAATTGAACAAAATCCTTTTCTGAATTTCACTGCTTATTACAATAAATCAAAGATTGATAGATCAGAACTTCTTCTTGGGTTGGGTTATGAGAATCCAGCACATTTAGAAAAAATCCAAAAAGAAGACCTTGGTCCACTTTATAATGAAAAATATCTTAGACTTGGCATGATTCAAGAATTCATCAGACCATCTGAGGATGACTTTGAGTCAGATGATGTTGAAAGACAAAAACCAAACAGATTTCAGATTGATTATGTTGCTATTAATGACACATACAAGAAAACTCATAAAAGATCCATCTATGAGTTAGAAGAAATAGACAGCATTTCAATTCCTGAAAATGAGTCTCAACAACAAGTCATTCAACATCTGAAAACTCAAAATTATTCACCAAAGGTAAGTGAGACCACCAAGACCCAAATGTTACATGATCTAACTTCTGTTGACTGCTCCACTTCATCCAATGGGAGTGAGAATTTTAACAAAGACATGCAGGGAGATAGCATCTCTTCTCAAGAGATACATGATATGTCCACCTCAATGCTGTCATCATTCTTCACATTGAAGAGAAAGTTCAAGCTTTGAAAGCTAAACATCTTGCTTCTGTCAAGAAAATACTTTCTTTTGATACTCTTTCAATCACCCCTGTTGACCAAAATAAATTGAACTTAGAGCAAAAGATTGAGATTCCTACTGATCTGAAGGCTAAAGCAAAAGCATTGATTGAAAAGTTGACTAACAAAACTGTTTTAAAATCAGAAGTTCAACCAAAAGAATTACAGTTTACTTATCCATATCTTTCTGTTGAAGAATTAGATAAGTTTTTGGAAACTGATCATGTTTTTGCACCAGAAGTTGAAAAAGAGCTTGAAAAACTCTCACCCAAAAAATCTAAACCAAAGAAGGAATCTAAAAGAAGGAATCTAAATCTAAGTTTGCTCCAACTTCATTTTATTCACCCAAAGGTCAGCATGCCCCAGCTGTCAAAGGTAAGAATTCCATTTCTGATAAATCAAAGCTTAAAGTTGATATTTCATCTGTTTCTAGAACCTCTGATTCTAAAGCAATCCCAGCTGTCAAAGGTAAGAATTCCATTTCTGATAAATCAAAGCTTAAAGTTGATATTTCATCTGTTTCTAGAACCTCTGATTCTAAAGCAATCTCTCAATCTAGTTCTTTACCTAAGATGTCTAAAACTAACCAAGTTTTGCTAATTAAGGATACATCTAATGGTATAACTAGTTATAGAGATCAGTATGGTTGGTTCACTGTTGCAACTCAAAAGAAACAGAATATTAAATCTTCAACCAAGCAAAGCAAAAATCAGAATGTGTTTTTAACTCCTCGGACTAAATCTAAGAAAGGAGAGAAGAGCTTAGCTAGTAACCATAAGTGGATTTCTAAATCATCATTGATAAAATCTACTAGTTATGCTAAAACACAAGTGTCTGATAAATCAAAGCTTAAAGTTGATATTTCATCTGTTTCTAGAACCTCTGATTCTAAAGCAATCTCTCAATCTAGTTCTTTACCTAAGATGTCTAAAACTAACCAAGTTTTGCTAATTAAGGATACATCTAATGGTATAACTAGTTATAGAGATCAGTATGGTTGGTTCACTGTTGCAACTCAAAAGAAACAGAATATTAAATCTTCAACCAAGCAAAGCAAAAATCAGAATGTGTTTTTAACTCCTCGGACTAAATCTAAGAAAGGAGAGAAGAGCTTAGCTAGTAACCATAAGTGGATTTCTAAATCATCATTGATAAAATCTACTAGTTATGCTAAAACACAAGTGTCTGATAAATCAAAGCTTAAAGTTGATATTTCATCTGTTTCTAGAACCTCTGATTCTAAAGCAATCTCTCAATCTAGTTCTTTACCTAAGATGTCTAAAACTAACCAAGTTTTGCTAATTAAGGATACATCTAATGGTATAACTAGTTATAGAGATCAGTATGGTTGGTTCACTGTTGCAACTCAAAAGAAACAGAATATTAAATCTTCAACCAAGCAAAGCAAAAATCAGAATGTGTTTTTAACTCCTCGGACTAAATCTAAGAAAGGAGAGAAGAGCTTAGCTAGTAACCATAAGTGGATTTCTAAATCATCATTGATAAAATCTACTAGTTATGCTAAAACACAAGTGTCTGATAAATCAAAGCTTAAAGTTGATATTTCATCTGTTTCTAGAACCTCTGATTCTAAAGCAATCTCTCAATCTAGTTCTTTACCTAAGATGTCTAAAACTAACCAAGTTTTGCTAATTAAGGATACATCTAATGGTATAACTAGTTATAGAGATCAGTATGGTTGGTTCACTGTTGCAACTCAAAAGAAACAGAA
Organism: Erigeron breviscapus; assembly: GCA_034093135.1. Classification (NCBI taxonomy): domain Eukaryota; kingdom Viridiplantae; phylum Streptophyta; class Magnoliopsida; order Asterales; family Asteraceae; genus Erigeron; species Erigeron breviscapus. The sequence continues at coordinate 25,672,670 of CM067167.1, forward strand.
TATTAAATCTTCAACCAAGCAAAGCAAAAATCAGAATGTGTTTTTAACTCCTCGGACTAAATCTAAGAAAGGAGAGAAGAGCTTAGCTAGTAACCATAAGTGGATTTCTAAATCATCATTGATAAAATCTACTAGTTATGCTAAAAAGTATTTTTTGTTCAAGGAATGACTTAGTATTTATAGGCAACAAATTCACCAGTGAATTTGTGCCGTACAAATATGGTTGGCATACATTTAATGATCCGACAAGAACATTAAATGTATTGGATAAGAATAAGGATAAAGTCACATCAATGTGCAAGTGTATCCTTATTACCCAACCACCTTAACACACGTATACTTTTGTTAAAGAACAAGTGGATTGTTCTTTGGAAAGTGTGTTAAAGGCTAAAGTCAATCCTCGATATTAGTGTTCAGACTTGCAGGATCTAGAACACTAACAATCCTCCAGTGTGCAGATCTGGTAAGACTTTCCAGTGGACTCCGCCATTTGTTAAGTCCTTCTTCCTTCAGACTTCAGTCTTTGACTTCAGTCAGAATGTCTTCAGTAGAGAGATCTGGACTGGGGTGAAGTCTTCAGTGAGCTAATTTGGAGAATGCTCCAGATTACCTGTACAAGTAAATGCTCACTAGTCTTCAATTATTTCTGGACAAATCTTCAGAGGGACTTCAGATTCCAAGTCTGGAGTAGGTCCAGTAGAATATGTTTTCTGGTCAGATCTTCAGTGAGCTCCAGTAGTCGGGTCTGGAGCGAGACCAGCAAAACAAGTTTTCTTAACAAACCTAAGTAAGGTTCCAGTAGTCCAGTCTGGAGCCAGTCCAGTAAGTCTGGACTAAATCTGGACCTAACAAAAGGTCTGTGTTAAGTATTCCAAATCTCGGGTACTGTTCAACACATGATCCTGGAATGAGTTTTTTTTTCAAGAAACAATCTCAAATAAGTGCTCATTACCAATACACTTACTTGCCTCTGCATGTTCTGTACAAATCCTTCATCTCTTTCTCTTTCATTCATTATCTGACAAACATTGATGCTATGATTATGTGCAATGTGCTTAAATATCATGCAATGTTTGAGGGGAGAAAAAGGATAATTCATGAATCTAAGGGGAGTTTGTGTATTTGCACTATTTGAAAATAAACTCATTGTTTATAATAGAAAAACCAAATATAAAATTAAAAAAAAAAAAAAAAAAAAAACCATGACTTTCAAATCGGGTCAAAACCCACCCGACCCAACCAAATCGGTTTTCTCTTCCTTAAGGAGGAGGGAAACTGATCATTTTTTTCTTTCCAATTTTTTCTTTCCCAGTTCCCCATACACTCTCATAAACACTCTCAATCACTTCGAAAACAACTTTTGGCTGATCATTGAAACAAGATAAGGGTTTTGTTGGTAATCTCATACTGATCATTTCATTCCATTACATCATTGTCATCTAATCACATCTTCAAGTAATATTTCGGCTTAGAATGTAAGATTTTTTTTTTTTTTTTTTTTTCTGATTTATTGATGATTGTTTTTTTTTTTTTTTTTTTTTTTTTTTTTTTTTTTTTTTTTTTTTTTTTTTTTTTTTTTTTTTTTTTTTTTTTTTTTTTTTTTTTTTTTTTTTTTTTTTTTTTTTTTTTTTTTTTTTTTTTTTTTTTTTTTTTTTTTTTTTTTTTTTTTTTTTTTTTTTTTTTTTTTTTTTTTTTTTTTTGTTGTTTTTTACTTTTTTTTTGTCAACATATTGAATGTTGAGACGATCTTGAACAAGATCGTCCCATGTTCAGTTTTTCCATACTTAACAATTTTTTTCCAATAATCATAGATAAGACGATCTTGAACAAGATCGTCCCATGTTCAGTTTTTCCATACTTAACAATTTTTTTCCAATAATCATAGATAAGACGATCTTGCCAAGACCGTCTTGGTTCCAGAACGACTTGGAAATAAGACGATCTTGCCAAGACCGTCTTAGTTCCACTTTCTCATTTATTTGCCTTGTAACCCTTGAGACCAAGACCAGGACGATCTTGTCAAGATCGTTCTAGGGTCTGTACGCTGTGTGGTAGAAGAATTGATTTGAAAAACAAATGAATGGGTAACTGAACTCGTAAGAGATCGGTTTGCTCAAAACTAATACTTTTAAATTTAAAGGGAAATCATTGAGATGATTTCACTTTATATTTTAAAGTGTTAGAATTTTTCTTTAAATGAAAATTGAAGTGAAGTATTTTTAACACTTGTTTTTTAAAACGATCTTCTACAAGATCGTCCCTTTTTCCTTCACTTCAAAATTTTTTTTGGAAATAAAACCTTAAGACGATCTTGTACAAGATCGTCTCATTTTCCTTTACTTAAAACCTTTTTGTCAACATATTGAATGTTGAGACGATCTTGAACAAGATCGTCCCATGTTCAGTTTTTCCATACTTAACAATTTTTTTCCAATAATCATAGATAAGACGATCTTGAACAAGATTGTTTCTTTTTCCTTTCTTAACCTTTTTCAATAACAAATGATTGAGACGATCTTCTTTAAGATCGTGTTGTTTTTCCAAAACCTGAGTTCAACCTCAGGACGATCTTGTCAAGATCGTCCTAGTTTCCATACTTAGAAAAATTTTCAAATTTTTTTTAATTTTTTTTAATTTTTTTTAAATTTTGTGTGGTGTGACAAAATGCTTTGTATTATCATATAATCACAATATATTTGAAATACGGGGAATCGAACGCCTTTGTGTACTTCCTTGCTATTTTTAAATATATCGTACTTATATGATTATACTTAATTTTCTGAGTTTATCTTCTCATTTCAAATTATTTATAAAGAATACACTGAGTTGATCGCCTTTGTGAACCTCTTTGTATTTTATATAAATTTTTTTTATTTTTTTTGTTTTTTTTTTTTTTTATTTTTTTTTTTTTTGTTTTTTTTTTTTTTTTTTTTTTTTTTTTTTTTTTTTTTTTTTTTTTTTTTTTTTTTTTTTTTTTTTTTTTTTTTTTTTTTTTTTTTTTTTTTTTTTTTTTTTTTTTTTTTTTTTTTTTTTTTTTTTTTTTTTTTTTTTTTTTTTTTTTTTTTTTTTTTTTTTTTTTTTTTTTTTTTTTTTTTTTTTTTTTTTTTTTTTTTTTTTTTTTTTTTTTTTTTTTTTTTTTTTTTTTTTTTTTTTTTTTTTTTTTTTTTTTTTTTTTTTTTTTTTTTTTTTTTTTTTTTTTTTTTTTTTTTTTTTTTTTTTTTTTTTTTTTTTTTTTTTTTTTTTTTTTTTTTTTTTTTTTTTTTTTTTTTTTTTTTTTTTTTTTTTTTTTTTTTTTTTTTTTTTTTTTTTTTTTTTTTTTTTTTTTTTTTTTTTTTTTTTTTTTTTTTTTTTTTTTTTTTTTTTTTTTTTTTTTTTTTTTTTTTTTTTTTTTTTTTTTTTTTTTTTTTTTTTTTTTTTTTTTTTTTTTTTTTTTTTTTTTTTTTTTTTTTTTTTTTTTTTTTTTTTTTTTTTTTTTTTTTTTTTTTTTTTTTTTTTTTTTTTTTTTTTTTTTTTTTTTTTTTTTTTTTTTTTTTTTTTTTTTTTTTTTTTTTTTTTTTTTTTTTTTTTTTTTTTTTTTTTTTTTTTTTTTTTTTTTTTTTTTTTTTTTTTTTTTTTTTTTTTTTTTTTTTTTTTTTTTTTTTTTTTTTTTTTTTTTTTTTTTTTTTTTTTTTTTTTTTTTTTTTTTTTTTTTTTTTTTTTTTTTTTTTTTTTTTTTTTTTTTTTTTTTTTTTTTTTTTTTTTTTTTTTTTTGTTTTTTTTTTTTTTTTTTTTTTTTTTTTTTTTTTTTTTTTTTTTTTTTTTTTTTTTTTTTTTTTTTTTTTTTTTTTTTTTTTTTTTTTTTTTTGTAAGACCCCCTCCTTTCTTTGTGTGCGTTAAATTGTTTTATGTCTTAAATCAGAAAATTAAAAATGGATCATCAAGAAGTTATTGAACATGATGAAGAGGTTGCTCTAAATGAATCAATTGAAGAAATTCTCATTGCCGAAAACACAAGTAGCATGAGAAATAACAGAGCGTTGTTTGATCCTTTCATAGCTCCTGGTTTTCAAATAGTTCCAAGAATTCTTCACAATCATCCTCTCACATATGTACTTACTGTTGAACAAGACTTAGCTGAAGTCTACCTTTTTGATATGTGGAGATCAATTATCTTTGTTCAACCTTATGATCCAACAAATCCAAGAGCCAAAGCTAAAACAAAATCTCCTGAACTTCGTCGTCAAGGCTACTTTCAATATCAGTTGCGATCTTTCTAGTATAAATATGAGTTTAAGTTCAATCTTTACTCGCTTTCTTGTTATTCTTTTAATGCTATTCCCTCCCCCTCCCTCTACTTTCATCCTCTCGCCCTTCATTGTTAACCCTCCCCTTGACTTTTTTGGTTATTCCCGTACCCCGATATTTCCTCTCAGACCTCCGTCTTCTTACCTTTTCCCCTCCGTCTCCCTACTCCGTCCCTTCCTTTCTATCTCCCGTCCTCTCCTCGCCCTTGTGCTTATCTCCGCTTGTGTATCCGCCCCCCACCGTTTCCCCCTTTCTTCGACCCTTTTACCCCCTCTACCCCCACTTGCTGCGTTGTCTCCTCCTGCGTTTTTTTTTTCTGCTTTGTTCTGTTTTCTTCCTCTTTTGCGGCTTTTTCTCCTTTTTTCTCTATTTTCCCCGTCGTTCTCCCTCTTGCTTTCCTTGCCTCTTGCCCCCTTACTGCACCCTCTTCCTTTCCCTTGTTGTTTTCTTTCCCTATTTTTTTTCTTTTTTCCTTTTTTTTTTGTAACACCCCCTCCTTTCTTTGTTATCTTTGTTCATTATATCTCCTCTTCGTCGTCAAGGCTACTTTCAATATCAGTTGACTTCAGGAGATAGAAAATATGAGTTTGAATTCAATCTTGATGACTTCAGAAGGATTTTAAGATTACCTGAAGCAAACTTCAATGGACATGCTGATTATGATGACTTTGAGTCCAATGAAGAAATGTTTGCTGCTTTAATTTTTGTTGGTTATGAAGGTCCTTTATCCAGGACAAGAGATTTCAAGTTGAAAAATCTACCAAAGATTTGGTATTATGTGTATTCCATCCTAAGCAACTGCTTAACCCCATACACAAGAGGGATGGACAATCTGACACAGCCAATGCTGCACATTTTCTATGGTGTTGTTTTCAACAAACACTATGACATTGCTCAACTTCTGTGGGATCAACTGATTGTATTAGTAAATGGCAAAGTGTCTGCTCCCAAGAAGTATATTCCATTCATAAGATTTCTCACAGCAATCGTCTACAGTGCAGTAAGACATGAAAGAAGCATTCCAAGGCTTCAAGACAGTAGCCAAGTGACTATACATTTTTACAAGTATGTTAGAGACTCAGGAGCTGCTAACTATACTTTCCTGATCCCATCTTTTCTACTAGATATGGTGTCAGATAATGATGAAGATAAAGTTGCTTATCTGGACTGGATTAGAACAGCACTGGGACCGGAAAGCCTCCCGGTTCCTACCCAAGTTGTACATAGGACACCTGGTGAGGGGTCAAGTAGAAAAAGAAAAGAGCGTGAGGGTGAATCCAGTTCCAGTAAGCTCAAAAGAAAGAAACAAAAAGGAGAAATGTTTGTGTTGAAATTGAGTAAACAAGTGCATCAAAAGAAGAAGAAGAAGAAGAGTTCATCAAAGAACCTCAAAAGCAAAGCTATAGCTGAAACTTCTTCTCCAATATCTTCTGAGGAGACAATATCTGTTACTGGGTCTCAAAAACAAATCCGATCACCACTTCCCAAAACAATCAATTTAATCCGATCACCATCACCCAGAACACCATCACCTCAAAAACAATCATCTCCATCTTCACCCAAATTACCTCAATCACCAATTCATCAATCTTCACCACTTCCGGATATTACAACACCTGAACAACCAATCATACCTCAGTCTACCTCAACCATACCCTCATCATCCTTTGTTCGATCTCCTCCACCAACATATACTCAAGGCAGAAAGAAATCAATTCCGGTTAATATTCGAAAAACTTTTAAAAGATCTCGTTTTGAGTATGACCGATTTCAAGAACCCGAACCAGAAGATACGATTACTTCTGATAATGATGCATCTGATGATGATGCAAATCAGTTTGCTGATGATGTCATAGACATCCCGGAGGAAAAGGAAGGAATGAGGGAGGGGTTGAAAATACCAGAGAGGTTGAGAGGTCCGGGATAGATGAAAGGCAAAAAGAAAACGTTGGCCTCCAATTAGTCTTAACCCAATATCAACGCCGGGTTTACCCTAGAGTAGAAGTCGGGAACTGCCCATTCTCGCTTGCACCAAAACTCTCCCAGCCATTCTGACTCCTCACAACAGGAGTTAGTCTCAGAAATACACGGGGAACAGCCACGCTCACCACACTCTCCTCATTTGGAGGATGAGAGTGTTGAAAATAGAGAGGACCAGCCCCACCTCTCGCCTTCAGTTCATGCACAAGAGTCTAGATCACCTAGGCACACGGAATCACAAGCCCAGTTGAGTACTGGTGCCGGAACAAGCGGAGAGGGACCCACTTTGTGTGACCCTCAAGGACAGCTTGGAAATCATGCCTTAGCTAACATCACGCCAGCTTTAGCCGCAGGTAACAGTCCTCAGACAGAGACTGGGGAGCAGTATGAACGCCATTGTGACACTGCTGTTCCTCAGGATCAACCTGAGACTGTATTAACGGGCATTCTCAGTGACCCCGGTATTGTTAGTGGTGTTGCCCAACAACAACCCGATTCTGGTTGCAAAGCCGAATCACTCAAGATGATCAAGCTCAAGATGATCAAGCTCAAGATGATCAAGCTCAAGATGATCAAGCTCAAGATGATCAAGCTCAAGATGATCAAGCTCAAGATGATCAAGCTCAAGATGATCAAGCTCAAGATGATCAAGCTCAAGATGATCAAGCTCAAGATGATCAAGTCAAGATGATCAAGTCAAGATGATCAAGCTCAAGATGATCAAGCTCAAGATGATCAAGCTCAAGATGATCAAGCTCAAGATGATCAAGCTCAAGATGATCAAGCTCAAGATGATCAAGCTCAAGATGATCAAGCTCAAGATGATCAAGCTCAAGATGATCAAGCTCAAGATGATCAAGCTCAAGATGATCAAGCTCAAGATGATCAAGCTCAAGATGATCAAGCTCAAGATGATCAAGCTCAAGATGATCAAGCTCAAGATGATCAAGCTCAAGATGATCAAGCTCAAGATGATCAAGCTCAAGATGATCAAGCTCAAGATGATCAAGCTCAAGATGATCAAGCTCAAGATGATCAAGCTCAAGATGATCAAGCTCAAGATGATCAAGTCAAGATGATCAAGCTCAAGATGATCAAGCTCAAGATGATCAAGCTCAAGATGATCAAGTCAAGATGATCAAGCTCAAGATGATCAAGCTCAAGATGATCAAGCTCAAGATGATCAAGCTCAAGATGATCAAGCTCAAGATGATCAAGCTCAAGATGATCAAGCTCAAGATGATCAAGCTCAAGATGATCAAGCTCAAGATGATCAAGCTCAAGATGATCAAGCTCAAGATGATCAAGAAGATGATCAAGCTCAAGATGATCAAGCTCAAGATGATCAAGCTCAAGATGATCAAGCTCAAGATGATCAAGCTCAAGATGATCAAGCTCAAGATGATCAAGCTCAAGATGATCAAGCTCAAGATGATCAAGCTCAAGATGATCAAGCTCAAGATGATCAAGCTCAAGATGATCAAGCTCAAGATGATCAAGCTCAAGATGATCAAGCTCAAGATGATCAAGCTCAAGATGATCAAGCTCAAGATGATCAAGCCAAGATGATCAAGTCAAGATGATCAAGTCAAGATGATCAAGCTCAAGATGATCAAGCTCAAGATGATCAAGCTCAAGATGATCAAGCTCAAGATGATCAAGCTCAAGATGATCAAGCTCAAGATGATCAAGCTCAAGATGATCAAGCTCAAGATGATCAAGCTCAAGATGATCAAGCTCAAGATGATCAAGCTCAAGATGATCAAGCTCAAGATGATCAAGTCAAGATGATCAAGCTCAAGATGATCAAGCTCAAGATGATCAAGCTCAAGATGATCAAGCTCAAGATGATCAAGCTCAAGATGATCAAGCTCAAGATGATCAAGCTCAAGATGATCAAGCTCAAGATGATCAAGCTCAAGATGATCAAGCTCAAGATGATCAAGCTCAAGATGATCAAGCTCAAGATGATCAAGCTCAAGATGATCAAGCTCAAGATGATCAAGCTCAAGATGATCAAGCTCAAGATGATCAAGCTCAAGATGATCAAGCTCAAGATGATCAAGCTCAAGATGATCAAGCTCAAGATGATCAAGCTCAAGATGATCAAGCTCAAGATGATCAAGCTCAAGATGATCAAGCTCAAGATGATCAAGCTCAAGATGATCAAGCTCAAGATGATCAAGCTCAAGATGATCAAGCTCAAGATGATCAAGCTCAAGATGATCAAGCTCAAGATGATCAAGCTCAAGATGATCAAGCTCAAGATGATCAAGCTCAAGATGATCAAGCTCAAGATGATCAAGCTCAAGATGATCAAGCTCAAGATGATCAAGCTCAAGATGATCAAGCTCAAGATGATCAAGCTCAAGATGATCAAGCTCAAGATGATCAAGCTCAAGATGATCAAGCTCAAGATGATCAAGCTCAAGATGATCAAGCTCAAGATGATCAAGAAGATGATCAAGCTCAAGATGATCAAGCTCAAGATGATCAAGCTCAAGATGATCAAGCTCAAGATGATCAAGCTCAAGATGATCAAGCTCAAGATGATCAAGTCAAGATGATCAAGCTCAAGATGATCAAGCTCAAGATGATCAAGCTCAAGATGATCAAGCTCAAGATGATCAAGCTCAAGATGATCAAGCTCAAGATGATCAAGCTCAAGATGATCAAGCTCAAGATGATCAAGCTCAAGATGATCAAGCTCAAGATGATCAAGCTCAAGATGATCAAGCTCAAGATGATCAAGCTCAAGATGATCAAGCTCAAGATGATCAAGCTCAAGATGATCAAGCTCAAGATGATCAAGCTCAAGATGATCAAGCTCAAGATGATCAAGCTCAAGATGATCAAGCTCAAGATGATCAAGCTCAAGATGATCAAGCTCAAGATGATCAAGCTCAAGATGATCAAGCTCAAGATGATCAAGCTCAAGATGATCAAGCTCAAGATGATCAAGCTCAAGATGATCAAGCTCAAGATGATCAAGAAGATGAAACACAAGCTCAAGATGATCAAGCTCAAGATGATCAAGCTCAAGATGATCAAGAAACTGTTCAAGAAGTTGTTACAGAGACTCAAGGAGGAGGAACTCAAATTCAAGAAGATTCGGATGATTTACCTCCACTCATCAGAAATATTTCTCATTATTATTCTTCCACATCAAGTTCTGATGAGTCAAGTGATCCTGATCCATTTCAACCAGAAAATGGAAATAATGATGAGTCTGATTCTGATAAACCTGATGATGCTCCAGCAAGTGTAGTTCAAGAAGAATATGGAGAAGATATCTTTGAAGAGATAGTTTATCATCTCAGAAACACAGAAAATCTTGAGACTCCCAATGAACTTGGACAAGGAGTTAGACATCCAAGGATCTCAAGAAATAAGATATGGCGGATCAATGAGGGGTATTTTGCTGAGAATTATGAACAAATCTTGGATTTGAGCACAAGACCGGAAGAAATTGTGTGCAGAGCTAGATATCTTGAAGAAAGAGCCTTTCAAATCTATTGCTCACCAAGTGAAAGACTCAACATGACCTTGAACCGATTAAGAGCATTCTTTCTGTTCAGACATCAAGGTCAAAGAGATGCATATATGGAGCTAATGAATGCTGAAAGTTCTGTAAGAGCTGAATGGTGGTATCAGCAATTTCAAATCCCAATCACTAAAATCTTTCAATTGTTTACTCCTCTCAAAAACCACAATATTAGACTTGTTCGATTCAGAGTTCGTCGAGCAGATGGCAATATTTATGTTGTTCAAGAAGAATCTTTTCAACATATGACGATCTCAGACATCTTATTTCTCTACAACCAATATGCCTATCTGATCATCAAGACTCCAGATCAACTTCTAGCCTACGAAGCATTGAAGAGTCATATTCAAGCATTGATCAGATTCTATGAGTTCAATGACTTTCAGATTGGATTAGAAAGAAGAACTAGCAGAATTAACCTCACAAAACCAAACCAAAGAGCCAGAGGTTATGAGCTAGATTCATATCAGATTGGAGATCCAATTGAAAATTTGGATGGATTTGTCTTCATTAATCGACTGAAGAAAAAGATCTTCATTCGTGCCTCTGAGTTTCCCAAATATTCAGATGGTACCTTGAAATATTGTCAATCAATTCTGAATGCAATAGATGAAGATTCTGACAATGAAGAAGATGAACAAATCAAGTCTCAGAGAGAAGATCATATAAGACGTATCAAAGATACTCTTGATATGCGTCAGAAGATTAGAGATCTCATTGTCACAAGAACTCCCAAATCCCAAGAAGGAATTATTCATACCAAGACAGGTTCATGGGTTCATTGGAATCCTAGTCATGAACGTGGTCCTCACAACATTCCTCCTGTAAACTTCCAAGATAATATCAAATTGCCAGATGAACGTCCTGTTGGTGATAACTGGCACTTCATCCCTAAGAAGTTTTGGAATGACTCATGGAACAGTTATAAGAAGAGAGTCTTCTGGAGTTCAAAGATTGACAAGCCATCAACCTCAAATGCTGCACGACAATATAAGAAAAGAAAGAACAAGCAAAGACGTGCAAACAAGAGGAGGAGACAACATAGAAAGTGATGATGGACAACCAAGCACTAAGGGGGAGAATGTTAGAAATATAAAATAGTGCTTAGTTGTATTTCCAAACATTGTATTTTATGTATATAATGTAAGGTTGAGGGGGAGCTTTTGTAATATACTTAGAGTATAAATACCCCTCAAGCCTTCATATTTTTGTAAGCCTGGGAAGCCTTTTTACACATATATGATAATCAATTAATCCTACTTCTCCCACACACACCTTTCTCTCTCAAGAACACACACTAACACACACACTTTCCACCATTGTTGATTATCTTACTTCCGCACTATCACACGAATTTTAATAGTTCTACCAAAATTTTTCACCTTTAACCGAATAAAATCCACTAAAATGATTAGCTAATAACAAAGAATCTACATAAACTTGCAAGCATTTAATACCCATATTTTTAGCTAATTCTAATACTGCTATTAAAGCTTCATATTCCGTTTCATTATTAGTAGCTGCAAATTCACAATTAATAGACTAAGGTAGCATATCCCCTTGTGGTGATTTTAGTATGATTCCTAATCCTATTCCTCTTACATTATCCGCACCATCAGTATGTAAGATCCATTTTTCAGTATTTTCAGTTAGCATTTTTACTTCTAAGTCTGCCTCTGGTTGTAAATTAGTAGTAAAATCAGCCACAAAATCAGCTAAGGCTTGAGATTTAATAGCAGTTCATAAGTTATATTAAATGCACTTAACTTTACAGACCATTTAGCCATTCTACCAGATAATTTTGGTTTCCTAAGTACATTTTTTATAGGATAATTAGTCTTTGTATGAATAGGATGTGTTTCAAAATAATGCCTAAGTTTAGTAGAGGCCATTATTAAAGCTAATATTAATTTTTCTAAGTGTGAATATCTAGTTTCAGCATTTAATAAACTTTTACTAACATAATAAACAGGATGTTGTTTACCATCGTGCTCTTTTACAAGCACAGCGCTTACTGCTTCTGAAGATACTAATAGGTACAAAAAGAGTACCTCACCCTTTTCTGGCTTCATCAACAAAGGTGGAGTTGATAGATACGTCTTTAGTGCTTTAAAGGCTTCTTCCTGTTTTTCGCCCCATTCAAATTTCTTATTTTTCTTTAACATATCATAAAATTCTTTGCATCTGTCTGAGGATCTTGATATGAATCTATTCAGAGCTGCTAATCTGCCGGTTAATCTTTGAATATCTTTGACATTTGAAGGGGATTTCAACTCCATTATCGCCTTTATCTGTTCAGGACTCGCCTCTATTCCTCTCTTAGTTACTAAGTAACCTAGGAATTTTCCTGCACCTACTCCAAAATTGCATTTCGCTGGGTTCAATTTCATATTGTAGCGATCCAATATATCGAAGGCAACTTCAAGATCTCTGAGATGATCTTCCGCCTTTTTTGACTTTACTACCATATCATCAATGTAGACTTCCATCGTATCCCCCAGTTGATCTTTAAACATCATGTTGACCAACCTCTGGTATGTTGCACCTGCATTTCTCAATCCAAATGGCATGGCAGTATAACAATATATACCTGTGGGAGTCATGAAAGATGTTGCTTCTTGATCTTCGGGTTTGTGAGTCCCTCGATAGCTACGGATCGCTCTCGAGATCGTCTATTGTTATGTCGTGAGTGCGGAATCCTCACGAGATAACTAGTTTGATTAGTTATCGTTTATATTGCTAATTATATCAATATAATCAGCCTTATGTGATCTATATTCGTTTGCTATAGCTTAGCAACAAACTTAGTCGCTTTGGTGTGTGTGATATCAACTGGAATTTTTCAATTTAGGTTTTCCAATCGTTTATATATGTTCACGATCGATATTGGGCCTGCTGGGCTTTGTTCTTACGAACTTAGCAGCCCAGCCCATCAAACGAAGATTATCTTTGTTCGTTCCTAACGAAGATCATCTTCGTTAGTACAACTTACCATCAATATCTATGCCTTGTTATTTTCCAAGTACTTTATGTACAAGAACCTAACATATATTATGTTTGTACTTGTATGATATACATAACAAACATCATATATAAACATATAAATAACACCAAAACATGTAATCAATCATTATTAAAACACAAAGTCTATAATCTATCAATTACATATAAATGAATAAGACATAATCAAATCTAAGTTGCTGTTGTCACATCAACATGCATCAACAAACTCCCCCTTGACAGCAGCATCTTCGATTTCTTCAGTCTTCAAAAATCTTCATCATCCATCAAATAATAATCGTTTGCTATTTGCATGGATATTTTCATGTAAGCAGACTTGGAGAATCTTACGATATCGATCTTCTTCATTCTTCCAAAATGGTAAAAATGAGCATTCAGTATCGTATAATTTTCTCTAATCATTTCTTGAGAAGTTCACCAACTGCATTGGATCATACATCCTTCTCAACAATATCTTCTTCTTTGAGTCTGCATACATCTTGGCTTCACCAGAATTTCGATCAATCTCCCAATTATCCATCTTTTCCAAGACATCTTGTGCCCATTTCTTGGCAGGGACTTTGATCATACATTTGATATCACGTTGAATATACTCAACACTTTTATCTGGCTTCACCACCTTCTTCTTTCGTCTTGGTTCAATATGAAACTTTGGTTTTTCAAAGTCTTTCATATTATCT
>CM067167.1:25687178-25811084 GCA_034093135.1 Erigeron breviscapus
AATACGTCTAAACTCTGTCCTATTGCAAACCCGCGCGCGTTTAAGGTCTTAGGTTGTATTTACAACGAAAGACGATAATCTAATTAAGCAAACAGGTTATCACGAGAGGATTCCGCACTCTCGTCATAACTATAAGCGTTCTCGTTGACGATCAGTCCACAAGGACCTACAGTTCGTAAGGCAAACGAACTTAACGACAGAAAGTGTTCGGGAGGCTATTTTTGAGAAAAATAACAATCAAACAAACGATCTCAACCCTTCGATAAGATATCGAACGGCTCTGATACCACTTGTGAGTCCCTCGATAGCTACGGATCGCTCTCGAGATCGTCTATTGTTATGTCGTGAGTGCGGAATCCTCACGAGATAACTAGTTTGATTAGTTATCGTTTATATTGCTAATTATATCAATATAATCAGCCTTATGTGATCTATATTTGTTTGCTATAGCTTAGCAACGAACTTAGTCGCTTTGGTGTGTGTGATATCAACTGGAATTTTTCAATTTAGGTTTTCCAATCGTTTATATATGTTCACGATCGATATTGGGCCTGCTGGGCTTTGTTCTTACGAACTTAGCAGCCCAGCCCATCAAACGAAGATTATCTTCGTTCGTTCCTAACGAAGATCATCTTCGTTAGTACAACTTACCATCAATATCTATGCCTTGTTATTTTCCAAGTACTTTATGTACAAGAACCTAACATATATTATGTTTGTACTTGTATGATATACATAACAAACATCATATATAAACATATAAATAACACCAAAACATGTAATCAATCATTATTAAAACACAAAGTCTATAATCTATCAATTACATATAAATGAATAAGACATAATCAAATCTAAGTTGTTGTTGTCACATCAACATGCATCAACAGGGTTCCATTTGGATTTGTTGAAATCCTGAAGATGCATCCATGAATGTCAGCATTTCGTGTCCTGCTGTAGCATCTACCATTGCATCTATGTGTGGTAGTGGGAAAGGATCCTTAGGACAGGCTTTATTAAGATCTGTAAAATCTACACAGACCCTCCATTTCCCATTCTTCTTCTGCACGACTACAACATTTGCAAGCAATTCTGGAAATTTCACCTCTCTGATCATCTTGGCCCTCAAGAGTCTTTCAATATCCTCTTGGATAATTGTGTTTCTCTCTGGGGCAAATTTTCTTCTTTTTTGTTGAATGGACCTGAAACTTTTATCAATTCCTAATTTGTGAGTTATAATATCTTTAGAGATACCTGTCATGTCCTCTTGTTTCCAAGCGAATGTAGAGTTTCTTCTGCTTAGAAATCCAACAAGATCTTTTTCAAGATCCTCGGGTATCTTTTTTCCAATGAACACCTTGATGTCAGGATCTTCATGTGATAACGGTATCTCTTTTACGTCTTGATCTTCAAATTCCTCGACATCAAAGATGTTCTTCTTTGATTGCTATGCTTCTGTAGGCTTGGTTGTAGGCTTCATTGATGCCATATAGCATTCTTTAGCATCTTGTTGGTCTCCTTTTATTTTTACAACCCCCCATGGAGTTGGGATCTTCACACATTGATGGTACGTTGAAGGGACAGCTTTCATCTCATGTATCCACGGTCTACCTAAAATAATATTGCAACCAGGTAAAGAATCAATTACACAAAACTTTTGCATCAAATTTACCCCTTCGACGTAAACTGGCAGTTTGATCTCGCCATAGGTATTTTTTGTTTCACCACTAAAACCAACGAGGACGGTAGATTTTCCACCAATTTCTACTTCAGAGATCCCCATCCTTTTCAGTGTTTCTAATCTTATGATATTGACTGAACTGCCATTATCAATTAAGATCCTGCGTACAAAATGGTTAGCAACATATAAAGTAACAACCAAACCATCATGATGAGGATCCTGAATGTTATCCATATCATCTTCTTCAAATGTTACTTTATCCATGCGTAGCACACTGGATCTCTGGATTGGCTTATCTCCTCTTTCATACTTTGCTTCTTTTGCATTCCTATTTGCCGCTGAAAAAGATGTTCCGCCCACCTCTGATCCTCCTGCAATATAATTAATGATTCGAGCATTAGTTGGAGGTGATTTGGGCCTCGATGGCTGTTGTTGGTTTTGCTTGCCCAAATCCTTGACATCAATATCCTGAGCTTTCTTCTTTCCAAAGAGTTCTGTTAGATATCCTTTACTAAGGAGTATCCCGATCTCACGTCGAAAGGCATAGCATTCTTCTGTGGTATGCCCAAAATCTTCATGATAAGCACACCATCTTGATTATCTTTACTGGCATCCGGCTATGAATTCCTGGGAGGCCACCTGGCTTTGTCCCCAAGATTTTTCATGTCTGCTACTATTCCTGCAGTGTCAACAGAAAAATAATATTTTGATAATTCAGGATATTGGGGTTCTCCCTGTCTTTCTATTGCTACTGCTCTCTGCTGTACAGCTCTCGTGTAGGGTTTATTTTTGCTTGGTCGAAATACTGGAGTTTCTGCCCTTTGATTTGGACGTTCATATGTTGAGGGAGCTTCCATCCTCTTCCTCATTAATTCGTCTTCCTCGAGTCTGATAAATCTCAAGGCACGATTTCTAGCTTCATCCAAAGATCTGCAAGGTGTCATGACAAGATTCTGATAGAACAGAGAGTCCTTGCTTAACCCCATCTTCAAGGCCTGAACTGCAGTGATCATATCTAACTTTGGAATTTCCAACGATTCTTTTGTAAACCTGTTAAGATATTCTTTTAAAGATTCGTTAATTCCTTGGGTGACTTGATAAAGATCACCCGTTATTTTCTCAAAAACCCTACTGCATGAAAACTGTAAATTAAATTGATTAATAAGTTGTGCAAAAGAAAATATAGATCCAGTGGGTAAATTGAGTAACCACTTCAGGGCTGCTCCTGATAATGTGGCCCCAAAGCCTTTGCACAAGCATGTTTCTCTTAAATCTGTTGGGATTGGAACTGTCCCCATCTTCTCCAAGTATTGAGCCACATGTTCCTGAGGATCTGTCGTCCCATCATACGTTTTCATATGAGGCGCTGAAAACTTCTTTGGAATTTCCACATTGGCTATGGCGGGTGCAAATCTGGAAATTCTGTATGAAGATGGATCTGCTTCTGGAATTGGTTGACAAAATCCCGGAACTGTCGAAATTAGTTCCTTGATTTTCTGCAATTCTCTCGCCACGTATGCATTCGCCATATTATCCTGCATTTGGTTAACATTATTTTCATAATTAAAGGAGGGGGTGAAACTTGGAACCCCAGAAGATGATGGCGGGGTTTGCTCGTTATTCTTTGAGTTATTTCCTGCATGAAATAAGGAACCAGATCCAGATTTCGGAGGAGTAGAGAACATGTGACCCATTGACTGAGTCTCCGAAACTCCTGTTCCTCTAAAATTAATACTCTTATTATTTAAAGGAGAGCTTTCTGGTCTGTCGGGATCTTGAATTCTGATCTCTTGAGTTCTGGGTTCTTGGCTCCCGTTTCCCAACATCTTCGACTCCAAGCTATTGAATCTAGAGATGTTGTCTTTCTGTGCTTGCTTCATTTGTTCCTGAAGAACCCTAAACATAGAAAAAATATTTGTGTCAGCACTGGATTCATGATGTGTAGTTTTTACCTGTGAATCCAGAGATGATTCTGGATATGGTCGTGGCGCTTGAGGCATCGGGAGATTTGGATCATATCCTGACGACATATCTTCAATAGCCTTTCTAGTATTTTTATTATTATTATTTTTTGGAGGCTTATTGATCAGATTCTTCAGAGTTACAGATCCAGAAGCAGCGGAGGAATCATTTTGAGAAGTAGACATTTTTTTGTAGATCGGTTTGAGAAAGTTTTTGAAACTGAATATTTAGAATTGTGATAAAATTGCAAAAACACCTTTTTGCCCCACGGTGGGCGCCAAATTATTTCGGACAAAAATTACCTAAGATAATTTTGTAAAGGATTTAAGATAATTTTAGAACCGAAGATTTGTAAGTGAGGTTTAGTGTTTTAAGATCTTCAAACAAAAGTAAAGTTTTCTTAAAGATAACAATGTAAATTAAGAATTTTTGCTAAAAAGAGTTTAATGAAAATCTTTGAGATAGAAATACGTTGAGTAAATAAGAAAACTGTTGAAGATAAAGATAAAATGCTGAAAATGCAGTGCTAGGATCCTAAAGATAAATACGAAATACTACGACACCAGAATTTTGTTGACGGGGAAAAACCCTTTATTCAATTAAGAAATCTTAGGTGAAAAGCCCCGGGAGGATTCAATCGATCCTACCTATGTTCTTTTATTATTATTTGTGGGTGATTACAATACAATGAATGTGAGAATGATTTGATCGAGCTAATATTTGTAAAGGAAATAAGAAAGCGGTGAGTATGTGTGTGTAGTACAAGTGAGATATCAGATATCCTAATTTCGATCAATCACCTCTTATTTATAATAGAAATCCCTAACTAAATATCCGAAATATCTGGGATCTTCCGTGTGGGGTTGTTCAACGTGCAAAGGATGAGAAAGTGAACGTTGAGTCTCTTTTGACACGTTTAACTTCCTATTCTGTTCCGATATCCAAGGAAATACGCGTTTCTTCATCTTTGATAACCTTAATTTCCGTGTTGAGGTTGTTGATATTATATTTTCGACCGTTAGTATGTTCTTGAATATCCTAATGATCCTAATTCTGGATCTTGCAAAACACAAAAGTATTATCGTGTACAACAACATTTATTAGTAATATCTTTAATCAAGATCATAGTACTAAAAATCTGACCCCAAACAAATGTATATAGTGTTCTGGTAAGTACAGGATCGTTCGCATGGAGGCTTGCAAAACCTAGTTTAATAATACATGTAATTCTAGTGATTGAGGTTGTCACGTTTTACTAATTAAACTACTAAAAACAATAAAATAAAAGGAAGGTGCAACCACTTGGTCTAGTGAGAAGCCAGTTTAGTCTAGATACTAAAAATGAGAAACAATAATTTTAAAAGAAATACTTGTTTGGCATATCCGATCACATGTATCATGACAATTATTATTCTATCTTATGTTAGACTGTTGGAAAACTTATTTCACGGTTCAGATTCTCGTTAGATTCACCAAACCTAATTAGTAGGGCTGTCGCTAGACTCACACCTACCCTATAGACAGATTCTCGCTAGATTCACTGCTAAGCATTAATGTTCAAGTTTGTGTTTATGATTTACTTTCAGATATACTCAGATCTTAAGCCAGTCATTGTGTATTAATTATCTCCGGTGGTCATAGTACACGTTTCCATGTCACTAGATCGCGTATGACGTTGTTAAGTATCATGTTCAACTAGCTCTAATGGTAGTGGTTCTAGATTTGTTCCCTAGAGTAAAATCACCTTTTACAGCTAATTATAGACTGATTAGTGTTTTCCTTCTCAAGTATATTAATCCTAATGAATGAGTATAGACACATCATCAAAAATAAACTAATATAAACGTAGTGCAAAAGCATGTGAAAGTACGTTGCAACTAATTCGAGATCGAGCATAAAGAGTAAGTATTTCAGCTTGCATAAGAGTAAGTATTTCAGCTTGCTTTGTGAAGGAAATGTTGTTTCATCAGAGAGATTTGGTCACGATGTTTGGTAAACGACCATTCAGATAGGTTTTTTCAAGCATATTTGACGTGACAATTTTCGTCCCAATTTCAGGTGTGTTTTGGTTACCTCCTTTTCTGGCTTATTTGCAATTAACTTATTCTTAGGTGGTTTCAACATCAAGCGGTTAAACTTTCAAGTCGAACCACAATGAGTGGGATTAGACAACAACTCTAGTTCAAAACACCAGGGATAATCGTTATCATTTTAGGCTGTCAACACTCGACCCAACCCGAAACCCGACCCAAAAAAAGCGGGTTAAGGCTATGCCTTATGAAATCTCAACCCTCCAACCTGATTATTTTCGGGTTAGGTTCTAATTGACCCTTTGGGTTAACAAGTCGACACGCCAACCCGAAAATATTTTAAATTATATAAATTTTATAAATAGGTTTACCCACCAACCCATTTGACCCATTACTTGAAATTAACTCACCAACCCGCAACCCATTTGACCACCAAACCGATACTCGACCTATAAACCCGCAAACCCAAGTTGGTGGGTTGGGTTCGGATTAACAGGTTGTGGGTCAGAGCAGACATGAAACTTTTAGTGGATCGGGTAAGAGTCAGATATTTTCGAACCACCAACCCGCACCCGCTAACCCGAAGCCATTGGCGGCCCTAAATAATAGTGTATAGAAGTGACATCTTTACTTTCAAGCATACAATTGTAACATAATAAGCAAAGATTAACATGTGACACTCATAATGAAAATGTCAAACCACCTACACAAATCATCATTTTACTCTGTTCTTTGTATCATCATAAATATCATTATTAACCATCAAAGTTCCTGGAAGATGCTTCTTCTGGCAGCAAAATCTTGTCGGTGACCACCTACAATTGCATCTTTGAAGCGTGATACTGTACCGGCCATCATCCTCATTTTCTGACAAATATAGCGAACACTAAGACCATTAAAATCATGTGTTTTGTTGTGTTCATAGAGCTGAAAGAATAATTTTCAGGCACGAATATTACGGGTCCTATTGACACAAGCAGGTTTCTATGATCATATGCATGCATGTCTAGTTGTCTACATTATTCTCCATACATAAATTGTAAATAGTTGATAGCAACAATCCACACTGCACAAGACCTGTAGCTGTGTTTTGATTAGTAGTCCAAATGTATAATTTGTTGCATTCAATTATCAATTTACCAAGTAAGACGAATCTTTTAATCTTGAAGTAGAGAGGTAACTTAATTGGTCTCCGTGAGAACTTACTTTATAATGAACAAAGTCAAATAAAAACTTCATTCTGTTCAGCAGGGGTTGCTTACGGATTGGTCAGAAGTATTAATATGTGTGAACATGATGCTGAAGGCAAATAAGCAATTTGAGGTGGTCAATAGGTCATAAGCTATTTAACTTCTAAGCTAACACAGAGTGAGCATAATCAGTTCAAACATATAGATAGTAGCATAACTTCATATTCATCTCCATAACCACTTATTAATTATAATTAGGGAAAATCTTATATGCTGTTACGAGCATATAGTGCCCTCACACCTCAATTTCACACATGATGAATAAAATACCCAGTCCCCTCAATGTGAGGAGAGACAGCAGGTATGCCCCTGCTGTCGACAGCATATTAGACATCCCCTTATAATTATATGTAATCGGTTCTCAGTAAGCAACTTGTTTCATTCATATCTGCTTAATTTGATCCTAAAACTCAAAACTGATGATTACAACTCAAAGCAAAATAGTTTACACAATAAGATATCAAACTAATTATTGCAACTCAGCAGTACAAATACTAGAAGATCAAGTGCCTTGAATCGTAGTTGTAAGCAAAACAAGAATGACAATTAGCACTAAAAGAACATGTTCTATATGGACAGTGGACCAGCTAGAAGACGAATAAGTGAATAACATTGAAGCTTTATTATTAAAAGTGTACCTCGTCATTGACCTTAGATTTTAATTCGTGACGCAAACCTTGCGATCTTTCTTGCTGCCACCGTCGGCCAACGATAACAATGCCCATTACAGCAGCCACGGCAAATACAGACCAAAAGGCATTCGTCTCTTTTGCATGTGCATATAAAGATATGGCTTGTTTCTTCAACCAAGCCGAATAAGGTGGGCCTGATCCCTCGTGGTTGTCTTCTTTTGTGGGAAAACTTGCAGTACTTGAATCCAATATTGGATCAGAAGATTGTATAGACTCATCTAAAACATTTGTATCATCATCTATGTTTAGTGCACCAATAGTTGCTTCATTGTGTAACGAATGAAGCATAGGTGAACCATAAATACTCTGCTCTTTTTCTGAAATATTTAGACCTGAAAGGGTGGAGTCTTTTGTGAAGTCTGCATTGGCCAGGTTCATAAGATTCCAATTATCTTCTTCCTTAGAATCGGGTTTTCCACTCACATTTTTAACAGATTCAGAACCATAATCTTTTCCTGGCAGCTGATCAAGGATCTCTGTTTTTTCATATTCTGATGGCTTATCATGCTTGCTAGATGGCAAAACAAAATGACCCGACATGAATAACGCATTTGATGACTCGACTTTATCTTTCTCAGGCATTTCTTCATGCTTGAACTCTGGCATATTCCCGCCAGGGGCAGCAGCATATGCTGACGCGGTGAGTGATACCACTTCCCAGTCAGCTCCTCGTGTCTGTCCTTCATCTTTATCGGCCATGAGATAATATTAAGTTCCTGAAATGTAGAATCCAAGTTCATCATTAATGCAGGAATGAAACCATTATCGGAATACTACACAAAATTGCCTCTTCATAAACATGATAAAGTAGAAGAAAGAAAAAATATACCAATTAAAAGATCTCCATAAGATTTAATAACAATTATTGACTTAAACTTAAAACCATTTTGTTATAAAATTACAGTCGATGTAGTAACATAAAATTTGATGCTACTCAAGTACTCAACTCTACAAAAACACTTAAGCAACTTAACAAACACTAATAGCAATATCAAAATGTTCAGTAAGTTAGGTTCCACTAACCAAACCCGATATACTTTCTAAATGCTCAAGTTTCTATCACGCAGTACTAAATGTCTCACACGATATTCGAGCTCGAGTTATAGTATTTACTTACACAGTAATAGTGAAACTACTATTTTTACAACAATAATAATAATCATTCATTTCCCATTAGGTCAACAACAAGTTATAAAAACCACCACCAAACTAAACAATAAATTCTTATTCTTATCCGTATAATATAATAATAATAGTATTAAAATTAAAACATATTTATTAATAAAACACAAAGGCAAAAATAATTCTAGAATCACACGCAACACTTATTATCTAACATCGACAATCATACAAACAATTACAAATCAATATATATATATATATATATATGATTATAAAACGCATAATCAAATAAACATAAAATGATTTGATCATAAATGAAATTAAAAACAAAATCGAATTAATTAATCAATAAAAAAATGAATGGATGATTCAGATATATATATATACTTACAGTAGAACTAGAATACAGAGATTGAAAGGGTGACGTATGAACTCAGGAAGGAATGATTTGATGATTTACTTATTAGTGGAGTGTTAGTTTGGAAAATGGATGATGATGATGATAAATGATAATGATCAAAATCAAGGGGGAGGGTATTTATAGTAGTGGGGTGAGAAACGGGGTGTAGCCGGTAACTTGGAAGAGTTAGTGGTTGGGATGACCGGGGATAAGAGGTTGAATTTTGTATAACTGTTTGTTTGATTGTGTGCAGAGTGAGTTAAAGTATATCCTGTAGCGGTATTGGCGTCTTCCTTTTTCAACCTTTTTATCTTATGTACAAGTTTTAGTTGAATTATGCGAGTAGTACAACACTACAAGTTATTGTTGTAGATATTATCTCTTTTTTCTTTTCCCTTCCATAAAATTAAAAGAAATATTTATGAAACTAATTAGAATTCAAAATTTAACTGAGTCATTATCAGTATATTATCCACTGATTCTATATTCAACGTAAAAAAACTAAATTATATAACAGTATAATTATATATCATGTAAAAGACTTATATTATATTATATTATATTATACCCTTTATTAAGAAATCAATGTGAATAGTAAAACACAACTTCTAAAACGTAATATGCCAGATAAACATTTTATATTTTTATGGAAAATGATAAATCCTCTTAAAGATTAGCCTAAAAATTCTCCTAAAACTATAAGAAGGTGACATGTGGTATCCACTAATTCTCTTTCCTAATTTTGCCCCCTGATTTTTCCACATGTCATCATCTAATAGTTAGGAGGATTTTTAGGCTATTAGTTTAGGAGGATTAATCATTTCCCTATTTTTATAATAACAAAATAAATAGTTATAGAAAAGAGATGTTAAAATGCAATTGTTATTTGAAAATGCTTTTATTGTATATGATATACTACAACATGTACCTGTTCATAAAGAAACGTGACATTTGCAATGAGGTTTACTTTTGTTAGGACCAGTTCACCTGGAAACTGTCCAGTCACCAGTTGCATCTGGAGACCAGTGAAATTGGTGACCAAGAAGATTTGTCCAGAAATATATTGAAGTCCAGTTGCACCGTACAGTCAACGCAACTGAAGACTTCCTCCAGTTGAGAACTGACCAGTTGAAGAATCATTCCAGTTGAAGTCGAAGACAACAAATGGAAGATAGAGAATGGCAATGGCAGCGAAGCCCAGTTGGCATTCTAGTCAGTTACAAACTGGAGACCATCAGTGGAAAGCCCTTACAAAGCTTTACACTGATTACGAGGAATTGACTTGTATGCTTTTATGTACCTTTACCCGGATAATAAGCCTTATCTTATTATTTAAGTAATAAAAGGTACATAAAGGTGGTTGTGTAAAGTTGCTTTATCATGCGACTTTACACTGCTTTTTAAGGAATTAAATGCTATTCCTTAAATACTCTCAACCACATTTGTACGGCCAAAGTTAACATCCCAATGTTAACTTTGCCTATAAATACAAGTCATTGCACAACCAAGAATATAACTTCTTCGAATACACTTCGATAGAATTCATTTTACAAACCTGCAATATTCTTGGTGAACTTGTGCAATATTCTCTCAATCGCTAAAAGGAACATTTCACAACTTTAAGTGTTTCGATTGTCTTGAGAAATTCCGAGTGTAGATCAATTGTATTTCATAGGTTGTTAGGATATTTACATTCTTGTATTATCTTGGTTCCGCATCAACCTTGTAATTTATTTAACATCAATATATAAATTACACATTGAAAAATACATATTATCCCATCAAGTTATCTTACAAGTTATTTGTATTATCCCTCTTCTTGATCCAACTGGAAGAAGAGGTTCTAGAGAAAAGCCTGAAGACCATTGGTCTGATGAGGATCGTAGACTTGTTGATCTGGACACCAGACTCAAGAACATGATCCTTGGGGCTGTTCCTGAAGATCTAATTCCAACACTTGTGCTGTTCCCCAGTGCAAAATCAATGTGGGACGTGGTTATTTAGTTTGAAGGAGGTGATGATACTATTGTCACCAGAAAAGTTGCCTTGAACAAGAAGTATGAATCCTTCTTTGCCTTGCCCAATGAAAGTCTAACTGGTACATACACCAGATTTTCTAGCCTCATTAATCAGCTGAGAGGCTTGGGTGTAGAGAAGGATAAGGATATTCTTCTTGAGAAGTTTTGTGATATTCTTCCTTCCAAATGGGAAAACATGGTTCTTTTCTTGAGACAAGGTAAAACCTTGCACACCCATACTCTTGCATCGCTCTATGGAGCCTTCAGATTCACTGAAGATAATAATGCTGCAAGACTGGTGGCTGAGCAAGATGCCATGAACCATGCCAGAGTTCCAAGGTTGCTAGTGTACCTGAGCGACCTTGTGCTGCTTTAATGTCTGCAGAGAGTGTCCAGGCACACTCGATGAAGGAGATGTTAAACAGTTTCTTGAACTCTGGCCTGACCACTGAAAACAGTGATGGTTGTAATGAAACTGACGATGATGATCTGGTCGCCATGATTGCTAAAACCTTTAACAGGTTTAAGCATAAATCTAAAAGATTTAATGGCCCCAACAATGCTTCCAGCTCCAGCTCTCTGGATAAAACCAATCTTACCTGCTATAAGTGTGGTAAGAAAGGTCACTTTATAAAGGAATGCAGATCTAGTCAGTTGAACAACCAAACTGGGCCCCCTGTCCCTAATTTCAATCGGCCTGATGATAGCTACAAAGCAAAATACAAGAAGCTTAAGGCCCAGATTGCCCTCCTGTCCATGGAAAAGGAAAAGGATCAGTGCTTAATGGCACAAACTGAGGGAAAATGAGAGTACTCTGATGACTCATCAGTTGATGAAGAAGAGGAAAGGGACATGTGTTTCATGGCCTTCGAAGATCAACAGCAGCAGCACGTGGCAAAAGAAGATGTCATCACTGGAAGATGGGTGGACATCATCTTGAAAAAGGTATGTGATTATGATCACCAGATTGACCCTGAACTAAAACTGGACCTGGCTGAATCATTAAGTGGTGATTTAGCTTTTGTGGAAACTGTTAGAGCTGATAGTGAAAGATATCTTGACACTATCTTAATTGAACTGAACATTGTTAAACCACAACTGAATGATTTACAGAGTGTCCAGTTGGCTCTCAAGGAGTCAGTTTTAAAGATTGAGGCTTTAGAACTTGATAATCAAAAACTATTTTCTGATCTTGAAAAAGAACAAAAGATTATCAAGTCATGGGTAAAAGCATCTGGTAAAAACTATGATGCATTTTCAAGAACTATCGATGCCCAGAAGAATGCATGGAAATCTGGAGATCTGGAGATGGCAGCTCTCATACCAGATCTCCATGCATTGCCTCCAGCTCTCAAGGTTGAAACACCTTATGATCAACCTGAAGCTGTTGAAACTGAAACCTTTTAGACCACCCCCTTTGAGGTTAAAACTGGAGCCAAACAGGCTAAAGCTCCAGTCAAAAAGGCCACTGGTACCAAGCCTTTACCTCAAAAGTCTAAGGTGCCCAAGACCCGACAGACTAAAGCTCCAGTTGAACCAAGGTCCAAGGTTCAACTGCCTGAAGAAAATAATATTTTGGTTAATCTGGAAAGTCAACTCCAACTTTGTCTCGGCAGGTTCAGAGTTGTACTGCCCGGATTAACAATCTGGAAGGATGTTTATTACCTCCAGTTTTCAAACAAAATATTAAACCACTCCCTTCAATACCTAAACTAAAGAATGTTCCATCTGGAACAAAGTCTGGTAAAAATAAGGGGAGTAAGTATCAAATACCAATCGTTTTTACTCCTGCACCTGGAGCTGGTGAAAAAGCTCCAGATGCAGCCTCCAGTTCAACACCACAACAATCTACTGTGACTTCTGTAGAGAAGTCCAGCGAACCCATCAAGAAAAGATGGGTTCACAAAAAGAACTAATGATTTTTTTGTGTGTGTAGGGCGATCGAAAGAAGAATATCTGGTATCTGGACAGCGCTGCTGGCCGGACTATGACCGGATGTAAGCCCCTACTGGAAGAGTTCACAGTCCAAGATGGACCGACAGTGACGTTTGGTAACGATCAATCTGGAAAGACTGGAGGATATGGTGTGCTCAATAATGGACAAGTCGAATTCAAAAGAGTTGCATTTGTGAATGGTTTGAAATACAACCTGATCAGTGTCAGCCAACTTTGTGATGATGGCTTCAGAGTTTTGTTCGATATTGCTCAACGCACCATATTTAACAAGGATTGGAAAGTGGTGATGATTGCACCAAGAAAAGGAAATGTGTACATCATGGATATGGAACCAGCTCCAAAAGAGCAATGTTTCTATACCAAAGCTGATGAGGACACCAACTGGCTATGGCATAAAAGATTATCCCATCTTAATTTTAAGAATATCAACAAGTTGTCTCGCAAACAACTGGTTGATGGGATACCTCAAATTTCTTTCAATAAAGAAAAACCATGTCCAGGGTGTGAGATGGGCAAGCAGAAAAGAGCTAGTTTCAAAACTAGGCAAAATTTTAGCATCACTGAACCTCTTCACATGCTACATATGGATCTCTTTGATCCAGTGAATGTTCAAACTAGAGCTGGAAAGAAGTACACTCTAGTTGTGGTTGATGAATTCACCAGATACTGTTGGGTGGTATTCATCAGATCCAAAAGTGATGCACCTGCTGAAATCATCTCTCTCATCAAAAGAATTGAGCTCAAGTATACTTGAAAAGTTTGTCAGTTGCGAAGTGATAATGGTACTGAATTCCAAAATAAGGTACTTGAAACATTTTGCAATGACACTAGCATCTCTCAAAACTTCTCATCAGTTCACTCTCCAGAGCAAAATGGAGTTGTTGAAAGAAAGAATCGTACACTGATAGAAGCAGCTAGAAGTATGCTATCTGAATCT
This sequence comes from Erigeron breviscapus, assembly GCA_034093135.1. Classification (NCBI taxonomy): domain Eukaryota; kingdom Viridiplantae; phylum Streptophyta; class Magnoliopsida; order Asterales; family Asteraceae; genus Erigeron; species Erigeron breviscapus. The sequence goes on from CM067167.1 coordinate 25,701,224, forward strand.
GGTCTTCCCACCAGTTTTTGGGCTGAGGCAGTTGCAACTGCTTGACACACCCAAAACCGGCCAGTCTACATCAAGAGACATAAGAAGACTGCCTATGAAGTACTCAGGAATCGTAAACCAAATATTGGATACTTCCATGTATTTGGTTGTCCAGTTTATATCTTAAATGATTCCAGTCAGCTTGGAAAGTTTGATGCAAAAGCTGATGAAGGGGTATTTTTAGGTTATTCAGATATTCGAAAGGCCTTTAGAGTTTATAATTATAGACTCCAAAAGGTTCATGAGACAATTCATGTCACATTCGATGAGTCAACTGAAGCAATCAACAAGAGACCAAGCCTTGATATTACTCCAGTCGTTCCAATCAACTTTGGTGAAACTGACCAAGTTCATCGGTCAGTTGTTTCACCAGAAGATGTTTCCAGTTACAACAAATTGGAACCAGTTAAGAAGAAGAACACCACCAGTGACACATCATTCTATCCCTCCATCAATTTCAACTTACCACAAGAATTGGTGATTGGATCTGAAGTACGTGCCACTCCAATATCAGCACCAGTTCAAACACCTACTTCTCCAGTTCTTCATGAAATGCCTTCTAATGAGGAATTTCATGATGCCAATCGAGACCTCATTGACTCTGATGAGGATGTAGAAGTTGTTTGGACTGATCCTTCTCCAGAAGCTGTTGCAACTGAAGAAGATCGCCAGGTGACTTGCACTGATATTGTAGTTCACCAGCCTAGTCATACACTAGATGGACTCGAGCACATCCAATTGAACAGATTGTGGGAGATCCAACTAGTGGGGTTCAGACTAGAAGAGCCACCAGTGAGCAATGCTTAAACGTCACCTTCTTATCTCTAATTGAACCAAAGAAGATTGACGAGGCTATGGCAGACCCAAGCTGGGTGGAAGCTATGCAAGAAGAGCTCCTCCAGTTTGAAAGGAACAATGTTTGGGAGCTTGTTCCTTGTCCACCAGGGTTAAAGAAAGAACCTATTGGTACCAGATGGGTCTACCGAAACAAAATGGATGAAGATGGCCATGTTGTAAGAAACAAGGCCAGACTAGTTGCCCAGGGTTATTGTCAAGCAGAGAGCGTTGACTTTGATGAAACTTTTGCTCCAGTTGCAAGACTTGAAGCCATAAGAATATTTTTTGCTTATGCAGCCCATCTGCAGTTCAAGGTCTTCCAGATGGATGTCAAAAGTGTGTTCCTTAATGGAACATTGGAAGAAGAAGTTTATGTTAAGCAGACCCCAGGTTTCATCGATGAGAAGCATCCTCATTGGGTTTATAGGCTGAACAAAGCATTGTATGGTCTAAGACAAGCCCCAAGAGCCTGGTATGATACTTTAACCAAACATCTTCTTAAAAATGGCTTTCTAAGAGGTGCAATAGATAATACCTTGTTTATCTTGAAAGAAAGAGGTAATATCTTATTGGTACAAATTTATGTTGATGACATTATTTTTGGTTCAACTGATGATGCAATGTGTAAAAAGTTTTCTAAAATCATGTCATCTGAGTATGAGATGAGTTTAATGGGTGAATTAACATTTTTCTTAGGTCTTCAGATTAAGCAAACTGAAAATGGAATTTTCATAAACCAAGGAAAATATGTCAGAGATTTGTTAAGAAAATACAAATATGATTCAATCCCATCGAAAAACACACCTATTGCAGCACCATTGAATTTGGACTCTGACCCAACTGGCAAACCAGTTAACATAACTGACTATAGAGGTATGGTTGGTTCACTGATGTACTTAACTGCAGGTCGACCAGATATAATGTTTGCAACATGTTTATGTGCCAGGTTTCAGGCTAACCCTAAAGAATCACATTTGCACGCTGTAAAGCGTATCTTTAGATACCTGAAAGGGTGTCCTAATCTTGGTCTTTGGTACCCCAAAGGCTCAGGATTAGATCTAATGGGTTATTTAGATTCTGATCATGCAGGTTGTAAGATAGATAGAAAATCAACAACTGGTGGTTGTCATTTCCTTGGAGGAAAACTGGTGAGTTGGACCAGCAAGAAGCAGACTTCAGTCTCTATGTCCACTGCTGAGGCAGAGTACATTTCTGCGGCCAGTTGTTGTGCCCAGATTCTCTGGATCAAGAACCAATTACTAGATTATGGTCAAAAGTATACAAGGACCCCAATCTTTTGTGACAACACCAGTGCAATTGCTATATCTCACAACCCAGTGATGCACTCCAAAACAAAGCATATTGACATCAGGTATCATTTCATTCGAGATCATGTTATGAAAGGAGATATTGAAATTCATTTCATCCCCACTGACAAACAGTTAGCTGATGTTTTTACAAAACCTCTCGATGAGAAAACCTTTAAACATCTCATCAGCGAACTGGGAATGTTAAATCCTTAACTGGAGCTTTCTTTGTTATTGAACGCGTCAGTGACACTGATGAAGTTCTCCAGTTGAGGAGGTCCAGATAATCTTTGCTCGTCAGGCTATCGAACGCCTTTGTGATACTATCTTGGCACTAATTGATTTCTGGATCATCATTTTAGGGGGAAAGACTCAAAATAATTTTCTGACTAAAATTCGTTTTTTTTGTTTGAAAATGCAACTGGAGAACTCTCCAGTTGGAAACTGGTATTGGACTGATCCTCCAGTTACCAGATTCAGTCTTGTCTATTTTTATAACGTTAGAAATACTTGGTCAATATGTGTGACACGTGATGATACTCGAGTGTTTTAAACCACTTGGTATTGTGATCTGACGTGTTTCAAGCCATTTTAGTACTTGACAACTGTTTGTATTGGGAAAATAAAAAGTGAGTGGGCGCGTGGGTAAGATAAGCCGTCGTAGCATTTAATGCTGACATGGTAGCATTTAATGTTGACATGGAAAATTATGATTTTATTTCAAAATTCAACTAACTTTGTGAAAATATCTTCAAAAGGGATTTTGTTTATTAAAATATGATTTTTGGTATTTCATTGGGATCTTGAATCCCTTATAAATACCCTTATTTACTCCAAACTCATTTACTTCTCTTCTACATTCTTTCATTTACTTCTCAATCATCAAATTTGCTTCATTCTTCTCTCTGCTTCACAAATCAAGAACCCTAAATCCCAAATTTCATTTTCATTTTTTCTATGGCTCCTAGATCATCCCGTTCAAGAGATGTAAATCTCTTGACTGTTCCATATGCTCCTTCACCAGATGTCAAACCGGCATCTGGTGCTCCTAGTAATGCCTCTGTCATCAAACTAAATCCAAATAATCCGATGGCAAGCTTACGAGGATCTCAAGGGTCCGATACCCTTATTGGTAGAATCCAAAAGTTTTTAAAGGATTCTCCAATAGGACCCTCATTCTCTCTTAACCCACGCAAGTTGTTTCACAACTACTTGTGTGAGTTCTGGTACACTGCCAGTCTTTCTTCTGATTGTTCCTCCATCAATTTCACTTTAAAGGATGGAACAATCCAGTGTACCTTGTCCGCCGATGTATTGAGGGATGCCTTACGCCTCAATTACTGGAGAGAGGGTGAATCTCCAGTCGTCTTACCCCCAAACATAAATTTTCGTCAAGTACTCCTCGAAATGGGACACAAGGAGTGCTTGGACAATGGGGTGTTGAAAACGAAAGGTGCGATGACCATGAAGGGCCTTACACCTTCATGGAGGTATTTTTTCATCCATCTGGTGGAGAGCATGGGTGGGAGTTCTGGTGGACTTGACCAGATTAACTCCTCACAAGCAGAAATGGCTTACTGCTTGTGGAACGGATTGAGAGTGGACTTTGCAGATATTTTGTTTAGAAGCCTGGTCCAAAAGCTGAAGGGCACAAGGGGTGTGTGTATCCCCTTTTCAAGGTTCCTCTCTCTTTGTTTTAAGCATATTCTGGGCAGAGAAGCATATAATAGTACAGATTCACCGTACACTGCTCCAGATATGCTAAAGAATTTAGACTCTCTAGTATCTGAAGCTGGAGAGGTCGAAATTCCTGAACGAATGCAACTGGCATTCGCTTCAACTGATGCACCTATTAAAGGTGAGTCAGAAAGGCAACTGGGCGGGCCTCAAAATAATGAGGGACCCTCCAGTTCGTCTAATGTTGTGGTTGAGGATAGAGCAACCATAACTGAAGCAACCCCAATTACATCTATCCCTGGTGAAGATACTTCGGTATCTGATCCACCAACAGATGCACCCATCCAGGAAACTGGGGAAGATCATCTGGAGACTGACCAGGAAACTGGTCAGCCCTCAGTTACATTCATGGATCTGGACATGAATGTTAATGACGAGGAAATCCTTATAGAATCTTCGGATTCTGAAGGTACTGAAACAGACTTGGAGATTCTTGATGCTTCTGTACAAGCTCAAGACCCTTCATCTCCAGTCTCCCTTCTAGACGCATCAATTTCACTTTCACCCCCCCAAGAAAATGTGCCTACTGATATATCTTTCCCAATATATACCGCTCCTTCACCAACTGGGCAATTCTTATTTGCTCGAGAAATGCCACCCCCACCGTCGCCGTTGTTCACACCTGAGCATTCTCTGCATGAACAACACTTTGATTTTCCAGTCCTTTCTTCATCCACCACTCCTATTATATCTTCAACTGCTGGTTTGACAACTGGGGAGACTTCCTTAAGTTTGCCTCCTCCAGTTGCTCCAGTAGTAACTGCTGCTGGTCCAGTGACACCTTCTCCTTCGTCACTGGACAGTCAAGTTGTCTCACTTCAAGCCGATCTCCAAAACCTTCTAACCAGGGTGGAGGAGATTCAGAAGACACTTGAAAAAAACACCAAGTCATTCTCTAGATACCACAAGGATCACCTGACAAACATCAAAGTGGTTGATCTGGGGATAAACAAGTTTTCATCTAATGAAGACTTGGTGTTTAAAAAGCTAAATGAGTTGGTCACTGGCTGCAACAATCTTGCTGGTACTTTAAAGGAAGCCTTTGACCTAACTCACTCCAAGGTTACAACCTCAATCTCCAACTTGCTGGGAAATACTGTCAGAACTTCAGAAGTTGATTTGAAAGAGATTGAAAGGCAGGTTAAGGAATTGATTGAAAAACCTGGCCTAGATGTAACTGGACTTGGAGAGCAGTTGATGACTTCGGTTGGTCAGAAAATAGAGGATACGCTGGGTGCTAGAGAAGCACAATTGGTTGAAAGGGTGATATCTGAGATCACCAAGCTGGCCACTCCTCAGGTTGATCTGGCCCCACTCTCCAGTGAGATCAACCAGTTGAGAGGCAGCATTGAAAGTTTGAACACCCAGGTATCTCTACATGCTCAATCTTTAGATAGACTGACAATTGAAGTAGAAAATCTGAAGAAGAAGGATGATGAAGTGAAGGATAAGGTTGTCTCTGGTTTGGATGAAGACTCCAAAATTTTAAATGAACTTAAAACTGGTCAAGAACAAGTTAGTGCAAATGTCTTGATTCAGTCAAAGGAGACGAACCATTTGTGGAGATCCTTCAGAATGATGTGTGGAATCTTCAAAGAGTGTAAGGACATGCAGTCATGGCAGCCTCTTGACCGGTTGCCATCTCACCCCTCTGAATGGGAAGGTATTCAGGCAGGTCTAGATGCTGCCAAGGGGGAAAGAAGTGTAGTCCTTACACCAGTTGCACCTAGAAGGACTCCATCTGGAAGAGAATTGATTGTGGCTACCAGTACTGAAGCTGGTGAGCAAAGAGTTGGTGGATCTGGTGATGTTGGTGATAGGGGGAATGTTGTTTTGGATAAGGGAAAAGGTTTAGCTGGTGATGCATCTGCCCAGCCGGCCACTGATGTAATGCTTGAAACTGGTAATGTTGATGTACTTCCTCCAGTTTCAGATAGTGATAGCAGAAGACTAGCCAGACTTGGAAATGATATCAAAGAAAGAAAGAAAATGAAACAAAGAAACCAAGCTGAAGCCAGGGCACATCTTGCACAAATCAAGTTACTTGATATGAGTGATGCCAATCTTTTGGGTATCACTAAGGAGGAGTATGTTAGGATCAAGAATGATCCCAGGATAGTTGACCAGTTGAAAGAAATGCTGGATGTAGAACTGGACAGACACTATCCTGAGGATGAAGCTGAATTCGATGCCAGAAGCTTGAATATTTCAGTGGAGAAGGCCAAGGAGAATATGGCCAGTGGGATTCTTAAACGAATTGAAAATGTTAAGAAGGTTGTGAAGAAGGTTTTGAATCCACCAAGAAGGATTCCACAACCAAGAAGACCACTGTCTAGAGATGCTGACCTTAGCACATTTGTTGAACCAACTGGCGAGGTTTCAAATGAAGACATCAAGTTCGCTGTACTGGCTGCTGGTGCTGGGAGTATAAGAATTACAAATGAATCTGAAGCTAGAAGCTACTACTCCCAGATCATGTCAACCAGAAGACATAGTGGTACTATAAATGGTGTAAATGTAACAATCAAGCCAGGCACCAAAGTTTTTCAAGTCGAAGTTAGTTATACCAGGGGGCCACTGGTTAAAACTGACAATCCTGGTGCTATGCAATATGGGTTCAGCGAATGGGTGGAGATGGTGAATGTTTTGGATGCGAAGGCACAAAAGAATAGGTTTGAGAAAGCATGGGCAAACTTTCTAAGGGGCAAAATTCAACATAAAGAAAATCTTGAGCAAAAGATGAATATTGACCCTGAAGACTCTCAGCCTATCTCTTCAGTTGCCAAGAGAAGAAGAACTGGCGAAGGGCCATCTCATTAAGTTCTTTCTTCAGTTATCTACTTGTAATTTGTATTTACATTCTGTAACTTGTATAAATTCCATTTCCTTGTATAAATGAAGTTACCAGTTTGTAACCACAAGGTAGATAATAGATTAAAATCTAACAAACCTAAAAGAAAAACCTAAGGCATTTATTGATCTATAAAAATGCCTTGGAAACTTAGATAGATTTAAATCGAACAAGTCTCTATAGTTCACACCTGTATAGATACAAGAACTAGAAAAAGACTTAGACTATATTTCTAGACAAATAGGGGGAATTTGTTAGGACCAATTCACCTGGAACTGTCCAGTCACCAGTTTACACTTGCCAGTCACCAGTTGCATCTGGAGTACCTGGAACTGTAGTCACCAGTTTACACTTGCCAGTCACCAGTTGCATCTGGAGACCAGTGAAACTGGTGACCAAGAAGATTTGTCCAGAAATATATTGAAGTCTAGTTGCACCGTACAGTCAACGCAACTGAAGACTTCCTCCAGTTGAGAACTGGCCAGTTGAAGAATCATTCCAGTTGAAGTCGAAGACAACAAATGGAAGATAGAGAATGGCAATGGCAGCGAAGCCCAGTTGGCATTCTAGTCAGTTACAAACTGGAGACCATCAGTGGAAAGCCCTTACAAAGCTTTACACTGATTACGAGGAATTGACTTGTATGCTTTATGTACCTTTACCCGGATAATAAGCCTTATCTTATTATTTAAGTAATAAAAGGTACATAAAGGTGGTTGTGTAAAGTTGCTTTATCATGCGACTTTACACTGCTTTTTAAGGAATTAAATGCTATTCCTTAAATGCTCTCAACCACATTTGTACGGCCAAAGTTAACATCCCAATGTTAACTTTGCCTATAAATACAAGTCATTGCACAACCAAGAATATAACTTCTTCGAATACACTTCGATAGAATTCACTTTGCAAACCTGCAATATTCTTGGTGAACTTGTGCAATATTCTCTCAATCGCTAAAGGAACATTTCACAACTTTAAGTGTTTCGATTGTCTTGAGAAATTCCGAGTGTAGATCAATTGTATTTCATAGGTTGTTAGGATATTTACATTCTTGTATTATCTTGGTTCCGCATCAACCTTGTAATTTATTTAACATCAATAAATAAATTACACATTGAAAAATACATATTGTCCCATCAAGTTATCTTACAAGTTATTTGTATTATTGCATTGTTCTTTACTTATTGTCATTTAAATAAGTAATCTATCTAGAACTTGGTATATACACACTGCAACTGGTCGTCTCCAGTTCAGTGCATATATTGCAAAGTAACTCCACCATCGACATTGAGGTGTCTTCAGTAGTACCATCTATCAAGTTGGGACTTACAACTTTACAATAGACAAAATCATTTAATTCTTAATTGTCCCAAAATAAGTGTTCATAACAAAAAAGTCACACTTTTAATATATATATATAAAAGGTAAAGTTAATATGCGAACTATTCACATATGAACATAAGTAATTTTAAGTAAAACTTGATTAAGATTAATAATAAGAGGTAATTTTATGTTCATTTTCATGATCATAATAATCAAGAGTAATTAATAGTAAGCAAGTTTATATATTTTTAAACAATTGTCAAAATAGTATTATCACGATATATATTTTAATGCAACAATAAATATCTATTGTTGGTTGTCAAGTGTATTCTATACAAATATTACATACTTTGTTGTTAACAAATAGTAAATATGAGAAATTGCAGCAAAAAACATTTTATTTTTCCTCTTAGGTTGTTGGATTTATTTGGACCGTTCAAACGAATTATGAAATCAGTGAATTTCAAGATGACTGAACAATTGTTTATAAACTTTTTCAACATATATAATTGTCCAGCTGTGGTTTTTGATTATAAGATCCGATCAACTCAAGATAGAAAGTGTCAAAAAAGTCAATGTAAAATAATACATATATGTTACCGTATAAGATAAACGTAATGCTTTACGATATATTGTTAAATTGAATTTTTGAATATGGATCAAACTCAAGATCTTGGATAAAGCCGTGAGTGTCTCTGACCAGCCGAACTGACCATCGTTAGTTAATTATATTAAACTAAATATAACTAAATAAATATAGAATATCAATATATGATACATACCAAATTAATGTACATGCATTTATTATAATAGGAATTTTATAACCTTTTATGTTGATAAATTATTAGGAAGTATACTTCCACAATTGCTTGCTACGTTTGTGTTATTCGACATCATATGTTACGTGTGTGTTATTCGACATAAATCTTATTGCTATAATTAAGAAGGATATATTTTGACTACTCATACTATTAATATTGTCATTTAATAAATATGAAATAATTAAATATGATCTAATGGTTTTAAATCAAAAATGAAATTCATCCAAAGATTCTTATTGGTTTAGGAATTAATTTAGGACTTTGTTATATATATATTGGTAGATGTGAATAGTAAAACAATGTCTAAAACTTAATGTACAACTTTTAAAGCAATAAAATATATGTTAAGTTTAAGATGTATAAAGTTAAAATCGTTAAATTGAGGTGGTTTGCAGAATGCTTTGTCTGGGAGAGGTCGAGGATTTGAAACTAAGCTCCCCTTTTTTTGGGACTCTTTTGTATCAAATTTTTTTGGAAGTGATCCGTACACTATCAACTTTTAATCGTACACCACTAAACATGTTATATAATGTTGTATCACACAATACTGTAAAGCACGTTTGGTGGTGTATCACCAAAAGCTGGTGGTTTACGGGTCATCACCGTTTTTTATATCCTTTTTGTGATTTTTTTTTGTTTTGTAGCATTTTTTTCCTTATTACATAATGTTACCGTATAAGATAAACGTAATGCTTTACGATATATTGTTAAATTGAATTTTTGAATATGGATCAAACTCAAGATCTTGGATAAAGCCGTGAGTGTCTCTGACCAGCTGAACTGACCATCGTTAGTTAATTATATTAAACTAAATATAACTAAATAAATATAGAATATCAATATATGATACATACCAAATTAATGTACATGCATTTATTATAATAGGAATTTTATAACCTTTTATGTTGATATCGTGATATCGGCCTATGTACTCAATGAACAATGATCTATTGAAAACCTGTAAGATCTATTTGATTGTAATAATTCCGGTTGGAGAATTAATGTATTCACGGTATTTTTAATGAATGGAGATGTCGTTTTGGTAAAAGCATGGATTCATATCTCGATATGTAAAATTTTTGGGAATGAACAATAAAGAGAAAATTTTTGGAAAAGATTTCTAAAACATTTTCAAAAGAACGGCACAACTAGTTTAAACACAAAGAGGAGTGTAATGATTGATGCCATGAGTGTGTTTATACTTCCACAATTGCTTGCTACGTTTGTGTTATTCGACATCATATGTTACGTGTGTGTTATTCACATATATGTTACGTTGTGTTATTCACATCATATGTTACGTGTGTGTTATTCACATCATATGTTACGTGTGTGTTATTCACATCATATGTTACGTGTGTGTTATTCACATCATATGTTACGTGTGTGTTATTCACATCATATGTTACGTGTGTGTTATTCACATCATATGTTACGTGTGTGTTATTCACATCATATGTTACGTGTGTGTTATTCACATCATATGTTACGTGTGTGTTATTCACATCATATGTTACGTGTGTGTTATTCACATCATATGTTACGTGTGTGTTATTCACATCATATGTTACGTGTGTGTTATTCACATCATATGTTACGTGTGTGTTATTCACATCATATGTTACGTGTGTGTTATTCACATCATATGTTACGTGTGTGTTATTCACATCATATGTTACGTGTGTGTTATTCACATCATATGTTACGTGTGTGTTATTCACATCATATGTTACGTGTGTGTTATTCACATCATATGTTACGTGTGTGTTATTCACATCATATGTTACGTGTGTGTTATTCACATCATATGTTACGTGTGTGTTATTCACATCATATGTTACGTGTGTGTTATTCACATCATATGTTACGTGTGTGTTATTCACATCATATGTTACGTGTGTGTTATTCACATCATATGTTACGTGTGTGTTATTCACATCATATGTTACGTGTGTGTTATTCACATCATATGTTACGTGTGTGTTATTCACATCATATGTTACGTGTGTGTTATTCACATCATATGTTACGTGTGTGTTATTCACATCATATGTTACGTGTGTGTTATTCACATCATATGTTACGTGTGTGTTATTCACATCATATGTTACGTGTGTGTTATTCACATCATATGTTACGTGTGTGTTATTCACATCATATGTTACGTGTGTGTTATTCACATCATATGTTACGTGTGTGTTATTCACATCATATGTTACGTGTGTGTTATTCACATCATATGTTACGTGTGTGTTATTCACATCATATGTTACGTGTGTGTTATTCACATCATATGTTACGTGTGTGTTATTCACATCATATGTTACGTGTGTGTTATTCACATCATATGTTACGTGTGTGTTATTCACATCATATGTTACGTGTGTGTTATTCACATCATATGTTACGTGTGTGTTATTCACATCATATGTTACGTGTGTGTTATTCACATCATATGTTACGTGTGTGTTATTCACATCATATGTTACGTGTGTGTTATTCACATCATATGTTACGTGTGTGTTATTCACATCATATGTTACGTGTGTGTTATTCACATCATATGTTACGTGTGTGTTATTCACATCATATGTTACGTGTGTGTTATTCACATCATATGTTACGTGTGTGTTATTCACATCATATGTTACGTGTGTGTTATTCACATCATATGTTACGTGTGTGTTATTCAACATATTTAGTTGTGTATATTCACACATATGCTTGCTACGTTTGTGTTATTCGACATCATATGTTACGTGTGTGTTATTCGACATAAATCTTATTGTTATAATTAAGAAGGATATATTTTGACTACTCATACTATTAATATTGTCATTTAATAAATATGAAATAATTAAATATGATCTAATGGTTTTAAATCAAAATAGAAATAGAATGGTAGATTCGTTAAGTACATTTTCACATAAAAATATGAGTGAATATATACTAATGACATGTACTATATGATTCTTTATAACAAAATTTATAAATTTTTCTTAAATTTTACATTTTATCAATGTTATACAAAGTCATATCTCATGGAATTTGTTAAATTCATAATCATTAGACATACAACACAATATTATAAGAGAAATGAGAATATGTAGTTGTTAGATACATAAGTTTTGGTATGTAACTTCTCACATCTTGGTATTTCAATTCATAAAGAACATGGGGACCCAATCATTTATCCATTATAAAATAAATATTAAAAAATTAATATGTGAGGTGTTCAATACCTACACTTAAGTATCTAACAGCCATATATTCACTTTTCTCATATATAAATATGGTTTTTTTTACATCCAACTTAATAACCTATTATATGAATACCTATGGATATATCTTATTTGAATTTTATAACAAAATTTATAAATTTTTCTTAAATTTTACATTTTATCAATGTTATACAAAGTCATATCTCATGGAATTTGTTAAATTCATAATCATTAGACATACAACACAATATTATAAGAGAAATGAGAATATGTAGTTGTTAGATACATAAGTTTTGGTATGTAACTTCTCACATCTTGGTATTTCAATTCATAAAGAACATGGGGACCCAATCATTTATCCATTATAAAATAAATATTAAAAAATTAATATGTGAGGTGTTCAATACCTACACTTAAGTATCTAACAGCCATATATTCACTTTTCTCATATATAAATATGGTTTTTTTTACATCCAACTTAATAACCTATTATATGAATACCTATGGATATATCTTATTTGAATTATTATCAGTTTTGGATATTCATGTTTATGCATATGTATGAATATATAGAGACATGGATAAATAGATATATATTTGTTGTAAAGGATATCTTGGAAGATGAGAATAAATTGAATTACGTAGATAAAATAAAAAATGGTCGGAGACTAAGAAAAGAGAAAAAGAGAGAGAAGCATGTTGGAAGAAAAATAAGAAAGAAGATGGTGTCACCATACTAACAGAAGTTAATTTATGTTGGCAACAACGAAAAAAACACAGGGATGAAAATTGAAAAGCTAATATGAGCAACCACCACAGGGACCATTTGTGACATTAAACAAATAAACAGAAATAAATGTGGAGAGGAAGAGAGACAAATGCAAATGTGGAAACAAACACACACACCCAACTCAAACTCAACTAAAATACAAAAAAAATGGGGGATTTGTATGCATTGGACTTTGATGGTGTTCTTTGTGACAGTTGTGGAGAGAGTTCCGTTTCAGCTCTTAAGGTCTATCTCTCTCCCTTTTTCTTCTTCATTAATTATGTTTTTCTCTTCAATTTATTGATTGATTGATTAACAACAGGCGGCTAAAGTGAGGTGGCCTGAGCTGTTTACAACCGTGGATTCATCCATGGAAGACTGGATTGTTGATCAGATGCACACAGTAATCCCCCCACCTTTCTTATTAGACTTCTTTAGTTTGTTTCTTCTGTAATTTTATTATTCTATATATATAGAGGAATATATAAATTTTGAAATTAAAAAGTGGGGTTTGAACATCTTGTAGTGTATCTCTTAATGTTTAGCGTGTAAACTTTGATCATATAGAAGTTGTCCAAACATAGTATGATGTTTGTTGACCCATGTGTAAGTGTTCACCCAAAGTATCTTCGAACAACCATACGCCAATTGGCGTATGGTGGAAATACACTTTTGAAATATAAAGACTAGGTAAACCAATGCAGCCCAGACCTTGACGAAAACAAGCAAAATACGCAGATAGCGGTTGTTAGGCGTTAAAAAAATTTTATACCTTGACATATACGGATAAACAATTTCCTACGCATTCCAAACTGTCTTATGAAGTAATCCGTGGGTAAATTGGTGTCTCGGAAAAGTTAACATGTCACAGATGATCAACTACAATAACACGATTTCTAATTAAGTGTTTTCTTGGTGCTCTTGACCGCCTTGAACTTTCAGCAGGTCTCTTTTATCCTCTTCATGTCAATAATCAAGAACGTTGGTCAAAATCCCCATGTTGTATTTAGGATTGGTGCTTTATGTTTACTCTTTGCTATTGGTCTCTTTTTAAATGGACTTGCACTAGTTTTGCCAGATTTAAGTAGCTAATAAGTATAGGTGATGATCAATTTATCATGTGGGCGGAAACTCAATGTCTGATGATCAATGAACATGCTTAAGGATTCAGGGACATCACTATGACAAGTGCATGAAATGCGAATGTTTTTGCATCGAAGAAGCCAATACTAACTTGTGGTCAATTTGCCATCTGTCACACAGTTGGAACTTCGGATATGTGGTTGTGGCTTCATTGTCACACTCCATAATATCATTTTGACTTTTTGAGTCTAACGTACATCAAACAAAATAAGGGGACGAAAAAGAAACCATTTCTTAAATCTTTCTAATAACATTCACCATCAACTTTACAAGCCAGTTTTTTTGTCATTACTCTCTTAATCATCGATGATAAGTGCTTCATCTTCTTGAACAACACGAGTTTCTTTATAAACTTTGTGGAACTTAGGGGATGGGGATCCCATTAGTTTTTAGATTTTTCAAAGACCAAGATGTCGTTGTAATTCGTAAAAGTATTTACATCCTTATCAAGATTTATGTCATAACTTTGTTCGGTTACTTGATATTCTAGTAATGTCAAGTTCTTTTTGTAGAAAAGTTATAAGGTTTGTGTTGATGGTTTTTAATTTGCTTCTGGTTTGGCCTTTACGCCATTACTTGTCAACTTGGATCGAAATTGGGACCATATACTGGATTATAACTACAGAATGTGAAACACATACGAGCTTGTAATAAATATATACAAGGCGACTTCTCTTAACCCATGTAAATTTCATTATATAATATTTTAGCATTCGTCGATGTGATTTGAGTTATGCTACTAATGTTTCCTACAATCCTACTTAATGCATGCTAAATGCTTACAGTCGTGTACTTATTACGTTTACATGTCTCTCAATCTTTCTCCTTTTCTCGTGGCATCCATTTAAATTCTTAAATTGCACTTTTATATGCCTTACTAAATAGGATCATATTTGACATCAATTTTTGGCAGGTACGCCCTGTTGTGGAAACCGGATATGAGAATTTGTTACTTGTGAGATTGCTTGTGGAGATTAAGATTCCTTCATTGCGCAAGTCATCAGTGTGTATATAGATGATAAAGTTTTACTTGTGTCTTCAAATAGCGTGTACCCTTGTAACATAATTTAATTAGTGATTGTTTTCTAATAATATGCAAGGTGGCAGAAGGACTCACAATTGATGGAATATTGGAGAACTGGTCAGGGTTAAAACCAATTATAATGGAAGAATGGAGTGAAAATAGAGAGGACCTTGTGGATCTGTTTGGAAAGGTTAGGGATGAATGGATGGAGAACGACTTGGCTACCTGGGTTGGAGCAAACAGGTGATTTATGTTCAGTTTTATAGTTCTTACAACTGAAGTTGGAAAATGGCCAGGGAGGCGAGCTTTGTAGCAGGTCAATTTGGGCACTCTTTTTGTACAGACTGGGTTGGCCAAAGACACCTTATGTTATAAGAAAAAGAAGAAAAAATGAATCAGTGTTACAAATGAGTCTAAAAGTTGTATTATTTCAATGTGATTCTTTAGGATAATATTAATATAGGAGGTATTATGATAAAAATTGCATATAAGATAACCTTCGGCTCGTTCAACCCATTTGACCCGAGTTCTTGGTAAATGACCTTATTAACCCTTTCTTGGGTAAACGGGTCAAATTGCCTCCTTTACAAATTTTGACTGCCTTGACAGGTTTTATCCAGGTGTTCCTGATGCATTGAAGTTTGCGAGTTCCAAACTCTACATAGTTACCACAAAACAAGTACTCCCTTTTAAAAGTTGCTACAATTTCTTTTTGCAGATGCCCCATATTTGTTGCAATATTGCGTTGTTTTCAAATTTGATTTGAAGTATTGTGGATTTTCAGTCCCAAACATACTTATGTGACATAGTGCATACGCAAGTGCTTTATGGCTTAAATCTTGAATCATGCTCAGGTGTTATTTCCTCTTTCCAGGGCCGTTTTGCCGATGCATTACTGCGTGAACTTGCTGGAATTACCATACCTCCTGAAAGAATATATGGCCTTGGAACTGGGTTAGTACCCTTACTTGTGGATGCATGTAAATGTTTAATCCTTTATCGATTCATGCTTTGATTTCTTTAACCAGATTATGTTTGTTTTTGTTCTTTTATTCAACTTCTGAAATTAGTCCAAAAGTAGAAGTGCTGAAGATGCTTCAAATGAAACCAGAAAACCAAGGCCTCACCCTACAGTAAGTCATCAAATTGGCCTGTCTAATTACTGATGGGCCAATAATGTTATCACTTGCATAAGATTCGCATTTTGTTTCATTGCGTGGAACACAAGATAACACTTTTTATACGTATCTTTAACTTTTGTATATCCATTTATTTTGAGCTTTAAATAACAAAATAAGTACTTTATGTATAAACGTTGTATTTTGCACTCACATCTCTGTAAATGATAACATAACTTATTTCTGTTTCGTCTAGACCGGCCTGGTATAAGACTAGTATTGGACTGGTAGTCAAGAATTTTGTTTTTTTATGGTTCAGTTCCTTTTACATCTCGAGTTTCTTGTATCATATAATCATATGACTTGGTTACTTGGCCCAGATTATAAATTTTAAATATCCATCTTATATTTCATTATTACCAGCTTCGTGGAAGATCGACTAGCAACACTGAAAAATGTCATTAAAGAGCCTGAGCTAAACGCATGGAACTTGTACTTAGGTAATAACGCTTCAGCACTTTCCTGCATCATTTCTTACCCTACCACTGATATTTCATTTCTAGTTTGGCAGTTGTAAGAAAATGATTTACATTGATATAATCTGTAGAATGGCAGTCTTCTAATCTTATTATTCCGTCTGCTTTCTTCTTGTAAGAAGAGGCATATTGCTTCTATAAATATACAACGGTTTTCTCAGATATCTGACAAAATCTTGACAATGCGCATAATTATTGAGCATAACACTTATCTTTTTATTTTGTCCACACTGAACTCGGTTCGTTGCACAGGTGACTGGGGGTACAACACTCAGAAAGAGAGGGAGGAAGCTGCAACTTATTCCAGGATTCATCTGCTTCAACTCTCTGATTTCAGCAAAAAGTTGAAATGAAGGTATCTTTGCAATCCAGGAAATTCTTACTTTCACTTCTATTTCTGGATCCATTTTGATGTATATGGAACCAATAAATTACCTTTAAAGTTCAATTCGTAATAAAAAACCTCATTTACTTCATTACACTTCAAGCTTTATTGTGTGATTGTGTCCACCCCTTCTGTTCACTACAAGATATATCCACATTTCAGCACGGACAAAGAACCCATTTGAAAGGTTTTACTTTTAGGTGCTTTTTAATTAGAGGTTCAAATACTTCAAAGCGGGCAGGTTGGATAACGGGTCAACATAGATAACCAATGTATGGTTCAAACTATCTGGGTTAGGTCCAACCCTTTCATTTCTCTCTTTCGAATTATATAGATAACTACTCTGTAAGATTAGATTACCCAAAACTTTTTACAAGTGCAGTACGATTACTTCAAATGCTAAAATAATTTCTAAATATTGATACATTGTGTGATACCATTGTGGGACAAAGATGTTTCATCATAGTTGTATTGGACTCCCAGTAAAGATAAGTCGTTCTTCATTTAGAAAAAACAATGAAATCAAATATTTTTAATTATATATATGGAAAATCAGAAAGCAAAGAAGAGAGAAAACTCAATAGTTGCAGAAGCTATATAACCAAATAAACTGCAAAGTTTACTATAGATAAATGGCATATACTACAAGAAAAGAAATGAAAAGACGAATATAATTATAGTTCGGTTTTAGTGGTAGTTTCGTTTGGGAGGGCAGCACGAGTAGCTTGCTTTTTCTTTTCTTTGTGCAGTTCTTTCAGAAGATCATCATATGGAGGATCTCCCGGTCTCCGGAAATATCTTTCTCCCATCTTAATCTCATACGCTTCCGGCTGTTCCAGTACAAACTCTTTAAACTGAACACAACAAAAGCATGGATCAAACTGTATATGGTCTAAGTTAAAATTTTGTTTTTTTTTTTTTTTTTTTTTTTTTTTTTTTTTTTTTTTTTTTTTTTTTTTTTTTTTTTTTTTTTTTTTTTTGTTTTTTTATGGTTCAGTTCCTTTTACATCTCGAGTTTCTTGTATCATATAATCATATGACTTGGTTACTTGGCCCAGATTATAAATTTTAAATATCCATCTTATATTTCATTATTACCAGCTTCGTGGAAGATCGACTAGCAACACTGAAAAATGTCATTAAAGAGCCTGAGCTAAACGCATGGAACTTGTACTTAGGTAATAACGCTTCAGCACTTTCCTGCATCATTTCTTACCCTACCACTGATATTTCATTTCTAGTTTGGCAGTTGTAAGAAAATGATTTACATTGATATAATCTGTAGAATGGCAGTCTTCTAATCTTATTATTCCGTCTGCTTTCTTCTTGTAAGAAGAGGCATATTGCTTCTATAAATATACAACGGTTTTCTCAGATATCTGACAAAATCTTGACAATGCGCATAATTATTGAGCATAACACTTATCTTTTTATTTTGTCCACCCTGAACTCGGTTCGTTGCACAGGTGACTGGGGGTACAACACTCAGAAAGAGAGGGAGGAAGCTGCAACTTATTCCAGGATTCATCTGCTTCAACTCTCTGATTTCAGCAAAAAGTTGAAATGAAGGTATCTTTGCAATCCAGGAAATTCTTACTTTCACTTCTATTTCTGGATCCATTTTGATGTATATGGAACCAATAAATTACCTTTAAAGTTCAATTCGTAATAAAAAACCTCATTTACTTCATTATTATTATTATTATTATTATTATTATTATTATAAGATTAGATGTATATAATAATATGTATGTTATTATTATTATTATTATTATTATTATTATTATTATTATTATTATTATTATTATTATTATTATTATTAATTAGTAATTATATTATTATTATTATTATTATTATTATTATTATTATTATTATTATTATTATTATTATTATTATTATTATTATTATTATTATTATTATTATTATTATTATTATTATTATTATTATTATTATTATTATTATTATTATTATTATTATTATTATTATTATTATTATTATTATTATTATTATTATTATTATTATTATTATTATTATTATTATTATTATTATTATTATTATTATTATTATTATTATTATTATTATTATTATTATTATTATTATTATTATTATTATTATTATTATTATTATTATTATTATTATTATTATTATTATTATTATTATTATTATTATTATTATTATTATTATTATTATTATTATTATTATTATTATTATTATTATTATTATTATTATTATTATTATTATTATTATTATTATTATTATTATTATTATTATTATTATTATTATTATTATTATTATTATTATTATTATTATTATTATTATTATTATTATTATTATTATTATTATTATTATTATTATTATTATTATTATTATTATTATTATTATTATTATTATTATTATTATTATTATTATTATTATTATTATTATTATTATTATTATTATTATTATTATTATTATTATTATTATTATTATTATTATTATTATTATTATTATTATTATTATTATTATTATTATTATTATTATTATTATTATTATTATTATTATTATTATTATTATTATTATTATTATTATTATTATTATTATTATTATTATTATTATTATTATTATTATTATTATTATTATTATTATTATTATTATTATTATTATTATTATTATTATTATTATTATTATTATTATTATTATTATTATTATTATTATTATTATTATTATTATTATTATTATTATTATTATTATTATTATTATTATTATTATTATTATTATTATTATTATTATTATTATTATTATTATTATTATTATTATTATTATTATTATTATTATTATTATTATTATTATTATTATTATTATTATTATTATTATTATTATTATTATTATTATTATTATTATTATTATTATTATTATTATTATTATTATTATTATTATTATTATTATTATTATTATTATTATTATTATTATTATTATTATTATTATTATTATTATTATTATTATTATTATTATTATTATTATTATTATTATTATTATTATTATTATTATTATTATTATTATTATTATTATTATTATTATTATTATTATTATTATTATTATTATTATTATTATTATTATTATTATTATTATTATTATTATTATTATTATTATTATTATTATTATTATTATTATTATTATTATTATTATTATTATTATTATTATTATTATTATTATTATTATTATTATTATTATTATTATTATTATTATTATTATTATTATTATTATTATTATTATTATTATTATTATTATTATTATTATTATTATTATTATTATTATTATTATTATTATTATTATTATTATTATTATTATTATTATTATTATTATTATTATTATTATTATTATTATTATTATTATTATTATTATTATTATTATTATTATTATTATTATTATTATTATTATTATTATTATTATTATTATTATTATTATTATTATTATTATTATTATTATTATTATTATTATTATTATTATTATTATTATTATTATTATTATTATTATTATTATTATTATTATTATTATTATTATTATTATTATTATTATTATTATTATTATTATTATTATTATTATTATTATTATTATTATTATTATTATTATTATTATTATTATTATTATTATTATTATTATTATTATTATTATTATTATTATTATTATTATTATTATTATTATTATTATTATTATTATTATTATTATTATTATTATTATTATTATTATTATTATTATTATTATTATTATTATTATTATTATTATTATTATTATTATTATTATTATTATTATTATTATTATTATTATTATTATTATTATTATTATTATTATTATTATTATTATTATTATTATTATTATTATTATTATTATTATTATTATTATTATTATTATTATTATTATTATTATTATTATTATTATTATTATTATTATTATTATTATTATTATTATTATTATTATTATTATTATTATTATTATTATTATTATTATTATTATTATTATTATTATTATTATTATTATTATTATTATTATTATTATTATTATTATTATTATTATTATTATTATTATTATTATTATTATTATTATTATTATTATTATTATTATTATTATTATTATTATTATTGTTGTTATTGTTATTATTATTATTATTATTATTATTATTATTATTATTATTATTATTATTATTATTATTATTATTATTATTATCCCCCTTCTTTTATTATTATTATTATTATTATTATTATTATTATTATTATTATTATTATTATTATTATTATTATTATTATTATTAATGAAATTTTAACTATCATTATTATTAAAATTTGAACTATAGAAGACAAATAAATGTAACTAATGTTACAAAAGTACTTTTTTTATGCCAAACATTTGATGGATTTTTTTTTCTTTTTGATTATATCTTTTTTTTTTCCCGAGTAGATCTAAAAACCCATCTTTGTTTGTTTTGTGTAGATCTAAAAACTATCATGCAACATGGCCGAAGATTTGAGGTATTTCTTGTCAATCCACGCTGGAAGAAGTAACAAAACATATCTTTGTTGATGTATATTCTTACTAACTTTTCTTTCTATTTCTACTATTTTTTGTGATATTTAACTTGGATTTATATAATTATGCAATGTTTAGTAGAAATTACGTCTCTATTAGAGGGAAAGACCGAGACTTTGATTTGTGGATATATAGAGACGACTTTGTTTTGTGGATAAGTATATGATCACATAATGTAGAAAATGCTGGTAGAATTGCGATGCACCATTTAATCACTCGACGAAAAGTGATTAAATATCAACATCTACTAAAGCTGATAGGAGCATACATGGAGGAAGTTTGTTCTGTTTGGATTATCCAACCATTTTGTTAACCACTCACAAAATGTTTAGCTAAAAAAAAAAAGGGAAAACCCATAACTACTGGCTAATAGCTGAAATGGCATCAGTTTTTCTACCTAAATTACAAAAGATATCAAATAATAAATAAGTTACTCAAGATGATGAGTTGTAACTATTGCGATACGTTCACTCATAGCCATACAAGAAATTTTCCACTATATTTTAATTTTGATGGAATCTTAAGTGAAGCACATATTGAACTATTAGCCTATATAATTATGCAATGTTTAGTAGAAATTACGTCTCTATTAGAGGGAAAGACCGAGACTTTGATTTGTGGATATATAGAGACGACTTTGTTTTGTGGATAAGTATATGATCACATAATGTAGAAAATGCTGGTAGAATTGCGATGCACCATTTAATCACTCGACGAAAAGTGATTAAATATCAAATAATAAATAAGTTACTCAAGATGATGAGTTGTAAGTATTGCGATACGTTCACTCATAGCCATACAAGAAATTTTCCACTATATTTTAATTTTGATGGAATCTTAAGTGAAGCACATATTGAACTATTAGCCTATATAATTATGTAATGTTTTAAGTCATGATAACATATGAGAGTTATAGTTTTACAAAAAGTTAGAAATGATCAAACCGACCTTTCGAATACGGAAAATGTGTTCTATAATCCATACATGATACGACAATACTTTGTAAATGATCAGGCCATACTCTAACCTTTTCTCTAAAAATAGATTATTTCTAAATTAAAATAAAAAACACAACATTTTCTAAGTAACAATTACTCATTATATGACATTACTAATTCCATTTTTCTAACAGCATTAATTCTATCCTATTACTTATGATATATTGTATTTTCTGTTTTTAAATCGATAGGTTCAGTGTGCAGAGATTCATTTTGTTTGTTGAAATGTATGAGTTTTTCTTTTTTTTTGAGTAAATTACAAATTTGGTCCCTGTCGTGGGTCAAAAATTACCGTTTTCGTCCCTGTGCTAATGAAAAGACTAAAATACCCATCACGTGCAGATCACGTGATGGGTGTTTAACGTCCGTTTAGAGAATTGGACCAAAAGCGTTGACGGACCAAAGTTTTTTGGACCAAAACGGTAATATATGAAAGGTAGGGACGAAAACGGTAATTTTTGACCCACGACAGGGACCAAATTTGTAATTTACTCTTTATTTTTTTAACACCAAACCTTAGCTTTACTCCAAACTCAGTCCATCTACTTAGACGAAGTTCAACACGGAACACTTCACGAGATTTGAACCTGTATCTCTACAAAAGGGAAAACCCATAACTACTGGCTAATAGCTGAAATGGCATCAGTTTTTCTACCTAAATTACAAAAGATATCAAATAATAAATAAGTTACTCAAGATGATGAGTTGTAACTATTGCGATACGTTCACTCATAGCCATACAAGAAATTTTCCACTATATTTTAATTTTGATGGAATCTTAAGTGAAGCACATATTGAACTATTAGCCTATATAATTATGCAATGTTTAGTAGAAATTACGTCTCTATTAGAGGGAAAGACCGAGACTTTGATTTGTGGATATATAGAGACGACTTTGTTTTGTGGATAAGTATATGATCACATAATGTAGAAAATGCTGGTAGAATTGCGATGCACCATTTAATCACTCGACGAAAAGTGATTAAATATCAACATCTACTAAAGCTGATAGGAGCATACATGGAGGAAGTTTGTTCTGTTTGGATTATCCAACCATTTTGTTAACCACTCTACTAAAGCTGATAGGAGCATACATGGAGGAAGTTTGTTCTGTTTGGATTATCCAACCATTTTGTTAACCACTCACAAAATGTTTAGCTAAAAAAAAAAGTCAATTTGGTAAATAGAGATTAGGTATTACCTAACATCAGCATTTATTAAGTATATGGTTTCACTAAACCTGCTATGCGGGGCCTCGGGGGAGTTTACTCCAAGGTCTCGAGTTCGAACCTTGGTAGGTTCTCCTCGACGGTATTTTCCAATTAAGGAGGTGGTATGGTGAGAAAGGCTATTTAAGATCCGCTTAGTGCGGGACCCTTTCGTTGTGCGATTAGCACACATCATACGCGTCTGAGCAAAATGTTTAGCTAAAAAAAAAAGTCAATTTGGTAAATAGAGATTAGGTATTACCTAACATCAGCATTTATTAAGTATATTCAATGTATTTTCTACATTATAAATGTGGAGTAAATAGAGATTAGGTAACGTTCAAAAAAAAAATAGGGAAGTGATATTGGTACCACTTATTTCGATAGATGTACCACAACTGTGCATTACTGGCTTGTACAGTCAACTGTAAAACTTGTACGTTGTGGTACATACATCAAAATTTGTGGTACAAATATCATCTCCCAAAAAAATATGGATTAGGAAGCTATCGTTTATATTTTGCATTTGCGTTTTATGCTGCAGATGTTAACTTCTTCTTATTTGTATACATTACAATTTGCGAGTGACTCAATTATACATTTCACATCAGACACCCTAAGAACATCCTTTTCAAATTTAGGTAGATAAAAATTATTTTGATAAAAGAAAGTTAGAGGATAAAACACTTGGAAGAAACATTGCATGTTACAACAAGAAAATGCCAAACATTAAAAACATTTAAAAGAAAATGAAAGAAGAGGAATAACATACATAATGAACAAAGACTAGCTAAATTCAAGCGATTAAGTCATATGCTTATTTAAGTACAAGATAACTTGTTTTTTAATCATTTTTCATGTTAAAGCTTGATCGACCAAAGCTGATCCAACAACAAATTGGCTAACACCAATTCCACTTAGGAACAACAAATGACAACATTAAAACTAGCCTTTCATTAGATGTGAACTTTTTGATAATACGTAGAAGCCGTGGTTCATTAGATGTAAACTAACCTTTTTTTTTTGTTCTATTTCAAGTAATCAATGACACCTTTGGACGAGGCATTTGGGGCATATTGTCTAGTTATTACTTATTAGCTAAAAACATTTTTCATGTGATTCACCAAATAAAATTTGGATACATTATATATCTTTATCATATATAAAGTTGAAGTCCACACCTAAAAAATAGTTTAAAAAATCTGACTTGGCACAATTATAATCTTTTCATTCACTAATTTATTGTTATAAAAATCTATTTATGACATCATACATGTTATTATTAAAATTAAATAAATTAATTTAAACAAAATATCGAAAGCCATATTCGTATCTTATCTCTTTTCCAAATTTTTCTCCAAATTTTTCTAACATATTCTAATTCTAAATTAGTTATAGTTATGGATATTGTTATTACTAACTTTAAACGCCTCCAGCCGTTTTATTGACTACAAATATATCTTTATATGAATTTTTATACACAATTCCACTTCTTGATTATTTATTATTGAAGTTTAATCATTCTTTCTCCAAGCATTTTTCACGACTATAATTATTAGTTGTGTTCCTAATTTTATATTTGGTTTATTTTTAGTTATTTGGACGGGTTATTTATGGGTTTTAACAATTATAGTTTATCCTGGAACTTTTAAATCCGTAAAAAAAAAAGGAAATTGCCTCCTACCGATCATGTTGCCATGTTTAATTCGATTTAATATTGTTATCCTGTTATATTTTGGACACTTTTCTATTTGTTTGTTATTTATTTGCAATAAACTTTTACGGTACGCTATTATAAATGTTTGTTTATTATGCAGTTAGTTGTGTTGTCGTATTTTTCATATTTAACATGTACGGAGTACATTATAACTGAAATATTAATCAGTTAACTTAATACTACCCGGGTATCACCCGGGTGCTTAAGCTAGTATATATATATATATATATATATATAATATATATATATATGGCTACCACTACAAAGAGAGAAAAATAGTTTTCAACTTTTGATCTTGACCATTGAAAATAAAATTAAAAACAATCCAAGCCATTAAAATACAAAGTCAAACTAAAACTCATATAAACATGGAAAGTTGTTAATCATCATGTCAAAATATTATATTATATATAACAAAAAAAGTCTGGCTTATGAACAGTAAGCCGAGCCGTCCACAGTAACCGGCTCGGCGGCTTAGCCGATGAACAGTACCGGCTCACGATGACGTCAGCTATTTTGTCTTTTTCTGTTTTTTTTTTTTTTTTTTTTTTTTTTAACGATAGTATACTTTTAGAGTTTCTTATTTTTACCACTTAACTTTTACGTTTTATCACTTTAGTCTAACTTTTTGTAATTAACTTTAATCATCAAATCTTTTCTTCTTTTTTTTTACTTTCTTTCTCTTATTTTAACGCTTCAAACTTATTTTTACCACTTAACTTTTGTATATTTTTAACTTTAGTCCAACTTTTTTTATACAAACTTAATTATAGTTGTAACTTTCTATCTCTTATTTTAAGGCTTCTAACTTTTACCATCAAACTTTTTGTTTTAACCATCAAAAAACTTGTTTATAACAGTACTATACAACCAAAATAAAAATGAACGTAATAACCTCTTGAAAAGAAGAAGTCTATACATGGCAACCTTTGTTATAAATGTTAATTTTCAAAGTCTCAAACGCATGTAGCAAGCAGGACACAGCCATACATGCTAAATCTATTATATACATGATTGAAAGCAATTTTAAAAATTTTCATTTTTTTCCCGAACATTCAGTCGGTATGCGACATCAGAGAAACCTCATCGTATAATGGTGAAGCCTTGCACGTACCCTAGACAACGAGATGTTAACCATGGGCCGTTACAAGTATTCGGAGGAAAAAACTCCAAGACTTGTCATCCCTAAGGATCGAACTCAAGACCTTGAGTAAAACCTGAGATGCCTCTGACCAGTTGGACTAGTCATCATTGGCTAAAAATTTTCATTTAAGCTCTGTAAAAGAAAACGTAAATAATGATAATTGATACTTTAAAAATGATAGAAGATTTATTGTATGGCACTATAAAAAGCATCAAAAAAAATTTCTCATATTCATTTAACATATTTTTCACCCATCAGGACTAACTTAATATCACTCATATTCTTCCATATGATTTTATTGTATATTATTATAAATATGTTGTTATTCATGTTTTTTTATAACTTTGAAGACACTAAGCACTTCAAAAAAGACAAAAAAAAAATATGAAGTTGCATTTGACTTAAATGAAACATCAACTTGAACGACGACATCACCTTTCCAACCAATGAGAATTCTACAAAAGAAAGCGATGCTTCATTCACAATAAAGAGAAAGCGTGAGTCAAACTTGGAAGCAATGAAATCGCATGATGTTATTGATATCAAGGATTCGGTCGATGAAAAGGTAACCTTGTCTACACACGTTTAGTAAAAAATATGTTTGTGACTCTCTTCTCTCATTTTCCTTTGTAGGATGAGGTTGATGGTGATATACTGATATGCTTTTGGATGGAGTTAAGTTGGTAGAAATGACATTCCTAAGATGAATAAGCAAGTATGTATTCAAAACTATTATATACATCTAATATTGTATATACGGTTTACTTAAAAGAATGTCTAACTCTTTTTTATCTCATTTTGTTTTTACAGGATGATTTTGATTGGGATACATTTTAGATGATGATAATGCTATCCCATTTATCAAACATAAAAACATGAATCATATAAAGCTCAACGTAAATATGTTTTGCCTAATCGATGAAAACTAACCTATTATTTTTTCATGTTATTTAATAAAGTTTGTTATTTTATTATTCCACATGTTGATGATTTAAATCTTTTTATTATCAATGGATAGAAGTTTTGATGTTTTAAAATGTTAATTTCTTATATTCTCATGTTTTTTGTTTCATTTATTTTATACATTTGTTGTTTTATTTGTAGGCTCATTTAATTACAAGGACATATTTACTTAAGATTTAAATTTGTTAAACATTTAGTAAAACAAAATTGTAAAAATACGAAAAGAAAAATTCAATAACATACGTATATGTCTATATGATTATGTAACACCAAAAATATTGTACGCCTAAAGATACAATATAGTGACATACATTCATCCGAGTTGCCTAGAAGGTTTTCATAGTGAATTATTAGTTTTAGTTTGGAGTACTTTTAAAGAAAATTATCATGTAAAAGAATAAATAAATAAGAAACTAATTAGCGTTTGGAAAAAGAAAAAAAAAGTTAATAAAAAGCACACCTCTTCATTGCTACAATTTGACCATATTTAATAATAAACACGGATCGTAATAAAAATAGTTTTTAACAAAGATAGTTTTATAATATCGTAATTTAACAAACATAGATTAAAGATGTTGAAAGATGGTGATGTTATCATTTTTACAATCTTTTATATTCTAGGCACCGTATACATATCGGTAATATCTTTTATCTAAATATCTTAAGATATTAACGATATAAAACTAAATACTTATAACTAAAATTTATATGATAAAAATCCGATATAAACTCATAATTTAATAAAATGTACGATATAAAACAAAAGGAAAATATAATGTAAAAAATCAAAAAAGTGAATTTTTAAAAATAATAATATAAATTTAGGAATTATTTTTCAATTATATTATTAAAATAATTACTTGTTACTAGCACGGTACCCGCGCAATGCGACGATATTCGTGGCCGCGACGGTGTGGTGGTGAGGGACGACTGTTGGTGGTAGAGGCGACGTCGAGTGGTGTAGATAACTGATGTAAAAGTAATTCATGTAAAGGGTTAATAGAGATATTTAAAAAGATAAAAGGTTGATAGTGTAATATACAAGGTTGTAAATATCGCTTTTCGGTATCGTCTCGGTCGACCACCGATAAGCGATATATCGGGGATATATCGGATATATGATATATAGGATTTATCGGGGATATATCGGGAATATATTATCTCGGTCGACCACCGATAAGCGATATATCGGGGATATAGCGGCCGAGATAACCGAGATTTACAACCGTATAAAGGGTATTTTAGACATTTTCTCCTATGTAAATTTCAACATGAGGGCTATTCTTTTATAATATAGTATATATAATTACACAATGTAGGAATTACTTTCTATAATTAATGACTATATTTAAATTTATTAAATTAAATTTAATTTTATAAAGTAAAAAAAGATATATGACATCATCATTTTGATAATCTAAAGGTCCAAACTTCTCCATTTTGAAATTAGGGTTTTTCTTTTATATAAATTTAGAGATATTTGAATTAGTGAATAAATGAGAGAGTTAGTTTATAAAGATATAAATGGAAAATATTTTAAGGATATTTTGGGTAGATGTGGTGTGTGGGTTGAAATGTATTGAAAGTTAAGGGTATTTTTGATATTTTAAAGATAGAAAACTGAAAAAAGGGAATGATATTTTGTTTTACAAGGGAGTAAAAATAACCCGGTCAACGACCGGGTATAGATCTAGTTTTCTTGGATTATGCTAATAAGCATTAATTTCTATTCATTTTTTGTATCAAAATAATCAAAAAGAATACTAATAAACACTTATCTATACTCCTTTATAAAAATTATCACACCCCCATTTTTAGAAATAGTTACACAATAGTTACATACGGAATTACTAAATTACCCTTAATAAACACCCACTATGGAAAAAGTTTTTATAAAATACCAAATTTGCCCTTAATGAATTAATTTACACTCTAAACCTTTATTTTAATAATTAACACTTTAAACCCTTATCTTCTAAAAATTTTCACTATCACAATTATATCAACCTACACCACTTGACACCGCCACCACCACCAATAGTACCATCATCGACACCACTAGACCGCCTTCTTCACCACCGTCGCCGCATTGGGCGATACCATGCTCGTAAGTTGTTTATGAGAATAATCTCGGATTTTAGTTACAGTAAAAATATAAAGTTTTTAACTAATGCATATTGTTTATAAGAAAATTTTAACCATATCAAAGGTATTTATTGAAATTAACTTAAAAAAATAAAGTTTTGAGTGATATTAATGGATAAGTTAGACAAGGGTCTCGATGGGCTTCTATAGTCTCAAGCTTTAAAAAAATAAGTTTTAATTAGTTCAAGCTCCAACTCCAAATCTTAATCTCAACTCCAAACGTTTTTATCAAACATGTCCAATGTATTTAATTAAATCTCTCTAATAACTAAGAGAGGATATAGAATACCTATGTGGCACCTTCTTTTAAATGACATGTGAGATTTTTGCTTATTTGTCAAAACTTTGAATTTTTGTTTATTTTTGTTATTTATAATTTAATTTAATTTAATATTTCATAGTTAATATTTAATTTAATATTTAATGTTACTAATGTGTATCTAATTTTTAATGTTTAAAGGTCTACGGATTTTTTTAAATAATGGATTGATATATGTACTTCCTTTTTTTTAAGATATATACACTACGCAAAGATAAAAATATTTTATTTTTGATTTTATTTACCGTATTAATTAATATTAATAAATAATATTCAGTTATAAATTATATATTGTATTTATATTTATATTTCTAAGTCGTATATATTTTTATTTTTATTTTTATATTTATATTTATTATTGCATCCTATCGTTAGTAACCAGTTTTGCATGTATATACTAATTATGTGACTACATTATTAATTAAATTATCTTTAATGTCTTCTATAATCACTATATTTTGGAATAAGTTTTTTTTTAATTATATTATACATCTTAGTCCGAGTTGTTTACATTATTATGCGTACAATGATGTTTATATAATTTAAACTTTGTCTTTTAATAATCCAATGAAAATCGTTGGTTTTCAAATGGGTTGTTTATTACATTATATTTAATAATAGATCATAAAGAAGATTTTTTATGATTCATTTATAATAAATGTTATATTTCATTAGTTATGTCTTAACATATTTAACATATATTAGATATTGATATATCATAATCTTATTATTTACATTAGTTTTAATCGACAGTTTGTCTTATATTATTATAAATAAATTATTTTATATATAATGTCAGTCAGTCTCATGTATCGCATGGGTTTAATCTAGTTATTCTTATAAACAACATATAAGATTGGACTTAGCGTTTTTAACAAATATTAGAGTAATTTGAGGTAAAAATCGGATGAATTTATATGTACAAAATACAATATACCAAAACAAAAATCTTTCACATTTTATGAATTACTAAAGAGGTATAAGGATGGGTGTGAGACTCATATCATTATGTATCAGTTTTAGAACAGACGTTACATGTCTAGAAAATCACTAAAACATGATACTGTTACATATGAATTGATATTGATGCAGTATTTTCTCATGTCAACCAACGTTTCGTAGAAGAGTTGGCTACCAGCTGCCACTTTCTGGGAGCAACCTGGGTTCGAATCTTGCCAGAGGCATAATTGAATTTAAGTGGTTGACTTACCTTGACACTATCCTTGCTGGGGTTATGTGGGTACCAATTCGGTACATGGATCAAGCGGTTCCCATCAATCTACCGTTTTTTTTTCAGTATTTTCTCATGTCTTCGTTATTTTTTCAATATTGATCCTAAAAAATCACCAAAAATGAATACTAATCGTGATCCTACTTGAAATTCGTTATTGATTTTCGATATCATGATCAGGACGGAAACATGACTTGAAAAATTAACAAAACCCCATAATATAATTTACTATTTTACTCCGTACTACGGGATACAATAATTTAGGTTGAGACCAATAATGAAGATTCATCGCTTGTGAAGGTGATGGCTTCGTAAAATTTTGTATTTATTTGTCTTGGGAATCAAAATCTTTCACTAACTTTTCGTTTGTTGGATCGGCGTTTTAATTATTTTAATCATAATTATGGAATTCAAATTACAATTTAGTTTTTTTTTTTTAAAAAAATAACTTTTATTAATAAATCGCCAACTCGCTTAAGATAAGGAGTGGCCACCAATATACAACCAATAATTACAATAATTTACAATTACATAGAGACATTAAAAGAGTTCCAATCTTCCCAATTGAGTTGGCAATTGGACGTCTTGTTCTTGAACCATAAGAAGCTAGCCGCCTTTACGTCTTGAATTTTTTTTTCAATTCTAACTGCCTCGCCCTCAAATCTCTTCACGTTCCTTGCCCTCCATAAGCACCGACAAGTTACAAATACAATGCCTTTGAATATTTTCCTACTCTTTTTCACTAAGCCAACATGCTTATCAATTTCGAACAAATCCTTGATTGAGAAAAAGAAAAGGGGACGAACCTTACACCATAAACCCACTCTGTACTAGATTGCCATAGCTGTATCACAACTACAAAGAATGTGTTCAGTTGTCTCGTCAATATCCTCAAATAATCCGCAAATCATATTATCACTTTCACAATTCCTAGCTTTGAGAGACACCATTGTAGGCAGCCGGTCCAAAAAAACTCCCCACATGAACACATTACACTTTTTGGCAACCCACTTCGACCATTTGAACACAAACCTATCATTATAGTACAATTTAGTTGGTTGAAATATATTTTGTTATTGAAGTTCCTTTTATCAAATTATATGCACTTGTTTGTTAACATGGTATTGAAAATTCAATAAAGTTTTTATGGTCAAGAGATCAGAACAACTTTAAAGTTGTATATTAATTCCATATCCAAAATTTATAAATAGTTATAATTATACACTATACAAACAACTTAATATATATTTTTGATAAAATAAAATAAATAAAAAGAGACGAACTAATTGACTTGATTATTGCTTCTCTTCTACAGTATTTGTTGTTATTTTGACATTTTACATATGGACCCATCCGGAGTGCTTGGCTTGAGCCGGCGTTTTAAAATTGACAAAAGATAAAGGGCATTTTATACTTTTGAAAAAACGAGGATTATGTTGGTTTGTTGCCCTCGACTTCCATTTACGATACCCACATAATTTTAACATTGCTATATGTTCCATTTTACAGCATAATTATATAAATTTACCCTCATTATAAACATCAATTAGTGTTGTTGCTACTTGCTAGAACTTCTTTTCATTTACGACAACATCCACCTCTGAAAGCATCTATATATTGTCATTGCATATAGAGATGGAGCCATAAATTTATTTACGAGGGAGCAATTTTAAAAGTTGTTTGTCATACTTATAAGAGTCGTATTCGAGAATGTAAAAAAAAATTGAGGCCTAACTCGAGAATAAAAAATGGACCCTCGAAAATATATATTTTATTAAATAATTAGTTTGTATATATATCTTTTTTATGTAACTATAATGATTAATATAATTATTTGTTTGTGATAAATATATGTAACTAGTCTTCAGCCCTGTCCGATGGACGGATAATCTCAATATATATATATAGGGGTTGGTTATTGTAAAACAAGTATTAAAGTAAAACAAATAGGACAAGATCTTGACCCTTAGATCATGGTTAAGTTGATGCACGAAGATTCACAAAGCAATTGCTGCACGAGAATTTTCATGATGCACGGTGATTTTCAGTGAAGAGAAACCTATTGTTTTATTTGTTTTACTTTAATACTTGTTTTATTTTACCTAAAACCTATATATATATATATATCAAAATTAATATCAAAATAATAAATAACAAAACAGGTGAAAAATAACAAAACATGAACAAAACAAATTTAAAATAATAAACCCTTTAGTAATAGAAGAATAAAGCCATAATCAAACTACAATTGACAACAAACTAAATTAAAAGAGATGAAAAATAACAATAACATAACAATTTAATATCAAATAATAAACAAACACGAACAAAATACCAAAAATAAAATTAAAGTGTATTTTTTTTTGTTAAGAAATTTACTGAACTTAATTGATTTGTTTATTAAAGATAGGAAAAAGATGAATAATATGAATGAGAATGATTAATAAAATTTAGGTTGTATATATAATAATTTATTGGGAGAGTTTTAAGGATATTATATATCTTTAAAATTTAAAAAGATTTATTTTGATAGAAAAAGATTTATGATAGAGTTTTAAATATAATATTATTTAAGAAGTAATAAAAAATAAAAATAAAATCTAGAAAAAAAGGAGAGAGCTAGATTAATTAGAAGGGGGAATTAGGCTCAAGTAGGGGGATTAGGGGTGTCAAGTGTACCCTCAACCTACTCTTTTAGTTATAATATAGATAATTTAAAAATAATGTTTCCACAAACAGCTACATTATTAATGTATTACAAAATTTACATATCTAAACAATAAAAAAAAGTTTTTTCTTTAACCTTTATTCATTTTTTTGGTTATTAAAAATCAAAACATCTCAAGTTTTTTATTATCTCAATACAGAGATCTATCTCAAAATTAATGATTCGATTACCAATGACTTTCAAATAATAAGCTTATGACAACGAAGGTAACATTTGTATGAATTTCATATTGATTTTTTCTTATGTTTATAAAAAATTATAAATATACCATTTAAATTTAAAAAACTACATTGTACCAACATTGGAGTAAGGACAATTGACTCCACTGCCCTCAAGGTATATCCGTCCTTGATTGCATACATTCTAAGTTTGTAACTCGCCTTTCTTTCTTTCTTGAGTAAATTACACTTTTCGTCCCTAAACTTGACACGTTTTTCACTTTTCGTCCCTAAAGTTTAAAAATTACAATTTTGACCTTAAACTTGACAGAATTTTGCAATCGACGTCCTTTGGCCATACGGCGTTAAGTTTCAGCCCTTAAGTCCCACACGTGCAAAACACGTGAGGGACTAAAAGTGCAAAAGGTGACTAGTTCAGGGACGAAAACTGAAATTTACATTATATATTGTCATCATCTTCATCTTCTCCGGCTGAGTGGCCGAAAAATTCACCGGAAAACTTAAAATGCCGATATCTCACTCGTTTCTTCGAATTAGACCACGAAACCACCACCAAACTTCTCAAAATTAATTTCCGCACGAATCCTAACCAAAAGATTTCAGATTCAACACTTGCTGGAAAACTCAAAATACCGTGGTCACAAAAACCGAGCGTAATAGAGTAACCGCCCTCCAATTAGATAAAACCGAGGTCTTCCATAACGAGAGTCGTGCCTCCACTAAATCAAATACTGGTTTCAAACTCTTGAATAAATACCTTAAGACCCAAATACGTGAAAGGAAAAGTATGACTTACAATGTAGTTTATCCGCTAACTCAGAAATTTCGGGTCATCAACACTGTTTCCATAAAGATTAGACTTGTAGAAATTGATTTTTAACCCCATAATAGAAAGAAGACTCTCATAAGTCTAGTGATACACTCCACATTGGATTTAGATCAAGCAACAAATCGTCATGGTTTCATGTTACTGATCTTTTGTCTCAAATCGATCTGGAAATCACAAGGTTTTATTCGCGATAGAATTCTGAGCATGTTGATGTGATGATTTCTTCATTTCGTTGAGTTTGGTCGGCAGTTCGTTTTCCGGTGAGATTTTGAGTTTTCCGGCAAGTGTTGAATCTAAAATCTTTTGGTTAGGATTCGTGCGGAAATTAATTTTGAGAAGTTTGGTGGTGGTTTCGTGGTCTAATTCGAAGAAACGAGTGAGATATCGGCATTTTAAGTTTTCCGGCGAATTTTCCGACCACTCAGCCGGAGAAGATGAAGATGATGACAATATATAATGTAAATTTCAGTTTTCGTCCCTGAACTAGTCACCTTTTGCACTTTTAGTCCCTCACATGTTTTGCACGTGTGGGACTTAACGGCTGAAAATTAACGCCGTATGGCCAAAGGACGTCAATTGCAAAATTCTGCCAAGTTTAATGTCAAAATTGTAATTTTTAAACTTTAGGGACGAAAAGTAAAAAACGTGTCAAGTTTAGGGACGAAAAGTGTAATTTACTCTTCTTTATTTATTTCTTTCTCGTCACTTCCCTCTCCCTCGTAACCAGTCTAAGTGAGTCTCAGGAATAATTTGGAAAATAATTGCATAGTATATCTTGGTAATGCATGTGTTGATTAGGAATAAAGAGAAGGATGTCGTTTTATTTGCTAATAATACTGTTAGGGTATAACTTTTATGAGTTTTTGAGAGTTCGAGGCTATGGTTTTTATTACTACATATCGGGCATGTTTGGCAGGAGCTTCCAAGAGCTTTTTGAAAGTTTAGCTTTTAACTTCGAACAAAAAGTTCATATTGTGTTAAAAGCTTTGTTTATATGCAACTAGCTTTAGCTTTTATTTGAAATAAAAATCTCTAAAATAAAACGCTACTTCAAGTAGCGTTTCAGGAGCTTTAGCTTTTCGATAAAGCTTTTGATATTTAAAAGTTACACAAATACGTTTTGAAGTTGCAGAGCTACAGCTACCATACCAAACACTTTAAAAAAATAAAAGTTCTAACTAACATTTTACTTAAAAGCTATAGTTACAACTCCAATTAAAAGCTACAGTTACTTTTGCCAAATATACCCATCATATGTTTTGTTTGGAATGTAAAAGTTTAAGAGCTATAAAAAAGGAAATAAGTTCTTAAAATCGTACTTTTTGAATCAGTTTTTGAAACTTTTTGATAAGCTTTTGACACTAAAAAAATATTCTTTTTCACAAATTAAATTACTTATGTACCCCTTACATAATTGTTTATTAAAAAACTTTAATTTCTGTTATTTTGGCAAAATAATACTTTATTTTAACATTCGATTCGATGATAGAGCTACTTATCACCAATGGTCCTTACATTCATTTTAAGACGGATGTCACCACCGAAATTACAGAGAAACCCTCTAATAGTCCGTCAAATGACACTACAACTTAATTAGTGGTAAACATTCGTCCACCACTCCACCTCATACTCGAACCAGGTCTTTTCGGACTAAACGTTCGCTGAGAGATTTGACAGTTAATTATTGACTCTGTATACTAGCCAGAACTAATGTTGCCAATTATATAAAGAAACGTTTTCTTTTACATACTATTAGTTCTATATACAAGTATAATAATGTATAAGTTTTCAGGTTTTATAAAAACAAATGAAATTGTTATTGGAAATATGGAAAACAAACATCAATTTTAGTTTTGATTACGTACACGTGATCATCAAAACACACAAACAAAAGTACACCAGATTCTACCAATCGAATCATTGAATTTAACCACAATATTAGACACCACTGGGTCCAAGCAACTGGGCTATAACTTTCATCTTTTGAAATTTGGCGTTGAACAATCATCGCTTTTATTTCAACGCACTTCCTATCGTGCGTAGTCACACTAGTACAAAAAAAGAAGATAGAGACAGGTTAAAATGACTATAGAGACCAGTTTAACAACCGGTCTCTATGACTACTGGTTAGTCTAATAACCGGTCTCTATACTAAGAATAGAGACCGGTTTCATTCTAACTAAGTGGTCTCTATTCTTTATTCCCGCTTATATAAAATCTTCCGTCAAACCTATAGAGACCAGTTTTTTATAATCCAACCGGTCTCTATTATTTTTATTTTATTAAAAAAATGAGCTGCTGCTCATCAAAACCTGCCCTGCTCCTACTATATTATACCAAAATGTTACCAAAACACTCCAAAGCGAGACCTCCCTCAAATCTCTACATTCATACCAAAACTATTCAATACAAAAGCAAAACCTATTATATATACGCTCTAAACATTCATAAAAAGAGCCAAAACAAACCTGGTGCACAATAAATACTAAAACCAAACTACTAGTAACAAAAATTTAAGTTGCTTGTTGCACAATAATCAAATCCAAACTCTAGTACCTGGTACACAATGAAAGTAATGCTCAATCAAACTAGTACGAAATCAAACCACTAAATGGAATATAAAAACTAAATATCTTCCAAAAACTAAACAAGGTTAAAGTTCCTAAAGTCATATGAAATTCCTAATAATAAAATCAAAATTCGATGCATAGTCCATACTTTAGTCTTTTGGAATCGAAATTGTACTTGTCCAAAAACGAACCATAGCATCTAATTTTGAGTGCTCGTGGTCTTGTATTATTCCAAGGTATCTACAAATAAATAAATAAAAGAAAAAAGTTTAACATTATTACTTATATATATATACAAATAGAAAGAACACAAATTGAAAGAACCAAATTAGATAATACAATACATATGAAATTACTTACAAAATCCGGAAAAGCATAATGTTGAATCTTCACAAAATCATATATCCAACGCATCACATAGTAACCACATTCCCAATCGACTCTTTTAGTTGGACCTAAATTTTAGTAACAATTATATATATAATAAACATCCAACATACAAATGATTGTACATATATGTCCAAAACCCGGCCCATCATCACCGATTATAATTATAAAAAGATAAAAGTTTACCTCGGGGAAGATCCAACGGAAACCGGAAAAATGCCTAAAATAATATAAAAAATAAGTTTAACATTATTACTTATATATATATATATATATATATATATAAGAATTAATTTAATATATACATATACAAAGATTAAATTGAAATGAAAGATATTATATATATATATATATATATATATATATATATATATATATATATATATATATATATATATATATATATATATATATATATATATATATATATATATATATATATATATATATATATATATATATATATATATATATATATATATATATATATATATATATATATATATATATATATATATATATATATATATATATATATATATATATATATATATATATATATATATATATATATAAATCATATATCCAACGCATCACATAGTAACCACATTCCCAATCGACTCTTTTAGTTGGACCTAAATTTTAGTAACAATTATATATATAATAAACATCCAACATACAAATGATTGTACATATATGTCCAAAACCCGGCCCATCATCACCGATTATAATTATAAAAAGATAAAAGTTTACCTCGGGGAAGATCCAACGGAAACCGGAAAAATGCCTAAAATAATATAAAAAATAATGTCGTGTTAATACTTTGTCAAACAAAACAATTGTAAATTATATACAAATATAACAAACGAAAAATGCCTAAAATAATATAAAAAATAATGTCGTGTTAATACTTTGTCAAACAAAACAATTGTAAATTATATACAAATATAACAAACGAAAAATGCCTAAAATAATATAAAAAATAATGTCGTGTTAATACTTTGTCAAACAAAACAATTGTATATTATATACAAATAGAAAGAACACAAATTGAAAGAACCAAATTAGATAATACAATACATATGAAATTACTTACAAAATCCGGAAAAGCATAATGTTGAATCTTCACAAAATCATATATCCAACGCATCACATAGTAACCACATTCCCAATCGACTCTTTTAGTTGGACCTAAATTTTAGTAACAATTATATATATAATAAACATCCAACATACAAATGATTGTACATATATGTCCAAAACCCGGCCCATCATCACCGATTATAATTATAAAAAGATAAAAGTTTACCTCGGGGAAGATCCAACGGAAACCGGAAAAATGCCTAAAATAATATAAAAAATAATGTCGTGTTAATACTTTGTCAAACAAAACAATTGTAAATTATATACAAATATAACATAACAAACTATTAATATAATATGGTGCATACCCTTGATGATTGATGTGTGAAATCGAGTTTAAAAATTAAAACAAGAAATACCCTAAAACTGACTACTACACACTTGCGGGCAGTGGACCCGTTCGTATATAATATAGCTAGAAGGTAAGTCTAGGATCGAACACGGGGAATGGTGTTGAAATAGTTGTCAGCTAAAGTGGTTTTGGAATAAGGATGGAACCGTAGCCGAATTGCTACCTCACCTTGACAATATGAAATTAAAGAAATTGAAAGAAAACATATTGTACCAATGATCGTTGAATATAAATTGCAAGACAGAAGATTAGATACGATCTAGATGGATGTTCTTGAATCTTCAATGAATCAAATGATGAAATCTGCGATGATCCGTCAAAGACTCGTGGTAGAACAGCTCTAGAAAGAAAAACTTGGATCCTGGACAAATAGGGTTTTTTTTCTCTTTATATACCTCCCCCAAATCTGATGCAAAGAGGCTGTAGCCCTGATCTCCCCGTGCACTCACTGCGCCGCAGTGGGCATGGTGCGCTCCCACTGCGGCGCAGTGAAAAGTCCCTGGAATTCTGATCATAAGGTGACTGCGATGCAGTGGGGAATGAGTCTTCCCACTGCGGCGCAGTGCTAAACCACTGGAAATTATTTTATTCTTCTCGACCTTTGACTGCGGCGCAGTGGGTCAAGTACACTCCCAATGCGGCGCAGTGCTAAACCTCTGGAATCTTTGTGGCCTTCACTCCAGTGACTGCGGCGCAGTGGGGCATCATCCCTCCCACTGCGGCGCAGTCAAATCTTGCTGAAATCTTTGATTTTCTTTATCAACATCACTCGAACACTCGGATCAACATCTTGGCCTAAGGTCGTCAGAAAATGTACGCACAACCTGCTAAGAACCTGAAAGCACTAACAAACACCATAAATGCGCCAAATGCATACAATATCGACTCAAAACACATACGAAAAAGGCCAATAATGAAGTGGGCGATCTATATAAACTGGTCACATCAATGATACAGCAATATCTAATTAAGTATGTTAGATTGGAATAACACTTCTATTAGATAATTTCCAGGCACCATTGGCTGCTTTTCACACATTGGAGCATTAACCGCAAACGGGTTTAATAAAGCACATGCATTTTGCTCCAACTCTGTATCAACACTGTTATGTAAAGCCCTGAGTAAGAAAAAGACAATATATTATAATGTAAACTAATACAAAACAGTCATTTCGATAATAATAATAAGTTAAGACATTATTATACTTACGATATAAAGAGTGCTAAAATAGTCATCTCAAGTTCTAGTTTTGTGAGCAAAGCCATAACCTCTGTAAGAGTGACATTTATAGACATAGGGGCAAGCAATGAAAAAGTCTCGGGTCGAATATGATGAGACAACATGAGTCCAGGACATGACGAATTCTGCTCATCCACCAAAAATATGTGGTGATGATGGCACTGGTACTTCATCTTCTTCCTCGAATCCAGAAGAAGCCTATAATGTGTTACGTGGTCAGACAAAGTATTCAAAAAATAGTCTCAAATGGGGACAATCCGAAGTTAACCTACTATAGGTTAACTTCGGACGGGTATAACCTAAGACATACGGTGTGGACCCATATGAATGCATGTCATGATAAATAAACTAACGTAAATAATTAATTACTCATAAGTTATATAGATTATGAGAAATATACCTCTTGCATATACGTTAACAAATCATTAGCTATATACTGCAACAATCTTTAAATGAGCCTATAAATTCAAAATACCACCTAATTAAAATAAAATGACAGTTTTGTCATACAATACATGAGATATTGTTAAAAATTTATATATATGATTGATATAATAAAATTTTAAAAATTATGTAAAGATGTTTAATTTAAGTATATAAATTTATTTATTTTTTTCAACCGAGCATATTATAAGGAAGAAGGGAATGAACACGTTTTGAAGGAGTTAATGTATAAGAATAGAGACCGGTCAGTTACAAATAAATTGGTCTCTATTCTTTTTTAACAAAAAAGACGTCACTAGATTGGATGAGAGGTAAGTTGATGCATATTATACAAAGAATAGAGACCAGTTGAGTATAAAACAACAGGTCTTAAAGAATAGAGACCACTTGTTTTATACTCATCCGGTCTCTATTCTTTTTTCAACCGGTCTCTATTCTTATCTAACTATAGAGACCGGTTGTGTAAGTTTAGAGACCATTGTTTTAGAAAACAACCGGTCTCTATTTCCCAAATTTGTAGTAGTCACTTTCTTAGAAACGGCTTAATTAGATTATATCTTTACTTCTATATAATAGAGGAGCCATTTTTCTAAATCTCAAATTACAACTTTGAACTACCTAAATTACCCTTCTTCTTTATTCACTAATTTAAACATCTCTACCTAATATACCTATAATACCCTTAAATCTCAACCACTCATTTTCTCCTCTCTCCTCAAATCTCAACCACTCATTTTTCTCTCTCCTCCATAAATCATTTTATTCTCTAATTCATTCAAAATCTTTTATCTCAAAAACCGTATATCGATAAATTATAAAAATTATATGGGTGTTCTTAAAATTTCATGTTCTTTCATTAGAGATGTCATTCGATATACTTTCGACGAATTTTTAAATCCGAGGGCGGAGTCCGTACGGCTAAGGCATTTGGCTATCACACTCTATGACCTATCACCTCCTATGACCTATCACCTCCACCATCTCACCGCCGCAATGCGCGAGTACTTTCTCTTACTTTATAAAGCATTTACTTTTTCCATTTTTTCAACTTTAAGTAGTTGAAAACCCCAAAATACTCCTGTCACTTATTCATAATACCCTTAGAAGAAATCTCAACCACTCAATTTTTCTCTCTCTCCTCAAATCTTAACCACTCATTTTTCTCTCTCCTCCATAAATCATTTTATTCCTCTAATTCATTCAAAATCTTTTATCTCAAAAATCGTACATCGATAAATTATAAAAATTATATGAGTGCTCTTAAAATTTCATGTTCTTTCATTAGAGATGTCATTCGATATACTTTCGACGAATTTTTACGGCTAAGGCATTTGGCTATCACACTCTATGACCTATCACTTCCTATGACCTATCACACTCTATGACCTATCACCCCCACCATCCCACCGCCGCAACGCGCGAGTACTTTCTCTCGTATTATAAAAGTAAAAACATCATGATTAAACCATTCAAATTGTTGATTAAATTTTTTATCTATATATCCCCTAAAATACTTTTCTGTAACCCCACAAGTGTCATCGGCAAAATGTCCAAACCTGAGAATATTCACATATATGTTCCCTTTTTGTAACAAAACCAAAACTTCAAGGATCAAAATTGAACATTACACTGCTTATAATAACTACACTTTTTTTTTCTTGCAATCTGCACTCCACACCTCTCATCCTATTACACAATACTGTTAGTAAATCCACCAAAAATGGCAGCATTAGCAAAGCTTCTTATAAAAAGAAGAAACTTGTTCATCTCCGGCCAGAATTTGAGCGGAGCAAAGTTTTATACGTCTCAACCGTTGCCGGAATCTTCATTTGCTCAAAGACTAAGAGATCTGCCTAAAGATCTCCCTGGTACCAATATAAGAAAAGATGCATCTCAGGTCATTTTCTAGCTATATATCTTGTTACTATATATCATTTTGTGTATTATATTGA
This sequence comes from Erigeron breviscapus, assembly GCA_034093135.1. Lineage (NCBI taxonomy): Eukaryota > Viridiplantae > Streptophyta > Magnoliopsida > Asterales > Asteraceae > Erigeron > Erigeron breviscapus. The sequence continues at coordinate 25,744,443 of CM067167.1, forward strand.
ATTAATATCCATATACATATATCAATCTATGTATATATATATATTGAAACAGTCTACACTACACTATTTATACTAATAATATTATTATTAAGAATATGATTAATTGAACCCGGACAACATAGTTATAAAGTAAAGCTGATTGGTTGGGTGTGCTTAATTAATCGGGATAACTTAGATGATGTTAGATGATGTTAACATCATCTACATCATCTAAGTTAGATAGATAATGTTGCTCTCACAAACCATAAAATTCATGAGGTGCTTTTTGACATATATAAAAATTGATGTGAATGAATATGTGAGGGAACATCATCTAAGTTAGATGATGTTAACATCATATATCATTTTCCCTTAATCAATAGTATATAATTGGACTATTGCAGCACGTTCTTATTATTTTTTTTTGTGTGTATACTGTAAGTCTGTAATTTGAAGTTGGAACACTTGGTTTAATAAAAAATTTAACTTATAGTGTTTTAGTTTTGTGATAATAGTAATTATTTGTAATAAATTTATTTACCACCACTAAAAATCTACACTATTATTTGCTTATATGTCAAGATAAGTCATTTATGCTAAAAAGTTTGAGATTAAAATAAGAGAATCCTACTTTTATTAAGTGATCCACTAGCTAGAGTGCATGTTTCTTTACCGTATAAAAAAGAACAAGAAAGTCATGCAATCTAGTCATCAATTGATCGAATGGTTTATAACGTTACCTTAATAATTCTTTGTTTCTTTAGTTCAATTGTTTTTCATCCTAATTAATACGAACACAATCAAAGAAGTTAAATACGAGTAATATCAGCACTTTTAAATTGACTCTCCAACGGATAAATGCATACCAATAACATCTCTTACATATATACCTTATAAAAATTAGAGTTAATTACATTTTTCGTCCCTGTGGTTTGCCCCACTTTCAAGGATCATTCCTGAGTATACGAAATTACGTCTTTCATCCCTAAGTATGGAACTCCGTTAACATATTTGGTCCACGACCCAAACGGACGTTAAAAAAGGGGTCACATGACTGGCACACCGAGGGTATAATGGTCAGTTCGCTTTTTCAGGGACCAAAAGTGTAAAACATATATATATATAAATAACCATCATAATCTTCTTCTTCATAAAAACCCCCAAACAACTATTCATCTTCCCCTACCTCTCTCCCTCTCTTCCAACCGCCGGCCACCCCCCCTGCAGCATCACCACCTTCTGCCGCCACCTTTTCCACCAGAAAAAGAATCCGGCGGCCACCCCCATCAACACCTAAGGCTCCTCTTCAACCCTAAACACCAAATATCTCCTCACCACCACTGCTTCGCCGCTCCTGCTGCTGCTCCGCCGCCTGCCGCCGCCGCTGCTGCTTCTCCGACGTCCAGGAAGGTAAGAAACTCGAGTAAGGATCTCCTGAAACAAACCCACTACTTCTTTCTCCCTAATGTCTCTTTGTTTCTCTCTTCCTTTTTTTTCCGGTCGCAGCCCCTCACCACCGCGCCACCACCACTACATATATAAAAGATCAATTTTCACCATACCCATTCGAAATATCCTTGAATACCATTTGGGTTTTCGTTAATTTTAAGCTATTTGAGCTTCAAAAAAATCAATTTTTTTAACAGTAATTATCAAAAAATCAATTTTTTTAACAGTAATTATCAAAAAATCAAAAATTTTTAACAGTAATTATCAAAAATCAATTTCGTCCGGGATAAATCTGCGTGCAATTGCTTTTTACTCACTTCTTGCTCATATTTCTCAGCTAATCAAAGGACTGAGTGCCACACTTTGAGTTGTTGAAGCAGTCAAAGATAAACAGGGCATTGGTGTATGACCTTTTTACTAATTAAGCACTACAAATTTATCTTGGAATAGTTTCTCGTATCTTGTGTTTGTTGGATTCCAGTAAATCGACTCTGATGGTTCTTTCCATCAGGCTGTAAACTGTTTCATGGTTATTAAGTTTGAGCAGAACTCTATATAATGACACTTTTATTTTACCACTTTTTTTATTTACCATATGGCTGTTTCATTGTTTGCTCTGCTAGATTGTTCAGCTTGTTAGTTGGCTCATTCGTATTAGTGAGTGTAAATTGTCTGCTTGGTATGTGTTTACTAAGTTTAGTTCAGCTTATAGTTGTTTTTCTTGGATCAAAGTAATTAATAGGAAAGTGTATTAAAGAAGAGGAAAGATAGATGGAGAGGAGAGAAAGTATAGAAAGATTGAAAATTACACTTTTGGTCCCTGTAAAAATTTCTGACCATTTTACCCTCTGCGTGCAACTCACGTGACCCCCAACTTAACGTCCGTTTGGGTAGTGACTAAAAGCGTTGACGGAGTTCCATACATAGGGACGAAACGTGTAATTTCGGATACTCAGGGACGGTCTGTGAAAGTTGGTACAAACCACAGGGACGAAAAATGTAATTAACTCTAAAAATTATCACACCCCCCATTTTAGAAATAGTTACACAATAGTTACATACAAAATTACTAAATTACCCTTAATAAACACCCACTATGGAAAGAGTTTTTATAAAATACCAAATTTGCCCTTAATAAATTAATTTACACTCTAAACCTTTATTTTAATAATTAACACTTTAAGCCCTTATCTTCTAAAAATTTTCACTATCACAATTATATCAACCTACACCATTTGACACCGCCACCACCAATAGTACCATCACCGACACCACTAGACCGCCTTCTCCACCACCGCCGCCGCATTGCGCGGGTACCATGCTCGTTTTGTCAATTTATTTTATACACATACATATATATCACATATTCATTAAGGACCCCACGCCCTTTTTGCTTAATTACCTTATTGATCACTTAACGAAACGTTCCAAACCAATAAGCCAAAGTGAATAGACTGTGACCCTTGGCACCGGTCTAATTACATCCATTTTAATCTACAACTTATGTCCTGTATTTGAAGTGTTATTTCTCTACCACCAAAATGAGCTAGTAGTTTAGGTGTCATGTCTTTTTTTTTAAGGGTAAATTTGGGCTTAGCGGCATGCCCAACTCCAATTCTAGAGGAAACCTATAATGGGAAAACTCATGTCTCCATTTTTGGGAGCATTTTACTCACAACAGTATTTGAAATTTTGAACTCAAGAACTCTCATGTCATACATATATAGTATAAGATGTTTAGATACGAATCATTTTAGGTAAATATTTTTGATGTGGTCATAAAAGGGTTCATAAACGATTACTAAAGTCCGTTAAAAAAAAAAACGATTACTAAAGTGTTCCAATTAAGCCTCGATAAACTCAATTAAAAACTCATTTTCTTTGAATTGAATAACATAAACATGAAAAACTTTTTCCATTTATCGCAAGTATCATCTAAAATCTAAATGATAAACTTTTCCAAGACGTAACCATAATATTTTTCTTGGCATTTATTTGTGTTTTGATAAATTATTTGCTTTGTCTTAAACCAATTTAGATTTTGAATATGCCACTGCATTTAAATACGATATCAACTTTTACTTCAAAACATCAAGATTCTGATATAGTAGTTAAATTGTATTAATTTCCAAGCAATCATTCATTTTACAGAAATGTAGATAAAAAGTTTATTATTTTAAAACTTCCAATATTAAACGGGTAAATTATTTGATATTATATTATACGACTCTTTTTCTAAATAGACACGGAATTAGGAAAACAATTTTAACAAATGTGATCAAGGCTGCGGGTCCATAACTAGTGGCATGAAATAGGTAAGGGCTATTTTTGTCAGTTTGACATCCCTGTCACATGTAATTTCTATTTTTGTGTTTGAGAAAGAGAAAGGGACCTTCATTTAATTTGTACTAGCATTTTACCCGCGTAATGCGGCGGCGATGGTGGTAGCAGTGGTGTGGTGTTGGGGGCGATGTGGCGGCGGCGGTTGGTAGTGGTGGTGGCGTGACGGGTGGTAGCGGTGTGGTTATTATTGTAAAAATATTTAATGTAAAAGGGGTAGTGTAGTTATTTTAGAAGTTGATGGGTCTATGTTGTAAATTATTTCATTAAAGGTATTATAGGTATTTTAAGTGGAGATGTTTAAATTAATGAATAAAAGAGGAAGATTAGTTAATTCATTAAGGGCAGAATAGTCATTTCGCATGGGGACATTTTTATAGAGAGAGTGTTGAAAATTTTTAGTAGAGAGAGTATGATAATTTTTATAGAGTAGTAAAGAAGTAAAGATATATGGATATGGAGGCTCAGATTCTTGTATGTCCACTTGTAATAATTATTAAATTAAACTAAATTAACTACGTAATACAGTAATTCACAGTGCATTGATCGAATTGAATACTAACATTAGAGCACATAATATTTCTTGCGAGTTTTGTGTGTTTAACTATTCCCAAAAAAAACTTTAAAAAAGTATAGAAGAAGCTAATTTCACTTTGTAAACAACAATCGGACAGCATCACTTGATGTAAAAAATATTATAATTTCATCATACTTTATTCAGCATAGTTTGACTATGGTTAATGCATAGTGAACAGGGTACATAACAATAACCGTTCTTTAAACATAATTATCAATCGTCATAACAAATATTGGGTTTCGATAACTTGTTTTCAGAGGGCACATAGTAAGAACCATTTACTGAATTCAAACTTTTTAAGAAATGAAAATATGTATCTATTAAAATAATAATTATTGGATTGAATTAATAGGAATGATATGGTGTTAATTATCTAGAAAAGTTTGATTTTATTAAACGTTTCTTACTTGTCCCCTTAGCAAAACCTTACACAGAGTCACGGAGTAACGTTTTGCGACACATTAACAAATAACAACTATGTCCCAAAACCAGTAATTTAATTGGTTAGGAATTTTTGGTGACAGTTAATTTTGGAAAGTATCAAATCTAACCCTTCAAATATCAGATTATAGGAAAAACACCCCTTGTATATCTCAACAAAGTCACAGAGGGTTGCGGTGCTTATGTTGCAGTCAAGCAAGAAATGTTTCAACCAACTTCTAGCATCAAAGACAGGTTTAGACTCACTCAACTACTTGGTTCATTATGTAAAAGAAAAACAAAACTCACTTTTTTTCCATGATTCGTGATTATAGACCGGCACTTTCCATGATGAACGACGCTGAGGAGAAAGGGTTGATAACGCCCGGAAAGGTGAGCTAAATTTTAACAAGCAATATATCAATCTCATGCATTTGAATTATTGAGATTAATAGAAGTAGTTAGTTTTTTTTTGGTAATCATGGGTGTCCTACTCGCTTTGCGAATAGACTAATCCCAAGAGCTGACTCGTTTTGCAAGCCCAAAGTTAGAGCAGGTGAGTCTCTGTGGCCACTAAGATATCTTTTTTTAGTGACTAACTTGTGTACTATGTATATGCAATGTATCAGACTGTGTTGATTGAGCCAACATCGGGGAACATGGGGATCAGTATGGCATTCATGGCCGCTTTGAAAGGCTACAAGATGGTCTTGACAATGCCCTCATACACCAGCTTAGAAAGGCGGGTGACAATGCGAGCATTTGGAGCTGATTTGATCCTCACTGACCCGCTTAAAGGCATGGGAGGGACCGTTATGAAAGCATATGATCTTTTGGAATCCACACCTAATGCTTTCATGCTTCAACAATTTGCTAACCCTGCAAACACCAAGGTAAATGTACTCTTCGCTTGAAATTTATCAATTATTGCAAAAAAAGATTGATTATTTGGTTTTTTATTTACTGCAAACACATCATTATTCTTGTAAAACATGAAATTTATGTTCTACTTGACATAAATAGGTGCATTTTGAGACCACGGGTCCAGAGATTTGGGATGATACGAATGGTAAAGTGGACATTTTCGTGATGGGGATTGGCAGTGGAGGCACTGTATCCGGTGTTGGACAATATCTTAAATCGAAAAATCCAGACGTTAAGGTATGTAAACTACTACTAATTTTCATTTCAAAAATCCCATTGGTAGCCATCACATATATAATGTAAATAAATTGGTCACAGAAACACAATCTGTGTGTTTGCTATATACATCTTGATTTGGACAATTAATAGTTGGTTGTTCTTGGAATTCATTGAAATTTTGTTGTTTTTTTTTTCTTAAAAAGATTTATGGACTTGAGCCAGAGGAAAGCAATGTACTAAATGGTGGCAAACCAGGTAATTTAGCTTCATGTATCTGGTTTCTTTTCTTTATCTTCTGAAGATTATATAAGTTATTCCCCTTTGTACACTTTATGATCACATGAGCTTATTGGACCCGATTATCATATCGCAGGACCTCATCAAATAACAGGAAATGGGGTCGGATTCAAACCCGATATCTTGGACATGGACGTAATGGAGGAAGTCCTTATGGTTTCTAGTGAAGATGCCGTAAACATGGCCAGAGAATTGGCCTTGAAAGAAGGACTTATGGTATGTAGGAGACTAATTATTTATTATTGGTATAATATTTTAGTCCAAAATAGCAAATGTTAACTGTGACTTTTATCTATGTTGACACATACTAAAAGGAAAATATCCATTCATCCAATAGTGGCTATATATTTAAAGCTTTATGTCACACTTACATTGTGACATGGTTGATAAGTAATATAATTAGATTAGTAGTAAAAAGCATCATATATTTGTCAGTTTTGAAGAATACAATTGGCTAAATGCCATCATTATTTATTTATTTGTGATGGTATATATGTTTAACTGAACTTTCTTTTTCAATATGAAATAGTTTTGTCATTTTGTAATTTTATTTTGTTTTTTTGGTAGGTTGGAATATCATCAGGAGCAAATACTGTTGCAGCCTTAAGGCTTGCTCAAAGGCCAGAAAACAAAGGCAAACTTATTGTGGTATGTATTTATTTTCTCCATTTTTTGGGTGAGATATTATTAAAAGATATATTTTAAAGATCCAAATACTTAAGAAATTCACTTACGAAAATTATATTTACCTTTTTCTTTTTCCAGACAATTCACGCAAGTTTCGGAGAGAGGTACTTGTCATCTGTCTTGTTTGAGAAATTGAGAAAAGAGGCTGAGGCAATGCAACCAGTTTCTGTTGATTAATGGAATTTTTGAAGTACAATATATATTGAATGTGTCATATTTATTTCACATGTACTCGCTATATTATCAAACTTGATAATATATATAGTGTATGCTATGTTGTTATACATGAGTTTGGTTGTGTTTAAATATATTTATTATTGAAATGAAAAATGATAGATCTTACAAAACTAAGCTTGATAAAACAATCTCGATTTTCATCGTCGGAATCGTCCTCAAATAGTTGGAAAATGGATCAATTGAAAGAACATGATAAAATGATACATAAGTGTTTATTCAAAGAACATAGAAGTAAATCTACACAAAAACCAACTTTGTTACATTGACTCACTCTCATTATTTCGCATAATGTAATTACCAATATTTGAAAAAAAATAAGATTCACTACTCATTAGGCATCATATAAATGGTCATTCATAATTTCATATTGGATGAATTCGACAATGAAAGTCCAAATTCAAAATGTTTACTAGTTAATAATAATTAATCTACTCTGAAACTTCAAAGACTCCTTAACATAAATAATAAATCATTCTTTTTATCAAAAAAAAAAAAAGTATTAATAACCTTTAGCATCCAAAAAAATCAAAAGAAATTTATCATCGTAGCAAAAAAAATGTCCACAATTTAACCAAAAAAATCTTTCACAATTGGTAATAACGTATTTGTCAAAAAAAAAATATCAATGTCCATTCCTTTTTTCTTTTATTAAATATCAAACATCTTTCTTCTTTCATTAGATTAGATTTTTATGTTTAAGATGATTCTTCATGATTCGAGTCTCACTTCACACATTTATGAAGGTGGATTAATGATATTTGAATAAAGGTAAATAATATGTTGTTAAAAAAAACATGTTTCTTCTTCCAAACAAATTATGTCTTCTAATTATGTAATTTTCCAAAACATAATGAATTCTTGTAATTTTTTCATTTGGTGTGGTTTTGTTGTAGGAATAACAATTTGTTTATCTATTTTATTTTACTTTTTATTATAGGGATGACAAATATCTTAGTTTACTTTTATATTATACTTAGGTTAATTGTATAAACAATGTTGAATTAAGTGGTTAACACCTTTGTTTTTTGAGACTGAGGTCAAGGGTTCAATTCTACCCCATGTAAAGGGCGGAGATCCTTTTCTATCATTTAGATAGAACCTAAAAGCAGTCTCTCTACCTAGGTAGGTAAGATTGTCTATGTCTCAACCTCCCATACACCATACACCTTCGAGGTATTGGACCCAAAAACCGTGGAAGATGATACTGAGTATTATATTTACATCTTATTTTATAGGAGCATGACAATATAAACGTTGTGTTTAATGATATCACATATAAGGGTGCACGGAGTGCCCCGGGGACCGGATCGGTACCCGTCCGGTACCGGATTGAACACCAATCCGTCCTACCGGTACCGGTAGGGTGGGGAGGGAAATGGGGAGGGTGGTGCCGGTTTTGCTGCCGATGTTGTGACCGTTATATTTGACGGTTTTTTTTTTTTTAAACTAGGCTGCCATTTTTATGTATATACATATACATATTTATATCTAGGTTAGGGAAACCTCACACTTCTCCCTTGGGCCAAAGTCTTTTGGTTCAAAGACTTTTGTTTTTTTTACAATTTTATAATTTATACCCTGAAGTTTAAACTATTTATAATATTGGTTCAAAGTCTTTTGTTTTATACATTATATTATTATTATTATTACTATTATTAATATTTAAAATTAGTTTTAGTTATTATTTGATAAAAATAAATAGAAAAATAAATTAAATAAAAAGGGTGGGGAGGAGCGGGGAAGCACTCCATGCATTTAAGGAGCGGGCGGGGAGAAGGAGAAAAAGCGGGGAGGGGTGGTGAGACACTCCCCCCACCCTAATAGTAATATTAACATTAACAATATCATTAAATGCAAGAAATGCAAAAAATACATCTATAATCCCTTATAAAGCAAACTAAACCTCCCATCTTTAAGTAATTAAGAACTTAAAAAGACTATATTACCCCTTCTTCTTTTACATCTTTTATATATCATATATACAATTAGACTAAAATACCCCTAAAAAATTTCAACCCCCAAAACTATCATCACAAACACATACAACGAAACTCTTTTATAAATGACATTTGAATTAAACGGTAAGCGTAGAACATGTTGTAATTTGTTAGTGCCGCCGCAAACGCGCGGACACCCATCTAGTTATTCTAAATTTGAACTTTCTCGTATCTATTCTATATTAGGTATGACAATATAATTTGTTGTGTTATGCAATAAACATTTCAGTTTATTAGCATCTTTGAATGATTTGTTATATATTTTAAGATATTAACATAAATGTATTTAAATATGATTTTTTTTCTGTATGTTTATATACATATTACGTGAGTTAGATTTAGAATTGAAATTCAATAATTATATATATTGTACAAGATATCTCACACAAGTTTTCAGTGATGCAAGATCGATGTTCGAGTCTTGTTAAGGAGACATAGTTTTATCTCAATTGAATGTTGTGGCTTTAGGCAGTTTAATTGGAGGATTTTCCTCCTACAAGGTATTGAGGGTGTTGGGGTTCTATAGCGCGACCCAGTTAAGACAACGTAAGTTAGATCCCCTATTGCGAGCAAATGATTCATTTAAAAAAAATATTATATAAAATAATAAAGTTTCTCTTAAGAAAATAATCAATATGACTTTAAGTTTAAAAAAATGATTATTACATAAATCAAGTACAAAGAAATTTATATAAAATTAACACATAAATCAAACACTAATAAATGTAAAAGTATATGAAATAGAAAAATTTCATATCTTCGAAGGATAATGGTTTATCTATATTCCCTTATAAAACAAATCATCTCTTTTTCACTTTTTAACTTTCAGCATTTGAAATACCTAAATTATCCCTATCCCTTATTCACTAATTTAAATATCTTAACCTATGATACCTATAATACCATTAATGAAATTAATTACTTTTACATTATCTTCGTTAAATCAATTACTTTATCCCCATTAAATCAATTACTTTTACATGAATAAACACATTGCTACCTCACCACTGTCACCGCCACCAACGCCACCCGTAGTCGCCGCCGCCACTACTTATCGCTGTAGCTGCATTGCGCGGATAACCTTCTGGTATATAATAAATGTTGTTTTATATGGTTACAAAAGTTTTTAAATGTTATATAAAATTTCAAATAGTGAGCAAAATTTCATTATTATATTATTATTATTATATTTTAGAAAACAACAAAAACATCATTAAATTCAAACAATAACTATAAAGATATGACACATTTGAATACATTTATTTATTTATTATTATCTTCTATTTAACCTCATGATTTTACCCAAGACCCATATAGTGATATAACCATAGTTCACATACAATCGGGTCAACCCATTTCCATGTGATTACAGAAAACAAAACATTACAAAAATTATATCAGGTACCAAATTGATATACGTTCTAGGGTTTCAGTTTGACTGATAATATTACACAAATTTTGGTGTGTGAAACTGCAAATTACACACATCAAAACACACATACTTTACAGGTGAATGAGAATCAGGGTACAAATCAGTGCTGAAATCACATGATTCATCACGATCCATCTCAAATTACTTGACCCATTTGAAAAAAAAAAGGAGCAAATTTATTGAAATCCATAAATTTTGAATTTTTCTTTATATAGGAGTAAAAAAGATTGAATTTTGATTGGTGGGTATGAGAGAGAAAGTTGTTTTTGTTTGAAGGGATCGGTTGGAGGGATTATTTATTTATATTTATTTATGGATTTAAAGTTTTGAAGTTTGGATTTTTATTTATGTATTTATAACAATTATAATATATAAATAAAAAAGATTGTAAATTTATTTGCATGCAATCCGGTGGTGGGCATGGGCGGAATATGGTGGCCGGACCACCGTCTGCCACCGCATCGCCATCGTCTTCGTCGTCAGCTGTTTCAACACCCCAATCGGGTTTTGATCCAATGCAGCAACAACAGCAGCAGCAGCAGCAGCAGCAAAGACAGGTTAGAACCTTTTCCCCCCTTTCTTTACTTATATATATTATGTATACATATAAAGTTAGTAAATTTAGACTTTGTTTGATATGGGTGTAGCTCAATTGTTATATTTATGAAATTATTTGGCTGAATTTTTCATTTTCCTTGTGCTTGTTGTCATCAAGTTTTATGTCCAAATTGTTTGAATTTTTAGTTGAATCTTGCTATTAATTAAATTGGTCACAGAAGTTTGAATATTTGGGGTGTGGAAGTTTATTAAGGACTTTTATTTGGGGGGGTATGTGTGTATAAAAGTGATTATAGACGTCACAGTAAAATACTAATTTCGCATTGTTTGGTCTGTCTAAGCTCGGGTTTTTAAATGTGCTCCTTCTTTTTTTGCTATAAGAACAATTGTCCTAGTTTTTTCATATGTTTTTGCAGTCGTTGCAGCAACAGATACTTCGAAACCCTGAAGGAAGAGAGGCGATGTTAGCCTATCAGTCTGGAAGTCTGCAAGGAGTCTTGGGAGGAAATGTTGCATCGAGTCCAAATTCTATCCAAATGCAAGGGCAAAATCGGAATCAGGGTTTTGATCAACACATGATGAACCCTGTTCATCAAGCCTACACCCAATATGCTTTCCAAAACCAACAAAAATCAGCTCTAGGAATGCAACAACACCAAATGAGAATGGGATCAGCTGGCCCTTCTTCAAAGGATCCAAGCCACTCATTTCAGTCACAGAATTCAATGTCAAAGAAACAAGCGGATGAAGGGCATGCAGGGGTTTCTGATCAAAATCAAACTCAGAGTCAAAATCAGAAACAGTATACTATGCCAACATCACTTGGCCAACTGGTGCAGGGTAATAGTAGTATGCGGCCCATGTCAGCCCCACAAGCTCCTCAAAATATGACAATGGCGGCTCAACTGCAAGCAATGCAGGCTTTGGCTTTAGAGCGTAACATAGATTTATCACTTCCACAAAACGCTAATTTGGTTGCACAGTTAATCCCGCTCATGCAGGCTAGAATGCAAAAGGCAAATGAAACCAACTTCACGAACGAGGGTTCACCAAGAGGGAATTCATCAAGTGATGTGTCAGGCCACTCGGGGTCCACCAAAACACGCCAGACCATGCCCCAGGGCCATCTTAGTTCAACATCGAACTCTTTACTAGTCAACAGTTCTACTGCCGGTCAGGGTCAGAGTCAGGGTCAGCAGCTTCCTCCTAGGCAGCCTACTCCTGTCAGTGGTGGGGTGTCATCCATGCATCCTCCACAGTCATCCATGAACATGAACCAGGGTTCTGAGGCAATGCAAATGCAACATGCTAGGCAACAACTAAGTCGATCCTCCCCACAACCGGTGGTTTCGTCTAACAATACCGGATCGACAAAACCAAATTCAAACTTTACGAAACAGCAACTGCATGTTCTAAAAGCACAAATACTAGCGTTTAGACGTATAAAGGTATGAAGTAGTGTCATGATCTATATTCGAGTGACTGACTTCTTGAATCATTGTTCTTGCTAAAACACTAGAAAAACATTAGCCTGCAAGAATTAATGTAACTGGACACATTGTGGAAATGTAAATGCACAAAAATTGTAGTCTGCACTTTTGTCCATAATTGCTTGTAGTTGTGGAGGCAGTGACCTACATAGTATGCTGGCTTCACATGTGTATGCAAATATTTATTTTTATATATATTCTATTGCATACCTTTCATCACTGTGAGAAGGGCATTGTTCTTTGGAGATGATAGTACAGGCGGGGTTGAGTGATGATGCAAAACGTTTTCTTGTCAAAATGGTTAATTTGCTACAGGCTGGGTTGGGTTGAAAAGCACTGTGTTATTTATTAAATTTTTTGTATGCATCTTTATAAAAGTACTAATAAAATTTTAATATGTCTGATTTAAATGATAAAGGATGACATTTACATCACAAAAGGCCAATACGGATGATTGGAAAGGCGATCACTCTGTTATTGTAATAAAGAAATTTGGTGTATAACCTTTTTGCCTTTCTATTGTGGACTTATTGATCTAGTTTGATGGCAGAAAGGAGACAAAACTCTACCAAATGAACTACTTCAAGCTATTGCCCCACCACCCCTAGAAACACAAACTCAACAGTCGCCTGCTCCTGCTGGAACTGTTAATGTGAAAAGTCAAAGTCAACCTGATGACCATGCTAAGCAGTTAGAGTCCAATGACAAGAACTCTCAAGCTGCAACCTTTACGGGAGGAACGAATAATGTAAAAAGAGAAGATCATGAGGATATTACAGCAACAATCAATGCACAAGGTAAAGCATCAACGCAGAAGGAAACTCCACCTGTTGTATCTGCTAAACAGGAACAAGAAGTTGAACACCGGGTTCAGAAAACTCCTCCTGTGAGTGACGGTCCAATTGACAAAGGTAAAACGGTAATGTCAGAACCTGTTATGCTTCCTGACAATGTTCAAGGTAAAAGACCTTTACAACCGGCAAATCCACCTCAACCAAAAGATTCTGGTCCCAAAAAGTACCATGGACCGTTGTTTGACTTTCCTTTCTTTACCCGCAAGCATGATGCTTTCGGGTCAAGCATGATGCTCAACAGCAATAACAATCTTACTCTTGCATACGATCTCAAAGATCTTATTGCCGAAGATGGCACTGAAGTGATAAACAAAAAAAGAAATGTAAGTATTGAGAAGATAAATGGTTTACTGGCTGTTAATTTGGAAAAAAGAAGAATAAAACCGGATCTTCTTATAAGATTACAAATTGAAGAAAAAAAATTAAAACTTCAAGATTTACAAAAGCGTGTGAGGGAAGAAGTTGAGCAACAACAACAGGATATAATGGCAATGCCAGATAGACCGTATCGGAAGTTTATTCGGTTATGTGAAAGGCAGCGAATGGAACTCAATAGGAAAGTACAGGCTGCTAAAAAAGCGATCCGTGATAAGCAATTGAAAGTTATTTTCCAGTGGCGTAAGAAGCTTCTAGAATCTCATTGGGCAATACGTGATGCAAGAACTCAAAGGAATAGGGGTATTGCTAAATACCATGAGAAGATGTTGAGGGAGTTTTCAAAGAGAAAAGATGATGATAGGAGCAAAAGAATGGAGGCATTGAAAAATAATGATGTGGAGAGATATAGAGAGATTTTGTTAGAACAACAAACGAGTCTGCCAGGTGAGGCTGCTGAGAGATATGAGGTTCTTTCCTCGTTTTTATCTCAGACGGAAGATTATCTTCATAAACTTGGAAGTAAAATAACGGCTGCAAAGAACCAACAGGAGGTAGCGGAGGCTGCACATGCTGCTTCTGCTGCTGCGAGAGCTCAGGTACCCACAAAATCTGATTGTTTGTCCTTAAATAATTGGAATAGTCATAGTTTTACCCAAACACTTGAAAGTGGTTACTGTAATCAGTTTAAGTGCACCTCTGAACTCCCCTACATATGTATATGTATATTTTTTTATACGGGCGTACATGTAAATTTGTATTTTGATGTTTTGTATGTGTTGGTAAAGGGTCTGTCAGAAGAAGAAGTGAGAGCTGCAGCCTCTTGTGCCGGGGAAGAAGTTTTGATAAGAAATCGCTTCTCAGAAATGAATGCACCCCAGGATAGTTCATCTGTTAGCAAGTATGTTCTTCATCACCTTCTATTTTGCAATGATAGCTTGTTCATTCAAGAGATACATGGAAAGTTGTAAACATTTTTTGGGTAAATTTACTGCAGTTGATAGGATTGAACAGAGTAAATAAGTTAAAAGTGTGTTGTAGCTTGGATTATTGAACAAGAAGATTATTACCCCTCCCTCCTTTTTCATTTCTATTCTTTTCATATTATTGTTTGGAAAAACGCTTAAGTGTTAGTATTTTTGAGGGTGTTCCAACTTCCACATACGCTAAAACATTTTATAATTTGAAAGTTTGTAGCAAGTCCAGTTTAGGCTTATTTACTAGTGGGCTCACTATAATGTGAGCTTGGGTGTCCGTTTAGACTGAAATTATGATATAAAAGTTGCAGTATTTAGTTTGGAGGGTTTGAATACAACTAATTCTGATTGTGGGTTTCCATGTAGATATGATGAAAATATTTAGAGGGTGTTTGGGATTACGTTATGAATTGATTATTTGATTATTACGTTTGTAAAACACAAAAATCTAAAAATATGTTTGGATGAAAAAGTGATTATCTGCTATGAAAACGTAGTTTTGGAGAAGCATGTACATACATGCTTTTTCAAAACGCAGTTTTGAAAACGCAAAATCTATTTTGAAAACGCCAAATATGTTTTGTAAATGCAACACCAAACACCCCCTTAGATTTGCAGAAGCTTTTGAAGTGATAGCCTAAGAAAATTAATTATTTAGTTTTGAAATAAATCTTAAATTACCTACCTATCACTAGCTTTAGCCAACTGATTATCTGGTTCTTCCTTTTTAAATCACAGATGCAAAATTGCAAACACGCCCTAGTTTGAAAGGCATAATTTATCAACTGATTTAATGTTATATATTATGGAAAATCAATGTGTTTCTTACATTTTGCTTCTCATGATTGTTGACAGGTACTATACCCTTGCACATGCTGTGAATGAAAGGGTCTTAAGGCAACCCTCAATGTTGAGATGTGGAACTTTGCGGGACTATCAGCTTGTATGTGGTTATATCTTATGCTCTTATGCATCAACTCATGATCGTTTCATATTGAGTAGACACATGGGTTCCATTGACTTAGGTTCAAGTCAGTTTTTGTTACACTTGAATGTATATTGATCTTATCAATCAATTGATTAATCTTCCAGGTTGGGTTACAATGGATGCTTTCGTTGTACAACAATAAGTTGAATGGGATATTGGCTGATGAAATGGGTCTTGGGAAAACCGTGCAGGTAAAGTTTTGCTGTCCATGCTGTGACCAACTGTTAGCTCAAATTTTCTCTAGTAGATTTCGTTTATATATTTTGACTACATGATGTAAGAATTATCTGTATTCTTTTAATCTCCTATGGGTCAAACAGGTTAAACCAACCCAGTTAGGTAAAATGGAAAAGGCCAAATAAGATACACAAGTCACAAAAAGTGTGCGTCTAATTCATAAAATCTTCTGAATTCTAATTCTTTTAAGTTATATTATTACTGAAAGAGTATAATTTTTGTAAATTTATCTGACACTAGTTGTTATACAAGCATTTATTTAGAAAAGTTTTGAGCCAACCTAACCCGCCTCGACGCGCATGAAGATTTACCCTTCTTTTATCCGGCTACCCAGCCTGTCAATTTTTATTTTTGAACCACACACATACTTTTCTTTTATTTTTATTAACTATAAAGACTCTGAGATATCACTGGCCTTGACATGCTGTTGAATAGCTAAACGAATCCACTCTTGTATTACTGGGATGGCGGGAAAGGTCCATTTATGTGGTGGTGAACTTATATATTGGTCATGATAAGATGTCACGCTTCTGCAGGTTATGGCATTAATTGCTTACCTGATGGAGTTTAAAAGCAATTACGGTCCACATCTTATAATTGTTCCCAATGCTGTTCTGGTGAATTGGAAGGTTTGTTTAGTTTTGTTGCATTTAGATCATTATTTCTATATCTCTTTTATCTTACTTGATATTATTTTCAACAGAGTGAATTACATAGTTGGTTGCCTAATGTATCCTGCATTTACTATGTCGGCAACAAGGATCAACGGGCAAAATTGTTCTCTCATGTACATATTCATGCTTATCTTATATTAAAATTCTTTCAAGTTTTCTTTGTGCGACTTTTCAGTGACTCGTGTTTTTTATTATGTAACTTTAGGAGGTTTGTGCCATGAAATTCAATGTGCTTGTGACAACCTATGAATTTATTATGTTTGATCGCGGAAAACTTTCAAGAGTCGATTGGAAGTACATTATTATTGATGAAGCACAAAGAATGAAGGATAGAGAGTCTGTGTTAGCTCGTGATCTTGACAAATACCGCTGCCAAAGACGTCTCCTTCTCACTGGGACCCCCTTGCAGGTCCGTATTGGCCTTCCAAAGCAATTAATTTGCCATATATATATTTGTACAGGTCAAAAATAGGTAAATTTTTAGGATGGGTCAAGACGAGCTGGGTTGACCAGTGAACATCTTTTAAGTTGCTTTTCCTGATTTTCATAAATAGTTGATTTTGAAAACTATGAGTACAAAAAGTATTATTTAAATCATTATTCAGTTTTGGTAAGCTATTTACAGGAAGTTGTAAGCACTTTCTGTATACTTTGGATGACTTCTAAATCGCTCAGCCCATTCTTGTTTTAGCTACATGTTTATTTGCTTAAAGCCATTTGAGCCGTTACCAATAGAACATAGCCAAGATAGCTTCACTAAAAACAAGATCAAAACGGAAAGTTTACTATAGATCTATTATCTATTATTTTCTATTCACCAATCGTAGTAAATATTTTGGGCGTAATCTACTGTGTCCAATATCTATCCTATTTCTAGTGAATTCCAAAACAACCATTGTTGGTGCTTGTCACATTTGCGAATGACCGACAGTGCATTTATTTAGTTGTTTTTTTGTTTGTATCGCTCACAGATGGAGGGTTCGACTTACCCATGTCTCATTACCACTATGGCTATGGCCTTGGGGTGAAAATGATTTTCTTCATTCTTTACACCTCATCTCAAAATTTATGCAACGTTAGACTTGGCACACCATGTACTACCACTATTTTTAAAAAATCTCAATAATATGTGAAGACTATTTAGTGGGAAAATAAGTAATTTTGTATGTGTGTGTTAGTGTCTATGCTTGCATTTTAGTCGAGCTGATGTGATTGTCTGCTTTGCAGAACGATCTTAAAGAACTCTGGTCATTATTGAACCTACTGCTTCCAGAGGTATTTGATAACAAGAAAGCTTTTCATGACTGGTTTTCAAAGCCTTTTCAAAAAGAAGTGGCACATAGTGGTGAAGATGATTGGCTAGAAACCGAGAAAAAAGTTATCATCATTCACCGACTTCATCAAATCTTAGAGCCTTTTATGCTTAGGCGCCGTGTTGAAGATGTTGAAGGTTCACTTCCTCCAAAGGTATGCTTAGGGGGTGTTCGTTCGGAAATTAATTGACTTAATGAGTAAATGACATAATTGACTTAATGTAAAAAATGACTTAATTGAAAAGTCACAGATATACTGCTCCATGAATTAAGTTGCTCATTTTTAATTATTTTCTCTTTAAGTGTTCATTCAGCACATATACAAACAACAATATTGATTAATCTATACAGACAATATTTATCAGGACAGACACTTTCATTTTATCCAGATAGCACTTAATGAGTAAAGAAACAAGCAATCCCTTACTTTTGTAACGAAACCTATCCTAATGACTGGTTGACTTTTTAAAAGCCACCAGCTTTTCGAAAAGAAATAAAAAAGAAAGTTCATATATATGAGCCAGAAGTTGGAAAATGTGCGATTTGGGTAATGGTGAAAACACCTAATGTTGGGTTGACCCAAAAACATATTTTTTATGTAATTTTGCTTACTTGTACTACATTAATGTGGTAAATATGTTTACAATAGTTATGTCACCTCACTATAACTTGTTTTTTCTTCATAAAAATGATTTAGGAGATTGTATTTCCTTGAAAATACACTATAGACGATTTCCTACCAATTTGACCAATAGCCATGTTAACTATTTTTTTCTTTAATTTGACTGGTCAGATATAACACATAGCTTCAACAGATACTTCAAAAGTAAATGGGTCAAAATGGCCATATTAGATATGTGCATCATTCTAGACAAAAGCTTTCAATCGTAGTGTATCCCCACGCTACTGATATTTCTGCAATCCCCTGTACTATTCGAATACAGGTTGTTGCATTTACAAATCCCAAATTGTTATTCAAAAAGTATTGGATTGTATTAGATATATTTAATTACTTACGTAGTTGAAACAAAGGGATTAATAAAGTGTTGGAAGATCAATCCAAGTGGACACCACCTGTTATGACCATTTACCCAACGTGTCCATTTTGCCACGGATTAATAGAGTGCTCCACAAACTCATAACTTTTTTGATTATTGCAGATTTCTATCATATTGCGGTGTAAAATGTCGGCAATTCAAGGTGCTATATATGATTGGATCAAATCTACTGGTACTATTCGAGTTGACCCAGAAGATGAGGAACGTAAAGCTCAAAGGAGTTCAATGTACCAATCGAAAACATATAAACCCTTACATAACAGGTGTATGGAGCTTCGAAAAACTTGCAATCATCCATTGCTCAATTACCCATATTTTAATGATTTCTCTAAAGATTTTTTAGTTCGATCATGTGGAAAGTTATGGATTCTTGATAGAATTCTAGTAAAGCTTCAAAGCACGGGACATCGAGTGCTTCTTTTCAGTACAATGACAAAACTTTTGGATATCTTGGAGGAATATTTACAGTGGAGGAGACTTGTATACAGAAGAATTGACGGTACAACGAGTTTAGAAGAACGTGAATCTGCTATTGTTGATTTCAATAGTCCGGATACGGATTGCTTTATCTTCTTGCTTAGCATTCGGGCAGCGGGACGAGGTTTAAATCTTCAAACTGCTGACACGGTTATCATTTACGACCCTGACCCCAACCCAAAAAATGAAGAGCAGGCAGTTGCTCGGGCTCACCGAATTGGGCAAAAACGAGAGGTCAAAGTTATTTACATGGAAGCCGTGGTTGATAAAATTTCTAGCCATGAAAAAGAGGATAATTTTAGGAATGAGGGTACCGTTGACTCTGATGATGATCTTGCTGGGAAGGATCGCTATATAGGGTCTATTGAGAGCCTTATACGGAGTAATATTCAACAATACAAGATTGATATGGCCGACGAAGTTATAAATGCTGGGAGATTCGATCAGAGAACTACACATGAAGAGAGGCGTTCGACTTTGGAGAGTTTGTTACGTGATGAAGAAAGGTAAAGTTAGAGTTGTGATATCTAGGGTAATTAGTAAATTTAGCAATGATGACCTTACAATTTTTGAAAAACGGACTATAGTATTTTCAGGATAAGTGTGCTAACATAACTATATGGATAAGCAGGTTACATTACATTTAAGCCGCCTATAATCAGTTTTTAGTGTTTGAATGGCGAATCTGGTTCAGACAATCTTATTATTTACGGGTTTAATAATCTTAAGGAGCTGCAATACCAAACATTATGATGATTCCATATCACATAATAACTTTTAAAGTGCAATACCAAACATTCTTTTTTTATGATGGTAGAGTTGTGTTTAATCGAGTATCATAGGAGTGTGGTTTATCTCTTAGGTTTAGGAGTTATTTTTTTCTTTTATTTTATTTCTGGTTGGTTTGCTCTTTACTATCAATTATTCTGGTCCTTTCAGGTACCAACAAACTGTTCATGATGTTCCGTCCCTTCAAGAGGTGAACCGAATGATTGCTAGAAGTGAGGAAGAGGTCGAGCTCTTTGATCAAATGGATGAAGAATTTGATTGGGCCGAAGAGATGACTAGATACGATCAAGTTCCCAAATGGCTCCGGGCTGGTACCCGTGAGGTAAATGCTACTGTGGCCCGATTATCCAAAAAAAATATAGAGAATGTGATAGATACTGAAAACATTGAAGATGATGTTCCCGTGAATAGAAGGGGACGGTACAAAGATAAGAAGTTCCCAAACTATGCTGAATTGGATGACGATATTGAAGAGTTCTCGGAAGCTACCTCTGAAGAGGGAGATGATGTTGAGACCGTTGATGCAAATGAAACACCGAAAATCGTTAAAGGCGAATCAGAAGATGATCTTCCAGTATCTGCCAATCGATATGAATATCCTCGTGGTCCTGATGCTATCAAGATTCAAGAATCAGGCTCCTCGGGATCATCGTCAGATAGTCGGAAATTGATGCCGATAGCAACTCCTTCTACATCTTCTCAGAAGTTTGGTTCACTTTCTGCACTTGAGGGCAGGCCGGGTTCCCGCTCAAAAAGACTGGTATGAGATAGTATTTTACTGTATTATTTATTGAGATAAGAGGTGACAAAGTGGGTGGGTCAGGCACCAGTTTTGGGTCAGGTGGGTAATTTTTTATACGCTGATCGGCTGACCTACTAACACACTTACTTTGTCCTTGCCGCTATTAGTTATGTAAGTATAGATCTTAATTTTATAAAGATATATGATCTGAAATGGCAAACAACATGTACAAGGACCATTCGTTTACTCAATTATGGAAGGTGGTGTCAAACGAACATTTAAGGCCTTTGTTATTTAAGTTTATGATTAAAAACTGGACAAGTCACCAGTATAATCCATTACCAGGTAACCAGTTCTTTTTTCTGTATTATTAACTTACTAATGTAAGTCCTTAAATGTTGATTATGTAAGAATGTTCCTTTTACGTGCATATTTCCCCCTCTGGAAACCGTATGTGAAAATATTCATCTAAGTTCTTTAAATCAACATATTTTAAAGGTTATAAGCATCTAAGTACATTTTAAGCAACTTTATACACATTTTTCCCGCATTGTCCTTTTCCAATATTTCTAAAGCTCTACCCATTGGATATAAAAGTATTAAATATCTACCAATATATAGGCAATGGGGTCAATGTTACCGCCTTTAATTGTTTCATGATTGGTATTATTGGTCGCATCTAATTTCTTATTTGCCAACTAGCATGATGATCTAGAGGAGGGGGAGATATTATTTTCCGGAGATTCTCATATGGACCTTCAGCAATCAGGTAGCGGGACCCACGAACACGATGAAGGTGAAGATGAACAAGTCTTGCAACCGAAAATAAAGCGGAAACGTAGCATTCGTATTCGACCAAAGCAAGAGAAGCCTACTCTTATTCGTGGTGATACTTCTAAGTTACCTTGTCAGGCGGACCGAAAAGCAAATGTGAAAACTGAACACAAAGAGAAAGTGTTGATTGATCAAACCAATCCGTCACGCAAGAATAAACAAACTCCGTCTAGTCGGAAAAACTCAAATAAGGCAAATGTGAATGTTGCTGTGAGACCAACCAGGGGAAATTCCACACCTACCCATTCAAAAGATGCTGTTGAGCACCCTAAAGCAAGTCGAGATGCTAAAGTGGGACCTTCAGTTGGTGGGATCAAGATGTCTGAGGCGATCCAAAGAAGGGTATGCGTGTTTTGTCTTGTAGATAGATCTGTCCGTTTAAATGTAGTACGAGTATAGTACAAGCTGCTTGATCTTCACAATGGTTCCTTTATTTTGTTTGAGCATAAATGAGGTTCCACTGAATGGCTTAATAGAAAAAATAAAGAATACTCAAGTGAAAATCAATATATGCAAGTGTAAAATTTTATCTAGGGTGTCTAGGTTATCTTGTAGAAGTCTCAATCACTTGAACAAGCTTATGCACGGGGGTTTTTGGATGTGCATTTCAAAAGCCACTTGATTAAAATTTATAACATAATCAGTTAATTAAAAGTTAGGCATGAGTAGGTAGTTTTACATTTATCTTGATAATTATACTTTACGACCTCTTATCTCCATTGATCTTTATGTTTCTTGCTTGCAGTGCAAAAATGTAATAACAAAGATCCAACGGAGAATTGACAAGGAAGGCCAACAGATTATTCCGTTGCTAACTGATCTTTGGAAGAAAACTGAAAGTCATGGGACTAATCTTCTTGATCTACGCAAGATTGAACTTCGTGTCGATCATCTTGAGTACAATTCAGTTCCTGAATTGATTGTGGATGTTCAGGCTATGTTGAAAGGTGGAATGCATTATTTTGGATTTTCACATGAGGTATGCCGTTTTTTATTATATCCTTACATAAATATTAAATTGAGCACAGCGTTTAGGAATGTGTCTAGCAAACAGTCAAACATCTTAAAACTCTTTTACTCTTACTCCCATTGTCCAACAAAATGTAACACCGTCTGTGCTGAGACCCCCCAAAAAGATGCAACAATTCCTTCTAAATTTTTATAAGCTGTAATGTTTTTCTTTTGCAATTATTATGTTTGTCTCTCAAAGTGGTTCAAAATTAACAAAATCAGTTCAGAGTCACCCAAAAGTCTACGTTTAATGAACCCTTTCACTTTTATGTGTATTTACTATTTGCATCATAATTAAAACATTGGGTTATTTATTAAAACTGGACCAACAAATGTTTTTGTTGGCTAGCCCAACCAGATACCACAAGTGACTCGTTTTAACTACACATTACCAGGTACTGACTTTTCGTGTATCTTCCAACTATTGTATTCTCTGATGAACAGGTGAGATCCGAGGCAAGAAAAGTACATGATCTGTTTTTCGATATATTGAAAATTGCATTTCCAGACACCGACTATCGAGAAGCTAGAAGTGCACTCACTTTCTCTGGGTCCGTAGCTGCCTCCGCATCAGCCCTGTCTTCTAGAGGTGTACCACCTGTGTCGTCTCCTAGAAGTGTACCTTCTATCCAGTCTCCTAGAGGTGTACCTTCTGTCCAGTCTCCTAGAGGTGTACCTCTTGTCTCGTCTCCTAGAGGTGTACCTTCTGGCTCGTCTTCTAGAGGTATACCGCCAATTGGTCAAACCAAGCGACAAAAACAGATAGCCGAGGTTGACCTGCAACCTAGCCCTTCCTCAAAGGCACTCTCTCGTGGGTCTGGCTCTAATGCTCAGAGAGAAACAAGGTTCGGAAATAGCAGCACCAGAGACTCGAATGATCTTCAAGAGGAACAAAGACCATTCACCCATCCGGGTGAGCTTGTAATCTGCAAGAAGAAACGGAAAGACAGGGAGAAATCATTGGCTAAACCAGGGAACAGGTCAGGAGGTTCAGTTTCGCCTAATGGCATTGGTCGAGAAGTCAAGAGCCCTGGGCAAACTAGAATGAGTCAAGGTCAACATGGGTGGCCTAATAATCAGTCTCCCCGGCAAGGAAGTGGAAGTGGAAGTGGAAATGGAACTGGTTGGGCTAACCCTGTTAAGCGGATGAGAACAGATGCAGGGAAAAGAAGGCCGAGTCATCTGTGAATGTTTTAGGTCAGCATCTTGACTTGTAACTTTTTTATAATTGCTTTTTAACTACTAGTGTTATAGCTGAAGGTACAAATAGGCATGGCATTGGATCTTTTGACCAAGATTAATGTCGATATGTAAACATAATCGCTTTTCTGGAATGAGATTTCCATTTACAATGAACATGTAATGAAATACCCATATTTTTAGGTTTCTGTTTTCCATGTGTTGAGTCTCGTTTGAGGTGTATGGAAAGGGTCTCGTGCAACCAAATACGCTGGGGTGGCATGCCCATCATAATTCAAGTGTTACCAGTTATGCCGTTGTGGCACGTTCAAACTGAGCAAAACGCGGAAGATTGATGCAATGCTTGAGAGGAATTAGGTAATACCCAACGAAATTTTAAGCCGACCCTGATGTTTGTAATAATTGAGTCATTTGAAGGTGTTGTAAGATGAGCTAGATATTTGTAGGTTAGTGACGTAGTTGGGTAAATTTATATCAAACTCTATGTTCGTTTCTATCGTGTATCAAACTTTATGTTCATTTCTATCGTGTGTATCAAACTTTATGTTCATTTCTATCGTGTGTATCAAACTTTATGTTCATTTCTATCGTGTGTATCAAACTTTATGTTCATTTCTATCGTGTGTATCAAACTTTATGTTCATTTCTATCGTGTGTATCAAACTTTATGTTCATTTCTATCGTGTGTATCAAACTTTATGTTCATTTCTATCGTGTGTATCAAACTTTATGTTCATTTCTATCGTGTGTATCAAACTTTATGTTCATTTCTATCGTGTGTATCAAACTTTATGTTCATTTCTATCGTGTGTATCAAACTTTATGTTCATTTCTATCGTGTGTATCAAACTTTATGTTCATTTCTATCGTGTGTATCAAACTTTATGTTCATTTCTATCGTGTGTATCAAACTTTATGTTCATTTCTATCGTGTGTATCAAACTTTATGTTCATTTCTATCGTGTGTATCAAACTTTATGTTCATTTCTATCGTGTGTATCAAACTTTATGTTCATTTCTATCGTGTGTATCAAACTTTATGTTCATTTCTATCGTGTGTATCAAACTTTATGTTCATTTCTATCGTGTGTATCAAACTTTATGTTCATTTCTATCGTGTGTATCAAACTTTATGTTCATTTCTATCGTGTGTATCAAACTTTATGTTCATTTCTATCGTGTGTATCAAACTTTATGTTCATTTCTATCGTGTGTATCAAACTTTATGTTCATTTCTATCGTGTGTATCAAACTTTATGTTCATTTCTATCGTGTGTATCAAACTTTATGTTCATTTCTATCGTGTGTATCAAACTTTATGTTCATTTCTATCGTGTGTATCAAACTTTATGTTCATTTCTATCGTGTGTATCAAACTTTATGTTCATTTCTATCGTGTGTATCAAACTTTATGTTCATTTCTATCGTGTGTATCAAACTTTATGTTCATTTCTATCGTGTGTATCAAACTTTATGTTCATTTCTATCGTGTGTATCAAACTTTATGTTCATTTCTATCGTGTGTATCAAACTTTATGTTCATTTCTATCGTGTGTATCAAACTTTATGTTCATTTCTATCGTGTGTATCAAACTTTATGTTCATTTCTATCGTGTGTATCAAACTTTATGTTCATTTCTATCGTGTGTATCAAACTTTATGTTCATTTCTATCGTGTGTATCAAACTTTATGTTCATTTCTATCGTGTGTATCAAACTTTATGTTCATTTCTATCGTGTGTATCAAACTTTATGTTCATTTCTATCGTGTGTATCAAACTTTATGTTCATTTCTATCGTGTGTATCAAACTTTATGTTCATTTCTATCGTGTGTATCAAACTTTATGTTCATTTCTATCGTGTGTATCAAACTTTATGTTCATTTCTATCGTGTGTATCAAACTTTATGTTCATTTCTATCGTGTGTATCAAACTTTATGTTCATTTCTATCGTGTGTATCAAACTTTATGTTCATTTCTATCGTGTGTATCAAACTTTATGTTCATTTCTATCGTGTGTATCAAACTTTATGTTCATTTCTATCGTGTGTATCAAACTTTATGTTCATTTCTATCGTGTGTATCAAACTTTATGTTCATTTCTATCGTGTGTATCAAACTTTATGTTCATTTCTATCGTGTGTATCAAACTTTATGTTCATTTCTATCGTGTGTATCAAACTTTATGTTCATTTCTATCGTGTGTATCAAACTTTATGTTCATTTCTATCGTGTGTATCAAACTTTATGTTCATTTCTATCGTGTGTATCAAACTTTATGTTCATTTCTATCGTGTGTATCAAACTTTATGTTCATTTCTATCGTGTGTATCAAACTTTATGTTCATTTCTATCGTGTGTATCAAACTTTATGTTCATTTCTATCGTGTGTATCAAACTTTATGTTCATTTCTATCGTGTGTATCAAACTTTATGTTCATTTCTATCGTGTGTATCAAACTTTATGTTCGTTTCTATCGTGTATCAAACTTTATGTTCATTTCTATCGTGTGTATCAAACTTTATGTTCATTTCTATCGTGTGTATCAAACTTTATGTTCGTTGTTGTTGTATACTTGTATGTATCTAGCTATTTCATCATCATGTAAAAAGTATTTTTCCTGACATAACAACCATATAAGTTGTCACAGCAAACGCCTCTAAACACTTTAGGGGCATAAAAATTACCGGTTACAAAATAATAAAAGTATTAATACTCATCTCTTATTTGACTACAATGCGCCCCAAAAAGAAAAAGAGATTTCCATAAACAGATCTTGTTCTTTTTCCTTTTACTCAAAAACATGCTTCTATATGCTTACAAAAATGTGGCCTTAAAAAACCATGACCCCAAAGCATACATTTTTTCCCCCGAGAAACCAATGTGTCACGTCATAAAAACCGGTGTCAGTGTCATTTGTATTTATATAAGTTATATATATAGGTTGTCACATAAAAGCAAAATGAAAGTTTGATATATACATTATAAGGTTTCAGAGTTGTATAAAAAAAAGTCAAATATATCAAAATAAAACATGTTCAATAATTTTTTGTGCATCTATAACTATATCTTTTTTTAACACCAAGTTAGTAGTACTAAGTCAGTACAGTGACATCAAATTGGATAATATGTGAAACTCAAAACATGCATGTCTATAAAAAGGATAATCCTCTTTAATAACTTAATATAGGAAAAATAAAATTAAAGTAATACGTACTTCAATACAAATTCGCCACTGACTTTCAAAACCTCACAACACAAATTATCTTTTCGAGTTTTTTTTAACAACGCATAATGGTGTATTCGTCAACCATATAATGATCTCGTATTTACCAACACAACTACTTAATGTGGAAACAAAAATTAATGAAAATAATATAAGAAAAAATACGTTGGTTAAAATCTTAATTTGAGTCCCGCTGGATGGCACGATTGGAAGTTTATACAAATTGTATAAAAAGGTAAAAGCAACAGGTGGTGTTGTATTTATCTATTTTACCCCAGACAGAACAGCTTAATTTGTTTTTATCTATTTTTCTTTTGCAAATGTTTGCAGGATTATGACTAAAATTTTAGACTTCTAGTCGTCGGGTTATAAGATGTTCAGATTGAGTCGGATTAAAAGTTTAATGCCAAAATCAATTGGACATCTTGACGCTCCATCTTCATGTTTTTTACTAAGAAAGCGCCCAGGCTTGTATAGAATCTAAGTACTTGAAAATTTTCAGACTAACACCCCCTCATCCAAGAAAATTTTATGAAAGAGTTGTCGACTTCTGTAGCCATCAGTTGGACAAACCATTGATTTATGCCAGTACATGATAAATCTAGCCGTGTTCCGAGATGCCAAACCATGTATTGAGCTATCATCAACAAATTTTGTCAAATTAAGCTCAACTGCTCAACCGTGTCCAACATTATCAATTTTGAATTCGAGTACAAATATAAGCTCAAAAACTGTAACAAGTCAAACATAACCGAACACAACTTGAATAGGCTTGTTAGCAGCACTACCCAAACCCAAGTACAAAAAAGAACATATCATCTAAGCAATGAGAGAGTAACAATTAACAAAGCAATTGATGCCTACATTTCGATAAATGCACCAAAAATGTCAACGTCTATGCAAGCTTTAAGAAGCCCTCAACCTAGGCCTCCGTTTCATTTACACCAGTACATGTAAAAACCTCAAAATTTCAGCTCATTCTTTTGTTGTAAATCAATCAACAAAATATCGACAGGTCTATACTTGGACGTCAAAATTTATACCAAAAAAGAACGAACTAAGGTGTCAAGAGTATCATGTAATATTCAAATGTACCTTCTTCGGAGAGCATAAGATGAATTCTGTAGACTTGTTTAGGTCATGCCCAACTTTCTCAAGTTCATCATCATCACTATCAACATTACTTGGATCAGCCCGATTCTGGTAGGCCCTACGTCTTACCAGGTAGACATTGAAGTAGTAGCTCACAAGAGTCGTTCTTGTTTTGTTCTTGAAATATGTCACTAGTTCATCCCAAAAACTCCTACCTGAAGACTCGGGGTTTGACTTGATTATATCTGCAAACTTCTTTTCTTCATTTTTTGTCCATTCGAGAGAAACTATTTCACCCATCGTATCAATTCTCCATTTAGTAAAAGCCGAACCCAATTCAATTTTGACCCGGGATCTTTTTTCAGCAATATGAAATCTAACACATTCCGAAGAACCTATAAATTCACAGCCACATGAGCCCTGCCTTCCTGCTCCAATTGGTTCCCTCTCAATCAAACTGCTTCGCTTTTCAGTTTCTTCTAGAGGCCAAACACGGGTACCTAGCCATTTTGTTTCACTTTCATATGTTTTTTCTCCAGGCCAGTGTGGTGTTTCTGCTTGAAAAGAGTGACCCACTGGGATTCGTTTTCTCCTGTGTTTGGTGGCCCAGAGAGAATCTTCGTCCTCTACATCACTCAGGCTCCCGTTGGATGACGACTCTGAACAATCTCGAACCTGCAGTTTTCTAGACAAAAGGATTGACCGCGTCTCTTTAACAGTAACGAGCCTCTGACTGCATCTCGGGGTTGATTTCATGAGATCATACATGTCTGGATGCATCATTCGCTTCTTCTGCAAAAGAAAAAGGAAAAAACAAAAGCCTAATCTTTATTAATGGAAGTAATAAAAATATAATATCATGAACCAAAATAAGGGGGTGATTTGGTCATTTGCCCACTATGTGCCTTGCAGTCTTGTACATGATCATACTACACCTAAACTGGACCCAAAGTTGAGGTTAGAAACTTTGGAACTTGATACAAATGTTGGGTATACAAACTCAGGCAAAACATAAAATTAACTCTGAACTTTCACAAAAAAAATAAAATTAAATCAAAGCAATGTCTACTTAGCCATATTTAAAGGCTCTTTTTGGAATCAAATGTGATCTGCGTTCATACTAAATTCACAATATGTTTTCTATTGCTGTATACGGTAAATTTACGTCAATATACAACTTGGCGTATAAACACATATAGTAACACATCTATAAATTTCTTCAGAATAACAATTGATTTTAAGTACACATTTAAGAAACAAAACATAAGTACACAAAAGAGAATCCCCGCTCTTCCAAAGTTCAATGGTTTTCCAAGGCTAGGGAAGAAAGCTTTTGTATGCAACAAATCTTCTGCATATTTCGCAAAAAGTAACTTTATGAGCTGTCCAAGACCCATCCTTACTAGTGAAAGGCCCAGGGGTATGAACTACCATTCTAGAACAAAACAAGGATATGCACAGAAATAACATGTTTATTTACATCTCAAACTAGGCGAGATATATAGGGAGGCACATGCATACCAAACGTTGTATGCAGGTTTACTTCCAACCCCTAGATTTCTGTAACTTTAAGCGAGGGTCAACACTGATCGGGTCAGATCGGATTGACCTGTCTCCCATCTCCATTTTTGTGTCGTATATATTTGTTGAATAACTAAGTGTTTAGTTTTATAACAATATTATTATAAGTTTAGCATATCAAATTATAAGGTTATGAACATTTAAATACACTTAAGCAAACTTCAAACAAATTGACATGTATCAACATTTAGCTAAGTTTTCAAATCTGATGCATCTAGCCCGCTTGGGATAGAACATTACCCAAAATCAACCCATGTCTACATAAGTAGTTCAAAATTGCAACCTCTACTTAGATTGAGAAAGAAAATGATGCCAGGTTAAAGAGAAGTGACAGTACAATATATTTTCAGTTTCCAATTTTAATAAAAATAAATAAATATTTGGCAGGCAAATAGTACATATATAAGTTATAGATGAGAATAAGACATAGGAAATAAGAGAAGAAAAATAACAAATTAATTACAGAAACTTGCTAGCACCCAGTATACAATGAAGCAATGGACAAGAGATATTGGAAGTTGGAACCTGCACGAGTTCAACTAAAACGACCAAAAAATGCCAGAATTTGCGGAATAGGATTCTCAACAACAGTACACAATATTACAATAAACTTTTCCTAGAAGATGCACTACAATAACCGATTATTATTATTATTTAGCAACACCCAAAAAACAAGCTTTCACGGTATGCACATGCATACTTTTCAGACCACTTACTAGCAACATTTCAAGAAGAAATTTACTGTTGGCTTTTGAGTGTCAAATTGATTACTTCTTTAACTTAAATATAAATAAGACCTTATGAAGAGTTGTTGACCATATCTAGAAATAAGGGATGAACTTGAATGGAAATGTTTTAAATTTAATACTAAAAGAATAAATGCTCAATATCGGGAAAGAGGGTGTGGCACTTGCATATAGCTTAGATGAGTCCTAAATGAATTCACACTAAGTAGTCGAATGCAAGCACTACACCCTCTAACACAGATCTCGTTTTTAGTTTGGAACATAATTTAGACAAAGTATTTCCCTATTAGTCAAATATCTTAAATACCGTTCGACTACAAGCGCAAACCAACGCCATCAAATAATTAATTAAACAATAATAGAAAAACTAACAGGTGCAGCTTCAAAGCTCATAGGGACCATTGGGTTCATGCTGCTAGAAGCCTAGAAGTCTAGAACCATTAATGCGCCCAAATACATACGAAGCAGAAGCTACATTGGGAGATATGTCTATAAATGCAAATCATATAAATCTAACAGCATGAAACCAAGTTCAACAGCAGAAAACGCTTGACATAAGGAAATCAGATATCAAATAAATGAATAATCAACTAGAATATAATCATTGAATTCAAAGGGGATTCATAATTAATTACCTGCCAAACAGATTGTTTAGTATTTGAATGGTCATTAACCTTCACCCTCAATGCCTCTTTCGTTGACAAAACCTGCTTCCATACATGATCACTTCCATAAGCCTTCCACTTAGAACTAGACGGCATCGACCCAACTGCAGGATCACACGGATTTTTCGCTACTCGTTTCACCCAATCCAACAAAGGCAAATAACACTCTTTCTTCCTCTTTCTAATCAACTCCTTCTCTTCTTCAATACCAACACATAATTCACTAACACCAAAGTTTTCACCAACACAACAATCTTTACTTCCAACATCCTTAAACCCCACAAACTTGTTTTCATCTATAACATCAACATCCATAAAAAACTGTTCCAACTCCATAAATTTTAAGCCCCCTTCAAGATACAAGCTTTAAAATCGTCGAAAAAAATAAATCCAACCAAGTTTTTTTTAGCAAATAGGCCGTATTTAAGTACTTTAATATATATGTGTGTTTGTGTGTGTGTGTGTGTGTGTGCATAAACCTACTATAACTACAAAAGCACTCAATCAAGTACCTTAATAGTAAACAATTGAACAATTTACTAAACTTATAATCAATATCGCCACATTTTACAAAAACCCTAAATTTGTCAAACCTTTTTAGGGTTTTACAACAATCCAAAGAAAACCCATCTCTTTGCTTTGAAGATCCTGCCATTAGATACAAAAAAGTTTCAAACTTTGAGTATGTATATTCAATAAACAAAACCGAATGAGGTTTTCCCTTTGACTCGGATATACACGACGCAAGTATATATATATATATATATATATATATATATATATATATATATATATATATATATATATATATATATATTATATATTTGATCTAAACACTAAATGAGCAAAATCCTGTAAAAGGGTACAAAAATATGAAAGAAACAAGCTTAATAAATGATTAAATCAAACAACTTTTAAGGGTTTTGCTGGGTTTTTGGCGGGAAGATCAAAATTGATAACCATGAAAATAGGATAAAATCTAGGGTACAATTTAGAGTCCCTACACTTTTATGTTATTCTTTAATAAAACACATATATAATTATAATTTGAATAAGAAAGAAAAAAAGAAAGAGACTTTTTAATGATGTTTCTAACAATTTTTGACAAACAAAATAATCAATCAATTTCTTAATGTGTGTGTGAGAGAGAGGGAGAGAAGTGTAGAGAGAGAGGGAAAATACCAGTATTTTTGTGGGGTGGGTAGGGGCTTAGTTTTTCTTGGCACTCTATCAAATTTCTTTTGGAATTATCTATTGAAGGTTTTTTTAGAGAGAAAGAGTGAGATTTATGATTAGGGGTTTTTTTATGTGTAAAGAAAGATAGGAGAGAGTTTATATACTTGAAGGATATTGTATTGAATCTAACTATGGTTCTCTTTTAACCAAGATTATGGGTCATGTTGTGTTGTAAGAGGATGAATATGGCAAATAACATGGTTTATTTGGTTTAGAGTGATCGACACGAATCGTCCTTGTGGTTTACCCAAAAAGTCTGGTTTCATTCTTTAATTTTAAAATTGTCTGATATCATCCTTTTAAAATGGAAAATGATCACGTTTCATCCTTTTCGAAAACGGACGTTAACTTGAATCCGTTAACCCCCTCACATGCATTCCACGTGAGGGTACTTTGGTCATTTCCTACCCTTAAAGGACGAAATCAGACTTTTTGGGCAAACCATAAGGACGATTCGTGTCGATCACTTTATAAGTTTCACAAACAAATACATATACAATTATTGTATACATTATTACATACACACATTGTTCATCCCTTCAATAAATCAAAAACCACAAAATGCAATAAAACCCATCAACCACAAAAACATAACATGGATACTCATCCAAATCAAATCCTTTTCAGATCAAACCAACACACTTGAAAAACTCATCAATCCCTATCTTTCTCCCCACCACCAATGTTAGATCTCAAAGAAGTGAAAATGGGTGTTTGTGTGGGTTTTTGAATCTGGCCGAATTCAAAAGAGGCACAAAAGAGACTTTCGGTTCTTGTTTCTCGATCTATGTATTTGTATAACAAAATCAATGGGTTTTTTGAAAGTTTCCAAATGGATGCTTTTGGTGGGTATTGTGTTAATTCGAAAAT
Organism: Erigeron breviscapus; assembly: GCA_034093135.1. Taxonomy (NCBI): domain Eukaryota; kingdom Viridiplantae; phylum Streptophyta; class Magnoliopsida; order Asterales; family Asteraceae; genus Erigeron; species Erigeron breviscapus. Next base: position 25,777,996 of record CM067167.1, read on the forward strand.
AATGATAAGAAAAGAGAGATTTTTGGTTTTTGTTGATGAGATGGTGATGTTGGAGAGTGATGTCGCGGTGGTGGCATGGGCGGCGGCTTAGCGACTGTCGTTGCCTGGCCGGAAACCCGAAAAGGAGGGAGAGGGAGAGAAAAACCCGTTAGGGTTTCTTGAGAAAAAGAGAGAGTGGAAAGAGCGACGGTTGAGAGAAAGGTGTGAAGGTGGGACGCCGCTGGTGATGTTTTCCGGCAAATGGGGGTTGTCGCGGTGGTGGCAGGTGGCGGCAGTGGGTGGTGGGCGATGGTGCTTGTGTTGTTTTATTAGTTTTGAGATATACAAAGTGATGGGGGTGTTTGGGGTTTGAAATGGTGAAATGGATGTGGTGGTTACGATTTTCCGGTGAGTTTGTGACTGGATTTGGGGAGAGAGAGAGAGAGAAAGTAGTTATAAACTTATAGAGTGATCGACACGAATAGTCCTTATGGTTTGCCCAAAAAGTCTGATTTCGTCCTTTAAAGGTAGGAAATGACCAAAGTACCCTCACGTGGAATGCACGTGAGGGGGTTAACGGATTCAAGTTAACGTCCGTTTTCGAAAAAGATGAAACGTGATCATTTTCCATCTATAAAGGATGATATCAGACAGTTTTAAAATTAAAGGACGAAACCAGACTTTTTGGGTAAACCACAAGGACGATTCGTGTCGATCACTCTTTGGTTTATGTAGGGTTTTTTGTTTATATTGAAAAAATAAAATTATAGAGGGCTATATATTTTGGGTTACAAAGCCCGATTCGTGTGGAGTTGGATCTGAATGTGGTATGGATTCGGGTTTTATGAGAAAAAACTCAAATCCATGTATAATCAAAACCAGTTGTGGATTACAAAAGGTTTATTTATAAAAAAACCAATGATTTGATCGTTATCCCTGTTAATCATAGGAAAAAAATAGTTTATAAATAATATTGGTGAAATTATAGTTTTAGAAAAAAATTGTTAACCGAAAAAACCAAAAACTAAACTGAACTGATTAATTTGATTTTGGATTTCAAAAAACTGAACGGGTCTAACTTGACCTACAAAAACAAACCGAACCAAAACCATATATAAATTAAACAATATATAGACAATCATGTTTTAGAAAGTTTGATACATTAATATTTGAGAGAGGATGTTTCTCTAAGTGAAATATAAATTAACATATGTGTTGATCTAACAATTATCTTAATATAGGAGGTACTATTTACAAATAAAAAATAACGAGTTAATAGTTGGTGGTTTGTAATTAGCATTCGAGACACCACAGTGACATACAATTGGACAGTATGTGAAGCTCGAACCACGCATGTCTAAAATGAAACCCAAGACTCTCGAAAATCCTCCCTAATAATCCACTCCTACAAATGTAGAAAGTGATTTGAACCATGCTGGATTTACAAAACTACTTTACATTTGTATCAACTGACAAAGATCTTTGAAAACAAAAAACTCGACTTTTATTACTTTTGAAAGGTTGATATTTGGTTTGTCTTAACTATACAGTCTACTAACTTCGACTGACCTTAATAATTAGAGTATAAATGTTTGTTAAATGCATAAATGCTACCATTAGTTTGAACTACTATGATTCATGTAGAAAAACGACACCATACGGAAAACCGGTCCAAAACAAACCAGGAAACAAGCAAACCGAACTGAACCAAAAATCAAATATATATGGTTTGAACACTTTTATAACCCCATTTATACCACACTAGATTATTTTCCCGCGTAATACGCGAGATAAACATGTTATATATTTATAATAACAGAATTAATAGTTATAAAAAAGACAGTTTGTTTTTTATAAAATTCGATTAAAATTATATCAACGCAAATACATTTAAAGCTCCATCTATTCATATATTTTACATCAAATATTACTATAACACAAACAAAACGGTCAAATTTATAAAAAATCTAAAAGCTCAAATTATTATATATATAATTTGAAGGAGATAGGGGAATACAATTCTCAAAAAACATATTAGCTTTATATATTACAAATTCAATTATCAATTTACGTAAAAAGTTAAAATGAGAACCAAAAATATATTGAGAACAATGAGAATTATTATTTATTTAATGTGTAGGAATAATATTGTAATTTAATAAATCAATTTAAATAAATAACAACTTAGTATAATTCCCATGATTATCTTTTTCGGTTACAAATCTACACGGTTATCAGAAAAAATAACTTTCATTAATTAAATTGTTTTTATATTCTTTAATTATATCAAGATAAACAATGTTTTTACAATAAGTCAACTTGTATTACTTGAAATTTTAAGTTATCCACTATTTAGAGAAACAAACTCAAATTGGGTCAAATGTGTATAAAACATATGTACTTATGGACTTGTGAACTTTGTTATAAAGAAATATCTATCGAGTTATGAATTGAGTCATTCACATGTGTACGGGATAAAAGGATTATGATATTTAAAACTTTATATTTTTATAATTTACATGGTTACAATTTAAATTTAATCACACCTTCATAACCCGATATTATTAAAATATATTAATGTAATAATAAATTTGAAAATACATATTTATATTACTACTAAATGTTACATAGATAATTTTCTATGTTTTTTGATTAATTTAATGTATATATGTATTTTCTTTATATTAGTTATTATCTTCATTAATAATAAGAAAAGTTGAAAACTTTCAAAGTGGTTCAAGATTTATTACGTTTGTTTCGCCTTTTATTATTTTATATTATTATATATATATATATATATTGGTATATTATATATATATATATATTCCAGGTATACCCTTTTATCAAATATATATAACAAAGTCTTAATTTTTTTTTAAAAAGACAAAACCATTAGATGAGTTCCAACTTTTAATCATATATGTATATTAGAATGTGTTAAAAAGGTCGATGTAAAATAGTATATATATGTTGCCGCATACAATAAAAAAAATTAAAAAAAATAAAAATAAAAAATAAAATAAAATTAAAAAAAAAAAAAAAAAAAAAAAAAAAAAAAAAAAAAAAAAAAAAAAAAAAAAAAAAAAAAAAAAAAAAAAAAAAAAAAAAAAAAAAAAAAAAAAAAAAAAAAAAAAAAAAAAAAAAAAAAAAAAAAAAAAAAAAAAAAAAAAAAAAAAAAAAAAAAAAAAAAAAAAAAAAAAAAAAAAAAAAAAAAAAAAAAAAAAAAAAAAAAAAAAAAAAAAAAAAAAAAAAAAAAAAAAAAAAAAAAAAAAAAAAAAAAAAAAAAAAAAAAAAAAAAAAAAAAAAAAAAAAAAAAAAAAAAAAAAAAAAAAAAAAAAAAAAAAAAAAAAAAAAAAAAAAAAAAAAAAAAAAAAAAAAAAAAAAAAAAAAAAAAAAAAAAAAAAAAAAAAAAAAAAAAAAAAAAAAAAAAAAAAAAAAAAAAAAAAAAAAAAAAAAAAAAAAAAAAAAAAAAAAAAAAAAAAAAAAAAAAAAAAAAAAAAAAAAAAAAAAAAAAAAAAAAAAAAAAAAAAAAAAAAAAAAAAAAAAAAAAAAAAAAAAAAAAAAAAAAAAAAAAAAAAAAAAAAAAAAAAAAAAAAAAAAAAAAAAAAAAAAAAAAAAAAAAAAAAAAAAAAAAAAAAAAAAAAAAAAAAAAAAAAAAAAAAAAAAAAAAAAAAAAAAAAAAAAAAAAAAAAAAAAAAAAAAAAAAAAAAAAAAAAAAAAAAAAAAAAAAAAAAAAAAAAAAAAAAAAAAAAAAAAAAAAAAAAAAAAAAAAAAAAAAAAAAAAAAAAAAAAAAAAAAAAAAAAAAAAAAAAAAAAAAAAAAAAAAAAAAAAAAAAAAAAAAAAAAAAAAAAAAAAAAAAAAAAAAAAAAAAAAAAAAAAAAAAAAAAAAAAAAAAAAAAAAAAAAAAAAAAAAAAAAAAAAAAAAAAAAAAAAAAAAAAAAAAAAAAAAAAAAAAAAAAAAAAAAAAAAAAAAAAAAAAAAAAAAAAAAAAAAAAAAAAAAAAAAAAAAAAAAAAAAAAAAAAAAAAAAAAAAAAAAAAAAAAAAAAAAAAAAAAAAAAAAAAAAAAAAAAAAAAAAAAAAAAAAAAAAAAAAAAAAAAAAAAAAAAAAAAAAAAAAAAAAAAAAAAAAAAAAAAAAAAAAAAAAAAAAAAAAAAAAAAAAAAAAAAAAAAAAAAAAAAAAAAAAAAAAAAAAAAAAAAAAAAAAAAAAAAAAAAAAAAAAAAAAAAAAAAAAAAAAAAAAAAAAAAAAAAAAAAAAAAAAAAAAAAAAAAAAAAAAAAAAAAAAAAAAAAAAAAAAAAAAAAAAAAAAAAAAAAAAAAAAAAAAAAAAAAAAAAAAAAAAAAAAAAAAAAAAAAAAAAAAAAAAAAAAAAAAAAAAAAAAAAAAAAAAAAAAAAAAAAAAAAAAAAAAAAAAAAAAAAAAAAAAAAAAAAAAAAAAAAAAAAAAAAAAAAAAAAAAAAAAAAAAAAAAAAAAAAAAAAAAAAAAAAAAAAAAAAAAAAAAAAAAAAAAAAAAAAAAAAAAAAATATAAATAACCTTTAAAAAAAAAAAAAAATCACTAAATCCTGTCCAAAAAATCCCCCAAATTTTCTCAACACCACCAATCTAAATCTCAAACACATTGGTTTCATACTTATGTATTTTATATAATGTATAGCATACCAAAATATTACGTTTTTTCGAACCATATCTAGAGCTAACATCCGTCAAAAGGGCGTTTAAAACACCCATGTATATTGTATAGTGCACGTGATGAGTGTTTTTAGTCATTTTACCAATCTTCGCCTTTATTCTTCCCGTTGTTTTCATCTCTTGCCAGTTATCATCTCCACTCTAGCTCTAAACTAAAACCTAAGAGATGCAACTTAAATCCAAAAACAAAAAAACGAAAAACTAACATATATCAAAAACAATTTAAATCCAAACACTCCAATATCAATTTTAAATCCATACTCAAATTTGAAAAAAGTAAATCAAAAAACTTCTTTTAAAAGATAAGACAATAACAATTCATAACACACTCATGAAAATTTTTCAATGTTCACTTGTTATCCATAAAACTATAACAGCAAACAAACCAACCAATGATTAATTTTTCCATGATTCACCAATGATAGTCCCATACATCTAATCTATCTATATTTATCGTATCTCATACATCGATGATGGATGAGAGGATGACGACGTATGTAATTTCGCTTGAGATTTTGTCTCCATTATTTGAAAATCTAGGGTGGGTCTGGTGATGGTGGTGGGTCCATTAGCGATGAAGAACCAAACTCACTAAATATGTTTATTACATGTTGGTGTCTTTGGAAGGCTAGAAACGAAAGAAAGTTCGAAGAGGTAAAGCTTTGCTGTGAGAAAGTTGTTCAAGAGGTCAAGACGTTGGGTTTTCTTTGGTATAAGTATAGAACAAAGAATTGTACAATTAGTTGGGACAAATAGTGTAATTGCTTGTAATTGACCACTCCCGGTGTATATGAATATAAATAACCTTTACCTTTCAAAAAAAAAAAAAATCACTAAATCCTGTCCAAAAAATCCCCCAAATTTTCTCAACACCACCAATCTAAATCTCAAACACATTTCTTCATCTCCCTAACAGAAGCCAAAGATTTAAACCACAATCATAGAAGTTTTGTCATTAACCAAAGACATTGAACAGATCCTTTAATCAACTTCCATATATTAATGAATCCGAGAAATATTTTTTTTCTCTTTATAAGATGTGTTTATTAATTAAAATAGGTTTTAATAGATTTTCATATAGGTTGGGAACAAAATAAAATGTATTTATAAATTAGTTTGATGGATCGATGGTGGTACCATGCTCGTAATTTATAGATAAAACAGAAGAAAAGAATAAGTAAGGAATTTGAAAGAAAAATGGGAACTTGAAATGACGGCGGAGATGGTAGATGATGAGTACATACTATTGGGTGTACGTTGAACGACTAATAACACACCTTATGTGCACGTCACATGGGTGTTTTTAACGCTTTGGATGTTAACTCTAGGTGTGGTCCAAGTGAGAAAACATAAAACTTGGGTATGCTGAGCACGTCCTCTAAACGTAATAAAAAAATAAAGAAAGTGATATTCGTACCACAAATAATGACTTATTTATTACACAATAGAACTTTTATAACATATACTTTACAATTCAGTAAAATACTTGTGTGATAAATATATTAATTGTTATGGTACGAATAACACTTCCCAATAAAAAAAAACACATAGGTGTGAAACCAGTTTTTCCGAACAAAACATATATACCATCTGTATAGAAAAAATTGTGGCAGGCAATTGACTGGCATGTTCCATTACGTTTGTCACACAGGGCATTAACCTTCCGTTCTCTATGTTTTAGTATTTCTACTTTGACTTCAAAGGTCCAAACATGATATTTTCAGAAAATGATTAAAATTGAAAACTACATCAAACGACCAAATAGTATACTATGTCGATATCAAAAAAGCAGTTGTTAAAACTATAAAAATGTAAGGTTGACATTTACAGGTCAAAGTTGCAGGATATAATGTTTTTCTTATTTTCCACCAAATATCTACTTTGTAAAACTGGTTGATATATCATGAGATTTAATAGATTTTGAAAATATATTTAAAAAAAAAAAAGTCCTAAAACGATAGAAATATGGTTGACATTTTAAAGTCAAAGCAAAAGCAAAATCTGCAAAACTACTAACAAACTAGATAGAAAATATGGTTTATGACATATCGCTTTAGAATGTTTACACTTGTTTGTACCGAGATACCATAAACAACATATTAACAGATGCGTATTTGGCTAAATAAGTAGCATGACCTTACACAGCAGCAAACCGTTAATCCTTTGAATCAACAGAGACGCGTGAAAATGTATCATTTCGGCTATTGCCACCAACGCCATGGAAAGACTCACCAGAAACCAACGCTTGAAGCAGCTTTGGTGGCGGAGGAACCTCAACCGCCACCACCCCTTCCAACATCTTAACAACCATCCCCATTGTTGGTCTTGTCACTTCTTCATCTTGTATACACCACACTGCCACTAATCCAACCCTCACTACTTCCTCCATATCGTACTCACCGCCAAGCCTCTCATCCACAACCGATGCCACGTCGCCTTCTGTTATCTTCTTAGCCGCCCATGGTGGGAAAAACCACTTCTCGTTACTCTCACCTCCGTTGCCACCATCAGGTGGTCCTTCAACATTCCGTCGACCCCCTAACAGCTCCAATAATGTCATCCCATAGCTATACACGTCGGCTTTTGTGGTTATAGCCACCCCGGATATCCACTCTGGCGCCACATAACCCCACGTTCCTCTCATCGTAGCCAAAACCCGGCTAAAATCTCGACCAATCAATTTCGCCAAACCAAATTTGACACCTTGGCTGGAAAATCTTGATCAAGTAAAATATTTTCCGGCTTAATATCACAATGTATGATACAGTTCCTACATTCTTCGTGTAAATAAGCAATCCCTCTTGCAGTTCCAATAGCAATCCTGAATCTAGCAACCCAATCAAGATTCCGGCCACCCGTTTTCAAGTAGGAACTCAAAGGTCCATTCGGCATATAATCATACACAAGAAGCCTGTGTGACTCTTCAGAACAAAACCCCCTTAATCTAACAAGATTAACATGTTGAATATTACCAATTGTACATACCTCTGCTCGGAACTCCTTTTCACCACCACCAGGCCGATCCAGCCTCTTCACTGCCACAAGGTCCGAATCCACATTCCCACTAAACACCGCCCCAAATCCACCATGACCAAGCTGATCCGAGAACCCATTAGTAGCAGCATGAAGCTCTTTGTATGTAAAAACCCTCAGATTTGTTACAGGAAACACCGATGCTCCTGCGAGGGGGAGGCGGCGAAACCGGGCCGCGGGCGAACAAATCACTAAAACCGCACCTCCAATCAACAAAACCGCTAGCAAAAAACTAACCACGCTCACTAAAACAACCATCCTCACACCAATCTTCTTTCTCCCAACCCCTCTCCGAACCCTAACACTAAACAAATCCTGAACCATCCCCAAACCACTACTCGAATTCCCCAAATTCAACACCTTCCCAAAATAATTCTTACAATAATTCGTCTTGACATTAAACGACAACCCGACACACTCACAATCCCTCAAACACTTGCCCTCACACTCCTTCCTATTCCCCGAAAACCCATCAACCCGTTCCTTATCAAACGTCACTTCCCCAATCTCCTCAAACTCGTCTCCCTCCCCACACTCTCCGCCCCCATCTCTAACACACCCACCCGTAAAATCCCCATCATCAAACCATCTAAACCCGTCTAAACACTTACAAGGACTCACAACTTTCTTTCCATCACAAAAACCTAAATTCCCACATAACCCATAAACCCGACAAGGGTTCTCCGGTTGGGACCAGAACATGTTCCAAAACTCGGTCTGAACCGACCAAGTATACTGTTTAATCTGACCCGTTGAGTCGATACTAAAACGGGTCAATGGCTTCTGTTTCTGGGTCCATACTTCATAGAAACCAAATGTAGCCATTTCACTAAAGGGATTAGTAAAATAAAATTTATATATATATGGCAAAGTCATTTCAGGAACACCTGAAAATATATTTCCAGTCCAATTTCCACTACTCCAATAACTAACATTAACATTATTATTATTATTATCAATATAAAAAAGCTCAACCTCACCGTAATCAGGTGGACGCAACCTCAGAGAATACTTACCCAATCCAGGATCATTATCATTTTTCCAACAAGTCAAAGTTTGACCAACAGTTAAATTCATCCCCGGTAAAAAAGTATCAGTTGGGTAGTCAAAGCTCCGCCATAAAACACTCTCAAACGACGTCGTTTTGTCATCCAAATTTTTAATAACCAAATCCCCATCTTCCAGAAGCTCGACATCTGCTTGACCTGTGAAGTTAACATCTGGGGTTTGCCAAACGACGTCGCATGATGGGTTTTCATTGGATTCTGTTACCGTTAACTTGCCGTTAGTGAGGAAAAGGGAGGAAGATTGACGGGAAGATAACGGGGTCTGACGGTTGGCGACCCAGATGTAAGTGGGTGTTGGAATAGAAGCATACCAGATGCCTAAATACCATTTGGATGGGTTGTTTGTGTTGAAAAAACCTAAAGCAAATGTTTTGTTTTTGCTGTAAAGAATGGTGGTGTCTGAAAGGATTAACTTTGATGATTTGTTGTCATTAGGGTATAAGCAAGATTGTAATGATGGGGTTAAGAATGTTGTTAAGAGAATGATGATTATAATAAAGTGAAAGATGGTGGTTTTGGTGATGAGATTTTGAGGAGACATGGTTGAAATGAAAGTGAAAGCATGAGGGTTTGGTTTTTACTTTTTAATATTATTTTTGGTATGTTTTTTGGTCAAAATTTGGAGTTGTGGAAATGGTGACACTGTGTGGGTGTGTGTGAGGAATAGAGAGAGTGGGTGTGGGGGATTTGGGGGTGGTGTTTTTTGGGTGAATGAAATGGATGTATGAATTAGTGAAATTCATTTTTTTCATTTATGTTTGTGTGGTGTTTTGCATTTGTGGTCACCAAGTATTGAAGTTATAACATGTGCCCATGATAATGTTTTCAAACATTTGCTTACTACTTTTAGATGGTTTACATGAGTTTCATTATCTATATTTTTACATTGTATAAAGCTGATCGGTTTGATAGTTTGCTAGCATATTGCAACCAAATCCGTCAACGATAAGAGTGAATAATGTCGAGTTGAATGTCCACTAAACCTGCAAAATCACTTACTGAAATTGTATATGAAAATTTATACATGTCAACATTTACAATAATACGAGTAGTATATACGAGTATTACCTACAAGTCAACAACATGATTTGTGCTTTCGTAGCTTTTTGAACCACAAAGATGAATTTCCATTAGATCAAACAACTAGCAAGAAGCTAATGGAATTACAAATACATGATAAACAATAAAATAACAAATTAGGACTGACTAGGTCTATTGCACCAAGTATCCCAATCAAGCTCAAACTTGTTTGCTATTGTATTAATCCACAAAAACTCCCAAGTTCTGTATCTCTTCTAAGATTATTGAGGGAGAAGAGGAGATGTTATAACGAATCACATTGTTTTTAGCTCTCCATAAACTCCACATTGCAACCAAAATATCGGCATTTATCATTTTTTTCTCCCCATTTCTCGTAACTAATGCTTGTATTCGAAATTTTACAAAAATTATTGTTTTGAGAAACATATACAATAATTTAAATGTGATTCGAGAACTTATTATAAAAAATAATCCTTGAAAAAGTTACTATAAAAAATTCCATTTGATCTTGGTCTTCAACAAACTTCCATTAGTGTAAACGAGCAACAATGTGAAAATTAAAATGAGCACAATAGCGTTCATTATCAAGTAAAACTATATGTGTGATGCGATTGAGATGTTGTTACAAGTAGGTGCATCTAAGTCTGACTACTTCTGTGGCGAAATTGAAGTATCTGAAACATGTGTGACCAACCTTGGTTGTTTGTTAGATGATAGATATGTCCTCATTATTGGAACTTGGAAGGTATATGTAGGGGTATGAAATGTAATAAGATGTCATTATGGGGTTATTTTACAAAGAAATGTGATGTGATGTTATTCACGAAGTCTTGGGACAGTTGTACGGTGGCAGGCAACCCGGTGCCCGGTGGATCTTCGAGCATTGGACTCCTCCACTCGACTTACAATTTCACTACAATTAATCTTTGTTTTCTAACCGCTACATATTCAACTCCTAAAACTATTTCAAACAAGTATTTTAACCCCGGGCTTTGCCCCGGGAGAAAATAACGATACGTAAAACGTGTATTGTGTATAAGGTGGTGATACATACATTTCATTGGTCGGTGATTACATGGCTGTTAGAACCGTTTAAACTAAACAATTAAAAAAAAAGGTGAATATAAAAAATAAAGCGTCTTTTAGACATATAGAAAAAGGTTTAAAAACTGACCATTTTGTTATAGCAGAAACAGTACAATATACTATTATAATTGTTCGTTCGTCGGTGATTACCTCGTTATTGACGGAGGTGAAAAAACATAATTTTTTCTCACTTAAAATAGCTCATTAAAGGAAGAAAAAAACATTAGTACCAAAAAAAGAAAAAATTAAAGAAAAAGGTAAAAAGTTAAAAATAAAAAAAAACTGCTGATGTCATGCTGACATCAGCTTGTGTATAAGGTGGTGATACATACATTTCGTTGGTCGGTGATTACATGGCTGTTAGAACCGTTTAAACTAAACAATTAAAAAAAAAGGTGAATATAAAAAATAAAGCGTCTTTTAGACATATAGAAAAAGGTTTAAAAACTGACCATTTTGTTATAGCAGAAACAGTACAATATACTATTATAATTGTTCGTTCGTCGGTGATTACCTCGTTATTGACGGAGGTGAAAAATATAATTTTTTCTCACTTAAAAGAGCTCATTAAAGGAAGAAAAAAACATTAGTACCAAAAAAAAGAAAAAATTAAAGAAAAAGGTAAAAAGTAAAAATAAAAATAAAAAAAAGTTGCTGATGTCATGCTGACATCAGCATGTTACTATTCCTAAGCCTTCAACAATTGTTATAATGAACGAATTGCATTTTTGGTCCATGTGTTATCACACATTTTGCAAGTTGATACAAAAGTGTGAAAAGTCGCGAAACTCATCTCTGTCATATCACACCTGTTGCAATTTTGGTCCAAAACTAACGTGCCGTTAGAATTCAGCCGTTAATGCCCCCATGTGCTTGTCACATGGGGGGTAGTTTCGTTCATTTATTGCTCATAGGACCATTTCTGCAAAAAAAAAATATTAAAATAGCTCATTAAAGGAAGAAAAAAACATTAGTACCAAAAAAAAGAAAAAAAAAAAAAAAAAAAAAAAGATGAAATTATATAGATCTTAAAAATAAATCTGGGTTTTCAAAACCCCCCAAATCCAAACTAAATTCAATACAAATAAATCTGATATACATACAACAGATCGGGTAATTCATTCCCCAATTCCAAACTAGGGTTCTCAAAACCCCCAAATCCAAACTAAATTCAAATACAAATCCTAAACAAATCAATGAATGATGAAAATTTACCCACAATGTTGCTGCTGCTGATGATAATACGGACCACTCACCGGAAAGTGATGATAAACCCACGATGATGATGATGTTGCTGCTGCTACTGATGAAAAGACGATGATGTTGGATAATGATGCTGCTGCTGATAAACCCACTGGAGTAAACCACCACCAGCGGCTGGGGTTTCTTCATCATAAAAAAAAAAATCCGGCGACCGAAAAAACGACATTTCGCCGGAGAGAATGGCGATGCGGTTTCTTCATCATCAACAACAGCTTGGTGTATGCTTCTTTTCTTCTTTTCTTTTTGGCTACAACTTCTTCTTGGGGTTTCTTCCTTTTTGGGTACAAATTCTTCTTTCCCTTTTTTTCTTTTGTTTTTATATATGTATTCGGTTTATCAAGATTGGTGCATGCTTCTGTGTCTGTTTTGTTTAATACAACAGCTTATAGATATATTTATGTTATACTGATAGATATATGAGTGTATATATATATGTTATATATTGATAGATATATTAGAGTGTATGCATAAAATTGGAATGGAAAGAGATGGATGATGATTGATAGAGATGAAGGAGAAACATAGACGAGAAGCAGATGAATTGGAATGGAAAGAGATGAATTGCATTTTTGGTCCTATGAGCAATAAATGGACGAAACTACCCCCCATGTGACAAGCACATGGGGCATTAACGGCTGAATTCTAACGGCACGTTAGTTTTGGACCAAAATTGCAACAGGTGTGATATGACAGGGATGAGTTTCGCGACTTTTCACACTTTTGTATCAAACTTGCAAAATGTGTGATAACACAGGGACCAAAAATGCAATTCGTTCTTATATATATAATTTATAGTTTAATCATATACTAATCTCTTCATATTAATTATATAATATATCTATACTATATTATAAAAAAACTACCCCCCATGTTGAAAGTTACATGGAGAAATTGTCTAAGATACCCTTAATAATTAAATTACACAATCAGTCCTTTATTTTTTTTTAAATATCTCCATTAACCCTTTACATCAATTACTTTTACATAAATTATCTACACTACTCAACGCCGCTTCCACTACCAACAGTTGCCCCCACCACACCGTCACCGCCATAACCACCACTGCATTGCGCGGGTACAATGCTAGTACAATATAACAGGGGTTCAGAATTACATTTTAAAGTACTTATCTGATTATTATGTAAATATTAAATGTCATATTTTGATTTGTTGAGTCTTTTTCATTTAAATATCACTGTAACTATTACTCTTTGCGTTATGATATACTTAACGAATATTATATCAATGGAAAATATATTTAAAATCTAAGTCGTTCATATATAATGTAGCAAGTGTTATATAACCCAAATAAAAATATTTACGGTTAAAATCAAAATTAAAAAACTCAAAATGTCAAACTATAACATTTGAAATGAAACGAAGGAAATAGAATTTTTGCTTTAAAACAGCTCTTAAGTTCATAAAATAAATATGTTGCCAAACGAACGTCATCGTTCCATACATAAAAAAATAGACTTAGATTATAGAAATATTAAAATAACATTCATCACTTATTTATATGTTTTTTAAGCCATCAGCCTATCATTTTATAAATTCGTAGCCAACATAAGACTATCTCCGCACATATTAAAACACCTATAGAATTAAAAATTAAGAAAAATTATAAATTTCAACTTTTGAGATTTAAATAATATGGCACATTGCCCATGCTTTGGACCAATTATGTGCTGTAGTTTTTAAGATAAAAAGAGTGGAGGAAGGTGAGGTCTTTGTTGACTTCATTTTCTTGTTTCTATTCAGATTTTATTTAAAAGTTCGAATATGTCATATAATTTCTATTAATCCCATGATAACGATGCAAACTTTCATGGGCAATGTAAACTCATAACCAACACCTCGAGGGAAATGAAATGGGTACAATAATACACTTCCGTTTCATTCGATAAGACTTTCTCTATATCACGCTTTTGTTTATGCACCTTTTCATAAGAGGTGTCAACTGATATAATGACATATTGAGGATCATAATCTCACATTGCTGAAAATGTAACCCATGAAGAAAGCATGATAATTAAGCTACACTTTCTTTTAAAAGATAGGGCAAAGGTGTTTTACATATGAATCTAACTTCATCCATTTCAATTAATTAGTATATTTTTTTTCAAAAGCTAATAATTATATCAATTCGTATTAGTAAGATTCAATTTGTAATAGTAATACATGTTTGGTTGTTCAAAAAAAGTAGTCGTTTGTTATTGTTAAATTGTTATATACACCACCATTGAGCTCATTTAAAGGGACTTGTGTTTGTTGGCATTTGGCAATCATGTAAGCAGTTTGCCTCTTGCAAAGTTTTCTTTACCATATAAATATATAATACCAATGTTTTAAATATTGATATTTTAGTCATACTGGTGTGGTATCCGATACCGGTATGGTTAATTTTATATTTTCTTTTATTTTTATATAAAATGCGACAAAATTTGTTATAACTTAACAAAATAATCAAAATATAATTACAATTCACTCAAAACTAATACCAAATAGATATTTCATTATAAAATATAAGTTGTAAAGTTTACAAACAACAAAAAATAACATCAAAGTATCATAAAAATCATTTAGAAAAAATCAAAAAAAAAATAAAATAAAACGAATAAACCTGTTTTACAATACCGGAAATACCGGGAAAACCGGAAAATACCGGCGGTAATGAATAGTGATAATACCGGAGTATCCTCCAATACCGGTATTAACGGCCGGTATATACCGGTATATAAAACATTGTATAATACTATGAAAAGATTATCGTAATAGAGCATATAACTTTTGTTTGCCCCGGTTTTTATTTGACTTTCCCTTACAGGTGTCAATCCTGACCTCATGTAAAGAGTGGAGGTCATTTTCTATCATTTAAATATAACCTAAAAGCAGCCTTTCTACCTAGGTAAAGTTGTCTAAATCTTAATCTCCCTCATACACCGTCGAAGAATTGGGACCCAGAATACGTGAAAGACATCATTTGGTGCTACATTTTCTATATAAAATAAAAGTGGGTGTATCTATATATTGAAATTAATTCTATAAACATAACTACATTTTAGTTTATTGCATAGAAAAATGATTTAATATGTCGAGACTAGTTAATAAATAAGTGTTAAAATATAACAATTAAAACAAGATCTCGACTTGGATCACGATAAAACTGATACACGAAAATTCATAAATATATATATATACATTGATGTATAAAAACTTATATGATGTATTATGATTTTTAACTAAAATATTAATTAGTTTATTTTAATATTTATTTTATTTGTTCGAGACCATTATATATACTAAAATCTATTTTAAGATAAGCAATGACAAAAACAAATACTTCATCCGTCTCATTAAATGTGTCTTGTTTTTAATATTCAAAGTCTTTGTTTTTTAACTTTGACCTTAAATTTGATGAAAATTATACCAATAAAACACATCTAAATCGAATCAATTCATATAACTTTCATCAAATGTTATATAACACAAAAAAAGTTATATAAGGTCAAACTTTAGAACAAAAGACTTTGAAAATTCAAACTATGACACCTTTAGTGGTACGGATGGATTAACAGTTTATCTCCTTATTTTATTTTATGAACTTAAATAAGAAAAAAGAGAGCATGTGAGGTCTCACACTTTGTTGACAGATACTCTGACTTTCTTTTCTTTGATTCTTATCGTATTTGACTTTTTGGTAATTTATAATGTATTATCTTAGATCATTTGTCATCGGTTCGAAAATAAAACTATCATTCGTCCTAGAAATATTTTAGTTAATAATAATAATAATAATAATAATAATAATTATAATATAATATATATATAATATATATATATATGTATATATGTTGTATTCAAATTTAGAAATATATATATATATATATATATATATATATATATATATATATATATATATATATATATATATATATATATATATATATATATATATATATATATATATATATATATATATATATATATATATATATATATATATATATATATATATATATATATATATATATATATATATATATATATATATATATATATATATATATATATATATATATATATATATATATATATATATATATATATATATATATATATATATATATATATATATATATATATATATATATATATATATATATATATATATATATATATATATATATATATATATATATATATATATATATATATATATATATATATATATATATATATATATATATATATATATATATATATATATATATATATATATATATATATATATATATATATATATATATATATATATATATATATATATATATATATATATATATATATATATATATATATATATATATATATATATATATATATATATATATATATATATATATATATATATATATATATATATATATTCCATACGTAAATGTACTCATTGTACTAATTGCACGTAAATGTACTCATTGAACTCAATTGCACGTAAAGGTACTCATTGTACTCAATTGCACGTAAATGTACTCATTGTACTCAATTGCACGTAAATGTACTCATTGTACTCAATTGCACGTAAATGTACTCATTGTACTCAATTGCACGTAAATGTACTCATTGTACTCAATTGCACGTAAATGTACTCATTGTACTCAATTGCACGTAAATGTACTCATTGTACTCAATTGCACGTAAATGTACTCATTGTACTCAATTGCACGTAAATGTACTCATTGTACTCAATTGCACGTAATGTACTCATTGTACTCAATTGCACGTAAAGGTACTCATTGTACTCAATTGCACGTAAATGTACTCATTGTACTCAATTGCACGTAAAGGTACTCATTGTACTCAATTGCACGTAAATGTACTCATTGTACTCAATTGCACGTAAATGTACTCATTGTACTCAATTGCACGTAAAGGTACTCATTGTACTCAATTGCACGTAAATGTACTCATTGTACTCAATTGCACGTAAATGTACTCATTGTACTCAATTGCACGTAAATGTACTCATTGTACTCAATTGCACGTAAATGTACTCATTGTACTCAATTGCACGTAAATGTACTCATTGTACTCAATTGCACGTAAATGTACTCATTGTACTCAATTGCACGTAAAGGTACTCATTGTACTCAATTGCACGTAAATGTACTCATTGTACTCAATTGCACGTAAATGTACTCATTGTACTCAATTGCACGTAAAGGTACTCATTGTACTCAATTGCACGTAAAGGTACTCATTGTACTCAATTGCACGTAAATGTACTCATTGTACTCAATTGCACGTAAAGGTACTCATTGTACTCAATTGCACGTAAAGGTACTCATTGTACTCAATTGCACGTAAATGTACTCATTGTACTCAATTGCACGTAAATGTACTCATTGTACTCAATTGCACGTAAATGTACTCATTGTACTCAATTGCACGTAAATGTACTCATTGTACTCAATTGCACGTAAATGTACTCATTGTACTCAATTGCACGTAAATGTACTCATTGTACTCAATTGCACGTAAAGGTACTCATTGTACTCAATTGCACGTAAATGTACTCATTGTACTCAATTGCACGTAAATGTACTCATTGTACTCAATTGCACGTAAATGTACTCATTGTACTCAATTGCACGTAATGTACTCATTGTACTCAATTGCACGTAAATGTACTCATTGTACTCAATTGCACGTAAAGGTACTCATTGTACTCAATTGCACGTAAATGTACTCATTGTACTCAATTGCACGTAAATGTACTCATTGTACTCAATTGCACGTAAATGTACTCATTGTACTCAATTGCACGTAAAGGTACTCATTGTACTCAATTGCACGTAAAGGTACTCATTGTACTCAATTGCACGTAAATGTACTCATTGTACTCAATTGCACGTAAATGTACTCATTGTACTCAATTGCACGTAATGTACTCATTGTACTCAATTGCACGTAAAGGTACTCATTGTACTCAATTGCACGTAAATGTACTCATTGTACTCAATTGCACGTAAATGTACTCATTGTACTCAATTGCACGTAATGTACTCATTGTACTCAATTGCACGTAAAGGTACTCATTGTACTCAATTGCACGTAAATGTACTCATTGTACTCAATTGCACGTAAATGTACTCATTGTACTCAATTGCACGTAAAGGTACTCATTGTACTCAATTGCACGTAAAGGTACTCATTGTACTCAATTGCACGTAAATGTACTCATTGTACTCAATTGCACGTAAAGGTACTCATTGTACTCAATTGCACGTAAATGTACTCATTGTACTCAATTGCACGTAAAGGTACTCATTGTACTCAATTGCACGTAAATGTACTCATTGTACTCAATTGCACGTAAATGTACTCATTGTACTCAATTGCACGTAAATGTACTCATTGTACTCAATTGCACGTAAATGTACTCATTGTACTCAATTGCACGTAAATGTACTCATTGTACTCAATTGCACGTAAAGGTACTCATTGTACTCAATTGCACGTAAATGTACTCATTGTACTCAATTGCACGTAAATGTACTCATTGTACTCAATTGCACGTAAAGGTACTCATTGTACTCAATTGCACGTAAAGGTACTCATTGTACTCAATTGCACGTAAAGGTACTCATTGTACTCAATTGCACGTAAATGTACTCATTGTACTCAATTGCACGTAAATGTACTCATTGTACTCAATTGCACGTAAAGGTACTCATTGTACTCAATTGCACGTAAAGGTACTCATTGTACTCAATTGCACGTAAATGTACTCATTGTACTCAATTGCACGTAAAGGTACTCATTGTACTCAATTGCACGTAAAGGTACTCATTGTACTCAATTGCACGTAAATGTACTCATTGTACTCAATTGCACGTAAAGGTACTCATTGTACTCAATTGCACGTAAATGTACTCATTGTACTCAATTGCACGTAAAGGTACTCATTGTACTCAATTGCACGTAAAGGTACTCATTGTACTCAATTGCACGTAAATGTACTCATTGTACTCAATTGCACGTAAATGTACTCATTGTACTCAATTGCACGTAAATGTACTCATTGTACTCAATTGCACGTAAATGTACTCATTGTACTCAATTGCACGTAAATGTACTCATTGTACTCAATTGCACGTAAATGTACTCATTGTACTCAATTGCACGTAAAGGTACTCATTGTACTCAATTGCACGTAAAGGTACTCATTGTACTCAATTGCACGTAAATGTACTCATTGTACTCAATTGCACGTAAATGTACTCATTGTACTCAATTGCACGTAAAGGTACTCATTGTACTCAATTGCACGTAAAGGTACTCATTGTACTCAATTGCACGTAAATGTACTCATTGTACTCAATTGCACGTAAATGTACTCATTGTACTCAATTGCACGTAAAGGTACTCATTGTACTCAATTGCACGTAAATGTACTCATTGTACTCAATTGCACGTAAAGGTACTCATTGTACTCAATTGCACGTAAAGGTACTCATTGTACTCAATTGCACGTAAATGTACTCATTGTACTCAATTGCACGTAAAGGTACTCATTGTACTCAATTGCACGTAAATGTACTCATTGTACTCAATTGCACGTAAATGTACTCATTGTACTCAATTGCACGTAAAGGTACTCATTGTACTCAATTGCACGTAAAGGTACTCATTGTACTCAATTGCACGTAAATGTACTCATTGTACTCAATTGCACGTAAAGGTACTCATTGTACTCAATTGCACGTAAAGGTACTCATTGTACTCAATTGCACGTAAAGGTACTCATTGTACTCAATTGCACGTAAATGTACTCATTGTACTCAATTGCACGTAAATGTACTCATTGTACTCAATTGCACGTAAAGGTACTCATTGTACTCAATTGCACGTAAATGTACTCATTGTACTCAATTGCACGTAAATGTACTCATTGTACTCAATTGCACGTAATGTACTCATTGTACTCAATTGCACGTAATGTACTCATTGTACTCAATTGCACGTAAATGTACTCATTGTACTCATTCATGACCATCTATGTCCACACAACCAAACATCATATGTATATACTTCGTACGATACTACTTTTGAAAGGCCTTTGATGCTTATATATAGGGTCACCCGCAGCCTTCCCACCACATCTCCAACCTTTCAAAGGCATTACCGTCCTCCATATATACACAACTAACCTAAAACAACTCAATATACACAATATAATCACCATACAGCTAATCACGTGATTTCACATCAACAAAATGTCACCCAACATATACGTCACAAATGTCTTCATGCACGAAGTACACTTTTCAGCCCGACTCTTAAAAGAGTAGGGGAGGCTACGAAAACTCACCTTGATTCGCTAAGAAGCTAGGATTAGATTACAAACGAGTAATGGGTTCCACACGTCCACAACCTATAATTATTCATCATAATACCGCCATGTCAACTATACAATCTCAAACAATCTGATTTAGCTCGATTAAGTCAAGCCACAAACCCTAAACACCTTTACAACTTTAACGAGTATAAACAAGACGCGTTTGACTCGACCCTTTTAGAAATGAGAAAAGATTCATACAAAAAGAGTGTTACCACATGAAACTAGTCTCTCTTACGAATCCAACGATAGGTCATAAGACTTGTTTGAAGTTACGGATTAAAAGTTATTAACATTTGAAAATCGACGCGCAATTTTTCAGTAACATTCCACTGCGTCGCAGTGAGCCAGGACTAAGCTCACTGCGCCGCAGTGGATAAATCTATCCAGGACCAGAAACTATGCACTGCGCCGCAGTGAGCAAGAACCATGCCCACTGCGCCGCAGTGGCTAAACTGGACCAGGGCCAGTACTAATGCACTGCGCCGCAGTGAGCAAGGGGAGGCGCACTGCGCCGCAGTGAGCAAGGGGAGGCTCACTGCGCCGCAGTGACTACATTCTGCAGCCAGCACCTGCAGGTTATGCAGGTGCTACGAACCAAAACCCCAAAATCTCAACATTTAAGCCATGAAATCGACTTGCACAACTCCAAGACTCATTTTCGACCTAGTTAAACATAATTGAACATAACTAAACGTGTTTCATCATCCAAAACCAACCTTAAACACATTTTCTTGTAAAAATTCGATCTTGACCCATTTGAACACGAAATCGACCCAAAATCTAGTTTTTGACTTATAATTCGTTTCGAGGAGTTCCTTGACCCGCTTTTGAACATAACAAACTCATTTGAACATAACCCACTCAATAGATCCATTCCAAAACACGGATTTTGACCCAAATCGAATTTTGACCTAATTTAAATAACTAGAAACCCTAATTTCGGATTTTGAAGCTATAAGGACCAAGAGTGCTTAGATTTAGGTGTAATACAAGTTTATTAACTAGAAATGATGAATTTGAGCTAGAAGACACTTACCAAAACTTTCACAAGCAATCAAACCCGAATTTGACCTAGTTGAGCTTTTTCTTGCACCTTGAGACTTGGATTTTTGATATGATGTTAGAATGATAATAAGGATGATGATTTTGTTATTAATCTAGTTGAACTAGCATAAATGACCAAGAACTTAGAGAAAGATTGAGAGTTTAAAGCATTTAGTGAGATGGGAGAGAAATGTAAGAGATATGAATGAGGGGATGAGAGAAATGAATGAAGGAGGGATGTTAGGACCAGTTCACCTGGAACTGGCCAGTCACCAGTTCACACTGACCAGTTCACCAGTTGCATCTGGTGACCAGTAACTGGTGACCAAGAAGATTTGTCCAGAAATATTTGAAGTCCAGTTGCACCGTACAGTTAACGCAACTGAAGACTTCCTCCAGTTGAGAACTGACCAAGTTGAAGAAGCATTCCAGTTGAAGTCAAGACAACAAATGGAAGATAGAGAATGACAATGGCAGCGAAGCCCAGTTGGCATTCTAGTCAGTTACAAACTGGAGACCATCAGTAGAAAGCCCTTACAAAGCTTTACACTGATTACGAGGAATTGACTTGTACACTTTATGTACCTTTACCCGGATAATAAGCCTTATCTTATTATTTAAGTACAAAAGGTACATAAAGGTGGTTGAGTAAAGTCACTTTAACCTACGACTTTACACTGCCTTTTAAGGAATTAAATGCTATTCCTTAAATGCTCCCAACCACATTTGTACGGCTAAAGTTAACATCCCAATGTTAACTTTGCCTATAAATACAAGTCATTGCACAACCAAGAATTTTAAGTATTCAGAATACAAAGTATTCGAACTCACAAAAGTAAAAATACTTCACACTTTGCATACCTGCAATATTCTTGGTGAACTTGTGCAATATTCTCTCAATCGCTAAGGAACATTTCACTACTTTAAGTGTTTCGATTGTTGAAGAGAAATTCCGAGTATAGATCAATTGTATTTCATAGGTTGTTAGGATATTTACATTCGTGTATTATCTTGGTTCCGCATCAACCTTGTAATTTGTTTAATATCAATAAATAAATTACACATTGAAAACTACATATTGTCTCATCAAGATTGTTTACAAGTTATTTGTATTATTGCATTGTTCTTTACTTATTGTCTTTATATAAGTAATCTATCTAGAACTTGGTATATACCTCTGCAACTGGTCGTCTCCAGTTCAGCGAGTATATTGCAAAGTAACTCCACCATCGACATAGAGGTGTCTTCAGTAGTACCATCTTACGAGTTGGGACTTACAAGTGGTATCAGAGCAGAAGGCTAATAAACTTGCCTAGATCTGCTAAGATGAACCCTACTGAAGGTGGAGATGGTTCTGGTTCAGGTGAAACCCCATTGAATAATAACAACCAACCTTTTCAAAATGTTAATACTCCTCCTCCTCCTCCTTCTACCCCAAACCACGTCCATGTACACTACTCTAACACTCCTGTTCCAAAATTTGATGGAAACAGTGAGACTTTTGGTACATGGAAAGCTAGAATGCTTTTGCATTTTGGTGGTATTGAGAGGTATATGTTGAAAATCCTAAAGGATGGACCATATATACCCATGTCTCTTGGGGTGAGTCCTCTTCTAGATCCAACTGGAAGAAGAGGCTCAAGGGAAAAGCCAGAAGACCATTGGTCTGATGAGGATCGCAGACTGGTGGACTTGGACACCAGACTGAAAAACATGATCCTTGGGGCTGTCCCTGAAGACCTAATTCCAACACTTGTGTTGTTTCCCAGTGCCAAGTCTATGTGGGATGAATTAGTGATTCAATTTGAAGGAGGTGATGATACAATTGTCACCAGAAAAGTTGCCTTGAACAAGAAGTATGAATCCTTCTTTGCCTTGCCCAATGAGAGTCTAACTGGAACATACACCAGATTCTCCAGCCTTATCAATCAGTTGAGAGGCTTGGGTGTAGAGAAGGATAAGGATATTCTTCTTGAAAAGTTTTGTGATATTCTTCCATCTAAATGGGAAAACATGGTTCTTGTCTTGAGACAAGGTAAAACCTTGCACACTCATACCCTTGCATCGCTCTATGGAGCCTTCAGATTCACTGAAGATAATAATGCTGCAAGGCTTGTGGCTGAGCAAGATGCCATGAACCATGCCCAGAGTCCAAAGGTTGCTAGTATAACTGAGCGACCTTGTGCTGCTCTAATGTCTGCTGAGAGTGTCCAGGCACACTCGATGAAGGAGATGTTAGACAGTTTCTTAAACTCTGGGCTGACCACTGAAAACAGTGTTGGTTATGATGAAACTGACGATGATGATCTGGTCGCCATGATTGCTAAAACCTTTAATAGGTTTAAGCATAAATCTAAAAGATTTAATGGCCCCAACAATGCTTCCAGCTCCAACTCTCTGGATAAGACCAATCTTACATGCTATAAGTGTGGTAAGAAAGGTCATTTCATGAAGGAATGCAGATCTAGTCAGATGAATAATCAAACTGGCCCCTCTGTCCCTAATTTCAATCGGCCTGATGATAGCTACAAAGCTAAGTACAAGAAGCTTAAGGCCCAGATTGCCCTCCTTTCCATGGCAAAAGAAAAAGACCAGTGCTTAATTGCACAAACTGAAGGAAAATGGGAGTACTCTGATGACTCATCTGATGATGAAGAAGAGGAAAGGGACATGTGTTTCATGGCCTTGGAAGATCAACAGCAGCAACACATGGTGAAAGAAGATGTCATCTCTGGAAGATGGGTGGACATCATACTGAAGAAGGTATGTGATTATGATCACCAGGTTGACCCTGAACTAAAATTGGACCTGGCTGAATCATTAAGTAGTGATCTGGCATTTGTGGAAACTGTAAGAGCTGATAGTGAAAGATATCTTGACACTATCCTAATTGAACTGAACAATGTCAAACCACAACTAAATGATTTGCAAAGTGTCCAGTTGGCTCTCAAGGAGTCAGTTTTAAAGATTGAGGCTTTAGAACTTGATAATCAAAAACTATCTTTTGATTTTGAAAAAGCACAAAAGATTATCAATTCATGGGTAAAAGCATCTGGCAAAAACTATGATGCATTTTCAAGAACTATTGATGCCCAGAAAAATGCATGGAAATCTGAAGATCTGGAGATGGCAGCTCTTATACCAGATCTTCATGCATTGCCTCCAGCTCTCCAGATTGAAACACCTTATGATCAACCTGAAGCTGTTGAAACTGAAACCAATGAGACCACCCCCATTGAGGTTAAAACTGGAGCCAATCAGGCTAAAGCTCCAGTCAAAAAGGCCACTGGTAACAAGCCTTTACCTCATAAGTCTAAGGAGCCCAAGACCCGACAGACTAAATCTCCAGTTGAACCAAGGTCCAAGGTTCAACTGCCTGACCAAAATGATATTTTGGTTAATCTGGAAAGGCAACTCCAACTTTTGTCTCGGAAGGTTCAGAGTTGCACTGCCCGGATTAACAATCTGGAAGGAGGCTCACCACCTCCAGTTTTAAAACAAAATGTTAAACCCTCCCTCTCTAAAACCAATAAAAAGAATGTTCCATCTGGAACAAAACCTGGTAAAGAGAGGAGTAAGTATCAAATACCAATCGTTTTTACTTCTGCACCTGGAGCTGGTGATAAAGCTCCAGATGTAGCCTCCAGTTCAACACCTTAACAATCAACTGTGGCTTCTGTAGAGAAGTCCAGTGGACCCATCAAGAAAAGATGGGTTCACAAAAAGAACTAATGATTTTTGTGTGTGTGTAGGGCGATCGAAAGAAGAATATCTGGTATCTAGACAGCGCTGCTGCCGGACTATGACCGGATGTAAGCCCCTACTGGAAGAGTTCACTGTCCAAGATGGACCGACAGTGACGTTTGGTAACGATCAATCTGGAAAGACTGAAGGATATGGTGTGCTTAATAATGGACAAGTCGAATTCAAAAGAGTTGCATTTGTGAATGGTTTGAAATACAACCTGATCAGTGTCAGCCAACTTTGCGATGATGGCTTCAGAGTATTGTTCGATATTGCTCAAGGCACCATATTTAACAAGGATTGGAAAGTGGTGATGATTGCACCAAGAAAGGGGAATGTGTACATCATGGATATGGAACCAGCTCCAAAAGAGCAATGTTTCTATACCAAAGCTGATGAGGACACCAACTGGCTATGGCATAAAAGGTTATCCCACCTCAATTTCAAAAATATCAACAAGTTGTCTCGCAAGCAACTGGTTGAAGGGATACCTCAGATTTCCTTCAATAAGGAAAAGCCATGTCCAGGTTGTGAGATGGGTAAGCAGAAAAGAGCCAGTTTTAAAACTAGGCAAAATTTTAGCATCACTGAACCTCTTCACATGCTACATTTGGATCTCTTTGGTCCAGTGAATGTTCAAACTAGAGCTGGAAAGAAGTACACTCTAGTTGTGGTTGATGAATTCACCAGATTTTGCTGGGTGGTATTCATCAGATCCAAAAGTGATGCACCTGCTGAAATCATCTCCCTTATCAAACGAATTGAGCTCAAATATTCTCGAAAAGTTTGTCAGTTGCGAAGTGATAATGGTACCGAATTCCAAAATAAGGTACTTGAAACATTTTGCAATGACACTGGCATTTCTCAAAACTTCTCATCAGTTCACTCTCCAGAGCAAAATGGAGTTGTTGAAAGAAAGAATCGTACACTGATAGAAGCGGCCAGAAGCATGCTATCTGAATCTGGTCTTCCCACCAGTTTTTGGGCTGAAGCAGTTGCAACTGCTTGTCACACTCAAAACCGGTCAGTCTACATCAAGAGACACAAGAAGACTGCCTACGAAGTACTTAGGAATCGAAAACCAAATATTGGATATTTCCATGTATTTGGTTGTCCAGTTTACAGACTGAACGATTCCAGTCAGCTTGGAAAGTTTGATGCAAAAGCTGATGAAGGAGTATTCTTAGGCTATTCAGATATTCGAAAGGCCTTTAGAGTTTATAATTATAGACTCCAAAAGGTTCATGAGACAATTCATGTCACATTCGATGAGTCAACTAAAGCAATCAACAAGAGACCAAGCCTTGATATTTCTCCAGTCATTCCAATCAACTTTGGTGAAACTGACCAAGTTCATCGGTCAGTTGTTTCACCAGATAATGCTTCTAGTTACAACAAACTGGAACCAGTTAAGAAGAAGAAAAGCACCAGTGACACTTCATTTTATCCCTCCATCAACTTCAACTTACCACAAGAATTGGTGATTGGATCAGATGTTCGTGCCACTCCAATATCAGCACCAGTTCAAACACCTACTTCTCCAGGTCTTCGTGAAATACCTTCTAATGAGGAATTTCATGATGCTAATCGAGACCTCATTGACTCTGATGAGGATGTAGAAGTTGTTTGGGCTGATCCTTCTCCAGAAGCCGTTGCAACTGAAGAAGATCGCCAGGTGACTTGCACTGATATTGTAGTTCACCAGCCTAGTCAATACACTAGATGGACTAAAGCCCACCCAATTGAACAAATTGTGGGTGATCCAACTAGTGGGTTCAGACTAGAAGAGCCACCAGTGAGCAATGCTTAAACGTCACCTTCTTATCTTTAATTGAACCAAAGAAGATTGACGAGGCTATGGCAGACCCAAGCTGGGTGGAAGCTATGCAAGAAGAGCTCCTCCAGTTCGAAAGGAACAATGTTTGGGAGCTTGTTCCTTGTCCACCAGGGTTAAAGAAAGAACCTATTGGTACCAGATGGGTCTACCGAAACAAAATGGATGAAGATGGCCATGTTGTAAGAAACAAGGCCAGACTAGTTGCCCAGGGTTATTGTCAAGCAGAGGGCGTTGACTTTGATGAGACTTTTGCTCCAGTTGCAAGACTTGAAGCCATACGAATATTTTTGGCTTATGCAGCCATCTGCAGTTCAAGGTCTTCCAGATGGATGTCAAAAGTGCGTTCCTAAATGGAACATTGGAAGAAGAAGTTTACGTGAAGCAGACTCCAGGTTTCATTGATGAGAAGCATCCTCATTGGGTTTATAGACTGAACAAAGCATTGTATGGTCTAAGACAAGCCCCAAGAGCCTGGTATGATACTCTAACTAAACATCTTCTTAAAAATGGCTTTCAAAGAGGTGCTATAGATAATACCTTGTTTATCTTGAAAGAAAGAGGTAATATCTTATTGGTACAAATTTATGTTGATGACATTATTTTTGGTTCAACTGATGATGCATGTGTAAAAAGTTTTCTAAAATCATGTCATCTGAATATGAGATGAGTTTAATGGGTGAATTAACATTTTTCTTGGGACTTCAAATTAAGCAAACTGAAAATGGAATTTTCATAAACCAAGGAAAATATGTCAGAGATTTGTTAAGAAAATACAAATATGATTCAATCCCATCGAAAAACACACCAATTGCAGCACCATTGAATTTGGACTCTGACCCAACTGGCAAACAAGTTAACATAACTGACTATAGAGGTATGGTTGGTTCACTAATGTACTTGACTGCCAGTCGACCAGATATAATGTTTGCAACATGTTTATGTGCCAGGTTTCAGGCTAACCCTAAAGAATCACATTTACACGCTGTAAAGCGTATATTTAGATACCTGAAAGGGTGTCCTAATCTTGGACTTTGGTACCCCAAAGGTTCAGGATTAGATCTAATGGGTTATTCAGATTCTGATCATGCAGGTTGTAAGATTGATAGAAAATCCACAACTGGTGGTTGTCATTTCCTTGGAGGAAAACTGGTGAGTTGGACCAGCAAGAAGCAGACTTCAGTCTCTATGTCCACTGCTGAAGCAGAGTACATTTCTGCGGCCAGTTGTTGTGCCCAGATTCTCTGGATCAAAAACCAGTTACTAGATTATGGTCAAAAGTTTACTAAGACCCCAATCTTTTGCGACAACACCAGTGCAATTGCTATATCTCACAACCCAGTGATGCACTCCAAAACAAAGCATATTGATATCAGGTATCATTTTATTCGAGATCATGTTATGAAAGGTGATATTGAAATTCATTTCATCCCCACTGACAAACAGTTAGCTGATGTTTTTACTAAACCTCTCGATGAGAAAACCTTTAAACATCTCATCAGCGAACTGGGAATGTTGAACCCTTAACTGGAGCTTTCTTTGTTATTGAACGCGTCAGTGACACTGATGAAGTTCTCCAGTTGAGGAGGTCCAGATCATCTTTGCTCGCCAGGCTATCGAACGCCTTAGTGATACTATCTTGGCACTAATTGATATCTGGATCATCATTTTAGGGGGAAAGACTCAAAATTATTTTCTGACTAAAATTTATTTTTGTTTGAAAATGCAACTGGAGAACCCTTCAGTTGGAAACTGGTACTGGACTGATCCTCCAGTTACCAGGTTCAGTCTTTTCTTATTTTTATAACGTTACAAATACTTGGTCAATATGTGTGACACGTGATGATACTCGAGTGTTTTTAAACCACTTGATATCGTGATCTGACGTGTTTAAACCATTTTTAGTACTTGAAAACTGTTTATATTGGGATAACAAAAAGAGCGTGGGGTCATGGGTAAAGTAAGCCGTCGTAGCATTTAATGCTGACATGGTAACATTTAATGCTTACATGGCAAATTATATTTTATTCTCAAAATATCTTCGAAAATGTTTGGTTTAATAAAATATGATTTTTGGTTTTACATTGGGATCTTGAATCCCCTTATAAATACCCTTATTTACTTCACAACTCATTTACTCTCTTTTCATTCTCTTGATTTACTCTCTTCATTTACTTCCAATCATCAACATTGCTTCATTCTTCTCTTTGCTTCACAAATCGAAAACCCTAAATTCCAAATTTCAATTTCATTCAATGGCTCCTAAATCATCCCGTTCAAGAGATGTAAATCTCTTGACCGTTCCATACAATCCCTCACCAGATGTCACCCAGGCACCTGGTGCTCCTTATAGTGCAGCCCTTAAATTAAACCCTAATAATCCTTTGGCTAGCCTACAAGGTTCTCAAGGGTCTAATACCCTTATTGGTAGAATCAGAAAGTTTTTGAAGGATTCTCCAATAGGACCCTTATTCACTAGGAACCCACGCAAGATGTATCATGATTACTTGTGTGAGTTCTGGTTCACTGCCACACTTTCTTCCGATTGTTCCTCCATCAGTTTCACGTTAAAGGATGGAACAATCAAGTGTACCTTGAATGTAGAAGTATTGAGGGATGCTCTTCACCTCAATTACTGGAGAGAAGGTGAATCTCCAGTTGTCTTGGCCCCGAATATTAATTTTCGTCAAGTACTCCTTGAGATGGGTCATAAGGAGTGCTTGGACAATGGTGTTTTGAAGACCAAGGGGGCTATGACCATGAAGGGTCTTACACCTTCATGGAGGTATTTCTTTGTACATTTGGTGGAAAGTTTAGGTGGGAGTTCAGGTGGTCTTGACCAGATCAACTCCTCTCAAGCAGAAATGGCTTACTGCTTATGGAGAGGGTTGAGGGTGGATTTTGCTAACATTTTGTATAGGAGTCTCGTACAAAAGCTGAAAGGCTCCAGGGGTGTGTGTATCCCCTTTTCCAGATTCCTTTCTTTATGTTTTAAGCAAATTCTGGGCGAAGAAGAGTACAGAAATACAGACTCTCCGTTCACGAGGCCAGATTTAATGAGGAATTTAGACTCTCTTGTTTCTGAAGCTGGAGAGGTCGAGATTCCAGAGCAGATGCGGCTGGCATTTGCTAAAACTGATGCACCTTTGGAAAGTGAATCAGAAAGACAACTGGGCGGGCCTCAAAATAATGAGGGACCTCCAGTTCGTCTCAAGTTGTGGTTGAGGATAGAACAACCATAACTGAAGCCATTCCTATCACGTCTATCCCTGGTGAAGATGTTTCGGCATCTGATCCTTCAACTGATGAAACCATCCAGGTAACTGGAACTGGTCATCAGGAGCCTGAACATGATGTTCAGCCATCCCTTATCATTTATGGATCTAGGCATAAATGAGGATGAGTTCCATCTTGAATCTTCGGATTCGAAGGAACACAAGATGATCAAGAAATGGTTGATGCATCTGTACATGCTCAACTCCCTTCTTTCTCTGATCAACCCCTAGAACACCAAGTTTCAGTTTCCCATCCAGATACGCTTACAAATATTTCCCCACAAAGAACTCAATCAACACCGTCGCCGTTGGTCATACCTGAGCATTCTCAGCCTGACCAACACATTGAATCTCCTCAGCGTTCTTCTTCACCCCCAATTTTTCCTTCTTCTGCCACTGGAACAACTGGAGAGGCTTCCTTTGTTTTACCTCCTCCAGTTGAACTGGTGCAGCCTGCTACTGGTCCAGTGACAACTTCTCCTTTGTCACTGGAAACTCAATTTGTCTCGTTCTCAACCGACATCCAAAACCTGATCAAACGGGTGGAGGGTGTTCATAAGACAATTGAGCAAAATGCCAAGTCCCTTTCCAGATTCAACAAGGAAACAATCACAAACTCAAAGGTTGTTGATTTGGGAATTAATAAGTTTGCTGCCAATGAGGACTTGGTATTTCAGAAGTTGAATGAGTTAGTCTCAAGCTGTAACAATCTGTCCACATCTTTGAAGGAAGCTTTTGACTTAACCCATTCCAATGTCAATACATCTATCTCCAACCTCTTAAGTAACACTGTTCGATCATCAGAGGTGGATCTGAAGGAGATAGAAAGGCAGGTCAAAGAGTTGTTTGAAAGACCTGGCCTTGATGTAGTGGAAATTGGACAGCAGGTGGCCACTTCTGTTGGCCAGATGATTGATGAAAAACTGGCTAGTCGAGAAGATGAACTGGTTAAGAAGGTTATGGCTGAATTTGCCAAGCTCCCACCTCCTCAGATTAATCTGGAGCCTCTGGCACTTGAAGTTAGGCAGTTAAGGGGAGCAGTTAATGCTATAACACTCAGTTAGCCTCTCACACTTCTTCAATAAATAAATTGGTAACTGAAGTGGAGAACTTGAAGAAGAAAGATGCTGAAATGAAGGAACAAGTGGTTAAAGGTTTAGATGAAGACTCAAAATTGTTGAAAGACTTGAAGACTGGACAGGACCAAACTGCAGCCAATGTATTGGTCCAGTCTCAAGAGATTAACCACTTGTGGAGATCCTTTAGAATGATTTGCACTGTATTTAGAGAGTGCAAGGATATGCAATCGTGGCAGCCTCTAGCCCGTTTGCCCTCCAGTAATGAAGACTGGGCAGCCATTCGTGCAGGTCTCGATGCTGCCAAGGGGGAAAGGGATAGAAGGAATATCCTTGCACCTGGACCAAGACTGCCAGGTCCATTTAGTGCAAGACAACTGGTAGAAAGGACTGTTGTTGGGTCAGATGAAGGTGATGACCAGCAGCAGGTTATTGAGCAGTTTGATGATGTTGTTGATAGGGGGAATAAGGATAAAGGAAAGGAAGTTATGCCGGCCACTGGTGAACAAGCAAAAACAACTGGTACTGAAGCCAGTGTGTTAGAAACTGGCAACATTGATCAGCTTCCTCCAGTTTCAGAAGATGTTAGTAGGCAACTGGCAAGGCTTGGAGATGCAATCAAGGAGAGAAAGAAACAAATGAGGGTTAATCAAGCAAAAGATAGAAATACCTTAGCCCCAACTCTTCTTGATATAAGTGATGGTCGTCTCCTGGGCATGACACTTGCAGAATATGCCAAAGTCAAGACTGATCCCAGAATTATTAATGCACTGAAAGAACAACTGGAGATTGAGCTTGACAAACACTATAGGGAGGATGAGGCTGAATATGATGCCAGGTGTTTAAATATCACAGTGGATAAGGCAAAAGAAGTAAGAACTGAAGGAATTCTCAAGAGGGCTGAACATGTTAAGAAGGTGGTCAAACAGGTGATGAATCCACCCAAGTCCAAAGGTAAACCTAAGATGTTGCCAAGAGATGCTGACCTTAGAACCTGGGTGGAAACAACTGAACCTTCAAGTGAAGATATCAAAGCTGCAGTGCATAGTATGAGCACTGGCCAGATCAAACTGGCCAATGAATCTGAAGCTAGAGAGTACTTATCTGAAGTGCAACAGCGGAGATATCACCCTGGTAAGATTACTGAAATGAAAGTCTCAATCAAACCAGGTACCAAACACTTCACTATTGGGGTTCAACACCTTAATGGACCCATGAGGCAAACTGAGAATCCTGATGTACTTTCATATGGTTATTCGGAGCTGGTGGAGATGGTGAAACTGTTGGAGACCAAGCAACAAAAGAATAAGGTTGAAAGAGGATGGATGTTTGTTCTTCAAAGTCTGCTCAAGTTTAAAGAAAATATTGAAGAGAGACTAAATGTTGATCCAGAAGACAAACAGCCCATTTCTACAGTTGCTAAAAGAAGGAGAACTGGCGAAGGGCCATCTGTTTAAGTTCTTCTTCATTTTTATCTTCTTGTAATTTGTTTTACATTCTGTAACTTATGTAAAGTTCTTCCCTTGTATAAAAGAAGTTACCAGTCTGTAAA
>CM067167.1:25812084-25817084 GCA_034093135.1 Erigeron breviscapus
TTAAGTATTTCGTTTATAAATTAACGAGTTAATTGAGGATAAATGAATAAACCGACAACCGTTATTTATAGTAGTCGATTAAAGTTAGTTTTAATTGATTGATAAATAACTTATTAATTAAAAGTAGTTTAATTAATAAATGAATAAACCAACAACCGTTATTTATAGTAGTCGACTAAAGTTAGTTTTAATTGATTGATAAATAACTTATTAATTAAAAGTAGTTTAATTAATAAATGAATAAACCAACAACCGTTATTTATAGTAGTCGACTAAAGTTAGTTTTAATTGATTGATAAATAACTTATTAATTAAAAGTAGTTTAATTAATAAATGAATAAACCAACAACCGTTATTTATAGTAGTCGACTAAAGTTAGTTTTAATTGATTGATAAATAACTTATTAATTAAAAGTAGTTTAATTAATAAATGAATAAACCAACAACCGTTATTTATAGTAGTCGACTAAAGTTAGTTTTAATTGATTGATAAATAACTTATTAATTAAAAGTAGTTTAATTAATAAATGAATAAACCAACAACCGTTATTTATAGTAGTCGACTAAAGTTAGTTTTAATTGATTGATAAATAACTTATTAATTAAAAGTAGTTTAATTAATAAATGAATAAACCAACAACCGTTATTTATAGTAGTCGACTAAAGTTAGTTTTAATTGATTGATAAATAACTTATTAATTAAAAGTAGTTTAATTAATAAATGAATAAACCAACAACCGTTATTTATAGTAGTCGACTAAAGTTAGTTTTAATTGATTGATAAATAACTTATTAATTAAAAGTAGTTTAATTAATAAATGAATAAACCAACAACCGTTATTTATAGTAGTCGACTAAAGTTAGTTTTAATTGATTGATAAATAACTTATTAATTAAAAGTAGTTTAATTAATAAATGAATAAACCAACAACCGTTATTTATAGTAGTCGACTAAAGTTAGTTTTAATTGATTGATAAATAACTTATTAATTAAAAGTAGTTTAATTAATAAATGAATAAACCAACAACCGTTATTTATAGTAGTCGACTAAAGTTAGTTTTAATTGATTGATAAATAACTTATTAATTAAAAGTAGTTTAATTAATAAATGAATAAACCAACAACCGTTATTTATAGTAGTCGACTAAAGTTAGTTTTAATTGATTGATAAATAACTTATTAATTAAAAGTAGTTTAATTAATAAATGAATAAACCAACAACCGTTATTTATAGTAGTCGACTAAAGTTAGTTTTAATTGATTGATAAATAACTTATTAATTAAAAGTAGTTTAATTAATAAATGAATAAACCAACAACCGTTATTTATAGTAGTCGACTAAAGTTAGTTTTAATTGATTGATAAATAACTTATTAATTAAAAGTAGTTTAATTAATAAATGAATAAACCAACAACCGTTATTTATAGTAGTCGACTAAAGTTAGTTTTAATTGATTGATAAATAACTTATTAATTAAAAGTAGTTTAATTAATAAATGAATAAACCAACAACCGTTATTTATAGTAGTCGACTAAAGTTAGTTTTAATTGATTGATAAATAACTTATTAATTAAAAGTAGTTTAATTAATAATGAAGGCTATTAGGCTGAATACTTGTTTGGATCGATGTGATGATGTAGACGTTTAATTATGTTATTTTATTTTTTAGATCCGTTGGATTGTGTTTACTATTTGTCATAGATCCATAGTTAATGAGTTCTTCATATTGTTATAGGTTCTATATCTGAGTGTATTAATTTAATTCTGATGATCGGTCTATAATCATACACTGGGATTTATACATAAAGATGGAAAACGCTAGTCGGTCTATAACTAGATATAAAAGGTGATTCACTTCTAACGGATAGATCCAGAACCATAATAATTGGAATAAGTTGAACATGATGCTTAATAATGTCAGACGCGATCCAATGACTGTTGAAATTGTGTGAACTTTCGTAGACCCGACTAACCGTATGTCTTTGGATCTTTGATCCCGTAGGGTCATACACAATAGAATATCAACGATAAAGCCACGGAATGATATTTGATCATTTATGCAATTAATTAAATAGTATTTAACTAAATTATTCGTTTATAAAGTAACACGAGTTAATTAAGGATAAATGAATAAACCAACAACCGTTATTTATAGTAGTCGACTAAAGTTAGTTTTAATTGATTGATAAATAACTTATTAATTAAAAGTAGTTTAATTAATAAATGAATTAATGGGTTGGACTTTTAATTAGATAAAAAAGTCCATAATTAATTAATAGTTAATTAATTAAATAAGGAAAGCCCGGTCCGTTCCACCAAAGCCTCAAGGGCGGTTCTAGAACCTTCCCATGAGGAGGTGCACGAAATTTGTAAGGTATTTTTAGGGTTTTTAGTTTCCTAATTTGATTATAAGACTTCCCTATAAATACCTTATAAAATCCCTAATTAACTCATTAATTAACAAATCCCTTACACATACATAAAGGTGAAATTATTTCTTCTTTGTGTGTGTGTCAAACTCACTTTCTCAAAAGAAACAAAACCCCAAATTATTGTAGGTTTAATTATTCAGCGTTTTAGTTAAACCTTAAATTAGTTTCAACAAGGTTTTTTTGTGTTTTAGTGTGTGTGAGGTTCGAATTCAACAACCCTAATTAGGTTATTGAATTCGACATCTCTTACTTGAAGAGAAAGTCGAATTCGACTTTAGGGAGGTCAAAAGGGTTTCGGTTGGTTGCGGTCGTAAGCTTAAAGGTGTCTAGCAGATCCTTGGTTGAGGCATTGTTCGTGTACGCACTTACGGAGAGTTTCTACACTTGGAATCTTGTTTTCGGAATCTTCCACATCATGAGGGATCTTGTCTTCCGCAACGAGGTTAGTTTGTACTTATTTAAGTTACTTATATTGCATTGCATGGTGATTCTGAGAAGGGATATTAAATAGTTTAATAGTTTATTAACACGCTTCCGCGCACTCTAATTTAATAAATGTGTTTTATTAAAAAGGTTTTATGAAAATTTGATTTGTCACCAAACCGGGTCGGGCACCCGACCCATTTTATGTTATTCGGTTATTGAAATCCCAACAGTGGTATATGCATGGTTTAAGTACTTACCTTGATTTTTATTCTTGAATAAAGTCGCTTACGTTTAATTTCGTATATGTATTATATATGTATATATATATTTCGTGTATATATATATATATTTATATATATGAATTATAATAAGAAATTATATATATTGTATATATATGTATAGTATATATATATTATATAAGAGAAATATATATATATATATATATATATATATATATATATATATATATATATATAGTATTATATATATATATATATATATATATATATATATATATATATATATATATATATATATATATATATATATATATATATATATATATATATATATATATATATATATATATATATATATATATATATATATATATATATATATATATATATATATATATATATATATATATATATATATATATATATATATATATATATATATATATATATATATATATATATATATATATATATATATATATATATATATATATATATATATATATATATATATATATATATATATATATATATATATATATATATATATATATATATATATATATATATATATATATATATATATATATATATATATATATATATATATATATATATATATATATATATATATATATATATATATATATATATATATATATATATATATATATATATATATATATATATATATATATATATATATATATATATATATATATATATATATATATATATATATATATATATATATATATATATATATATATATATATATATATATATATATATATATATATATATATATATATATATATATATATATATATATATATATATATATATATATATATATATATATATATATATATATATATATATATATATATATATATATATATATATATATATATATATATATATATATATATATATATATATATATATATATATATATATATATATATATATATATATATATATATATATATATATATATATATATATATATATATATATATATATATATATATATATATATATATATATATATATATATATATATATATATATATATATATATATATATATATATATATATATATATATATATATATATATATATATATATATATATATATATATATATATATATATATATATATATATATATATATATATATATATATATATATATATATATATATATATATATATATATATATATATATATATATATATATATATATATATATATATATATATATATATATATATATATATATATATATATATATATATATATATATATATATATATATATATATATATATATATATATATATATATATATATATATATATATATATATATATATATATATATATATATATATATATATATATATATATATATATATATATATATATATATATATATATATATATATATATATATATATATATATATATATATATATATATATATATATATATATATATATATATATATATATATATATATATATATATATATATATATATATATATATATATATATATATATATATATATATATATATATATATATATATATATATATATATATATATATATATATATATATATATATATATATATATATATATATATATATATATATATATATATATATATATATATATATATATATATATATATATATATATATATATATATATATATATATATATATATATATATATATATATATATATATATATATATATATATATATATATATATATATATATATATATATATATATATATATATATATATATATATATATATATATATATATATATATATATATATATATATATATATATATATATATATATATATATATATATATATATA
>CM067167.1:25822084-25832084 GCA_034093135.1 Erigeron breviscapus
GATGATGATGATGATGATGATGATGATGATGATGATGATGATGATGATGATGATGATGATGATGATGATGATGATGATGATGATGATGATGATGATGATGATGATGATGATGATGATGATGATGATGATGATGATGATGATGATGATGATGATGATGATGATGATGATGATGATGATGATGATGATGATGATGATGATGATGATGATGATGATGATGATGATGATGATGATGATGATGATGATGATGATGATGATGATGATGATGATGATGATGATGATGATGATGATGATGATGATGATGATGATGATGATGATGATGATGATGATGATGATGATGATGATGATGATGATGATGATGATGATGATGATGATGATGATGATGATGATGATGATGATGATGATGATGATGATGATGATGATGATGATGATGATGATGATGATGATGATGATGATGATGATGATGATGATGATGATGATGATGATGATGATGATGATGATGATGATGATGATGATGATGATGATGATGATGATGATGATGATGATGATGATGATGATGATGATGATGATGATGATGATGATGATGATGATGATGATGATGATGATGATGATGATGATGATGATGATGATGATGATGATGATGATGATGATGATGATGATGATGATGATGATGATGATGATGATGATGATGATGATGATGATGATGATGATGATGATGATGATGATGATGATGATGATGATGATGATGATGATGATGATGATGATGATGATGATGATGATGATGATGATGATGATGATGATGATGATGATGATGATGATGATGATGATGATGATGATGATGATGATGATGATGATGATGATGATGATGATGATGATGATGATGATGATGATGATGATGATGATGATGATGATGATGATGATGATGATGATGATGATGATGATGATGATGATGATGATGATGATGATGATGATGATGATGATGATGATGATGATGATGATGATGATGATGATGATGATGATGATGATGATGATGATGATGATGATGATGATGATGATGATGATGATGATGATGATGATGATGATGATGATGATGATGATGATGATGATGATGATGATGATGATGATGATGATGATGATGATGATGATGATGATGATGATGATGATGATGATGATGATGATGATGATGATGATGATGATGATGATGATGATGATGATGATGATGATGATGATGATGATGATGATGATGATGATGATGATGATGATGATGATGATGATGATGATGATGATGATGATGATGATGATGATGATGATGATGATGATGATGATGATGATGATGATGATGATGATGATGATGATGATGATGATGATGATGATGATGATGATGATGATGATGATGATGATGATGATGATGATGATGATGATGATGATGATGATGATGATGATGATGATGATGATGATGATGATGATGATGATGATGATGATGATGATGATGATGATGATGATGATGATGATGATGATGATGATGATGATGATGATGATGATGATGATGATGATGATGATGATGATGATGATGATGATGATGATGATGATGATGATGATGATGATGATGATGATGATGATGATGATGATGATGATGATGATGATGATGATGATGATGATGATGATGATGATGATGATGATGATGATGATGATGATGATGATGATGATGATGATGATGATGATGATGATGATGATGATGATGATGATGATGATGATGATGATGATGATGATGATGATGATGATGATGATGATGATGATGATGATGATGATGATGATGATGATGATGATGATGATGATGATGATGATGATGATGATGATGATGATGATGATGATGATGATGATGATGATGATGATGATGATGATGATGATGATGATGATGATGATGATGATGATGATGATGATGATGATGATGATGATGATGATGATGATGATGATGATGATGATGATGATGATGATGATGATGATGATGATGATGATGATGATGATGATGATGATGATGATGATGATGATGATGATGATGATGATGATGATGATGATGATGATGATGATGATGATGATGATGATGATGATGATGATGATGATGATGATGATGATGATGATGATGATGATGATGATGATGATGATGATGATGATGATGATGATGATGATGATGATGATGATGATGATGATGATGATGATGATGATGATGATGATGATGATGATGATGATGCTGATGATGATGATGATGATGATGATGATGATGATGTTTGCATTCTCGTTATGATTCTGGTATTAGTAGTATTATCTGTTTCTGTCTATTTTCTACATTTATTTTTCAGTTTTCTTTCATGTTTTAACTACATGAGTCAAAAAGTAAATATATTCATAATAGCACATACCACACACTAGCTAGTCACAACTTATGGTATACCGACTAATCACGTAAATGTAACATATTACCAAATACGCAAATAAAGTAAAGTCGACTCGACATGTTATTGATCACATAACTTCACTAATCACCAATTTAGAACTAATTAATAAAGTCAAATATACAAGTCAACCCAAGTCAACGGGTCAAAAGTTACAGGTGTTACAAAATTAGTATACGTTTCTTCATTCTGTTTTAACTACATGAGTCAAAAATTGTTTGAAAGTACTTGAACTTTGACACTTTTGCTTTTGTGAGGCTCCAACAAAAAAAAGTTTTATTCGAGGGTAGGAAACTGGCTAAAATACATATAGTGGGGCTCCGTACAAGTAGCCAGTCACTTTTTAATTTCTATTTGGGTTAATTACTTGGAAAGTCCATCAACTTGTCACTGAAACCTTTTCTGGGGCTCTAACAAAAAAAAGTTCTATTTGAG
This sequence comes from Erigeron breviscapus, assembly GCA_034093135.1. Lineage (NCBI taxonomy): Eukaryota > Viridiplantae > Streptophyta > Magnoliopsida > Asterales > Asteraceae > Erigeron > Erigeron breviscapus. The sequence continues at coordinate 25,824,967 of CM067167.1, forward strand.
GGTATGAAAACGGCTAAAACTACTTTTGTGGGGTCTCGCGTAAGTAGCCGGTCAAAAAATATTTTTGAATGTAATTTCTCTTTTATTTTATTTCATTTATGGATTACATGGAAAATCCAAGTCATATCTCTATACAAAACACCAAAGATCCGGCCACAAAACTCATGAAACAATTTGAATAATCCTGATTGTATCTTTGTCCCCATCTAACCATTCTCATGTTCAACTCTTATTAAACAACCCAAGTTAAAGATGTGAAGTTTTTACTTAACACCACCGGAAGTCTCCATAGCCGCCATCATAAACACCGCTACTATTCCGACAACGAATCTTAATACCCAAATCTGACACTTTTAAATTAATCAATCTTATTTGTTTTTCACCCAAAAAAGTTCTTCACGGGAGACCTAATCAGTTGTGAGGAAGCCAAAATTAGATCTGGAATCAAAGAGTAGCGAAGCTACCGGTGGTGGCTGTCGGAGAGGCGGAACAAGGGAAAACTGGGATGGCGGAGAAATCGAAGGCGTGTGGTGGTAGTTCTTGATAGTTGTGTGTGTTTGTGAAATTGGTAGATGGGTTTTGCAGATCCAGTGATTTGGAATGAAAATATTCTTCAGATTTTGGTAACTTCGTATCCAATGAAGTTCCGATGCCGGCAGCGGTGGTTTTGAAATGGAAGTGGCTAGATGCTGATATGGTACAAGGGAATATAAAGAAGTGGCTAAATTGAACTTTTTTTTGTTGGAGCCCCAAAAAAGGTTTCAGTGACAAGTTGAGGGACTTTTCTAGTATAGCCCTTAAAAATAAGGATAAAACCGGCTAGCAACTGTACACGTCACCAAAAAGTGGTCACGGTCCTACTATAGTAATTTTAGCCGTTTTCATATCCTCAAGTAGAACTTTTTTTTGTTGAAGCCCCAGAAAAGGTTTCAGTGACAAGTTGAGGAACTTTTCAAGTAATTAGCCCGTAAATATATTCATATTAACATCATGAGACAATATATGAAAAAATGAAATGCAAAAGAAAGGGTTCCAAAATCATGTTAAGATGAAGCCAATTTTTAAGATAAGAACATCAAATACATAAAGTATAAACATCAAACACATTTACCAAAAGCTAGTTGTTTGACTTTCTTCAAAGTCAAACATTTTTACTTCTAACATTTTCTATTCCATTCATCTTATCAATTACACTATCTGGAACCTTAAATGTTCAGTTCTTAACTTGAGAATCTAAATACTTACCAAAATTTAATCTTTTGACTTCTTTAGAGTCAACTAACTTCACTTCTAAACTGTTTAGTCTTATAATCATCACCTAATGAATCATATATGTAGGACAATTATGTGATTCATCTTCTTCAACAAATCACCTTCCATTTATATACGTTTCTTTATCCTGTTTTGACTATATTTATCAAAGTCAACATAAACACATGAGAAAAAGCACAAATGAAATCATGAAATTCAAAGAATGTTAGAAAAGGTTTCAAAATCATGCTAAAGTGATACTAATCATCAAGATAAGAACATAAAAAATCACAGAGTATGATCATCAAACACATTTACCAAAAGATAGTTCTTTGGCTTGCCTAAAAGTCAATCTTTTTATCATCTAACCTTTTCTATACCAATCTTTATCAATTACACTCTTAAAATTTCAGTGTTTGAGTCCAAAATCCAAATGCTTGACACCTAAAGCAAAAACATCAAACACTCATTCAAAATTCTTTGACTTCCCAAAAGTCAATCTTCACACCTTAACTGTTTAAGTCTGTAGGAGAATGGTACTCTTCATTGTGCGCGGTTACAGAATTAACATGTTCTAATCCGAATCGCCCTCATCATCCTCACGATATCACTACTGGACTCATTATGATCACCATCAGAATAATCTGTTGCAACTACTGATGATTTTCTTGATGTTGAATTCCATATCGAATTGGACAACTTGAATATTTCACAATAGTTGGGATGCGTCTCATCAATATCCAGCATCTTAATAATGAACATTGGGTTCTTTGATGATTTCATGTATCTTGAATACATTTTATACATTTTTTTACTCACTTCCACCATATTTTCGTACACCCCACGTCCTTTGATCCACCCATTGTAGAATTTACGCAGATCTTCATCATCGTCAAACGGGTATGTTTGATTCTTGTTGTGATAATCGATAATGTCGTTCAAGAGAGCAATCTCCCGATCTCTTGTTGCAAGTTCTTCGGTTCTTTGGCGTTTGTTTGACGTATAATAATGAAGATTCTTAGTGTCGATATCTTCTCTTTTGTATGGTTGTTTCCTCTTCCTGCTTGAAGTGATCATAGCGCCACTGCAACCTTGTAGTAGCATTTCCATGGATGGAATCTTGATGGGTTTGTTTTCTTGAAGAAACTTTTGTATATTATATTGAAGAATCTATATATATATATATATATATGTAAATATTTGTAAACAATCTTTAAATTCAAGAATTGGAAATGGCGGACATTGAGTTTGGGTTCTTTAGATGGAAAAGGTGATGACTTTATGTATTTCAAGATTTTGAATGACGACTTCTGTACGTATATATACAGGTGTAAGCTTGCTGTATATACTTTTTCAATTTATTAAGTAATTAAACTGTAATGTAATTTATAGGATTATGAATAATAACGACTTCTTGGAATGTACGTTAGTAAAACCCAAGAAAAATTGTATTATGTATTTTTTTTTATGTTTTTTTTATTATGTTATTTAATCGATATTTTATAAAAAACATCATAGTCAAATATAAACTTACATTAAAATAATACATATTCAAAATAATACATATTCAAAATAACGATATAAAACTTAGATAAAAATAATACATATTCAAAATATTACATAAATTTTCTAACGGAAACCGTCTTCAGCTAGCAATTTATAATATGTCGCATAGTCGATCTTTTTGTCAATCAACTTTAACAGTTTCTCAAGTTCAGAAGTTATTTCATCGATGCTTGGTAATGTAGACTCAAGATATTCGCTATGCATTTCTTCACTTGGGATGATTCTGTTACCAATTTTCCTTATTTCTTTGATTTTCTTCTTATGTTCGAGCTTCCTTTGTTCCATAAGAAGCTTACAATCATTAATTTTGTGGTAAAGTTCATACCCGTCGTCTATATCCTCTTTACATTGCGCTTTCAATGCATGAAATGTTATTGTAGGAGGTGATGATGGTTCACATGATGATGAATAAGCCATAAGGTATAAAAAAAATGAATGAAATGTTTTATAACTTTATTTGTTACAAATGCTTGTAAACCGAATTATATATATATATACTATATTCGAAACCAGTTTTGGCAATACCGGTTTCGAAATTGGTGCAACATATGTAGCACTCATCAATCTATATATATATATATATATATATATATATATATATATATATATATATATATATATATATATATATATATATATATATATATATATATATATATATATATATATATATATATATATATATATATATATATATATATATATATATATATATATATATATATATATATATATATATATATATATATATATATATATATATATATATATATATATATATATATATATATATATATATATATATATATATATATATATATATATATATATATATATATATATATATATATATATATATATATATATATATATATATATATATATATATATATATATATATATATATATATATATATATATATATATATATATATATATATATATATATATATATATATATATATATATATATATATATATATATATATATATATATATATATATATATATATATATATATATATATATATATATATATATATATATATATATATATATATATATATATATATATATATATATATATATATATATATATATATATATATATATATATATATATATATATATATATATATATATATATATATATATATATATATATATATATATATATATATATATATATATATATATATATATATATATATATATATATATATATATATATATATATATATATATATATATATATATATATATATATATATATATATATATATATATATATATATATATATATATATATATATATATATATATATATATATATATATATATATATATATATATATATATATATATATATATATATATATATATATATATATATATATATATATATATATATATATATATATATATATATATATATATATATATATATATATATATATATATATATATATATATATATATATATATATATATATATATATATATATATATATATATATATATATATATATATATATATATATATATATATATATATATATATATATATATATATATATATATATATATATATATATATATATATATATATATATATATATATATATATATATATATATATATATATATATATATATATATATATATATATATATATATATATATATATATATATATATATATATATATATATATATATATATATATATATATATATATATATATATATATATATATATATATATATATATATATATATATATATATATATATATATATATATATATATATATATATATATATATATATATATATATATATATATATATATATATATATATATATATATATATATATATATATATATATATATATATATATATATATATATATATATATATATATATATATATATATATATATATATATATATATATATATATATATATATATATATATATATATATATATATATATATATATATATATATATATATATATATATATATATATATATATATATATATATATATATATATATATATATATATATATATATATATATATATATATATATATATATATATATATATATATATATATATATATATATATATATATATATATATATATATATATATATATATATATATATATATATATATATATATATATATATATATATATATATATATATATATATATATATATATATATATATATATATATATATATATATATATATATATATATATATATATATATATATATATATATATATATATATATATATATATATATATATATATATATATATATATATATATATATATATATATATATATATATATATATATATATATATATATATATATATATATATATATATATATATATATATATATATATATATATATATATATATATATATATATATATATATATATATATATATATATATATATATATATATATATATATATATATATATATATATATATATATATATATATATATATATATATATATATATATATATATATATATATATATATATATATATATATATATATATATATATATATATATATATATATATATATATATATATATATATATATATATATATATATATATATATATATATATATATATATATACTACATTCGAAACCGGTTTTTGGAATACCGGTTTCGAAATTGATGCACACGACCACTGTAGCCAGTCAAGATCGTACATGAGCTTGTCAAATCAACCCTGCACACTCTGAAACCGGTAATGGAATTACCGGGTTCAAAGTATTTTTTTGAAACCGGTAATACAAATACCGGTTTCGAGCCAAGAATTTGAAACCGGTATTTGCATTACCGGTTTAACTTGTTTCACAAAAAAATTTTTCCGAAAACTTGTTTGACAAAACACCCTTGAAAAAAGCCCGTTTCAAAAAAAAATTCTAAAACCCAAAACTATGACTAGTGAAAAGTGTATATATTGCGTTTAGTTGTATTTTTTTTTATAAAAAAAGGAATGAAACGTGAAAAACAGAGTGTCTAGGTAAATGTGATTTTTACAATATTATTTTATCAAAATAGAATTTTAGTTTTCTACCACTTTAACTATTTTTGGAAAATTCATTTATATAATTTTTAAGAACTTAGCTTTTTTTTTCTTTTCTTTTTATCAGAAACAGTTAGTGAACTATGGTGTCATAAAAATTCATCGTCGATCATCAGTTTAATTTCTTAAAAACACATGCATATGATATGATCTCTATTAATTTGAAAGTCGGGTTTTTGTCTTTGGGTTTATGAAGTTAATTAATTCCATTTAGAAAGATGATCACTCAAGAACTTAATAAGTAGAGGGTAATTTCAAAGTCTAATTAGTTGATGGACTTCATTAACTAGATAGGTCAAATTAGGGATGACTTTTTGTAAATGTGTTACATCCATGCATGAACCATATGCTTCTTTATTTTTTGCATAAAAAGTTGGCTATTAAACGTTGTTTTTAATCGTAAGTTTATGTTCGGACACATAAGTAATTGAGCCCATAATTAGATCACAGTGCAAAGCAATTAATTTTTTATGACAGGTGCACATTAAAGAAATGCTGACGCACTCCCTACCTAACATGGTAAGGACCTACTCAGCGTGGGTAGTCGGTTGTCTTAACCGGATCCCGCTACATCTAAACTTACTAGATACGCGAGAAATACTTATAAATCTATTAAAATGTTAATATGTGATAAACTAATATTTTGACAAATATAAATAAAAGATGTTAAAATGACAAGGGTATCAATTTTAAATAAGTTCCGTTGAGACGGCTGAATTTGTTACTAGATATTATGGCAAGGCACCAGGGTAAGAGAAAATTACGTCAAATGACTCAGGCTAATTTGCTACCAGTCCAAGGGAAAAAAAATAGCTACAACGTGTGCTATTCTGAAAGAAACGAAGCATATACAATATAATAAAGGTCATAGCTTGTTGCATTGTTATCCCAATACTGTACATTATTGCGATGTTTCTACAATGACCACTACCAAGTAAATATATTTTTATCTTTACATATAACAAAATACAATTTTCCTAACTAATTATTAACCCATTAAAATGTTGAATTTCACTTAAATAAAATTTGATTATGTTGTTAATCTTATCAAATTAAAAAATTATTACTTGACATTCTTTTAATTTAGATTACTTATTAACTATACTTTTTTTCTAATAAATATAGAGGTTTATATAATTTAAAAAAAAATAACGATAACCTCTACA
>CM067167.1:25837084-25844584 GCA_034093135.1 Erigeron breviscapus
TAATAAAATATAAACGTGCAACGCACGGGGCTTAATCTAGTTAGTAAATAAAAGGAAAAATACTTTAAACTCTTAAGATCTTTTTAGTTTTGTAGGTATTATTATAGATATTAGATTATAAGTTACAAAACAGTTAAGCTATTTTTTCAAAAAAATATTATTCCGTTTTTCAAATAATTTATGTTTGACTTTTAAGCCATTTAAGCTGTGCATCAAATATCACTCCTGACCACAATTTGGCGGGAAAATTTTCATCCCTAAATTAAAACAACTAGGGTTTTCTTCCGAAAATCCATTTTCAATCAAGCCATCTAACCAAAAAAATTCACTAACTTGATCTATACCCAATTCAATTAAGTTTCTAAAAACTCGTTTTCTGCATTGAAAAAAATGAGTAAAGAAGAAAATAATCAACATCAAGTTACAAGAAGAACAACAAGATTATCATCATCATCTTCATCTTGTACAAAAAAAACCGTAAACCTTGCACCTTTGACACTCGCTGATCTTGCGTTTAAAAATCCCTCAAATTTTGATGATTTGATTTCCGTTTTACCCGGAAGGAAAAACCAAATTCTTGAAATTTTACGCCTTTTGGGTCCGGTGAATTGCCCGGTTTCTCCGTTGTTTGTTTACGGTGGGTCGTCATCGGGTAAGACGAGTACCATTCTTGAGGTTTTTCGATACTTGAATAGGCCATTTGTGTATTCTAGTTGCAGGACTTGTTACAATGCACGCCAACTGTTTGAGAATATACTTAACCAGTTGTTGTTACATAGGAAATGCGAAAGTAATGGGTACTCGAGTGCGAAAAAATGCGAAAAGCAGAGTGATTTTGTTAATCTTTTGAAAGGTGGATTGTTGGGTGTTGTTGATAAGTTGAAAAAGAAGGAAGTAGGGGTTAGTGGAAGTATGGTTTATTTGGTTTTCGATAGTTTAGAGCTCGTTAGAGATTGGGATAAAAGCGGTACTATATTGCCTCTTTTGTTTAAGCTTCATGATATTTTGAAGCTTAATGACGTTGGTTTTGTTTTTATCAGTAGCTCGTCGCTTGATACTTATCATTCGGATACTGGTTTTGTTGATCCTATACCTGTTTATTTCCCTGATTATACTGAAGAGGATCTTAGGCAAATATTTATGAGAAACCAACCGAATTTAAAACTGCGTTCGGCTTTTCTTGAGTAAGTGATATACTGTAGTTCTTCATGAGAATTGTTTTCTTTTATGTTATAAATATGTGATATGATCTACATATATTGTGAAATAGATAGCAATGTATGAGTTTTGCTTGACAAACTGCTACTTGATCGAGCTTGATATATACTCATTTTTAACAAAATTTGAACCAAATTTGTTTCTAATTGTTGCAACTCTCAAAGTTCTTATACAATATGTTGTGACTTACTCATTCTTTTACAATTATGCACAGTTTTAAATGAGTGTTTGGATTCATGATTAACTTGAGTCACATTGATCAATTTGAGTATTTTTGTATAGATATTATGGTTATGATGCCATACTTATTGATGACAATATTTATAGACTTGGACAGGAATGTAAGAAGTTGCTTTGCTATATTGTAACTGACTATTAAGATATTTGTAAAGCTACCTGCCTATCTCTGATTTGAGTATCTTGTTATCTTATTCCAGTTCTTTAACATTCAACAGTGATTTTGAAATGGCATATTGTAGTTCTGAACTTGATGTACACCGTATAACGACTAAACTTGTATCGTTCTATTGTGTTTTAAAGGTGGATGGGTGGTTACTAAAAATTTGCTTCTTTTGTTCATGGGTCTTATGTTTAACAGTGTGGTGTTGAAGCCTTTTTGTCGAGTAACGAGAAGGCTTGATGAGTTATCTACTGCTTTATCACCATTATTCAAGAAATATTGCAAGCCATTAGATGATTTGAGTGTTGTCCCTAATGAAGAAATAAAGCGAAAGTTGTTTAGCTATCTTCAGCCTCATGTTGCTCCTGCTCTGAATGAGATATTCAGAGTCAAATCTCAGGCATCTGTAGTGGCAGGAGGCAAAGACAAATTAAAAAAGAAGAAAGTTGGAGCTTCTGATTCTATTGATGAGATAGACTTCCATATGTCTACTTCTGCAAAATATCTTCTCATCTCTGCATTTATTGCGTCAAGAAATCCGGCAACCCTTGATGCATCATTGTTTGATTCAACTGGAGGTCCGGCCAATCAAAAAAGGAAGAGAAAGTAAGCAGTTAACAAGTGTTTATTCCTCATCTCCATTTTGGTTACCTTAGAATTTAATAAGAGAATCACTATACATATGTAGGACCTGTGAACTGGAATGTAGAAATGATTCGAAATATTATGAATCAGCATATAATCATTCAAGCAATACTTAGACTGATTTAACACTTCATGAAAAAGCATGAAAGTTTTGAAGTGAATTGGCTTACTGTTTTTAGTTCAGTTTTTGGCTTAACAGTGAAAGAAGGTCATTAAACTTTTTGTGGTTGTTGTGAAGATATGCCTTAAAAGTACTTATTAAAGATGTCCTGACAGTTTATGAACAATTTGACTGTTTTCCACCTATGGAACATGAACTGTGTGATTTATGTTACAACCACTTACTGCTTTCTTGTTTTTAGCTCTGTTTGTGTGGCCCAATCTTTAACTATGCTTTCCTGTACAGGAGCTCTGAAAAGTCAATGGATCTGAAGGAGGCTGCAGAGCAAGAGCAGTTCATGAAAGGTCCTGGAACTTTTCCATTAGAGAGGTTGCTAGCTATATTTCAGTGTATCACATCAGTTGAAGAATATTCACTTGAAGAAGAATCACAAGGAGAAACAAGTTCAGGTGGTGATCATGGAGAAAACCGGCTTATGTCTGACATTCTCTTGCAAGTATCAAGTCTTTGCAGTGCTAATTTTATAACCAAGGGTGGAAGTTGTCCGCTGGAAGGTTCAACTCGATACCGGTCAACGGTTAGCGAGGATTTGGCCTTAAAAGTAATTTTCTTAAACCTATTGCTATGATTCTTCATAAGTTTGTTTATAAGTTGTTGGTTGTCTTAGTTATCTTTTCTGTTCAGGTGGCAAGGAGCCTGAAGTTCCCACTTTCTAAGTATTTATACAGAAGATAGTATGCTACAAGAGGATGCTCTGGTTATTTTGTTTGCATCAAAGGTCAGCAATAGTACTATGAGTTTTATGATTGATTTTAAATATATGAAGACCAATTATCTCTTTGTATTGCTCGCAACAAAGCATGCCCTAATTATCTGTAGAAAAGCTACAATTTCCATGACGTGTTTGGTCAAAGCTTCTTGTTGTTTTCCCTCATTGATAGAGACCCACAGATATTTATATGTTAGCACTAGGCTGTCATTCTGTGAAGCATTTGGTGTCTGGATAGTAATCAACTATCATTGGGTAACAGTATTATATTTTGTTCAGAAGGGCACTGGCCTAACAAAAATATGCCATGGGCATCTCTAACGTTGCCTCCATAACCTCTTCCCATTTGGAGGATAAAAAGATGGAGATGTTCATGTCCAATCGGTACTTCAAAGCTGGAGAATTTCTGAGGAATCCATTTTTCATCCATATTTGAAGCATACTATTCATTCATCCAAAAGTTCGATTGATCATTATAATCTATTTCTTTGTTATTTCAACCCACTACTCACTATCATCAAGTAAGTAATACATTTATGATTAGTTATATCAAATAATTAATCAAATTAAATGAGAGTCTGTTATAATATGATGTAATTATATGAAATGCCACCTGTATGCTGATTAGATATAAAGTAAATTGAAATTGCCTATGTGTATGCTGACTGTGACTAGACATGCCCTTAAATGGAAACCAATGCCAAATTGCATTCCAAAAAATAGGTAACTGGTTTTACAAGTGATATGGGTGACAACAATTTGGAACGCCAGTGACAGGTTGTAGTTCAGCACCTTATATAACAAAAGTAAGTTTGTTACCATAATTAGAAACAATGTCATACTTGGCTCATATATCATTTAATCAACCCTAGTAAAAATGTTCCTCCTTGTTAAAACTCTTATGTTCTTGAGTGGGGCTATGGGGAATAGGATATGCCTTAGGTGTGAAAACGAAGGTGCGTGCTACAGCAAGTTATAAGAGCCGTATGTATGGCTGTAAATGAGCGCTGTAAGTTTAAATTAAAACCACTTAGATAGTTAGATGTCTGTCTTTGTTGGGACTATTTTGGTGTTTACAGGACACCTAGGTGGGCTTTACCCAGTACGAGTGAATTTCTTCGGTACTGTGTTATACATCGTATTTAATTTTTAACATGATGTAGGGCTTGCAAAGCTGTACTGCTTCAGCACATTTTTGGTGTTTTTACCTTCTACATCTTTTTTATAGCCCGTAATTTCAAATCTATAATTAGTTTGCTGACAGACCGATTTTCTAACACATACAGTATATGGTATTGTATAATAACAGTGTGTTAGTTGAGAGTAGAGACGATAGGGTGTGTACCCACTGTTCAGTTTTATTTCCCCCCACATTTTTATCAGCATATTGACTGTAAATTATTATTCATTTTTGACTTGGCTCATTGTTCTATTTGTTGTTTATCTGATAACATCTTATATATATTAGTGGTCTGCTTTGTACCTCAATAACCTACCTTAGTTTCATTGTTAAATACAACCAGATCAAATGTTTTGCTGGTGGTGGTTTTTATTTGGTTTTGATCTTGACTAAAATTCTTAGTAGTGCTGATCAATTCTTTCTTCAATGCCTTTTGTTCAATTAGTACCAACCAACTCCTTTTATCTAACCGGTTTGAGGTTAGCCTTTTCCACAAACAAGTGATGTGTTTTTGATCATTGTAAGGTCCGCAAACATCGATCTGCTGTCTCATGATCTATAGACGATAAACTGAAATTATTTCATTCATTTATTGTTGTGCAAATGTGGAATTTATCAGGGCATTGTATTACTCAATACAATACAACTATCAGGGCATTGTGTTTATCGTTTTCCTTTTGGTGGTTTGTACTCCTTTTCATCATCGTTGAGACATTTCCTACCAAACATTACATGCGGTAATATTTATAGATTGCACATGGCATGTGAGATGTTTTACATTTCATGGAATAAGTTATGATGGTATTTTCTTCAAATATCTATGATTATGTATGTATGCACTATTTGAGTGGTCAATTCCGGACTAAAGATTGATTTAGGGCTAATAGATTCCAGATTAGGGATGGCAATGGAAGAGAACCGAGACCAGTGGGTCAACTCATGGGTGAAACAAGACTAGTTTATCATGTTAAACTTCAGTACAAAGATGACTAAATCCAATAACTGTGGGATTATGCAGTTTATATATCTAATGTTGTCGTCCATTGGACTAGTGGTTGTGCCCCAATCGAATGGGCGGTTTTTTTTTTTTTTTAGCGGTACTTCTATCAATAGTTTAAGTTGATACCAATGTGATCATGTATTTAGACTCTAGCCCCAAGAGACCCTTGTGGTTGATGCGAGACATCAAGTCCCATATGAAACAAATTATTGGGGGTTTTCATGTTGGGTCAGGAGGTTTTTCTCCACTTATGGTGGGCTTCTTCTTTTTTTTGGTGTGGAGATGATGGGATTAGTTATTGGCCCGTCAGTATCCCAAATATGCCTTTTAAAAAAATTGTATATATGTTGTAATTATTTAAAATTTTGCCGTTCTAAAAAAATAATAATTGTATATATGCTGTAATTATTTAAGAAGCATATTGCCCAAAATCCCATGGAAATGGAATGTATAAACATATGGACATGATAGAGCAAAACATGTCAATCAAAGCCATAAAATTGTATTTCATTTCTCATTGTCTTGACGATGCTTTTTGCAAAATCTCATATATTATAAGTATTAAACCTGACATCGTTATGAACCATAGCCATGGATATGCCAATATATTCCTTTATAATGTAATCTTGGATTGAGACTTGTGAGGTTAACAATTGATCAAAACAATAATTGTGAAAATTAGAAGTTTTATAATCTATCACGGAGTACATCATATAGAAATTACAGTTTTTGAGTAAAATCATATACTATAGTCTTTCTTGCATTAAATATAATTCGTTGATATATGGTTGTTTTAGATCTAAAGTAAAGATGAAACGATAGAGTTATGGTGTGTTTGGTTAGTAGTTACAAGACGAAGGAATGCATTTAATTCCATGTAAGGTATATTTGGTCAAGTGTAATATTCAGAAAATTGGAATTTTATACTGTTATTCTAATAACTAAACAAATAAAAGTATATGGTATGGTCAAAAAGCTAGAGTGCATTATCAAAAGATAATGTCGATTTATATGTTTCTGGTTAACTCTTGGTTTAATGACAAGGCTCTATATCTTGTATCGGTTTAATCGAGTTTTCTTCTATGGGTGAGTGGGTGACCCTCAAAATATGCTTTGTATAATATTTGAAGTCAGTTATCTTATAAATATAGGGTTGTGATCATTTGAAAACTAAAATTTGTGTGAAACCCAGAAAATTGGTCAAATATACTGTCATTTGAAACTTAACACAATGTGTCTATATCTGCCCACCACCACCATTGCGGAAATTGTGATACGGTACGGGCAAAGCCCTTAATAGAACGACTGCACCGTTCAGGGTGGCTTCGCCCTTCTCAATAGTCTACCTCGAGGCATTTATAAAGGGGTTGGAAGCCGGACGCATATGGGAATGATGTGGATTTGATGGGCGGCGATCCAAAAGATTGTGTGGTGGTTTGATACGGTACGGGCACTGCCCTTACTGCCATGGCTCCGCCGGAGGAGGAGGAGGTTAGAGAGAGAGAGAGAGATGATGGTGGTGGACAACTATAAACACATTGTGTCAAGTTTCAAATCACAGTGTATTTAGTCAGTTTTCTGATTTTCACAAAAATTTGTTTTCAAATAAACATTTCACTATAATATAACATTACCTTTTTAATATTAGACCCACTTCTTAGATGATAGTTTTTAGTTGACTAGAGTGATATACCTTATAACCACCAAAGGCCAAACACACTTCATTAGTAACCATTAAGCAAAGCAATTAAATTCCCCATAATGTCACCATGTACTGCTAGTCTGCTACTACTCCAACTATATTTTACAGCTCTTAAGTAACACGGACCTTTTTGTAGTAAGTAGAAATCATAATAGCATAATGGATCTAGATTCATTATGCATAAAATTTATGTGGTATGATCTAATAATCATATAAGTCAAAACTAGTAGAAAACTAGAGGTTCGGTCCCTTTTAACAAAAAAAAAGGGTAATGGGGAATATCTAGCCCCGATAACACAATTAGATACTCATCGACTCACCTAGTATGAGTCATATGATGTCGGTACAATACTTATATCTTCATCCTCACATGATCTGGGCACCTCGAATGATCGAACCCGCGTCTTTAAAACTTCACATGTGGGCTTAGGCTTCTTTGGTATCGAATACCTTTAAAGAATCGTT
>CM067167.1:25849584-25944584 GCA_034093135.1 Erigeron breviscapus
TGCACGAGTGGATTGCCGATAATCTCCGGGCCTGTAATGGGACCTACCAGACGTGTATATGTGCGGTCCCCTTTTTGGCTCGGAAACAAGGGCTAGTCACCGTCACTTGTGACCCGAAAAATCTTGAGCACATTCTCAAAACCCGGTTTGATAATTACCCGAAAGGTCCGACGTGGCAAGCTGTTTTTCATGATCTGTTGGGAAAAGGGATCTTTAATTCAGATGGTGACACGTGGCTTCTCCAAAGAAAGACAGCTGCACTCGAGTTCACAACTCGAACGCTTCGACAAGCCATGGCTCGATGGGTGACTCGAGCCATCAAGAACCGGTTCTGTCCAATTTTGGAACGGGCTCAAATCCAAGGTGAACCTGTAGATCTACAAGATCTTTTGCTACGGATCACATTTGATAACATTTGCGGGTTGGCTTTTGGGAAAGACCCTCAAACTTTAGCCCCCGAGTTGCCCGACAATAGCTTTGCGTTAGCTTTTGATCGGGCAACTGAGGCTTCGCTACAACGGTTTATTTTCCCAGAAGTTATATGGAAAATGAGAAAATGGCTCCGGCTTGGTTTGGAAGTCAGCTTAAGCCGAAGCCTTGTACACGTGGAAGATTACTTGTCAAGCATCATCAGTACACGTAGGCATGAGCTGTCATCTCAAGTCAAAGAAGGAAGTCTACATGATGACTTGTTGTCAAGGTTTATGAGAATGAAAGAATCATATTCTGACAAGTTCTTACAACACGTGGCACTCAACTTCATCCTAGCTGGACGTGACACGTCATCAGTAGCAATGAGCTGGTTTTTTTGGTTGGTGATTCAAAACCCAAAAGTGGAAGAAAAAATCTTGAAAGAAATCTCTAGTGTGTTACTCGAGACACGTGGCGATGACGTGGCAAAATGGACCGATGAGCCACTTGGGTTTGAGGAGGTGGATCAATTGGTTTATCTCAAGGCTGCACTGTCCGAGACCCTTCGGCTATATCCATCTGTGCCAGAGGATTCCAAACATGTGGTTGCCGATGATGTGTTACCGGACGGGACATTTGTTCCGGCCGGATCATCTGTTACTTATTCAATATACTCGGCAGGGCGAATGAAGTCAACATGGGGTGAAGATTGTCTAGAGTACCGTCCGGAGCGCTGGTTATCTCCGGACGGTACAAAATTTGTAAGGCATGATTCATATAGATTTGTTGCATTTAATGCCGGACCTAGAATATGTCTAGGTAAAGATTTAGCTTATTTGCAAATGAAGTCTATAGCGGCCGCAGTGCTACTCCGCCATAAGCTTGCGGTGGTGCCAGGACACAAAGTGGAGCAAAAAATGTCACTGACATTGTTCATGAAATATGGACTAAAAGTAAATGTCTTTCAAAGAGATTTAAGGCCAATTATGGAAAGTGTGAGGAGAAATAAAGAAGGTGGCGACTAGTGGTGGAGGTGGTAGTGACGGCAATGGTTGTTGAGGTTGTTTAATAGAAGCTTTGGTTTTGGTGGTTGGGTTAATTTTTATCGGTATAAAGTTTGTTGAGGTAGGTCTGAATTTTGAATACCATTAAATTTATATTTGGGTGGGTCGGGTCAAGCTTGTGCTTTTGAATATGGTTCACATGCAATTTTCAACTTGTAGGTACAATTTCATTTATTAATATTGTGCCATTATGTTATAGTCCTATTTCATTTTTCTTTATCGAAGATCAAATAAATAACCGTACATAATTTTAACAGCAATCATATTATTCTCATATGAAATACCCATCTATTTACCATGCATTGAATGTTTGCTGGTGAAAGTAACTTTTTATGGTGTTTATTCTAGTGAAAATGAATTAATTCTAGCTTGTCGTGACATTAGTTAAAGTGATTTAACAATTTATTATTACTATATTATTATATATGTCAGATTTTATTTTATTTTCATATTATTGTCAGTACTTGCAAACTATTCAAATTCAATTATTTGTAATTTATTTACGAGAAGGCTAACACGACCAGGGCAAAAAAGGTCAAACCCGACCAGGGCATTAGCGGCGACGTCGCCGCTAATGCTGCGGGCCCCCCATGTCAGTTATGGCTAATCTGGCAGAGTATAAGTGGCCCCCCGTCAGTAACAGAGTATTAGCGGCGACGTCGCCGCTAATGCCTGTGACGGCGCTGTCAGTAATTATTGCTGGCATGTGGGGTCCGCCACGTCACCAGCATTAGCGGCGACGTCGCCGCTAATGCTGCGGGCCCCCCATGTCAGTTATGGCTAATCTGGCAGAGTATAAGTGGCCCCCCGTCAGTAACAGAGTATTAGCGGCGACGTCGCCGCTAATGCTGCGGGCCCCCCATGTCAGTTATGGCTAATCTGGCAGAGTATAAGTGGCCCCCCGTCAGTAACAGAGTATTAGCGGCGACGTCGCCGCTAATGCCCTGGTCGGGTTGACCTTTTCCTGGAGTGTTACCCTGGCCTTTATTTATGGCGAAGAATAGCTTCTTGTGAGTTGTTATATTGGAAGGTAGAAACTAAAAGGCATAAAAAGTTGGTCACATTCATTTAACACTCTTGAAAGGCTTTCAGGATTTTTCAATGCACATTTTACTAACCATGTTACTTTCGTACTGCGAGTCTGTGACATTTATGAGTTTGATGAAAACACAGCTCTTACCATAACAGGGGCTACCAAAGTTAGGCGAGACGGGACAACTGGACCCTGTGTGCATTATTATTTGCACTAAGAACGTTGAAGAAGAAAGTTCAAACTCAAGTATCCAATTAGTGTTTATAGGTTATTTTGAACAAAACAAGACAACCAACAAAGACATAATATGAAGTGAAGCCCTGCCCTGTAAATCTACTAATTTCGGAAATTTGGTACATGTTGAATTTGATGTCTTTACTCTTAACATCATACAACAATATAATACATGTAATCTGTGAAGAAGCTGAAAATAAATTAATATAAGAAAGCAGAGGGATACAAAAGGGATGCCAAATACTTCCGACTTACAAGTTATCTTTTAGAAGATGAAACAAAATTAAGTGTGCAGACCAGTCACGGCCTCAAGTCCGTGTAAGTTTCAATACTTAACACATCCCGCCAGGCCTGGAGAGCGGTCCACTAGACCGTGACTAGTCCAGCCCAGACATGATGAATTATATTGGGCTAGGCCCAAGTTGAGTATGCATTTTTACCTTTTAAATCATCTATTTTCTCTATTGTGCTGATTCAGTCAAGAACTTTCTCACCAGTGGAAAAGAGGTTCCAAACAAGAGTTCCAATGAGATACAAAATAACAGCCACTTTGAACACATCATCCCAAGAACCTGCAACATATGGTTGGTTTAAGTGTCTGCATACTCAAGAGGAAACCTTTCGTGGACACTTGTCAAAGGTTGCACAAGGAAAAGAGTTTACAAGTTAGTTAAAAATATTTTACCGTTCTGTAGTATATAACCAGTTGCAGCTGTACCAAATACTCCAGCAAGTACTCCTGCTGTGTTCGACAGCCCCAACAACACTCCCTGGTGTACAGTTAAAAACCATCGCTTTTAGCTTGACGCAAGGAATTAGTATATACCAAAAAAAAAGTACCTAAAAGTTGCACCAATCCGCTTACTAGATGGTTACTATAACTTATACAATGGATAAAGCAACAATATATCATGCAATCATGCAATAGAAAATACTCACCGCATAACGGGGTCCAATATCTTGGTGATTGGAATAGAGGCCAGATTGTGAAAATGCATCAGATCCCTGTCAGAAAATTGGCCAAGATTGTATCAGTGTAATTGCTGAGGATTGAAACTATAACTATTGTAGTGTAAATGATTCTGTAGATTGCAGGTTGATAACAACGCAACTATCTTGTAGACTTAATTTATTTTTTAGTAATTATGTCATCTAATAGCATCACTCAAAATGCACCGAGCCAAGTTGCTTTGAAAGCTATCTTGATTCTAAACTCCCAATGGGGTGAGCCATGATATCTTGCAATATATAGAATTGGTGATTATTGATTAATCAAGTATTTGAGCGCCCGTCATGTGGTGCAACACTTAAATGGCTTTAGACCCCCACCCACCAAGCAAGATATTAAACAGGAAAAAAAATTCACGAAGAGGTGCATATATGAAGAACTTATATGAAGGAAGGTAAAGTCAGACCTGACTGCAAGCCATACAAAGCACTGCCATAGCAGGTGTCTTGACACGACTCAACTGAGTAAGAAAGAAAGCAGGGCCCAAGAATCCGACTGACTGCATTATCTGCAAGACTCAAAATTCTTATAAATGAGCTTTTGACATATAGAGGAAGTAACACAGTTATCATGCAACACGAAGGCTTCAGCTCCATCTAAGAAGAGTACTTGTGTCATCAATGCATTTGAAATTATATACAATTTTTTTTATTATTATAAACAGTATAGTTACCTTACGGACGGTAGTGATTGATAGACCTCTGCTAATAAGTGTGTCTGCGATCCAACCTCCTATGTTCGCAAAGACAGCCATAGTCAACCATGGCAATACACATAATAGTCCAGACTCGGTAAGGTTAAACTTTAACACCTGTAATTTAAACAAAAAATGTATATAATCTTAGTTCCTATAACATATGTATTCCCATCCAGTAGAAATTTGCTGTCAATGTATCGTCTATTCCAGATATATGAAAGAAAAAGCTTATTTATTTCCAGGTGCATACACAATTACTGACACTACGTAAAGTTGGCATGTTTCAAAGATTCATAGCTAATAATATATTCAAGATGTTATAAATAAAAACCTTTTGATATGAATTCACTTGAAGCATAAAGAGGGACAACGATATTGTCATACCTGGTTATAGTAGGTAGGCATCCATGTTAGAATAATAAATGTTCCCCAATTATGACAAAAGTGGGACACGATGAGAGCCCAGACAGGTGCCTTCGATAATATAAGTTTCCACGGAATGGCAGTGACAGGTTGCTTTAAAACGCTGCCTCCCAAGATATACTTCTTTTCCTCTGCACTAATTTCGGGATCCTCACTTGGTGAACTATGAGCCTAGAAGAAATTCAAACTCACAGATTATTACGATAATATCAACTCAGTTTACATGAGCACATATGATTACTCTCCTTTCGAAATTCATCATGCCGTTAAATAAATGATGGGTAACAACAAAAGTAATGTTTGCCTTAAACATGGAACCGGTGTTTAAATGATGCAGTTGTGCAAAGGAAAAACTTACTTTGCTCAGCCAAAAAGCAAACCAGATACTTCCAAGGGAACCAAATGAGTAGAACACAGATGGCCATGCAAACTTCTGGATCAAGATAGGAGATATACCCAACCCTATCACGGAGCCTAGATACATGCCAGTGTATACCAATGCCAGCGACCTACTTCTCTCTGAGACAGGAATCCACTTACTGAGTATGTTATTCATAGCAGGCATTGCCACACCCTGAAAGGAGAAAACAGCTCAACTAATATCATGCATTTCATAATTCAGCTTCAGATATTCAAAATTTAGAATGTACATGACAGCACTATGATATTTAAACCAAGGTGGTCTAACAGTTGACGGATATGTTGACATAGGCTAGTTCTAAGTGAATTGAAAACTTTGATCTAAAAAATAAAATCATGATCGAGATGCGAATCCTATAGTCCCAAACAGTTGTGTTTCCTTGACATAATAAGCACACACCAATAAAAGATTGATTCGAATGGCTATGAATCACATAAATTTACTACATGGATCTCTTCGTAACAAGAAAAGCATAGAGAAGTTTAACCTGTATCAAAAAAACTAAAAGTTACCGGAAAAGTTGATTTGCAAGGATACAATGAATGTTATAAATGAGAAGGAAAAAAAAATCACATAAATTTGGGCAATAAAAAATCATAGAAGATAAAGCAAATTAAGCTACCGACCTCGCCAATCCCCATGAAGGCACGCACGACTAGTAAGAAAGGAAGTCCAAGTCTGGCAGCAATAGGTGTTAGAACTGTTGCAAACGACCACCAGACAACTCCAAAACCAAGTACTTGCTTACCACCTATTTTGTCTGCCCATATACCTCCAACAATCTACCACCCAATAACATGAAACAAAACAACGTGAAATCTTATCAAATGATGGTAAAACAGGAAACGAAATACACAGTTTATGTAGATAGCATGACTATATGAGTGAATAATGGCATTGCAAATATGTTTGCTAATAATAAGTGATGAAACCAATTAATAGAACAGAAAGTCGGTTGGAATAATGTTGAAACGTGTTATAATGCAATGTGTTTGGAAACTATATACTAGGACAACCATTTTATCCCAAAATTCTTAGGTTAAAACCATATATGAAGCCCATTGGCGAGACAGTTAGATGCAACTAAAATCCCAACAATCGATCATGAAAGATTATTGAAAAACCAGGCCAAAGCAAAAATAATTCATCACCAGTTTAGCTAAGATTTACACAAATGCTACTGCTGGGATTTGAAAAGCAGAAGTTAAGTATTGTCAATGATCAAAACGAACCTGAGTAAGCAAATAGCCCCAGAAGAAAGAAGACTGAATTAGACCAACTGTAGCACTGTTCCAGTTAAATTCCTTTGACATAGGCAGTATTGCTATGCTCATATTCACCTGAAATATTATAGACATTAGAAGTAATACCTAGTTATAATAAAGTAACGAAGATGTAAGCATATAAAGTTGTTTCGTTTCTGGACCTCTACTAATGCAGATGCGGAATAATGAACTATGAGATGACTAATGAATAGAGATATGGAAAGAAAGCTCTAAAAACCGATAAATCCTTACAAATCTATATAAGGAAAAAATAAATAAATAAAAAAACTCACGCGGTCCATATTGCATAGAAGAAATGCAGAAAAGCAAAGTAACACTATAACCCAACGCTTTGGAAACTGCTCCCACCAGGGTTTTGTTTCTCCAACCAGAACTGCCTCACTTGCCCCTCCATCTGATGATACAAGTGAATTGAGATCTGTCCCTGTCACTTCATACTCCTCAGATTTATAGTTTGCCCGGATTCTATTAATAGTAGTATGCCGTGGCTGCAGAGGTTTCCGATCGAATATACTGATATTTTTTAGCTGTCCCGAATTATTCCAGTTGCAGCTCTTAGAGGGTACAGAGACATAACATCTGCATCTTCCTCTAGCTCTTCCACTATGATCTGTCACGTGAAACTTTTTGCTTTCTTCTGGCAACTTAGAAAGATAAATCCCATCAGACAGGTATGCTGTTCTGGATCTCATCGCATTACCCGTAAAAGGATCAACACCGTGAGAAGAGATGCTATTCCAGTATCCAGAAACAAAGTAAATCTTCTTTAAACTGTATAGCGTTTCTGTACAAGTGATCCTATGTGCATATTTTGCAGAAGAGATGCTCAAATTCTCTGCTCTGTGATATGCTGTAGCTTGTTCAGGTTGATAACTTTTACCTGAGAGAAATGTATAATTATAAAATAAATGATATCCCTCAAACAAAAAAAACACAATTCAACATTTAACCATTATTATACATAAGCGAAACTGGCATACAAAAGTAAAGTAAACAAAATTTCAAGTCCCAAACATGCTTACTGCAATAAAAATATCAAGCCTAACAACAAACACACAAACATACCAAAATGTGCCCTATTCAAGAACAAATTCATTATTAAAAAAGTCTATACTTGCACAGAAAGTATGATCAAGACATACCAGCCCCCAACTTAAAGCATTGAACCTGGCAACAAACACAAGAATAACAAAAAACACAAGCTAAAGTAAACCATAGCAACAACCATTTCAAAGGATACACACATACTCATAAACAGATGGCCCTTTTTACCAGCTATAGTCAATACAAAGCTGGACCTTGGATTACATTGTTGACTTTTTACATTTTGCTTAAATTCCTCAATGTCCGAGAATTACTCGCTCCTCCATTCTAGACTACCACGGCACCACCGCATAGCACATGCTTCCATTTAAACTGAAGTGTCGGGTTTTTTAGGAGACTTAAGCGTCTTTTTTATATATATAGGGAAAGCCCTACAGAAGAAAACCTTGTGTGCTTATAACTTTTATAAAAAGTTTCGGCTCCTGAAAGCCCCTAAAGCAAAAGCTAATGAAAGTAACGTTTTTTTTTTAAAGACCGCATTTTCTAGCTCCAACTAACAGCCACTTTTACGAAAATTACACTGTATCCATCTAAAGAGGCATGTCACCGACTACTAGGGGGCTTCAGGTGCATTGCACAGAACCATACTACTTTGGTGGAAGATATTAGTAGCACACATTTAGGACGTATAACGGCCTCAAAATTTCATTATTATTTTTATTAATAGTTTTTTTTTTTTAACAGCGAGTTAGTTAGTTAGTATTCGACATCCAATTGGGCAGTATGCGAGCTCAAACCACGCATGAAACTAACGATGTACCCTTTTTTTGATTGATTTTTAATAATGTAATGTAATCCTTAATATATGCCCTATTATAAACAATACTTACAGTTGAATGCACAAATTATACCAAACCACAAAAAATAAGATTCTATAATAATTTTATTTATTATAATTAAATATATAGAAAAAACAACGCAGCATGTAAGCATGGTATTAGTATTTACCTGAGGTGATGAAATTAGTAAAATTCCGGTGAGAAAAAACCGCGCCGATAGCCATTTTTTACCGGCTAAATTACTTAAATAAGCTGAAATAAATAATAGAATTTACACCATAATAATTTCACACACACAGACGGTATTTCTCTCTCACTAGTTTTAGTATTTAGAGTGAGAAGAAGAAGATAAAACACCCACTCTGCTCAACTCTCTTCATACAAACAAATGTACATTCTTTTACAAGTAGTATTTTTCATTTTGAAAAAGCGGGAATAAAAAAAAAAATATCTGGTCGGTGACGATATTAATAAGAGGCTTACAGGCTGACACGCTTCCGGTCTCCCTTTACGAGATTTTATTTTTGTACCAAAATACCCCTTGCTATTACCTTAATTTACGCTTCGTTAGTAGTCGCAGTTTTATCTTTTAAGGGTAGATTTGGTATTTCATAGAAAGGATATTCCCTTTTTACCAAACAGGTTTTTAGATTCTTGTAAAACTTTTTGTATAAAAATGATAATCTTTCACCAAAGGTGATAAATCAATATGGAAGTTTGTTGTAAATTAGTAGGAATTACTGATTATTATTTATATGTTTTTCAAAGGTTTGGAATAAATGTGATAATTTACATATCATCACTATATATATAATCGATGTTATTTTGACAGTTACAATTTTTTTAGAACAGCTAAGATTTTATTAATATGCTTCGGCAAGACGCCTAAGCAATAAAAAGAAAGATACAATTACAAAAGAAAGGAAGGATTCATCGTTAGCCTGGTGAACGAGTAGATAACCAACAATAAGAAGTAGAAACAATAGACTGAAATACGTCACCACACGAGTCATCATTAGCCTGGTGAACAACCTGATTTCTGTGTTTCCAAAGTGACCACCACCACACAAAACAAGTAGCTTCTAAAATTCTTTTGAATCTGGATGTAAATTGTGAATCATGAATCCAATCTAAGAGCGACTTCGGGCTAGTGATAGGCATATCAACATGAAACCACTTCACAAAAAGTTGAGCAAGCCGAGTATAAAAGATGCATTGCGAGTAAAGATGCTCAACAGATTCAACATTATGCTGGCAAAGAGGACATGAAATATCATTAATGTCTAAACCTTTTCTACTTAAATTGGAACGAGATGGTAGTCGATCTCGTAAAAGACGCCACATGAAGATATTGACTTTCTTAGGCACCAATGAGTTCCACTTGGTCTTGATCGGCTCGCAAGGCAAAAGAGCACGTTCAAGACATAAACGAAATTGTCGTACAGAAATACAATGACAGTTACAATTGTTTACGCCATAATGCTAAAGTGAGATTTTGATTCTTTACATCTTGGTGCAAGACAAAATTGTTGTATGATCAAAATACAATTAGGTAGTCGGAATTTAGTTTGTTTACAATTTTTATGAACATATACGTGCGTATGTGCTATTAGAATTATCCAATAAGGCCAATTACATGCTTGTCGACTGAGCTTTTTGACGTAACTAGATAGGCGTTTATATAGATGTATCATGTGGTATCATCGATCGTGGTTACATTTGACAAAACTAGTTGGATTCTTATGGGTATAAGGTTTGGACTTGAGCTTAAAAGAACCGACTCTGTTGTAAAATGATAATTAATCATAGATATTGTACTTGAACATTATAAAAATACATACAAAAAAAGACCAAGTTTTAATAATTAAGAGAAATAAACAATTAGAATTACTATTGACGACTCCAATTATAAAATCTTTGATTCGGATTTGAGATATCAACTTAATTTCTTGTAAATCCAACAATTTCTAATAAAAGTGATTTTTATAATAAATAATAATAATATAATAATTAATAAAAAAGGAAGTAGAAGAAGAAGAAAAAAAAAATACAACACGTGAAAGTTAAATATCCAAATGATTTAAGTTCAGTTGTTTAAAAAGCAAAAATGAAACACCATACCATTGATTTCGACAAGAATTTTGGGATTCCTGTTTTCATTTTATTTATTTTTTTAGTTGGATTTTCTCTTTACATATATTGCCAATGACAGAAAACAGTCTTATAGAGTTATAGTCACTTGTTCATAGGACATACGATTTGTTAATATATAGTTGAATCAGATTCACACTGACTAGAGCCAGTCAATAGAGCATTATAGAAAAAAATATCCAAGTTTTATTTGCTCAAAGATGATAGATGAACAAATTAACATATAGTAATACGCAAAGGAATATTCATCACAGTTAAAAGAATCTAAAGAGAGTTTTTCATGAGCAAATTCAAATATAAGAATCACCCAGTAAACAAGTACGTAGTCAATAACCACCACCAGTTTTCTTGACTAGCTAAAAATTGGATCATTCTCATTTCTTGCCATACATTGACTCCACCTTCCCATCATTCCCACCAAGCAACAAATACTTGTCTTTCCTTGTCAAATTGGTGCATTCAAATCCTAATACACCCCCCAACACTTTCTGCACATGATTCGCTACCTCGAATGAAGTTTTTCCGCCCCCCTTTACCGTCATTTCCTCAGGCAAACGCTCAAGGAATGTGATCTCATACGTGGGACTTGGGTTCATGAAAAAGAAATATGGGTCCCAGAACTTAACACCACGAACTGTTGTTCCATGGAACATGTTCTGTTTAAGGTTCATAGCCACGGGGACAATCCTATCACTTAATTCGGCAAACAAGGCACTGAAACGTAACAAGAAAGGCTCACGACAAGTGGTCCCTTCGGGGCAGACCACCAGATCACCTTTCTGCAGCAATTCTTTGATGCGGGCAGCATCTGCTTCTCGGTCACGGGTCAAAGCAATAGCTGGAATTGGAGACATGAATCTTGAGAGTTTGCTTACACTATATGTGACACAGAATGGTTTTCGTCCAAGAGCAATGGCAATGATTATTGGGTCAAGAGCTGTACGGTGATTGCAGACATATAGGTTTCCTGGGGTCCCTGGAGATGGGGCAGGAGGTGGGTTCCCACGAATTACCAGCTTGATTCCAAGCATACCATAGGTGTAACGCACAATTCGTTCAGGCAATGGAAGATTGAAGTAAACACGGATGAGTGACAGAATGAACCCAAATGGCAGCCAGATAAAGGTGATCAAAGCATTAAATGGGTCGGGCCTCTGAACTAGACGACCATCATGGAAGATCAATCGGGTCTTAAGGCGATCAGGCGACACTATGCTTGCAGATTTGTCTTTTGGAACCATAAAACCTTCCTGCAATTTGCAAAATCTTTAGATAAAACCAAACAATTTGTGCTAAATAAAACCAACTTTAATTCAAGTGTGGGCCAACTAACACATATTGAAGTCATAAATGACCCATAGAGAATAGACTTTATTTCGAAGGGACTACCACGTGGAATCTGTAAAGAAGGCATGGAAGTGGTCCAAAATCTTTCAAAGGGCTAGCTAGTATATTAAACAATCATCTTACACCATCCTCTTAAATTCCTTCATTATTCTACTTACTAGCAGTTCACCCAACTCTACATGATTTTATTTATTATTAAACCTCCAACCACAATTCTAAATGTATAATGTGTATAGTTTGTAAAAAACAGATACATATGTCATTGACTCAATAATGCACCGCAAATACAGATCAGTTTAGTGAGTACGTTTTTTACCCACACAGAAAAAAGCTTATAAAATACCCAGTCTTTACCTCTGCCTCACAAGTCACAATATTTGCCATAGTTTTATTCAGGGTCAGTATTCAATCAATTACATGATATTTCAAAGATATCTTTTTATACATTTCAGAATAACTCCTTTTATAGTGCTTTGGTATAATATGGCAAGATGTAAATTCTAGCTTTCTATATCAGTTTTGATAAGGGAATTTACAAATAGAGTACAAATTTTGGAAATGGAAATGACATATAAAATTGAGCAGATTTTGGAAATGGAGACATGTGAGATGACACTTTACTAATTAAAAGATATTGACGTATTGGTATGCAGATTTTGAATGAATGGATGTGCATATAGAAACAGACACAATAAAATTTTCTGTTATCATTGGCCTCATATATACTGTAACTTTCTGGCATAATTTAAAAGCATTTATTTATTATAGTAAATGCTAGAATGGTACTGTATTAATTTTCAATATTATGGTACATTAACCCTTCCACATGTGAAATGTGACCCTTTCAGCCTTCCTGTTAACTACTTAACCCTTACTAAACTTTTTGCCTCATTTGCTACTAACAAAGACATAATCAAGATTAAGATACATACATTACTACAAAACTTTTGTGCTGACTTGACGAATGTGTATCAATTTAATTGAATCTATTTTAAGTAAGGATATGATCGTATCAAATACTTAAACTAACAAATCTCCTCCAAGTTAATTACACACATTACACACAAATTAACATTAATTAAATACTGTATCTCAAAACAAACATATATAGTATCAATAAGCCATAATAGTTAATCAAATTGATGAACTAACCTTGCAAACAGACATGAAATCGTGATCAGATTTCCGATCACCGAGTCCAATATCCGGCGAATCGTCACCAAACTCCTTGAGAATCGCAATCTTCTTCCATTTCCCAACCAAAACACCAGGCTCCTTGACAAACCCTGTGGCTTTTCCGGTCTTGTGGTTTACCTCAATCTCAGTCCCCAACACCTTCTCCCCTCCCAAATAATCCTTCACAAACGCATCCACCATCACCGTCGGATTCGCCGTCACAACTACTTTCCTTTCACACTTATCAAACACTTCATAACTATCACTCCTCACATCTGCCGCGTAAAAACGCGGCAGAACAGCTCTTGACGCCAACTCAATATCCTTCACCTATACATACACATATACATATTATCATTATATAATAAAATAAAATATATTTATTATTAATTCTATATTGACTACTGATTACCTACTACTATAAGTAAATAAGTAAATAACTTCCTATTTTTTCCACATATATAGATATATATATGTATATATACATATTCATATACGTCCTCTATTGCAAAAAATATAAACGTATTAAATTAATTAAGGTATGTAAGTAACATTTAACGTATTTAATTACAGTAATTGCTAACCTTGAGGCCAGAAAAGGATATGAATATCAACATCTGGATAGCTAAAGCTTCCGAAACAAAAATATAAGCAATCGCGACGATCGGAAAAGAAAGTAACAGAAGGAGACCGCGCAGGAGACTGCCGGCCTCAATCGCTACAAGCATGTAGTAAGGAAAAGCAGAACTCGCTTTCAACAAAGTTCCGTCGAGATCCGCCGCAACGGATCGATGGCTAACGACGGAGATATCGCATTTTTCGATCGGCGGAAACTTTTTGTTATTGAATTCCGGTTTCGGTAACGACATTTTTTACTCGTTTATGAAATGAATTTCTCTCTCTAAAAAAAATTGTGTAATGAAGGGGAAGAGGTGGTGGTGGTTTTAAATGTGGGGGAATGTGTTGAAATGACGAAAGTGCCACTGAATAAGTGATTTTATTGGTGGGAAGTTTTCAGTTTTGGCGGGGTGGTAAAGTTAGTGACGAAATTGTCCTTTTAAGTAGTTGAGCGGTTTAATTACATTGTTGAGGAAGTTTTGACTAGCAAGTTTGACTTTTGACTTTCACTCCATATAATTGTACTACTCTTGCAAATGGAGTTTTTCTCCTTTTTGAAAGGTAAGAAAGAGAAGTTTTATATAGTAGACAAAATCGTGATTCTATTGACAATTGGCAATTTTAATTTTTTTTTGAAGTTACTTTTATTCGTAACGGACCACTCACACAAAAAATGAAGTAATCAAAAACGATACAATTACATGAGATATACAAACGTTATACAATATTGAATCTAGTCTAATCTCTCCAACTTATGTTATTCTTTCTCAATCTACCTCCTGATAAATCTTCTCTTTACAAATCTTTGTGTCTTCGAACATAAGACTATTTCTAGCTTTCCACATATACCAACGAGTAACAAACACAATTTTTTTGAAAATCTCTTTGGCATTCCTTCGAAACCCAACAAAGTTCTCAATTTCCAATAAGTCTTTAATAAAAAGAAATAAACAAAAGATTAAACTTGCCTCACTTACCAATCTTAAACCAAATACCCATTGCCACTTCGCAATTACAACGAAGATGCTCAATGGTCTCTTTCTCGTTAGCACATAAACCACAATCTTCATTATCAAAGCCATAATATCTTGGCCCGAGCGCCTATAGTGGATATTCAGACCATTGACACTCTTCACATAAAGATATTGCATTTTTTGTCACCCATTTGGACCACCTCATAACATATATGTCGCTATAATCACGTTTTCGGAGGAAATTGTTCACACTTTAACAGAAAAAATAGTTTAATTACCTCCGTCCAAGCCCATCTGTCACGACCAAAAGTAAGATTAAAAGGTTTTGTACGATTTTACCGGGATAAAATTTTTTACCGGGATTCAAAACATGATCGTGATTTGTATGATTTTCCAATAAATATTAGTTGTAAAAAGTTTTGTACGATTTTACTGAGATGAAATTTTTTACCGGGATTCAAAACATGATCGAGTTTTGTATGATTTTCTCATAAAAGTTAGTTGTAAAATTTATATTTTCAATTATTTGCAACAAGTTTAAAAATGAACATCTCCATGTTAAATACTAGGATAGTAGATAGTAGATGCCATTAGAAAAGATAGAATTTGGATAATTTCAAAAGGACAGAAAACCGAACTTAATATTTTAAAAATAACACACGAAAATTTTAATCCGAAAGAAATTGAGTGGTTGGACGAAGAAACACAGTAGAGCATCGGAGTCCGATCTTAATATGTTCTATAATACGTTGTTAATTTAGTTAAAACAGTTGTTAATTGTATTAGCTTTGTTGTGGTTAATTTCACGCGTGTGAATTAAAAGCGATTGTCAAGTTGATGTATTTCTTGTGTTTTGAAAATCCTATTGGATATGCATGATAGAAAACTTGTTACACACGTGTATGAGTTCTCAAAAGTAAAATTTTTTTAGTGGTCACCGACCGTAGTTGATCAACTATTTGATCGATCACCTGTTTATATATTTTCTTTGCCTTGCGTCACGCTTGTTTATTTCCATTTATATGATATAGAAATAGAAAAGACTTACCGGCTCGAATGTTCCGTGACACCATAGACATTATTTATATGTTCTATTAGCTACGGAAACTAAGTAGCTAGTTAACGAAAACTATGTGTTTACCCTATACAGTACACATATGAGGTTTTACTGTATTTGATTATTAAAAAAGGTCGAGTTTTTGACTTATATAAAACTTGTGGTCATTTCTAAGTTATTTCCTTAATTGATGACTTTAAAATATTTACCTTAAGAGATTCAAATTAACTTGAAACTTCATATATGTGATATTAGGACACCTTATCATGTAAAAACCACGTTTACGCCAAAAATGCAAGTAAATTCCGTGTCGTGCGAGCTTTTAGTTAAATCTTTGACTATTAACTAGAATTGAATAACACATTTGATGATTAAATTGATAGGACGACATAAAAGTTGGTGAACCGTTTTATTAGGTTTCTCAAATTTCAATTAAAATTTTAATAAAACTAATGGTTTATAATAATGTAAGTACCATATGAGTTTTAGAATTCAAATACGAAGTAAATATATACTCGGCAAAAATAAACGCGGTAATATTTGGTTTTAATTTTCTGTGAATGGATACAATCAATCATACAATATGTTTGTGTACAGCAGTTGATATTTCATATACGTAACTTTTATTTTTTTTTCTAGTGGGGACGCGCACTTGACAGGTCGGTCGATGGATCGGTCGGATGATACTCTAAAAATGTAAAGTTTTTGCTCTCTAGTAATAGTTGTTGTAGGTGTCACATGGAAAAAGAATCATAAAATAGACCAAAAAGATACACATACATACAACGGCTTTTGTAAGGGAAGAGAGGCAAGTTAGAAGTTAGGAACTCTAAGTTTGTAATTTTCAACCATGTTGAATTTTCAATTGCCGTATTCACTTTTTCATTTTTCAGATAGACTACATACCATGTTACCATTTTTTTTTCGTATATTTTATTTGTGTTCATATCATAAAATATTATATTTTATATTTTGAACTTATTCATCTTAATACTAGTTAAAAAAAAAAAAAAACTCGTCTACTAACCAATCACAACTTTGTATTTCATTTCTTTTGTCATTAATTTTTCTTTATGTCTTATCTTATTTGTTGGCTAGAAGTAATAAAATAACATCACAAAAAAATTCTCTTATTTTATACAAAACATGTATGCCTCCTAACTACGGTCTACGAGTATTAAACTGAACAAGATAGCGATGATTTATATCTTACGTAGTTTTGCAAACTATCTCTTATTTTGGATTTTTGTTCCTTTACATAATAAAGGCAAACCTAAATCACTTTTCTAATTTAAAAGAAACAATATCTAATGGTATGTCGAAATCATACTAATTGTTGTGTGAATAATGGAATAAATAATATGGATAATGATTTTTGGTGAATTAAACAATTGTTGGTATTACAATTCATGTTCCATGTCTTTTTTCCATCTTGAGTTAATTAATGCTTATACGGTTCTAAGTTTGTAACACTTTCTATGTATTAGATAGATGACAAACTTAATCTTTAGATGGAAAACTTTCCTAATGTTATATACTTGTATGATTTACTTATTTCATGTCATTTTGTGAATAAAATAAAAGGATGATCCACACCTTTAAAAAAAAAACTATTCGTAACATTATGCTCTCTCTCGTTTTTAACCATCTATGTACATTATTTTATTAACTTCAAGCTAATGTAGTATACTTAAATATTCATCATATATTCGTATGTATATGAGTTTTTAATCTAATGTATTTTAAGTTCGCATCTAGTAAAACTTCAAACAATGGAGATGAAATGGGTTTAAATGCAAGGTTGGAGATAGTCTAATTAAGAAAATGAAAAGACATAAACACACTAAGAATTAAAGTTAGTTGCACAAACCAACAATTTGTAATTTTGTATTACTCCTCACCCCAAGTCAGTGAGTCACACACTTTCCTATGGTAAAAACTTTAATGGGCCTCGAGGCTCATTGTCCATAGTTCATAAAATATGGGTTATTGGGCTAAGTCTGTAACAAACTCGGTGTCTCTACTCTCTAATTATTAGAATTAGAATTTTCTTATTGAAGTCTCATGATATTTCATCTTCAGACTCCAGTTAAGTTTTGACATTAATATTAATATTAATGTATAAAACAATTCAGCTTATAAGTGCTACATTGGTTTGCTTATAACAATCTTTAGTTGGCTTAGTTAGTTTACTTCTTATATTGATGGAAGTATAATATTTGTTTCTTTTGCTTATGTTACACGTGTATGTGATTTGTAGTTTTTCAGTTGTATATTTCTTTACTATCAAATGGTTTTAAAATCAACTCTCAATTATCTCTCTCTTTTCTTCTCATACGTCACCCATCAAACAACTAAATTAATATAAATTGAAACAATGATTCTATACAAATTATTAATATATACAAATCATGTGGCCTGTCCCCCTCTCACAAAACACTGTAGCTTTTACTGTAGCGGCTACAGTGCCAGCTACAGTAATATTTTTTTTTTTTTAAATACCGATTAACATATATATTTAGTTTGCGAAATACTCAAACAAGAAGGCCTTTGGTGGGGTGGTCTGCGCGTTGCTTTATGTGTGAGAGGTCTGGGGTTCGAAACTTGCCTCCCCTCTTTTTTCTTTTTGGGGTTTTTTTTTTTGGATTATGTAATTTACACTTTGCCCCTCATAAGTTTTAATTTTTCCCCTCCAGTTTGTTTTCTTGCTTCCTGCCCCCTCCTGTTTTCTATTGTGTTTTTGTTTTTTTTTTTTTTGTTTTTTTGTTTTTTTGTTTTTTTGTTTTTTTGTTTTTTTGTTTTTTTGTTTTTTTGTTTTTTTGTTTTTTTGTTTTTTTGTTTTTTTGTTTTTTTGTTTTTTTGTTTTTTTGTTTTTTTGTTTTTTTGTTTTTTTGTTTTTTTGTTTTTTTGTTTTTTTGTTTTTTTGTTTTTTTGTTTTTTTTTTTTTTGTTTTTTTGTTTTTTTGTTTTTTTGTTTTTTTGTTTTTTTGTTTTTTTTTTTTTTTTTTTTTCTTTTTTTTTTTTTTTTTTTTTTTTTTTTTTTTTTTTTTTTTTTTTTTTTTTTTTTTTTTGGTTATTTTTTGGCAATTTTTTTAAAAATTTCATTTGCTTTCGAACTAAACAAGAACATGTCGTTGTGTTTATGGTAACACCCTTGAAAAATAAATGGAATACCTCGACAAAAAAAGAACAGGTACCCGCGGCACCGCGCGGGAAAACATGCTAGTTTTTAGTAACCTTTTAAAAGCTTGGAGAATTTGTTTTTTAACAACCATTCACTTTTTTATTTTATTTTATGAAGATCCAATTTTTATGCATTTCAATCACATCAGCATTCATATATGCTCCAAAACGACTGCAAAGATTCTCTTACTATGATTCCGAACTTATAAAACAAGTTGTTGATCACAAACCTGTAACAAGAAAAGAAAAAAGTATGTTACGATAAAGTGCAACTAGCTCGTGTTTAAAGCATGCCACATTTAGCTTTTACTTCCCAATCATGAAACTTACAGTGTCATCTAAAACTTAGACATTGTAACACCCTTCATTTAAAAATACGGGTTTCCAAAAATTTTCGCCTAACGGCGTTATAACAAAGCGGAAGTAAACTTTGAAAGTCCAAACCAATTAAAATCTGTTTGGTTTCTTTAATCATTGGTGTTACTCGGTCATATCGTCAAAACAAGTTTAAATAGAAACCCATCGGCTGCCCAACACAAAACAACCGACTACATAACATGCAAACTACATAAATGCCAAAACATAAGCAAGAGTCTAAAAATGTGCAACAACTATGGGTAGCTAAGGTCATCAGCAAGCTATCTACCCATTCCTCGCTTTTCTTCATCAACTACCTCAGCTACGCTAAACCTGAGGGAGCAACACATTTCAAAAGACAAGTGTTAGCTAACGAATTAGCTAAGTAAGATAACACTCAAGTTATAAAACATTTATCTATTTCAAACATTGTGGATTTAATCAACGTCATTAAGGCACAACACACATCAAGCATATCACATCATCAAAACTACATAATAGGATGAAACACCCTAAATGTGCCTATCCTTCATTCTGCATTACACACATATAACCACATAACTACATTACTACTTTTAACTGCGTAACTACATTTTAACTGCATTACTACGTTTTAACTGCTTTACTACATTTTAACTGCGTCAATGTGTAACATAAGTTACACCCGACTAGATGACAACCATTCAGTTGAACATCAAACGCCGTTAAGGAATGGCAAGCCAATCCCCGAGTAATCTGTATGCACAAGACAAATGAGGGCGGGTCAGACCCCTCGTATTACTCAACTGCATCTCAATGACCATGTTGCAAGGAGCCACCCAAGCAACCTACGTCAACGCACTTAGCCGGGCTAGGGCAAGTACGGGTTAAGCTTAACACTTTCCTGCATCAAAGTTTAACGAGCTCGATCCTGCATTATTTAGTTTAGATGACTGCATTACCTAAACATTTACTACGTTTACTGCTTTTACGTTTTGGGCCCTTAAACGTGCACGTGTCATGGCAACTTAACAAGTCTAGTGAACTAGATGAGCAAGCCATACAATCATGCACATATCAACAATCAACAACATATACTACATCTCAAAGCATCACAAGCTACTGCATATCACTTCATAACATAACACTACATTATACTTCATATCATAACATACACTACATTATACTTCATTTGGGACTGCATTTCAGGTCTCAATGGTCAACTACATAACCCATATCACCTCCCGTGTAACCCCGAATACCCACAAGCAATTCAAGATATAAGTTGGGAAGTTATTATTTGAAACCATCTTTTCGTTGAACCCTCAGCGTGTCAAAGTAGTGTATCTTACCTCGTGACGATCAATAAGCAACGTTAATGTATCTTGTTTGTGATCCCGACAACCTATCTCGAGTTCATAGTCATTAAACCTGTATAAACCCAACCTAATAAGGTTATAAGACCATACATTAACTTAGGTACACTTATAGGACCCTTAAACGCTTGTTTCGGACCTCAAACGGGCTCACAGACCTTTATGTGGCGCATGCTTTGAATATGCGTCACATATTTGCTTCAAAAATCACCCAGAAACCTCCCAGTCCCCGATATGCGCCGCACATAGGTTATATGCGCCGCATATGGAGTGCTGGTCTAAAGACTGACTCGCGCCATTCACTTGCAGGCGACTTTTCGACCTCAAGACGACCAAATGAGTCAAAACTTAGTTCTTAAGGAATGTAGGGAATTCAAAGACCTTTCCAAAAATATAAAGTTACTCTTGAAGATCTCTAATGAATTAGTTATGGCGTCTGCAAAACAGACCTACAGAATTCGTCTTAAATCCGACCACTTCTGGAAATTGACATTTTTCACCCATATCTGGGCAAAATCAAAGAAACATTGTTCATATCGAATCAAGAGGACACATAGACCTTTTCAAAAATATAAGATTCATATTATAACTCTTCTAATTGAAAGAGATATGATTTTTGCAAAATTACTAATTTTTCAGATCTAGTAAACCCTTAGTTTTGCAAGCAATTGTCGACCATCAGATGACCATAGCAACCACCACGACCTATGAACCTCATATGAACCCAAAATATGACTCATATAATGATTTCACATGATCACTTGTTCCAGGAACAAGAGGATACAATTACAATACATTAAATTACCCGAAAACCCCAATAATCGACAATGAAACATAATCAAATCAATCTCAACCCTAAAGACCAAAAGTAAGATCCATATGATCGACTCTTATGATCACAAATCAAAGGGAAATCGTCTATATTACCTGTAGATGAAAGCAAGGATCAGAGATCTTGATCAAACTTCACTTGAATCACACGTTTTGAAGGATTTTCGGCTTAGGAATTTGATAGGGGATCAAAGGGGTGGCTAGGGCTTGGGAGAAAAGTTATTAGATCTGATTTGATAAACTAATGACTCCCTCATTGACCCTAATCCCGTTTTTGACTTTCACACCATGTCAAAAATGGTCCCTAAACTTCGTAAAGTCATATTATTAGCCCAAAACACCTCTATGGACTATATACAACTTGATTAACACTTTGAACACCTATAAAAGGCACATAACTTCTTCTTTAAACATATTTCTATATCAATTAATAAGACATTCAAGTCTCACACATAAAACACTTTAACTACATATAAGCGTTAATCCACCCTAAACTTAACGAACACTTTACGTTGACTTAACGACTCAAGTCAACCGTTAATTAAAAAGTTTGGGATGTTACAGACATGCTGGTAAGTTATTTTAAAACTTTAAAAAAAGTAAGCGTTTTGTTCAAACATAATGGATAAAGATTTTGGAGTAATTAATAACAGATAAACTCACAAAAGAATTCCATCAATATTATAAATCTTTCTTAGTATTCTTTTTAGATAAAATTTTTTATATCTCAGGTAAAACTGTAACTTTGTTTTAATTTTAAATTGTAAAAGGAGTACTGTAGTATTTTAAAAGTGATGGATGTATGTTGCATAATAATTTTATTATGGATATTATAGGTATATTAGGTTTAGATATTAAATTAGTTAATAATAGATATATATATATATATATATATATATATATATATATATAGAATGATATATATATATATATATATATATATATATATATATATATATATATATATATATATATATATATATATATATATATATATATATATATATATATATATATATATATATATATATATATATATATATATATATATATATATATATATATATATATATATATATATATATATATATATATATATATATATATATATATATATATATATATATATATATATATATATATATATATATATATATATATATATATATATATATATATATATATATATATATATATATATATATATATATATATATATATATATATATATATATATATATATATATATATATATATATATATATATATATATATATATATATATATATATATATATATATATATATATATATATATATATATATATATATATATATATATATATATATATATATATATATATATATATATATATATATATATATATATATATATATATATATATATATATATATATATATATATATATATATATATATATATATATATATATATATATATATATATATATATATATATATATATATATATATATATATATATATATATATATATATATATATATATATATATATATATATATATATATATATATATATATATATATATATATATATATATATATATATATATATATATATATATATATATATATATATATATATATATATATATATATATATATATATATATATATATATATATATATATATATATATATATATATATATATATATATATATATATATATATATATATATATATATATATATATATATATATATATATATATATATATATATATATATATATATATATATATATATATATATATATATATATATATATATATATATATATATATATATATATATATATATATATATATATATATATATATATATATATATATATATATATATATATATATATATATATATATATATATATATATATATATATATATATATATATATATATATATATATATATATATATATATATATATATATATATATATATATATATATATATATATATATATATATATATATATATATATATATATATATATATATATATATATATATATATATATATATATATATATATATATATATATATATATATATATATATATATATATATATATATATATATATATATATATATATATATATATATATATATATATATATATATATATATATATATATATATATATATATATATATATATATATATATATATATATATATATATATATATATATATATATATATATATATATATATATATATATATATATATATATATATATATATATATATATATATATATATATATATATATATATATATATATATATATATATATATATATATATATATATATATATATATATATATATATATATATATATATATATATATATATATATATATATATATATATATATATATATATATATATATATATATATATATATATATATATATATATATATATATATATATATATATATATATATATATATATATATATATATATATATATATATATATATATATATATATATATATATATATATATATATATATATATATATATATATATATATATATATATATATATATATATATATATATATATATATATATATATATATATATATATATATATATATATATATATATATATATATATATATATATATATATATATATATATATATATATATATATATATATATATATATATATATATATATATATATATATATATATATATATATATATATATATATATATATATATATATATATATATATATATATATAATATATATATATATATATATATATATATATATATATATATATATCCCTAATATATGTATATCTGTATATCTTTTTATTGTTAAATACCGAAAATAAAAACACACAAATTCTCTTGTATGTCGCTCTTATCCAATTAATTGATTCCATAATAGCCGCCAATTTCACACAAATTTTAAAAGCCCTAATTCTTAATTTATTAATTAATTAGAATTAGATCTTCTTTTCACTCAGGTAAAACTGTAATTTTTTCCCCTCTTCATTTCATGTAAATGTATGCTATTTATTTGTTAACTTTGTTTAATTGATGTAAATTAGTATAAAGTTTGTAACTTTTTTAGCATTTTTTCAATATTTGTGTGTGTGTGTTTGTGAAATGGACCTTTTTAAGGTTTTGAGTAATTATGTTTTGATTTTAGGTTCATTTGGAACAATTTAGTATCTTTTTATTGTTTAGTGAAAAAATTAAGTATATTTCTTCTTATTATTATTTTTGATTATAGGATTATTTGGATTAATTCAGTGGATGTATGATTGTATTAAATAAATAGAAATGTTGAAAAATTATGGCAAAAAGAAAAGATTTTTTAGAAATTGGTGATAGATGGATGGTTTTGGGTGTAGGGTTGTTTTGCAGATATATGTTTGATTAAGTGCATACATTTGTTCTGATAGAAAGAGTGCTTCTAGAACTCGGAATGGTAGGTTTCAGTAAAACTGTTCGATGACTTTATATTATTTAGTTGATCCGGTTAAACATGCCATTTCTGTTATTTAGAGTTTGGAATGGACTAGGTTCATATACAGGGTTTTGGATAGAAAGATTGTGGAAATATTGTTGCAAATAGAAATACATAAACATTGTTCTTGGGCACTTGTGATCCTAAATTACTTCTTATTGGAAAAAGTTGGCCGCTTTCAGAAGAGAGGTTATTTATTTGTAATGAAAAGCCTATGATGGTGGTCATCACTCCTTAGAAAAAGCATATGGTGGTCATAGTTTATTGTGCTCAGCAATTAAACTGTATTATAGCCAAGGAGTTTGCTAACTATAGCCCTTAAATAGGGCATTGGTTAACTCACAATAAAGTGTTGTACGTGGCGGTTGAAAGTTATATTTAGGGATTGGTTGTTTTTATGTTACAACAATTTACTGTTGTTAGCCATAGTCCTGTTGGTAGCAAAATCCTTTAGATAATCTGCTGGTTTTCATTTGGAGATTATATATATCGTGGCTGCATATTACAATATGTGTGTATACTACGCTTTTATTGATTTAATGATATTTTTTATGAATTTATGGATATCTAATTGACGTCTAAAATTTCAACTAAAAATCTTGATTACAGGTTAGTAGGCTACACCTAATCGTTGGGTCACTCGATTTTTGCTTATTTATTGTGCTGACATAATGTCAGAACCGGATGTGATCAAACCCGAGGTATCATTAACATATATGGTTTTTCCTCACCTTTCTCCACATACAATTTATGCATTATCTTGTTGATTTCTTTTGGGTGTTCAAATACTGTTTAATTTTAGGATTCGAGGTCTTAACGATTTTCATATCAATTCCTCTTTTTAAAAACTGGCATACATGCTCTTTATGAAGACTTTATAGTTTTTCTGTAATGCAAATGGCAATATATTGCATAACAGAATCAAAACATGCTTACACGATTATTAATAATTATTCTTTGATTTTTGGTCTCTTTTATGGGTTTTTGTTTGAATACTTGAAAATCTAAAACTAAGGAGTACTATGGAATTGTTTCACTGACATTTCTGTTAAGCGGTTCTAATTCTTATGGCCTTATTAATATTCTCAATGCTCAATGCATTTTGTAATCATAAACCACTTGTGGACTAGGAATCCACAAAAATCGTGTTTACAGTTAATGACTAACGTCTAAAAGTTTATGTGAACTATTGTTTTGGTTTTCTGAAAATGGAATGAACATTTCTGTAGCCAGTTTCTGCTAAAAAAGACTGTCTATGAAAAAACAAAATGGAAGAGACTAATAGCTACCAATTGATACTTTTGCTTATATGGGTTTCAAGTTTAAAAAATATCGGAAGGGCCATGTAGTATATATCTACAGTTTGAAATCTTTCTATGAAATAATGTCTCTTAGTACTGAAACTAGACGACCAAACCAAAAAATATATGCATGATACTTTTAAATAGTGTAAGAAAATGTGTCATCTCGCATTCACTTCACTGCTCATATTTGCAAAAGTGGCCCGATCACAT
Source organism: Erigeron breviscapus (assembly GCA_034093135.1). Classification (NCBI taxonomy): domain Eukaryota; kingdom Viridiplantae; phylum Streptophyta; class Magnoliopsida; order Asterales; family Asteraceae; genus Erigeron; species Erigeron breviscapus. Next base: position 25,876,145 of record CM067167.1, read on the forward strand.
TTCTGTAGAATATCTTCTGTTAATGTATTTTAATTTCCAATTATACTTTAATGTTTTTTTCTTTCTTCCAGATGATGAAGTCTTATATATGGCTACAAACTGCCGATGAATCAATTCAGCAGGTCGAACAGGAGGTTGCTATATTTTGTCCCTTTATATGTCATGAAATACACGCAGGGATGGGATCTTCAAAGACTCATCCAATATCTCTTCCAGCTCGAGTGAATCCCGTCACGTTAAGTTTAATACTTGATTATTGTCGATTCCATCAAGTTGCAGGGCGTTCTAACAAGGTATGTGTATAAGGGGTCAATTTCTTCCTAATTTATATGAAACATGGGTAAATTTTAAAATATTTCATTGATAATGGGGTGATTAGTGAATTGAATTTTTTTTTTTTATAAACAAATTCTGATTCTTGGCTTTATTAATATTTCTCAAATAGTATAAAATTTTCCAATCTATAGTGTTGCGTGTCTAATTTATTAAAACATGTGGATCGTCATCAATATTATAACAGTTTTGTAATCATTTTCAATTGAATGTGGTAATTATATATGTAACTAAAAAAGACAGACAAAATAGAAGTGCTGTCACCCAATCTGGCCTGACCGGTTTGGTCTGGTGTAAACTTTACCCGTTTTGACCCATTTGCTAATTCTATTGACCTGCCTACTTTGCCATTAATGGTGTATGCTGTTAGTCGATATTTCATCTGCTTATTCACAAGACTTATGCTTTTAGTTGGCATTTCAACCCACTATAGTCAATGCTGTCAAAGCTAAGAGTTTTAGCTTTGACCGCATTAAGCCTATAAAATCTATTTAGAAAGAAAATTGATGCGAGTCGAGTGGGTCAAACGGATTTAAGTCACCTGTAATGTATGCAAATTTATAAAACCTCCTAAAGTGCTTAATTAAAAAAGGTTAGATAAGTATTGTGAGAGCATAGTTCTGTGATAATTTTCAACCCATTTAATATATAAATTCCGTTAGAGGGATGAAATTGTTTTCAGGGCGGTCACTTTTCTGATTAATTAACCTTTGTTTCTTGGCTTTTCTTGCACATAGGAACGGAAGTCATTTGATGAGAAATTCATCCGCATGGACACAAATAGGCTGTGTGAGTTGACATCTGCTGCTGACAGTCTACAATTAAAGCCATTAGTTGATCTTACCAGCCGGGCACTTGCAAGAATGATAGAAGGAAAAACTCCCGAAGAGATTCGTGAAACTTTTCATATACCTGACGATCTAACAGAGGTAATTTGTGTTTTCAATTTCGTCTGTAAATTAAATGCTGTATTGTAGTAATCCATTTGTGGTTCAATTGCTGCAGGAAGAAAAATTAGAGCCTTTGAAGAATATAACTGATGATCCGCGGATACGATTATTGAATAGACTATATGCGAGAAAGCGGAAAGAACTAAAAGAAAAGGAGAAACTCAAGGTAATTTTTGTGTTACCAAGAATTTTTTATGCTTGTCAATATGTGCTTTAGTTTGCATGTTTGAGATTAGAGGTGGCAATTTTGAGCCATTTGCTTATATATGCTTGATTCGGGATATATTTCATCTCTAAACTAGTAAATAAAAAATGAAAAGTTTACTTTTTAAAACAAAAAGTTAGGTTAATAGAAATGGTTCGAACGTGTTGAGACTCTGCCAACCTGTATATCTAATGCACAAACTTGTATTCTCGTCAAACTAACCCAATTCTTTTTGACCTTTGCACATGTTACTCGTTTTGGTCATTAGCCAACCCGTCTAACCTGCCCATTTTGCTCCGTTGTAATTTTTTGGTGACAATGTTATTCCTTGTCACTTTCCATATTTGAGACTGATGGTTATATATTCGGACTTTCAGAATGTTGAGGTTGAAGCAGAGCATGTAGATGATCGTTCAGTGGATGAACTATTGTCGTTTATTAATGGAGAAAATGGAGGTACCTCTTTAGCTCTCCAATCTCATCTGTATGCATAACTGTTTTTTCTTCTTCATTTTCGTTTTTGTGTTTCTTATTACATGTTGGTTCATCCATGTATGTTGTCTGATATACTTTTTTAAATGACATTTGTTTGTGATCTTGATTTACGTTCATATTTTGATTGTTAGCTTAATTATAGCTCCTATTTGTTTCATTCTTTTCGGGCTTGGAATCTGGTATAATTGGGAAGTAATTAGTTCAGTCTTGCAGATTCAAAGGAAGTAAAAACAGCAAAGAACAAAAAGAAAAACCGTAAAAGAAAGGACCAACTAAAGAATGCTCCTGTATGCGCAAACGCCTCTTCTTCTCCAAACAATGCCAACAAGGTCCATAACCCAAAAATACAATCCTAAAATCATTACTGGTAGAATTTTATAACCATCATACTTGACTTATAACTTACAAACCGACCATTGGTTTTGCAAAAGTTGAAATACAAAAAGAAAACATTAAGTCTTCACGAGTTAGCATTTTTTTGTGAACTGTGGAAATGTAATTTAAAAGTCATTGTCGTTGGAATTTTTTTGTTCAAAAATCATAGTGTATTGTTATTTTTATAGAACAATGGTCTGTTTGCAATTTTGCTACGACTAACCAATGTATGGTGTCTCTAGAAGTAAATTACCTTTCGGAGGTTTCGTCATCGATATTTTATTTGAAGAAACTCATTCTAAACAGATATTTGTTGTATGTTTCAGGAAGCGAATGGTTTTAGTTCTGTGGGGCATGATGAGAGGGTACAAGGTAATTGCTTACCCGATATCAGTGAGCTTTTGAAGTTACAAAATGCAGAAGATGATAGATTTGGACTTGAGGATGAATTTGATGATTGTGATATAGGAGATGAGATAGATCCAGAAATAAAAGAACAAATTGACCGGTACTGTCTTCTTTTTGGAACAAATATTTGTTGCATTATTTGAACTTTGCAATGATTATGTGCCTAATAAGCGTGACTAAAAACATACCTATGTTTGGCATATGGCTTAGGCATTTTCTCTCTTCTTAAATCACCTTTGTCAATCTCTCTCTTGGGTATTTTAGGCATGTAAGGCATGACGATTTATTTCTTCTTATTATAAGATTCTGAACTATCTCAAGATGAACTTCTTTGTCTGAGAAGGTGAGGTTTAAAGTACCAGTTAGCTATCGATGATGCATTTGTAGTGTTACTTAATGTGATTCCTGATTTTTGCTTTGCATAAACTTAAAAACCTTGTATCTAATACATTTTCATGGATATCCGATGTCAAGTTAGATGACCAGACTTGAATGGAAGGATCTTATGGAACTTGTTCGGAGCAAGTTGACTTCAATGTGTAGTAGTAGTATATAGTTTTATCTTCTACATCGTTTAGCAATAAAAAAGCATGATTCAAGATTCTATGCCCACATTTTTAATCTGATCTGCTATCAAGATTGTTCTAATTAACATTTCATTGCATGGCATTCATGTTTGTATGAATTTCTTTCCCATCGTTTTACATTCTTGATACGGCATGTAATTGCCATAAAGATTACCAACTGGAATGCATAAATACATCATCAGTATGCTTTCTGGTTTCTCATTCTTTTGGTTTTTCAGAGAAGTGGAGGACTTTGCTCGAAGGTTGAATTCCGATTGGCCAGAGAGAGTGCAAGAGCTTTTATCTCTTGGCCAAGAACGAAGACCAAGTTTATATACTGTTAATGGAAACGGTAGCTCAGCAAAACGTTCATGTAAGCAATTTCGACCAACTTCATATATATGCTTTGTATTCTTTCTCAGTCAATTTTTCTTTCTGTTTTCTGTATGCAATTTCGAACGATTAACTGATGAATGGGTTGAATTGGGTTGCTTTCTATCCGACCGGGTCAAATAAAATCTAAATAAAAGGGGTATGGGTCAAATCAAATGGGCTTAAACTTTTGAAAGCCAGTTTATTTGCATGCAACCTTCTAAATGGTTTTATTCAAGGATTTAGAGTATAGCTGTAATATTTTTGCTTTTGTAATTAATATGTACTAGGTTATATATTTGCTTTTGTAATAACCTGATGGATTTTGACACTTGGAAACAAAATTATAGTATTTTTCTTAGTGTAGAAAAGGTTAACATAACATGTCACCCATCCTGCCCAGTAATACCATTGCTTGTTCTAATGTGTATTGTTTTACCGATTGGCTGACTACTGATTTGAACTCCTCTACATCCGGTAATGAACAGGCTCGACAGGGTTGGAGAAGCATGAGAAGTGATCTCTGTAACGGCGAAGACTCGATTTTGACATTCAGTAAGAGATTAGAAATATGCATGGATTCTCGAATGTAAACCATCTAATTATGTTTCTTTTCCTTTTACTTTTTGTTCCTTTGTCAAACCTAATGATGAAATTTTGATTTGTTTTACCGTGGTTGGATAATAATCAAAGGTGTACTTATTATAATAGCTGAAAAAAAGAACTGTACTTACTATACATAACGCTAGAAAAAAATTAAGACCATCAGGAGTTTCTGAATTGTGCATTCTTAAGTGCTATAATGGTGTCGGGGAAAAAAATCGAGAACACTGCTGTAATATGTGGAGGCTAGAGGAAAGCTACGAGCATTTGGAGTTTGTGATGTCGTGCATTATAAAATGATGATACATACTATTTCAAAATATGTTGTACTTCTCTTATCATATGTTTTCTTTCTTCGTTTGCTCAGGTTATCATAACAAGGTTGTTTATCATGTGCTTCTGTTATTGTCATGAAAGAAGTTTAATCAGAAGGATATATTATTGTTGTGCAAATTCTTACTAAAGGAACAACATTATCAGCTTATTTTAGTTTTCAACAACACAATGATAGCATATTAGCATCTAACAATTTCAGTGCTCAAATATCGTTGTATACATGAATGAGAAGATGGGAATATATAGATTAACTGTACTTATAATAGCTGAAAAAAAGAACTGTACTTACTATACATAACGCTAGAAAAAAATTAAGACCATCAGGAGTTTCTGAATTGTGCATTCTTAAGTGCTATAATGGTGTCGGGGAAAAAAATCGAGAACACTGCTGTAATATGTGGAGGCTAGAGGAAAGCTACGAGCATTTGGAGTTTGTGATGTCGTGCATTATAAAATGATGATACATACTATTTCAAAATATGTTGTACTTCTCTTATCATATGTTTTCTTTCTTCGTTTGCTCAGGTTATCATAACAAGGTTGTTTATCATGTGCTTCTGTTATTGTCATGAAAGAAGTTTAATCAGAAGGATATATTATTGTTGTGCAAATTCTTACTAAAGGAACAACATTATCAGCTTATTTTAGTTTTCAACAACACAATGATAGCATATTAGCATCTAACAATTTCAGTGCTCAAATATCGTTGTATACATGAATGAGAAGATGGGAATATATAGATTAACTCGAAGTATTTGTGGTTTGTCTCATTGTTCATAGTTTTTAGACTTTATTTTAAGTATATAAAAAAATCAGAATCAAGTCAGTTTATTAGAGTAATCTCAGCAATGCATTATGTGTCTATCACTCTGCATCAATTTTACTTGTATAGAATGACAAGTACTTCTTTCATTTCAAAATCATGGTATATCTTCCATTCTACTGTCGGTCGCAAAATTATCGTATGCTTTTGAAATGACAACACACCGAACTCAAATTAGTTGCATAGATTTAGAAAGTTTTATTTTTAACGGCAAAAAAATGATATTTAAGCTTTGCTAATGTCAGGAGACCAACAGTAATGTTACAGTGTCATAGGAAAAAATATTTGGGATAAGTACATACTAGGCTAGGGGCATGCAAAAGTCGGTATGATCTGGAAAATACCAAATATCGTTGTATACATGAATGAGAAGATGGGAATATATAGATTAACTCGAAGTATTTGTGGTTTGTCTCATTGTTCATAGTTTTTAGACTTTATTTTAAGTATATAAAAAAATCAGAATCAAGTCAGTTTATTAGAGTAATCTCAGCAATGCATTATGTGTCTATCACTCTGCATCAATTTTACTTGTATAGAATGACAAGTACTTCTTTCATTTCAAAATCATGGTATATCTTCCATTCTACTGTCGGTCGCAAAATTATCGTATGCTTTTGAAATGACAACACACCGAACTCAAATTAGTTGCATAGATTTAGAAAGTTTTATTTTTAACGGCAAAAAAATGATATTTAAGCTTTGCTAATGTCAGGAGACCAACAGTAATGTTACAGTGTCATAGGAAAAAATATTTGGGATAAGTACATACTAGGCTTTGAAATGCAAGAGACAAGGGATGGTTTTAGTGATCCCCATCCTGCAAACCCCAACCCAAATAACTTAAAATAATATACCAGTCTAATATTGATGTTTAATGTACAAATTCTAATTCTAATTACTTAAACAAGATCTTGAATTAGCCCCTGGTTCGTTGTTTTATATAATGCTCGAAAGCTAAGATTATATGCCAGTCTGATGATTAACTATGCTGGACTGACTCGCATCAATTTTACTTGTATAGAATGACAAGTACTTCTTTCATTTCAAAATCATGGTATATCTTCCATTCTACTGTCGGTCGCAAAATTATCGTATGCTTTTGAAATGACAACACACCGAACTCAAATTAGTTGCATAGATTTAGAAAGTTTTATTTTTAACGGCAAAAAAATGATATTTAAGCTTTGCTAATGTCAGGAGACCAACAGTAATGTTACAGTGTCATAGGAAAAAATATTTGGGATAAGTACATACTAGGCTAGGGGCATGCAAAAGTCGGTATGATCTGGAAAATACCAAATATCGTTTTGAGATTAGGGGCCAGACAAGAGCCATGTTTGTTATACAATTCTAAAGATTTCTTATGTGTAATACTAATTGATAGGGCCTCATTGGTAAGTGCTACAAGATCTCGTGCATTGGAAGTTGGAACCCATGGTTATAGACCCCGAATCCATTAGTATGGACCATTTTCTTTTCCAAGTGAAATCCCCTAGTATATGAAAGAGTGAAAAACTGCTTAGATAACTACTCGATTCAATACAATATCAAAATTTGATTACTTAATTTTGGTCCAAGCCAAGTCAGAAACTAAAACGAAACTGTTTTTTGTTCTTTATTTCCGAACATCAAGTGAGATCAAAATACATTAGTACTTTCAAACTGGAAAACATAATCCAGATTACCAGTCTGGTTTTGGACTGAACCGACTGTGAACAGAGTAGAAGAGACATGTCTTTTGTTTCCAATTTGTCGTTTCAATACAATGAAGGCTAATGCCCAAGAGCACAACTGAGCAAACTCTATACCAGTATTCAACTTCCAGTGCAATATGTACAAGTTCCTGTTATATTACTGCTCTACATTTCTCTACTTACATTTTGGATAAAGATGTTACTCCAAAAATAAAAAATTCTTCTAAGCCGTGTACAAACAAATCCATAACAATATACAGTTTATGCTTGCCATAAAGGTCTTACCTTGTAGAATAGAATATTGGTGTCCCAAATTGGATGACTAACACATTAGTGAGTTAAACCTCTTGTAGTTAAAGTTGTATACGGTTCCAGATTCGTCTGTTCAACTCTTGATAAAGATTGTATCATCTATAAAGTAAGATTTGTGTTGCAAATTACACTTTAAGGCAAACTAGTTTACTCTGCGGAAGGTTGGAGTTGCACATGCGGGCAGATTCTGTCAGGTTCGCCTCTTGTCCAAAGGCCTCTTAGATCGCCTCGCTTTGCTCCCAATGTTATAAACGTGCCTGAAAATACGGTGGTACTCATGGTTTAGTTTTAGAAGCAATAAAGCAAATATAACATACTCAAATAAAACTAACCTATTGTGAAAGGAACGATGTAAAGCAATGCTGGTTGACCATGTCCGTCCATCAAGTTCAAGGCAACATATGTTATAAGCAGACCTGCACCATCAAAGGTTTACCACTTGAGTTTGAGCGATAACAGATAAAAGAAGACCATCAATTATTGATAAGGTGGTAAAACAGGAAAGAATGGGTTAAGTAATGGGTTGGCATACTTTCAATAGAAAACCAAACCCGGAATCAGATGTCATTAGGTCAAGGCCTGGCTTCGCCCAGGCATGGTACATACTATTCTTTGAAATGCAAGAGACAAGGGATGGTTTTAGTGATCCCCATCCTGCAAACCCCAACCCAAATAACTTAAAATAATATACCAGTCTAATATTGATGTTTAATGTACAAATTCAATTGTACTTTTAAGTAACTAGCACCTTGCTAGTTGCTTATTCTAATAAAATTCTGTGTTCCAAAAAAAAAATGTACAAATTCTAATTCTAATTACTTAAACAAGATCTTGAATTAGCCCCTGGTTCGTTGTTTTATATAATGCTCGAAAGCTAAGATTATATGCCAGTCTGATGATTAACTATGCTGGACTGACTCGCATCAATCAAGTATAGCTGACATCAAATTTTTCGTAAGTCCAAAAGTGCACGTGTTTTTTAAAGCAGACAGAAAGAGTTGCAACTTACAACTTATGAATCATTAATAAAAAATACCAATTATCTTAGGCAAGGATATTACTTAAAGAAATATTTAGCTTTAAATTTATAGTAAAAAGAATATCCAATAAATTTAGGCATATACAGACTAGAAATCTTCAAATTTGATCCTTTCTTTTATCTTTTAAAAGGATATATTGGTCCTTTAATTTGGTAATGGTAACCGGAAAAATAACAAATAGAAAAGAATACTGGTTTGGGCTGTGTCTCTACATCTACAGTAGAAGAGAAGGTTCCGACGGAACAATTGTTTATTCAGGGTACCACAGTAGAAGAGAATAATGGTGGTGTAGTTATTTTAAGGGTTGAGGGATGTATGTTGTTAATAATTTTATTAAGGGTATCATAAGTAAAGTAGGTAGAGATATTTAAATTAGTGAATAAAGGAAAGGGGTAGTTTTGGTAGATCAAGTTCTTTTTTGAGAAAATGGGAGGTACCAAATGCTTTATAATGTAGTATACAAATGAATAAGAGCAAATACAAGAATTTGCAAATAGTGTACTAGTATGATAAGTAGTGGTACTGGCTATGTAAATACTCTAGTTCCTAGTATTGACTTTGTTATTTGCTGCAATCCGACTGGGTTACCTGGGGGATTGACCCACGATTCCATTGGGCTATGTAAAAGTTGTTTGTAATATATGAACTTTGCTTTTCATAAAAAAAATGATGATAACAATTTCAAATGTTTAAAGTTTTAAACTATTATTGCATATTTCAACAGTCTACTGAAAATAATTCTTATGTTTGAATTTCACAGAACAATGGTTGGTATAACCAACTAAAAGCAATAAAATTCCCTCCACGTGTAGATGAGTTTTCATACCTAATCCGTAAGCAATCATTGTCCATAAGAAATATCCCTCTCGCAGGCTCTTGTTGGACAGCCAATCATACCTGTAAATTCAAGAAAATGATGTTGGACTTGTGACCATTAATTTTCTGATACATGTATGCTATAGAATATAAAATGGGGCCCACTATCACATCGTCATTCATCCTGGTGACATACAAACATATAAAATGAAAAGTGTTTGTGGCCCGGACCAGCCCGATCGAACTGTTTTGATATTTGAAATATTAAGCGTTTCGACGCCAACACAAACTAACATGTACCTAACCCGCCATACCCGCATCCATTTTGCTACCTATAGGCCGATGAGTTGGTAAGATAATTATAAGCAACTGTTCAAACCTTAATGAAAAGGCTACTAATAGTCCCGGTAAAATGATGTCACCAAATCCAATGATACTGTAGCCACCCCAAGGATCAAACATTCGTGGGATTTTCAGTAGCATTGGAATGCCATCTTCTCCACTCTTATCTCCACGAGCTACCTGTGTTTGTAAAAAGGGACAGTCAATGCTGTGCTGATGCCAAGAACAAATAAACTTCGAAATATAAGATCAGAAAACTCACCACTATCATAACACTTTCATGAAACATCCATTTAGAAACAAACACCCAGAATATATCATACAAGAAAGCACAGCTGAGGAGAACTGTTCCCACCTAAATTCATCAAATACAAACAAAAACTGATTCAACCAGAAGAAAATTAAACAGGAGGCTAAAATTAACTCTTAAATGGATGTAACTAATAATACAACCGCACCTATGGTCCTTGGATTTATGATAATGAATTATTAATATACGATAATATCGGAAGATTTAACAAGTTCAGAATTACGTGGAGACTTTGAATTGATGCTTATACTTTCTAGCGAATAATAAAGACCAAAAAAAAACATTGAAATCAAAACTTGGAAATATTAGGCAGTTGTGTTATTCAGCATAATGGCTGCTAGAATCTGAATGAAAGGAACAGCATGAACTTCGAATGAACTTTATAATTACCTTGAGATTAGGCACTTGTATTATCTGGATTACTGTGATTATCAGCGCAACACCCTGTATCAGAGAGATTAAAAAATTTAAGATCTATTAAGCAGCTCATCTATTTCAACTTCTCAAGTCACCTAATAGAAAATAACTAGTATGTACCCGTGCAATGCAACGGGAACAAATATTTAGTAGTCGGCAATAAATGGTGTTGGTTGTAAATCGTCTAGCTTCGCTTCGTGACTCATTTTATTTATAATGTGGAAATTATTTAGTTTTTGTTAGAATGAATTATTGTATGGTTCTAAATATTCATAGAAGGGTGAAATTTTGGTTGAGATTAAAGGTTATAAGATAGTTGAAAGATGAGTGGTTGGGATTTAGAGTTATGAGGTGTTTGAAAGATAAGTGGTGGTGATTGGATTAAGGAATAAATATTATATTAGTTTAAAAAACTTTAGGAGTTTAGTGGCTTAAATGCATTATAAAGAGTATAAATTACTCCGTATAAGCATATCATTGTGCAGTTACGTGAAATCATCTTATATACTTATATATTGATATATAATGTTCATTGCAAATAAAAAAAACTTATAATAACTAATAAATAAATTAAGCCAATGGAATATGTATTAAATGAGTATCTACTTAAGTAGAAACACAAAAATAGTCAAGAACTTGCATACCAGTTACATTTAAAAAAATAAAAATCTGATTATATAAGATAGAGAAGCGTTAATCTTACAAGTATATCTTGCCCTATCCAAGCAAAATGGTGCCGGCGATAAGCAGCCCATACAGCAGCACATATCACACAGAATGGAGAAACAACTAGTGCCAAATGTGATACCCCTCCTAGAAAAGGGATTTTGATAAATGTTTTGGCAGCATGTTCAAATGATTTGATACTGCATTTATTAAACTGTTGAGTCAGCCCTATACATGCATCCTCATTTGTAAGTATAAAAGTTTGAATTTATAATTGCTATCCATGTAATGTTTCATAGATAAAAAGTAACAAGGAAATGTATTGAACATGCGTACCATGATAATACAGCCACTAAACAAGTTTGCAGGCCCTGAAAGATTGGAAAGAGTAAGAGTCCATTTAAGTCATATAAAATTGAAGATTTCATTTCCATTCCTTCTGATCAAAGCAATAATAATGAAATTATTATTATGTGAAGCATTACATACCTCAACACCACCAATGGCAAATAGAACAACTAAGACCTCGATAAACGCATACGACATCAGCCTATAAAGCATGACTAAGAAACACGAAGCAACCACCACAAACACAAATGCTGATGTGGTGGTGATCTCTACCACTCCACTGGAATAAGATGGTTCCATACTCAAGTAATCGTCAGAAGCATCCTGAGAACTTCAATAACTTTAGGTTCCTCATTATGAGAAGGTAAATGATACACACCCTCCTACTTAAGGGATGATCAATAAATACTGTATATGATAAGTACAGGTGGCAGATTGGGCAGGTAAGGTGATATATCGGTAAAGGTTCGCATCAAAACCGGGTGGGTTGACCGACAAAAGTTTTGCAAAAGGTTTTAAAGTTTTATAACTAACTAGTGTGTCAGATATGATTGCAAAATTATACTTTCAATAAAAATCTAAAACTAAGAATTAAGAATATAATGAAATGGGAGTTATGCACTAGGAGTACACTAGGAAATTTCGAACCAGATGACCCATTTCCTTATTAGCTAATTTTCTTGATTTTAGCCATTTGACCCGTCCGAAGTAAAACATGTAGCCAGAACCGACCCATTGAAAAGTGAAAGCATCAAAATAGCCACCTCTAATGAGAAGCTATAATAACCTTTAATAGTTTGTCCTGCTCAATGGCTGATTCTCGGGCACTCCAGGCAGACCAGTAAGATGCACATAATATAGTACCCACAGCCATAAGCCATAAAAACACCTCAGCAACGTCAACCACTGGGCGTCTTGGAGAGTATAGCTGCACAAAAACTAAGAATATAGCATATCATCAACATCTTACTGTTCAACTTTCAATTGTATAAGGTTGGTTTTTGTCATTTCTTTATAATAATGCAACAAAACCTACCATGCAACTTACCATTCAATTTTTCCCCGAGACTTCCCTTCAAGCTTTTACCAGCATCGTGCGGAAGCATGACTACTGGGATGCCAATATCAACATTAGGTTTATCTGCCTCACACACCATCTTGAAGAGTTCTATAGAAGGATATGCATTAGCACAGCACAATAAGTTCATGTCTTGTATCTATATATAGTACAGTATAAATTTCTCCAAGATAACCCTTGAAGATGTAAAAACAGTGACTTTTTTTAATCCACGGTAAAATTTTCTCAGTCCAATATATGTTAATAAGGATGATCTATATCGGAAATGTATATACCTGTACTATTATTAATAATGAGAATGGCTGAAGCACCAGCAGCTTCAGCAACATTTGCCTTGGTCGTAAAACTACAATTCCCTCGGTGCACAAGAATAACTTCACCAGTAAGCTATATACATGCACACCTCTCATTAAAATGTCTCTAAAAAAAAAATAAGAAATATGTATATATAAGCAAAAATCAATAAACCTTGTTTCTAGGAGTAGTACAACAGTCGGGAGGGTCTGCAAAAGCAACTCTTGTTTTGTTAGCATCCTTCTCCTTAGAATCTAAAGTGGGACCAAATCGTGCACCAACACCAACAAATACATCTTCTTCTTTGTCATTAACCCAAGTTTGAACTTTCACCTGTTTATGGATATAATTTTTTGAAGTTAGTTTATTAACGGCTTTCCTTTCCTTTTTTGTTTTGCATGTTACATATTCACTTCTACTCACATCAAGTAATTGGACCCAAAATCAAATATTCAGGGGAACCAAAAAATGAGCATGTTACACCTTAGATGTCAAAACCAATGGAAACTAGAATATATGGTTCATGTAAAAGATTAGAGATAAGCGTTTGAGTATGCATCCGACTTTAGTCTATAGTCTATACGTATATGTCCAACAAAAATCGCTTCTATTACGTATATCCAACTTCCGTATAGAGCCATTGAACATAGCAAGCCAACTATTACTGATGTCGCATCTATATAAGTTGCCACTTCAGCAGATACTAATACAGGATACATAGAACAACAGTACTTAACAGATAGTTGGATACAAACATTAACAAAACATAAAGTTGGATACACACTACCATAGTTGTCGACTCGTAACTTTTGACTCGACTCGAAAACATGATTTTTTGACTCGTGACTCGACTCGTAAGAGTCAGGACATTTTTATATACTACATAATATTGTATAATTATATATATGTAACGTATTTGGAAACAAAATATAAGTTGAGTATCTTAATACATACATTACCAAAATTATTACATATTATACTTAAGTCATAAACTTACAGTTTATCTCCAAATTTTTACAATAAGGTTCAAAAATACATATATAACATACAAAATAATGTAACCATAAATATGATATAACCATAGTATCAAACTACAACAATCATAAGTTTGCGACTCCTTATTTCAGGCTATAGTTGGATACATTTCTATCTTTTAAATCACTTAAGCAAAATATAATCAATATATACTAACAATAATTACACATTATGAAGCTAGCGACACACAAAAAAAAGAAAAGAAAAACGCATTAGAGGTAAATATAAAAACAATTCATACATATATGTGTCATATATCGATAGAGGTAATAATAATGAAATAAAGTTGTATCTATCTATCGTATCACTAATACATATCATATCTCAACTTTGTTATAATTATTCTAGTCAGATTGAGTGATCATACAGTGTGTGTATGTGTGTGTTTTTATGTTTAGTGTGTGTGTATATATATATATATAAATTATATAGTAAAATAATGGAATGGAATGGAAAGGAACTTACCAGAACGAAATCGTTATCACAGCCAGGTCTAGTAGGGGATTTATCATCGTGATGAACTATATCGCCGGCGAATACTACACCGGAAATTACTGATATTAAAATCAGCCGAAGTACGGCTGCTGCTGTTGACTTCATTAATTGATTAATTTGATTAATTGTTGATTATTGCATACGGATCAGTATACAAATTAGTTGATGAAATAGTCGAAGATTCACCGAAAACTTTTTAAAATTAATTATTATATTATTATGATGATGAGGATTATGATGACTGACCAACGGCGACGGAGAACACGGCACCAATTGCTAAATTAGATTTTTAGTATTATTTTATTATGCATAGCGCGTGAACACCCCACTCAATTTTTCCTTTTATAAATTCGGTTTAATCGTCTACGAAGGGAACATTTGAAGGACAAAACATAAAATAAAAGTTTTACTTTAATTAAACTACCCGCGAGATGTGGTGATAGCAGTGATGGGTAGTGGTGTTGTGGTGGCGACGATGGTGATGGGTAAATGGGTGAGAACCCTTTGGTCTCATGTACTCCCTTGGTACCCAGACCGCACACCGCATCAAACTTATGCCGTTAAGTCATCATTCTTACGCATGAATCACAAGATATAGTTTTCCACTTAATTTTGGCAAGTTTCGAACTTGTGATCTACAAATTTTATCAATGGGTATATGTAGTCACATGATGACCATATCTTGACAACCAATTTTTTAAAACACGATTCAAACCAGTCGGTCGGACCAGTTCGATTGTATTCCGAAAGGGAGCACATAATTGTAGTAGATTATTATTAATTCCCATTCCGAAAAGATGCATTTTTTCCCCAAACAATTAAGGCTAAGAGGTGTACAATTAATTGGTAACATGACGTTTCCTAATAGTGAACAACTTTTGTATATAAGTTAATAATTAACTAACTAACATGTGAAGGGGTCATTTGTAATTAATTATCACTATCAATAAAAACAATACGTGAGATGACAAACTATAAACAAGTTTTGGTTTGACTTTCCAATTCGTCCTTGTGGTTGTCTACTTTCCACACTATTCTATTTACTAACTTTTTCTAGGACGTATGCCAAAAGAACGAACTCAACAAAATTAGACAACCACAATCACAATCAGTTAATTCTCATACAAACGATACATGCACAACTAGTAAAACCATTATGATACTCATTGACATATGATATGACATGTTGGAATTTATGAAGATTATTTTGAGTCCTTTGATATAGTATCAAATTGTACACACACACAAAAATTACGAGTAACTCATTTTTTGTAAGCATCAATCTTGTTTTGTTTTGTTTTGTTGTTGATTGTATCAACTTGTCAACACACACAAAACGATTTTTGAGTAGGTAAATACCCATCATCGTTAATCAGGCACTGGCGTACAACAACAAAATATGTGACATTATGCATATGTTGATTAGACTTATGGCGAGATTACGAAGACATTGACAAATAATTTGTGATGGCTAAACTATTAGTCGAAATATGTAAGTATTATAAGCGATTGTTAGTATGGTGCAAATGTGGTGACATATTTTAGAAGTTCTACGTTTGCAGAAAGTCAATGCTTGTTCAACCTTTCAAGCCAAACAAGTTGGAGGTAAGGTCATCCCCATTCACAACTCAACCCAACGTTACTATTCATTAAAAAATTAATTTCTCTCTCTTATATCTATCCAACCCAACTAAAACACATTTTCACACTCCCATCAACAATCCAACCAAATCAATTTTTTATTAATATAATTCACCCGTACAAACCTATTAATGCAACTTAAAAATAATAGAAATACTTAAATAAAAGAAATTTAGTACCCAAACATTAGTTGGTGGGCCGAGCTAGTTGGTGGGAACGTGCAAACATATAGCAATTAAATATGATTTATGTAACAACCGCCAAATTTCAGGTCGGCTAAATTAATAAACTAAATATTTCATGTACTATTTAAATATGTGATTTATCTAAATTCATGTGCAAATAAAACATCGTTATGAGATAACAAACCAAACAAACATTCATCGGGTTGATGAACTAGACATACTCAAATGTTATTTGCACACTCTATCTATAACTAATTATTATAGATTGCTTAAATGAAACATTATACGCTTTTAGATTATATACATTATCCATATTACCTTTTCTAGATATTAGATATTAAAAACGGATTGATAAACCATACGGTAAATAAATATTTATACACTGCTTTATTAAAAATAACTAAACTTCACACGTTTTTAATTTATCTCTTTCCTTTATACTATGGTATCACGAGTCGAAAATTTACTTTACAAAAATTATTTTCCCTTTTCATCCAATCATGGATGGAAATCTCCCAAAGCAATCACAGCCTAATAACCGAACACAAAATTCTATATAAAGCCAAAGTTAATTTTTAATTAATTAAAGCCAAAACTAATTATTAATATTTTTATTGCTATTTTTATAAGTGTTTGTAGTGTTTAACCATGTAAACTAATGTGTAAGCAGTAGTATAGTTTTGAGTCATGATTTTCACACTAATACAACAAACTTTCATTTACATACAACAAAGTATCAAAATAATTTCGATATAGACTACATATATAACCACTTATATACTACATACACTAATATTTATAATTATATTTATATATATCGATATTATCGATCGAATATCGATAATTATTAAAGTTAAAGTTAAAGTAATATTATTATATTATAAAGTTAAAGTAATATTATTATATTATATTTATAAACGCGTTATTCGAATTCGTTCGCCTATAAATAGCCGACGATATTCAACCTTAATATTCACACCACCACATATTCTCTTCTAAATATTCTCTGGTATAACTATACAAGGCTTATTTCATCTACTTGATTGTTGCTATTATCACTAAGGTGAGTTTCCATATTCCCCTTTTAAATTCTTTTATATGATTTATTTCGGGGACTGAGATACATGCATAATAATTATTTTATGTTATATATATATACGAAACTTTGAAGAACAATTGCAAAACTATATGATATATAATATACTATGTGAGTTTCCATATTTCCCTTTTTAATTCTTTTATATGATTTATTTCGGGGACTGAGATACATGCATAAAAACTACTTGTTATACTTATATGTATATTTACAAAGTTATATATTATATTATATATTTTGTAACTCCACTTTATTTTACCTTTGGGATAAAATACAAACTCTTTACTGTTATGATGAACACAAGTACTTCAGAAATGTATATATGGTTGATTCTAAGTTGCTCTGTTCACCTGAAGTCCTCTCCATCATGAACGATTAATTATGAAAACATAAACGTGGGTATATTGAATAGTACTATTGGGGTAGGCACCCCCATCCGGGTTGGTCATGCCAACTGGTTAAATGAATGTATATATATCTGCAAAACTTAGAGTACCCTGAATAAGGTACCTACTCCGGAGGCAAATAAATACACACTTGTCTATTTCGGTTTATGAGCTTAGAACTTGATGTATACAGTATCTACTCTTGTATTATATTTGATCCATTGTGAGATCAAATAGTTATTCTAAATCTTGTGGTTCATACTCTATATTTCTATTAAAAACCTATGATACTCTTTGCTTTATATTGTATCATAACTACTTGACATTGCGGTAAGGCAATGGTCATACTGAACTCTGTATATCGTGAAACTATATTTTCTATATGAAAAACTTATGGAACTCACCAACTTTATGTTGACACATTTTAGCATGTATTCTCAGGTGATTAGATGATACTCTATTCATGGGACATTTTTCCGCTGCATACAAAATGATGAAGCATGGACCACCCTCAGGCTTTAGGACTGACTCGTCAATTTGCTAAAGTCTCAGGCTACTATTTAATATTGTTTAATATTAAATAAATGTTTTCAAGAATAATATATCTTTCATAAATTGTAATATAAATTTGTGAACAATGTTTTGGTACAAATGTATTTTAAATACGACAACGTTTTGTGTCGTTCAGTATATCTTGTGTTGTGAATCCATGTACGTCATACCCCGTCTAGGGCGGGTGTGACAGATTGGTATCAGAGCATAAGTTATAGTGAACTGGGTTGCAAATTGATGGACCTGGACTATAACCTCACATAGAACGATACCTGCATGCATATTCCTACTAGTTATAATTTTACTTGACTACTTGTATTAGGAATATATGTATTACTTATATTTCAATAACTTAATATATATTATACATACACGTATATAATTATGTACGGCGACAGAATAATGTCTGTATTCACTGGAGAAGTTGTATTCGACCGTAAGGAAGAAACTACCCGCCAGTTCCTGTATCTCCCGACTCTCCTCGACACGTGCAAGAGCTACCTGTGGAGGAGACCGGTCACTCTGAAGAAGAATCTGATAACGCACTTGTCCCTGTACCGAACATCACATCCACTGTTGTCACCACCAATGTTCTTACTATCACTACGCCTACTGTTACTTTTCCGAACTCATCAGGGGAAGGTCCCTCAAGACCACCCCGATCTTTACTATGAAGATTCCGAACGCCTAGATACCCGGTGTTTAACCGCCCTCAGTCGCGACATCTTCGACCTTTCCATCTTGAACCACCCACTCAGCGGCTGCGACGATCCAGTAATCTAAACGAGATACCAAGATTCCTTGCGGAATGGAGAATCGAGGAAGGACTCCTTAACTCCAACCAGTTTAGAATAGCCGACGGTCCGACCAATATTCCTGCACTAACTATGGAACCCCTACATGACATTGTCCCTACAATGGTCTTACGCATACTACGAGCAGAAAGGTGTATTACAGAGTTTAGAGAAAGAACCAACATATTGCGGACACATGTGGAAAATCAGGGGAAGGTCCCTCAAGACCACCCCGATCTTTACTACGAAGGTTCCGAACGCCTAGATACCCGGTGTTTAACCGCCCTCAGTCGCGACATCTTCGACCTTTCCATCTTGAACCACCCACTCAGCGGCTGCGACGATCCAGTAATCTAAACGAGATACCAAGATTCCTTGCGGAATGGAGAATCGAGGAAGGACTCCTTAACTCCAACCAGTTTAGAATAGCCGACGGTCCGACCAATATTCCTGCACTAACTATGGAACCCCTACATGACATTGTCCCTACAATGGTCTTACGCATACTACGAGCAGAAAGGTGTATTACAGAGTTTAGAGAAAGAACCAACATATTGCGGACACATGTGGAAAATCAGGGTAACATGATAGTCACACTAGAGAGTGAGATGGAGGGAGCCCAATTCAGGATTCATGGTCTTGAAGATACCGTGTTAGAACTGCTAGAGAAGATAACACGATTTGAGGCTGTGTTTGAGGCTATATCTAGAGCCACCACTATAAACTCATCTAGTCCATCACAGTAAAAGTTATCTGTACATTTTGGTTACCTACTATTTACGGCAAATATGCCGGGGAATGTAAATTTTGATAAAATAATGGATTGTTGAGATATTTATATCTCAATATCTGTTATGCAATAAATCTACTTTCTTTATCTTAGTTTACGCTTCTTTTAGTTATAACTATTATGTTATGATAATTGTGATGTGATTATATAACGACATTTAGAAGTATCTTATGATTTTCCCTATTTTTCTTAAAGAATCATGGCGCCAAGAAGAGAACCAAAATTGTCTGCGGCTGATATCGCAACAATAGTAGCTCAGAGTGTAGCTGCAGCTTTCGCAGCCCAAGCAGCAAACAGAACTAATGGACAAAATGGTACGCATAACGGTTGTACCTACAGGGCATTTGAACAATGTAAACCACTTCCTTTTAAAGGTACTGAAGGAGCCATCAGATTAACCCGATGGATTGAAAAGATAGAATCTGTATTCCGTATCAGTAATTGTGCGGAAGACTGTAAGGTCAAGTATGCTACTTGCACCTTGCAAGATAATGCACTTACCTGGTGGAATGAATTTGCTACAACAGTGGGGATTGATGTTGCTTATGCAATAACTTAGGAAGATTTGGTGAGACGGATAAGAAATAAGTACTGCTCGAGAAGTGAGATTCAGAAACTGGAAAGGGAGTTTCAGGATTTAAAGACAAAGGGCCATGATGTATCCGAGTATACAAATCGTTTCAATGAATTTATAATTCTTTGCCCAAACATGGTTACGCCAGAGTACAGGAAAATTGAGCAGTATATCTCTGGACTTCCATCAAAGTTCCAGGATTTGGTAATTTCTTATGAACCTGCAAATATCGAGACTACTATTCGTTTGGCAAATAGCTTGGCTGATCAAGCAAAGATTCGAGCTAGAGCAGAAGAAAAGTTTGGAGATCAAAAAGGGTCAAACAACAAGAGAAAGTGGGAAGATAATTCTGGAAAGAACCAAGGGAACCAACAAGCAAAAAGGCTTGTTCACACAACCGGACAGTCTTCACATAATGGTTATATGGGACCAAATCCATATTGTAACAGGTGTAGCTTACATCATACTGGTCCTTGCACAGTAAAATGTGGCAAGTGCCAGAAGGTAGGACACCTGATCAGAAACTGTAGAAGCCTCAACCCAACTGCCAACAATGGAACACGAGGAAGATGCTATGAGTGTGGTGAAGAAGGGCATTTCAAGCACAATTGCCCAAAACTCAAGAACAACAACAACAACAACAACAACAATGCTCGAGGAAGGGCATTCATGATCAATGCGGGAGAAGCCCGCCAAGACCCGAACATTGTCACGGGTAAGTTTCACATGAACAACCATTACGTCTCTATTTTATTTGATACCGGTGCTGATAAAAGTTTTGTGTCAAATAAAATTAGCTCTCTACTTTCACTTACTCCTACCCCTCTCAATCATAAATATTCCATAGAATTAGCCAATGGTAAATTAATTGAAGCCAATAGCATAATTCAAGGTTGTACCTTAGAATTAGCAAAACAACTATTTCCTATAGATTTAATACCAATTGAAACTGGAAGTTTTGATGTTATCATTGGTATGGACTGGTTGTCTAAAAATCAAGCCGAAATAGTCTGTCACGAAAAAGTTGTTCGAATTCCATTTGCAAACGGTGAGAAGTTGATTATCCAAGGTGATAAGAATGGAGTACGGTGTAACATTATATCTTGCATAAAGACCCAGAAGTATCTCAGAAAGGGATACCAGGCAATTCTGGCCCACGTATCAGAGAAAAAGCCTCAAGAGAAGCAGCTTGAAGACATACCCATTGTACGTGATTTTCCAGAAGTTTTTCCCGAGGACTTGCCCGGTCTTCCACCAATCCGGGAAGTAGAGTTCAAAATAGACTTAGTGCCTGGTGCTCAACCAGTGGCACGAGCACCATATCATTTAGTTCATTCTGAACTGAAAGAACTTGCAAGTCAATTGCAAGAACTATTAGAGAAAGGATTCATTCGACCAAGTTCCTCACCTTGGGGAGCCCCAGTCTTATTCGTCAAGAAGAAAGACGGATCCTTTCGAATGTGTATAGACTATAGAGAATTGAACAAGCTAACGGTTAAGAATCATTATCTTCTTCCTAGGATCGATGATTTATTTGATCAATTACAAGGGTCGAGTTACTACTCGAAAATCGATCTTGGATCCGGTTACCATCAGTTAAGGGTCGCGGATGAAGACATTTCCAAGACGGCGTTTAGAACTCGCTATGGTCACTACGAGTTCCAAGTAATGCCCTTTGGATTGACGAATGCACCCGCGGTTTTTATGGACCTCATGAACCGTGTGTGCAAACCATACTTAGATAAGTTTGTTATCGTATTCATAGATGACATTCTAATCTATTCCAAAACCAAGGAAGGGCACGAGGTACATCTGAAGAAAGTTTTGGAACTGCTCAAGAAGGAAGAATTGTACGCAAAGTTTTCAAAATGCGAATTTTGGATTCGCACGGTACAATTCTTGGGCCACGTTATTGATAGTCAAGGAATTCATGTAGATCCTGCCAAAATTGAGGCTATCAAGAAATGGGAAGCACCGAAAACACCAACAGAAGTACGAGAATTTTTATAGGAGATTCATCGAGAATTTTTCTAAAATAGCCCAGCCTCTAACGTTGTTGACTCAAAAGGATAGAAAGTTTGTTTGGGGTGACCAACAAGAAAAGGCATTTCAATTACTGAAGGAGAAGCTCTGTAGTGCTCCAATTCTGGCATTACCTGAAGGAACGGATGATTTTGTGGTTTACTGCGATGCGTCACACCAAGGGATGGGATGTGTATTGATGCAGAGAGGTAAGGTGATAGCTTACGCTTCTCGTCAACTTAAAGTACACGAGAAGAACTATACGACTCACGATCTCGAATTAGGAGCAGTAGTGTTCGCTCTTAAGATTTGGAGACACTACTTGTATGGCACAAAGTGTACCATATTTACCGACCATAAGAGCCTCCAACATATATTCAATCAAAAAGATTTGAATATGAGGCAACGTCGATGGTTGGAATTGTTCAGTGACTACGATTGCGAAATTCGTTATCACCCGGGTAAGGCAAACATCGTAGTAGATGCTTTAAGTCGTAAAGAAAGGATAAAGCCACTTCGAGTACGAGCTTCGAGTATGACTATTCATACTCATCTTACTTCGCAACTTCGAGAAGCTCAACTTGAAGCATTATAAGGAGACAATATCAAGAACGAAGCTTTGAGGGACTGGAGAAACAATTTGAAGTGATGATCAATGGAACTCGGTATTTTTCTAACCGGATGTGGCTACCAAGATATGGAGATGTAAGAAACTTAGTGATGGATGAATCACACAAGTCAAGATACTCGATACATCCGGGATCAGATAAGATGTATCATAGACTTAAAGAATTATACTGGTGGCCTAACATGAAAGCTGACATAGCCACCTATGTTAGCAAATGTTTAACATGCTCAAAGGTGAAAGCAGAGCATCAAAAGCCATCTGGATTACTACAACAGCCAGAGATTCCTCAGTGGGAGTGGGAATATATAGCTATGGATTTTATCACTAAGTTACCAAAGTCTGCTAATGGTTGTGATACGATATGGGTAATTATAGACCGTCTCACAAAGTCTGCACATTTCTTGCCTATTAAAGAAACTGATAAAACAAGCAAACTGGATAGAATATATATAAAGGAAGTAGTTTCACGACATGGAATACCCATATCGATTATTTCTGATAGAGATAGTCATTTTACTTCTAGATTTTGGCAGACATTACAGAAAGCCTTAGGTACACGATTAGATATGAGTACCGCATACCACCCGCAGACCGATGGTCAGAGTGAAAGGACCATTCAAACGCTTGAAGACATGTTGCGCGCTTGCATAATCGATTTTGGGAATGGTTGGGAAAACCACTTGTCTTTGTGTGAGTTCTCATACAATAACAGTTATCACGCTAGCATCAAAGCTGCACCGTTTGAGGCACTGTATGGGAGGAAGTGTCGATCACCTATCTGCTGGGTTGAAGTAGGTGACAAATTTAAAATAAAAGACAGTCCAATTACAGGTCCAGAACTCATTCTTGAGACTACTGAAAAGATCGTACAGATACATAATCGATTAAAAGCAACAAGAGATCGTCAAAAGAACTATGCTGATGTAAGACGTAAGCCTTTGGAATTTCAAGTAGGAGACAAGGTTATGCTGAAAGTATCTCCTTGGAAAGGAGCCATCCGTTTTGGAAAACGAGGCAAGCTAAACCCTAGGTTTATTGGACCTTTCGAAATACTAGAAAGAATTGGTCCGGTAGCTTATAGGCTTAGACTACCACAAGAACTTAGCCGTATACACGATGTGTTTCATGTCTCAAACTTGAAGAAGTGTTTGTCTGACGAAACACTAATTATTCCACTGGAAGAACTTCGAATGGATGACAAGCTGCACTTTGTTGAAGAACCAGTAGAGATCATGGATAGGGACGCTAAGCAGTTGAAACAGAGTCGAATTCCTATTGTAAAAGTCCGATGGAATTCAAAGCGAGGTCCTGAATTTACCTGAGAACGTGAGGATCAAATGAAACAAAAGTATCCTCACTTGTTCGAAAAAGCCCTACATTCCGACCACACGCGCTAAATTTCGGGACGAAATTTTAATAACCGGGGGAGAATGTAACAACCGCCAAATTTCAGGTCGGCTAAATTAATAAACTAAATATTTCATGTACTATTTAAATATGTGATTTATCTAAATTCATGTGCAAATAAAACATCGTTATGAGATAACAAACCAAACAAACATTCATCGGGTTGATGAACTAGACATACTCAAATGTTATTTGCACACTCTATCTATAACTAATTATTATAGATTGCTTAAATGAAACATTATACGCTTTTAGATTATATACATTATCCATATTACCTTTTCTAGATATTAGATATTAAAAACGGATTGATAAACCATACGGTAAATAAATATTTATACACTGCTTTATTAAAAATAACTAAACTTCACACGTTTTCAATTTATCTTATGTTACATATATATATATACGAAATTTAAGATACATATATAATAATATAATATATTATATTTTATATATATATATATACGAAACTTTGAAGAACAATTGCAAAACTATATGATATATAATATACTATGTGAGTTTCCATATCCCCCTTTTTAATTCTTTTATATGATTTATTTCGGGGACTGAGATACATGCATAATAATTATTTTATGTTATATATATATACGAAACTTTGAAGAACAATTGCAAAACTATATGATATATAATATACTATGTGAGTTTCCATATCCCCCTTTTTAATTCTTTTATATGATTTATTTCGGGGACTGAGATACATGCATAAAAATTACTTGTTATACTTATATGTATATTTACAAAGTTATATATTATATTATATATTTTGTAACTCCACTTTATTTTACCTTTGGGATAAAATACAAACTCTTTACTGTTATGATGAACACAAGTACTTCAGAAATGTATATATGGTTGATTCTAAGTTGCTCTGTTCACCTGAAGTCCTCTCCATCATGAACGATTAATTATGAAAACATAAACGTGGGTATATTGAATAGTACTATTGGGGTAGGCACCCCCATCCGGGTTGGTCATGCCAACTGGTTAAACGGATGTATATATATCTGGAAAACTTAGAGTACCCTGAACAAGGTACCTACTCCGGAGGCAAATAAATACACACTTGTCTAGTTTCGGTTCATGAGCTTAGAACTTGATGTATACAGTATCTACTCTTGTATTATATTTGATCCATTGTGAGATCAAATAGTTATTCTAAATCTTGTGGTTCATACTCTATATTTCTATTAAAAACCTATGATACTCTTTGCTTTATATTGTATTATAACTACTTGACATTGCGGTAAAGCAATGGTCATACTGAACTTTGTATATCGTGAAACTATATTTTCTATATGAAAAACTTATGGAACTCACCAACTTTATGTTGACACATTTTAGCATGTATTCTCAGGTGATTAGATGATACTCTATTCATGGGACATTTTTCC
Source organism: Erigeron breviscapus (assembly GCA_034093135.1). NCBI lineage: Eukaryota > Viridiplantae > Streptophyta > Magnoliopsida > Asterales > Asteraceae > Erigeron > Erigeron breviscapus. Next base: position 25,901,951 of record CM067167.1, read on the forward strand.
GCTGCATACAAAATGATGAAGCATGGACCACCCTCAGGCTTTAGGACTGACTCATCAATTTGCTAAAGTCTCAGGCTACTATTTAATATTGTTTAATATTAAATAAATGTTTTCAAGAATAATATATCTTTCATAAATTGTAATATAAATTTGTGAACAATGTTTTGGTACAAATGTATTTTAAATACGACAACGTTTTGTGTCGTTCAGTATATCTTGTGTTGTGAATCCATGTACGTCATACCCCGTCTAGGGCGGGTGTGACAATTTAGCCCCGACCGACTCTGTTCTTTTTGTAGCGATGGGAGTGGCCTAATGTCGTTTGTCGATATTATACATTGTGTGTCGACCGTGACCTATTACATATACGGTAAAGGGATTACCCCTCTTAATATTATAAATGAGAGAATAAGAGTTCAGGCAATATGGCTGAATGCCAAATTGACTTCGTACAGACACATGTACAAACTCGTGCAATGGTCACAAACCAAAGCTAAAAAGTGACAACGACACTCATAGCACCCAGTGCTAGACTTTAAACAAACATCTAGCACAAATTATAAAACATTCAATAATGAAAATGGCAAATCCCATGAATTAAGAAACTGCTCCATTCGCCTTGATCTCTTGAACTTACAAGTAAGAAGCTTCAATCGAATGGTACTCATAATCTCATCAACAACCTGCGCCACGTATCTCTTAAATTTCTTCAAAAGACATGCATTCCGTTCCTGCCATACAACATACACACATGCAGCCAAAATTAGTTTATCCACCACAACCTGAAGCGATCTTTTGTGAACAACTGGTAGCAAATCAGTAATGATTGAGTCCCATACATTAGAAGCATGGGGTAAACCTGCCCTTGCACGTACAACATTCATGTTGAAATTATGAGAATAGTCCAATATATTTATACGGCCTCATATCTATGAACCTTTAGGGTCGCACGCGAAGAATGGGGAGGGCTTAGTCGAACTTCATATTTATAACAAAAGAACCATTAGAAATGAAGATAACTAGAAGTTTCTAGAATTAGTTTTTAGAAAGTTTCCAAAAATAATTTGGAAATGACGAGCGGGTCGGAAACGCGAGTCAGGTCGAAAGCGGGATCGAACATCAAGCACCATGAGTCAACCCATGGGGTCCCACGCTAGGTCGGCCACGAGAGGGGGGTGGTGGGAAAGGAAAAAAAGGATGTTTCCTTGTCCCACATTGATTGGAAGAAGGAAACCTAAGGGTTTTCTATTCTTATAAATAGAGACCTAAAACCCCTTTTCCATTTAATCTTCTCTTCTCCCTTGTGAAGCATGGGTCGAAATTCTCTACCCTTTTGGTAGAGAATTTTGAGCTAGCTTTTCTAGTTATTTTTATATTCGGTGGGTATTTAGTTATAACTTGAAGTTATAGCTAGCACTTGACTAATTGCCGAAGATCCGTTCGTGTGTATGAGTCTTTAGAGGAGTTCATACACTTGGGCTCTAGTACGTGACGGAGTTCTCGTCTCTGGGTTTCTACAAAGAGGTTAGGTTTATTTATTTATTTATTTATTAGTTGGTTATATTGCATGCATGATAGATCGTTTTAGAGAATTAATTAGTTAATTGTTTTATTAACTTATTCCGCATATATAATTAGTTAGGTTAATTAATTATTGCATAAATAAATTAAACTAGATTAATTTATTTGCTTAATTAATTAATCGTAACTAATTAGGAAGTTCATGTTTTATTAAAAGGTTTTTAATTAAACATTTTGGAATTAAATTAGGGTTTGGATTTCGACTCCCCTTTCCAAGGGGAAGTCGAATTCGACCTACTTGGTATATTTAGGGTTTCGAATTTAACATCCCTTTTAAGGGAAGTTGAGTTCGACTAGGATTAATTAAATTGAATTTTAATTATTTACACTTTATACCCTAAGTTTTGAATAAACTAATTTGAAGTCCTTTCAAATTGTGAACATCCATTTTAGATACAAAGAGTTGTATAGTTAATTAAATCCCAACAATTCCAAATATCAGTGGTGTACCTGCACTCAAAAAATAAGTGAGAATGCGAATCAGGAAGTAATTCGCAAAAGAAACACAATGCCATCCCATTTGTATTTCCTTGCGTATCCCAATCTCTTAAATGATCTTGGGTCTTGAGCTTATTAAGCATTACCAACCACTGCAAGAAAGAATGTTTCAGAATATTATGAGAAAAACATACAACAACAAACCAAGGCACCTTCCCTGCTTTAGGTCGAATACTCTCCCAAATATTACCCATCTCCACGTTTAACATATTGTCATTGTCATCCTTCCAAAGCAGCATATCATCTTTATTCTCATCAAGAGTAGGTAGTTCCAATGTTGGAAATTTTCGATTCCAATTCTCTGGCCAACACCATTGTCTATCCTCAACCACATCCACAACCTTTGAAGCAAGATTAAAACCTGCTTCGTTAATCATTCTACTCGAAAGTTGAGAATACAAAGGACAATATACACTCCAATTATCAAACCAAGCTGATGCTAATCGTCCATTACCAAGGTTGAACCAAAGAAACTGTTGAACAAGAGGCCGAACCTGGATTATCTTATGCCATCTCCCAGAGAGATTACCCCGAATTGGGGCATCCCAAACTAACTTATCACATATATGCTCGCACATGTAAAGAATCATCTCTTTTAGTCATTGTAAACAAGGTAATAGTCTCAAATAACTGAGTTAAAGTTTAATAAAATGTAAATTTGGAAAAAGTTCGGTATGTCTTGACACATATTTTGTCATTTAAAGTGTTATAATAATATTCATTCAAATTAGGTCGTTGGAACAATATTATCATACTTAGTGTGTTGCAAAGTGCATATATTTAAGCCTTACAAATTACAATTAGTTAAGAATTTTATATTTACAAAGACAGTTTCCTACGTAAAAAAAGAAAAAAAAAGAAAAAAGAAAATAAAAAATTGCTATATTAATTAGTTGTTTGTTTCTAGACAAATTTTGCAACCACCTACAAGTTGGTCCAACAACATGATACATATTATTAGAAAAAGACAGTCTAGATTTTTTGGGTAATAAGAGTCCTGTTATAGCTACCAAATTATTTTAATTTAAAATTTTTTTTAGTCAAAAATATTAATAAAGGTGGAACAAAGTCTGCACCTAGATCTTTGCAATGGACTACCTAGAATTTTACAAACAATTTAAGGGTGACTTTGTTTCAATTTTCAATTTTTTTTTCAATTTTTTTATCTTTAATTTTATTTGAAGATAATACTTATACTGTAATTTTTTTTAATTGTTTATATATTTTTCTCAAGTTAATTTTTTTTTTATAAATAAAGTCTGATCTTTTATTTTGGTTTTTTTAGTTTCTGATTTTTTATTTTGGTTTTTTTTTATTTTAGTTTAGTCCAAATCAACCAGCAGCACTCTAACAACTTTATCTTTTTACAATCTTCAAAGGAAGATTAATATTCATGAGCCAACTTATTAAGAAAAAAAACACAAAACAGAAAAAATAGAATCAAAGTCAAGGTTTTGAAAATATAATTTTGTTTAAAAAGAGAAAAGTCACTTAAATTGTAATTTTGGAAAATTAAAATACAGTTAGAAGATCAATTGGAATAATAAACTAATTAATTCAAACACCAATACTTCAAAAAAAATTATACTATATATAGGGATGATAAACTTAACACTTTTAATCATCTTTTTAAATACAAATTAACAGAAACATAACACAAGCAGGTTAATCTTTCTTACAACTCATTGAAAAAATATTTTTAACATTTTGATTGTTGACCACCACGGCTGCCACCTCTGTCAAATTCCGGCCGCCACCACCGTTTCCACGTCCGGCAACTTCCGGCCACCACCACCACCCACCATAGACCGCACATAACACAAGCAGGTAAATCAACCACCACCACTTTCAGCCACCTCCGACAATCTCCAGTCACCCATTACGACAACCGCTGTCAGCCACTTTACGATCTGAAAAACAAAGAAAACAACCTCCCCCGCCTTCAGCCACCTCCGGCCACGACCACCGACCACCTTTAGCCACCACCTGCCAATACCGCCGGCCACCACTTTCAGATCTAAAAAACGAATCCATCAACCGCCGCCACATCGCACGAAACTGTAACACCCGTCGTTTAAAAATATGGGTTTTCAAAACTTTTCACCTAACGGTGTTAAATTGCGGAAGTAAAGACTGTAAAAGTCAAAACCGATAAAAACATTTCGGTTTCTGCATTCATTTGGTGTTACATGCCATATCAAACAATAGTTCAAATGAAAACCCAACGGTTGCCCAACATAAAACAACCGTTCACAAGTCACAACATAAATTCGACATTAAGTACGAAATGTAAATAAATGTCTAAGCAAAGAATCGTCTATGGATAACTAAGGCTCCTTCAATGAATCTACCCAAGCTCACACATCCTTCGTCTAATTCCATCAAGCTAAACCTGAGGGAACAACCACATTAAAGAAGCAAGTGTTAGCTATAAGAATAGCTAAGTAAGATAACGCTTAATTAAAAGCATTTGTCCAATTAAAACAATCTTCATTATTAGACAAGTTTTATTAGGCACAACACACATCACACGTTCACACATATACTACATTTCGACTTCATGTTAATTAGGATAATCATCCTAAATGTGCCTATCCTGCATTAGTTCACACATTGTCACACGTATCTTTGTTAACTGCATATAAGTGTGCCCTGCATCACACCCGACTGGATGATCAGTCAAAAGACTACTCATCTTACGTCGTTAAGGAATGGCAAGCCAATCCTTGAGTAATCCATATGTGGAGGTTGGTCAAACCCCTCGTATTACTCGCCCTGCGTTATAGAGACCACGTTGCGAGGAGCCACCCAAGCAACAACTGCATCTACGCACTTGCCCGGCTAAGGCTAGTACGGGTTAAGCTTAACACTTTTCACTGCATCTGTTTTATGAGCTCAATTTCACACATATAGATTGGGTCCCTGCATTCCCAAACATTCACACACATATAGTCTAGGTAACACACATTCCTAGACATTCACACACTTTAACTTCATTACGTTTAGATCCTTAAACGTGCAAGTGACATAGCAACCTAGCAAGTCTAGTGAACTAGGCGTACAGGTCAAGCATGCATATCACACATCAACTTCATTTCTATATATCATGCATATCAAGATACTTCATTAAACTACATCAACTGCATAGCTACATACTACATTAAGCAATACTACATTACACTACAATAGGGACTACATCTCAGGTCTCATGGTCAACTGCATAACCCATAATACCTCCCAAGTAACCCATATGCCCACATGCAATAATAAGGTACCGAATGGAAGTGTTTACGATTTGAAACCAGCTTTAGTTGATCCCCCAGCGTGTCAAAGTAGTGTATCTTACCTGGTAGTAGTGTACGCGTGCAACCAAAAAGCTAATAGTGCTTATCAGTAATCCCCGACACCTATCGTACATTAACATATAAAGTATAAGTCATTTAGGACCTTAAATGGACCCTCGTACGAACTTAAGACTGACTACGTAAAATTCCAGAATTACACCTTACGAAGATAACCTTCGTACGAACTTAAACTTCGTTCGATCTACTTTACGAAAATAGCTTCTTTACGAATTTAGTTGATCTGCTGAAGATAACCCAAAAATCATTCATACGAAGTTAATCTTCGTACGAACATAAACTTCGTTTAATATACTTTACGAAAATGATTATAACTTGCGAAGATGATCTCTGAACGAATTTATATAACCAACGAAGATAGTTTACGAAATTAATCCTCTTTACGAACTTAATCTCAAAATCCTTTTTACGAAGTTATCTACTCCTAACGAAGATAGCTCCAAACGAAGTCTATCTTCGTTCCGACGAACTTAGGCTCAGTTTTACGAAAATGACTATAATTTCATCCAGCTTTCGTAAAACGACTTTCTTCATTAATTTTCCAGGTTTCAATCGATCAAGTCTTCTTCCCAAACATGTTTTCGACATAATTAAACATATTTTGATCATCACGATCGACTACGGACTCGTTTAACATCACTTTCAATGTTAATTACCCAAAACACCACATAAACCCTAACTACTTGCATAATCCCATCTTAATCAGATTTGTCCCATAATTAAACCACCTCTAAATCTGAAATACAAACAATAAATCAATGATTACCTGCTTGACTAGATGATCGATCAATTTACAACACCAAATCGTTTGATCAAATACTTGATTAATTGCTTTAGGATTCAAGAAAGGATTAGAGAGACTTTGTGTGTGAGTTATTATTTGCTAATGGCTGCTCAATCAACCCTAATTACACCCATCAAAGCCTTAATCCCGTTTTTAGATTTCAACCTATGTCAAAATCAGTCCCTGAACTTCTAAACCCTTCATTATTGGCCACAAACTGCATTATTGACCATATACAACATTAGTCCTTCATTAAAAGGCACTACATAGCCTTTAAGCGGCATTAATCACACTTTTATTCGTCATTAAAATTTAGGCTTTTAAACCTAACTACTTTATCTACGTTAACCACACATAACTACATTCAAATATTAAGTAAAGACTTAACGACACCCCAAATTGACTTAATGGCATTAGTCAAACGTTAAATAAAAGTTCGGGATGTTACAAATACCTCCCCCTTAAGAGGATTCCATCCCCGGAATCTCATCAGATAGGAACAACTCGGGATATTTCTCCTTCATTACTGCTTCAGTTTCCCAAGTCAAGCTTTCTCCATGATTATGCTTCCACTTTATCAAGACAAGATCAATCACTTTTCGGCGTAACTTCTTTTGCTTTCTTCCAAGTATCGCTACCGAGTTCGTCTACTATTCTCTTCATTGGGTCAATACTCACGTCTTTAATAGGAATCACACTTGACTCCTCAGCTAAACATTTCCTCAAGTAGGATACATGGAAGGTGTTGTGAATTCCATCCAATTCTGGAGGTAATTCCAACTGATATGCCACATCTTTAATGCGCTTCACCACTTTAAAAGGTCCAATGAAACGTGGACTCAACTTTCCCTTCTTTCCAAATCGGATAACTCCTTTCCAAGGTGATACTTTCAGCATCACTAAATCACCTACATTAAACTCCATTGGTCTCCTTTTCTTATCTGCATAAGTTTCTGCCTTTCTCTGGCCACACGTAAAGCTTCTTTAGCTACATTAACTTTCTCAGCGGAGATTTCAATAATTTCGGGACCGGTTAACTGCTTTTCACCGGGCTCCATCCAAACAAGGGGGGGAAAGGAGATAGATGAGAGAAAACTAGGAGTTAGAGGAGAGTAGCACACAGCGCGGTGGAGGGGACAATTGGGGGAGAGAGTGAGATGGAGTACGGTTCATAAGGAAAAGCGGAGATTTCAATAATTTCGGGACCGGTCAACTGCTTTTCACCGGGCTCCATCCAACAACTTGGAGTCCTACATCTCCTTCCATATAACATTTCAAATGGTGGCATTCCAATACTTGCATGGTGACTATTATTATAAGCAAATTCGATCAACTTCAAGTGTTCATCCCATGCTCCACCATAGTCTAGTACACACATTCTCAACATATCCTCTAAGGTTTGGATGGTTCTCTCACTTTGCCCATCGGTTTGAGGATGATAGGCGGTACTCAAGTTCACTCTAGTACCCAATTCTCGTTGAAGACCCTTCCAAAATTTAGACACAAATCTAGTGTCCCTATCCGAGACAATAGACATGGAACTCCATGTTTCGAGACAACTTCATCTATATACATCTTTGCCATCTTCTTTAAAGGCACATCTTGTCGGGTAGCTAGAAAATGAGCACTCTTCGTCAATCTATCTACAACCACCCAAATCATATCATTCCCTTTCGGCGTTTTCGGTAGCTTCGTTACAAAGTCCATCGTAATATGATCCCATTTCCACTCGGGAACGTCTAATTGATGCAACAAACCATACGGCTTTTTATGGTCCGTTTTCACACGTGCACATGCCAAACACTTTGCTACAAAATGAGCTACTTCACCTTTAATATCCGGCCACCAATAAATCGGCTTCAAATCTGCATACATTTTGGTGACACCGGGATGCATCGAATACCTACTTCTATGAGCCTCTTCAAGGATCAACTCCCGGTTACCACCAAGCAGTGGCACCCAAATACGACCCTTGTATGTTTTAAACCCACGGCTATTAGTCTCCATCACAAGTCGTTTCTTCTTCCCAATACTCTCTTTATCAATATTATCCTTCATTAATGCCATCTCTTGTGCTTCTTTAATTCGATCTAATAGGCCCGACTTGGCTTGAACTTGCATGCTCATCAACTTACAAGAAGAGCTTTGCACTTTCCTACTTAGTGCATCCGCCACTACATTGGCTTTACCCGGATGGTATTTGATTTCACAATCATAGTCTTTAAGTAATTCCATCCACCTTCTTTGTCTCACATTCATCTCCTTTTGAGTAAACATATATTGTAAACTCTTATGGTCGGTGTAAAGTGTGCATTTAGTACCATATAAGTAATGTCTCCATAATTTCAATGCAAACACAACCGCCGCTAGCTCAAGGTCATGGGTAGGGTAATTCTTCTCATGAGGCTTCAACTGACGTGAAGCATAGGCAATCACTTTGTCTCTCTGCATTAAGACACAACCCAAACCCGTAATAGAAGCATCGTTATATACCACTAAATCATCAGTACCTTCAGGCAAGGCAAGGATAGGAGCTTCACACAACTTCTTTTTCAACGTTTGGAATGCATTTTCCTGCTTTCAGTCCACTCGTACTTCACACCCTTCTTTGTTAATTCCGTCATAGGCTTGGCTATTCGGGAAAAATCCTGAATAAACCTTCTATAATACCCAGCCAAACCAAGAAAACTCTTAATCTCGGTAGGAGTCTTTGGCTGCTCCCACTTTGAAACAGCTTCAATCTTTGAAGGATCTACTTTAATACCTTCTGATGTAATAACATGACCAAGAAACTGCACTTCTCGGAGCCAAAACTCACATTTAGAAAACTTTGCGTACAACTTCTTCTCCCTCAACACCTCCAAAACTGCTTTCAAATGCTCACGGTGTTCATCCTCTGACTTAGAATAGATCAAAATATCGTCAATAAACACAATAACAAATGATCTAGAAAGGGGCGGCATACCCGATTCATTAAGTCCATAAACGCGGCTGGAGCATTGGTCAACCCAAATGGCATGACCAAGAACTCATAATGACCATATCTAGTCCGGAAAGCTGTCTTTGCTACATCTTCCTTCTTTACCTTCAACTGATGATAACTGGACCGCAAATCAATCTTTGAAAAATACGAAGCACCATGTAGTTGATCAAAAAGATCATCAATTCTCGGGAGAGGATACTTGTTCTTGACCGTTCGTTTGTTCAACTCACGATAGTCAATACACATGCGCATCGATCCATCCTTCTTCTTAACAAAGAGAACCGGAGCTCCCCAAGGCGAGGAACTAGGTTGTATGAACCCCTTGTCAAGTAACTCCTGAAGTTGCGTCATTAATTCCTTCATTTCTGTAGGAGCTAATCGGTAAGGTGCTTTAGCAACGGGTGTAGCACCGGGAATAAGATCTATCTGAAAAGTAACTTCACGATCGGGAGGAATACCGGGTAGATCATCGGGAAACACATCGGGGAAATTGGATACTACATCAACACTAGCGATTGGAGACTTCTCCTTTCTTGCATCAATGACATAAGCCAAGAAATGGCTCTTGTTTTTCCTTATACATTTAATAGCTTTCATCATACTAATAATCTTTATTCCTTCTCTCTTCTTGTCTCCATACACCGTTATCACTTTACCCTCGGATATAGGCAATCGTATTATCTTTTGGGAACATAAAATACTAGCTTCATTTCTAGCCAACCAATCCATACCAATCACTACATCAAAACCACCTAAGGTAGTAGACAATAGTTGGACTGGAAAAGAACGACCTTCAATCTCAATGTCACAATCGTCATAACCCACACGTATATTATTAACCGTGCCATTAGCAATTTCTACCTCTAATGAACAATCTAAGGGAGTAGTGACTCTTTCTAGCTTAGGAGCAAATAATGTGGACACAAACGACCTATTTGCACCTGAATCAAATAAAACAGAGGCAGGCTTTGAGTTAACAAGGAAAGTACCACATACCACTTCATCGTGTTCCTTGCGTCATCAACCGTCATTTGAAGAGCTCTCACTTTTGTTGCTGTCGTGGCGGTCTTCTTTCCAACATTCTTCATCTGTGGACAATCGGCAATGAGATGACCCGTTTCTTGGCACTTGTAGCAACGAGTCTTGTCCCTACATTCAGTGGCAAGATGTCCCGACTTCCCACACTTATGGCACCTTCTTGTCTTGTCGGTACAATGCCCTTCATGAATTGTCTTGCAAAATGTACACCATGAACCATTCTTCTTTTTATCCTTGTCACCGCTCGAACTACCACTTCCACGGAACTTCTTATTATTATTGTTATTGGAAGACCAATTTGACCTTCTTTTAAACCCCGACTTCTTATCATCACTCTTCTCAACCTTCTTGTCCGAAGCGAAATCATCGTCAAGCTTCTTAGACTCCTTGATAGCTTCAGTCAGAGTCTTGTGCTGCCTGCAGATACCTTGATAACTCGGAGGCAAACCATCAACATAGCAAGCAACCTGATCCGCATCAGTACGGAATAAATGACCCACGAACTTCATCTTCTCCATGAAGGAACGAGCATACTCGTTGACCTTTCCGACTTCAGCCGTCAAGGTACGAAACTCCTTTTCCATCTTACGCTGCTCATGAACCCCAATATATTCCTCAATGAATTTCTGCTTAAAGTTAGCCCACGAGATAGCAGATACCATAGCTGGAGTCATCAAAATAGTAATGCTCTTCCACCAATCCCGAGCACCTTCTTTCAACATTCGACTAGCGCACAACACCTTCTTATCCTCGGGACAGTCACAGGCTTCAAAGACCATCTCCGTATCATCGAGCCATTCCATGCAACCCACTGCATTAAGGGTTCCATCAAACTTCTGACCTCCACACTTCTGGAAACTTTCAAACTTAAACCGAGGGGCGTGAACATCATTAGGAGGAACCACATTAACATTAGCATGGGGAATAACAACATCATCGACCGGTAGCTCAGTGTGGTGAGAAGGCACAGAGTGACTGTTACCAGTTCCTTCTGCGTTAGCTGCCAACGCCTGATTCAACTGTTCTTGCGTTTGGGCCAACTGGGCCTGAAGAGTTAGCACAAGATTATACATCTCCGTCTGATCGGGAATCTGATCCACCACTACATCGTTAACTCTCGGAGGATTGCCAGGTGGTGGAGGCATCGGACCCAATGAGCCTGGTTGATTAACACGGCGGGGGTTCACACAATTCACATTAGCAATTAGCAGCAGCATTAGCAGCATTAGAAGCACCTGCACCCGGATGGACCGGTGGAGTAACGCTAGCAGTAGCTCCGTCGCGTTGGATGTTGCGGTTGCGAGTGTTAACCATTTTCCTTCAATAAAATGGTGGAGTCGATAAGCGCAAAATAAAACAAAAAAGCTCGTCGAGATAAGGCTAAAACATATCATCGTAACGTAAACATCTCGTAAGCCCTATCACACTCGCACTCATCCCAACCCATCCTACATCACATGTCATCTCTAGCTAAGGCATCCTACGAGTACCTAGCATGCACACCTTAAGTTTAGTCCAAATCCTATGGTCAATAGGCCTTGGTTCACTTAAACTACTTCTCTGATACCAACTTGTAACACCCGTCGTTTAAAAATATGGGTTTTCAAAGCTTTTCACCTAACGGTGTTAAATTGCGAAAGTAAAGACTGTAAAAGTCAAAACCGATAAAAACATTTCGGTTTCTGCATTCATTTGGTGTTACATGCCATATCAAACAATAGTTCAAATGAAAACCCAACGGTTGCCCAACATAAAACAACCGTTCACAAGTCACAACATAAATTCGACATTAAGTACGAAATGTAAATAAATGTCTAAGCAAAGAATCGTCTATGGATAACTAAGGCTCCTTCAATGAATCTACCCAAGCTCACACATCCTTCGTCTAATTCCATCAAGCTAAACCTGAGGGAACAACCACATTAAAGAAGCAAGTGTTAGCTATAAGAATAGCTAAGTAAGATAACGCTTAATTAAAAGCATTTGTCCAATTAAAACAATCTTCATTATTAGACAAGTTTTATTAGGCACAACACACATCACACGTTTACACATATACTACATTTCGACTTCATGTTAATTAGGATAATCATCCTAAATGTGCCTATCCTGCATTAGTTCACACATTGTCACACGTATCTTTGTTAACTGCATATAAGTGTGCCTGCATCACACCCGACTGGATGATCAGTCAAAAGACTACTCATCTTACGTCGTTAAGGAATGGCAAGCCAATCCTTGAGTAATCCATATGTGGAGGTTGGTCAAACCCCTCGTATTACTCGCCCTGCGTTATAGAGACCACGTTGCGAGGAGCCACCCAAGCAACAACTGCATCTACGCACTTGCCCGGCTAAGGCTAGTACGGGTTAAGCTTAACACTTTTCACTGTATCTGTTTTATGAGCTCAATTTCACACATATAGATTGGGTCCCTGCATTCCCAAACATTCACACACATATAGTCTAGGTAACACACATTCCTAGACATTCACACACTTTAACTTCATAACGTTTGGATCCTTAAACGTGCAAGTGACATAGCAACCTAGCAAGTCTAGTGAACTAGGCGTACAGGTCAAGCATGCATATCACACATCAACTTCATTTCTATATATCATGCATATCAAGATACTTCATTAAACTACATCAACTGCATAGCTACATACTACATTAAGCAATACTACATTACACTACAATAGGGACTACATCTCAGGTCTCATGGTCAACTGCATAACCCATAATACCTCCCAAGTAACCCATATGCCCACATGCAATAATAAGGTACCGAATGGAAGTGTTTACGATTTGAAACCAGCTTTTAGTTGATCCCCCAGCGTATCAAAGTAGTGTATCTTACCTGGTAGTAGTGTACGCGTGCAACCAAAAAGCTAATAGTGCTTATCAGTAATCCCCGACACCTATCGTACATTAACATATAAAGTATAAGTCATTTAGGACCTTAAATGGACCCTCGTACGAACTTAAGACTGACTACGTAAAATTCCAGAATTACACCTTACGAAGATAACCTTCGTACGAACTTAAACTTCGTTCGATCTACTTTACGAAAATAGCTTCTTACGAATTTAGTTGATCTGCTGAAGATAACCCAAAAATCATTCATACGAAGTTAATCTTCGTACGAACATAAACTTCGTTTAATATACTTTACGAAAATGATTATAACTTGCGAAGATGATCTCTGAACGAATTTATATAACCAACGAAGATAGTTTACGAAAATAATCCTCTTTACGAACTTAATCTCAAAATCCTTTTTACGAAGTTATCTACTCCTAACGAAGATAGCTCCAAACGAAGTCTATCTTCGTTCCGACGAACTTAGGCTCAGTTTTACGAAAATGACTATAATTTCATCCAGCTTTCGTAAAACGACTTTCTTCATTAATTTTCCAGGTTTCAATCGATCAAGTCTTCTTCCCAAACATGTTTTCGACATAATTAAACATATTTTGATCATCACGATCGACTACGGACTCGTTTAACATCACTTTCAATGTTAATTACCCAAAACACCACATAAACCCTAACTACTTGCATAATCCCATCTTAATCAGATTTGTCCCATAATTAAACCACCTCTAAATCTGAAATACAAACAATAAATCAATGATTACCTGCTTGACTAGATGATCGATCAATTTACAACACCAAATCGTTTGATCAAATACTTGATTAATTGCTTTAGGATTCAAGAAAGGATTAGAGAGACTTTGTGTGTGAGTTATTATTTGCTAATGGCTGCTCAATCAACCCTAATTACACCCATCAAAGCCTTAAACCCGTTTTTAGATTTCAACCTATGTCAAAATCAGTCCCTGAACTTCTAAACCCTTCATTATTGGCCACAAACTGCATTATTGACCATATACAACATTAGTCCTTCATTAAAAGGCACTACATAGCCTTTAAGCGGCATTAATCACACTTTTATTCGTCATTAAAATTTAGGCTTTTAAACCTAACTACTTTATCTACGTTAACCACACATAACTACATTCAAATATTAAGTAAAGACTTAACGACACCCCAAATTGACTTAATGGCATTAGTCAAACGTTAAATAAAAGTTCGGGATGTTACAAATCCTCCAGCCAACCCTTGCCATAACCTCCGGCCGCCACCTTCAGATCTGAACCGCAACCACCACCAACCGCCACTTTACGAATCTAAACCAAAACCACCATAAACCGTCGGATCTGAGAAGGGGAGAAAAAGAGGGGCGGCAGTGGTTAGAGAGAGTGTGAGACTTTTTGTTGGGGGAGAGAGAGGGTGGCGGCGATTGGAGGAGAGAAAGAGGCCGGAGGTTTTTTGGAGGGAGAGAAGGGGAGAGAAAGGGGCGGCAGTGGGTTTTTTTGGGAATGAGTGTGTTTTTTTTTAAGGGATACAAGTCATTATATATGGAAAAGGTTTTGGTAGTATTTGAAGAGTTATGAAATGTATTATTTTTATAAAACTGATTATTATTAAAAAGTTATTAAATTGATTTAACATAATAATACTAAATTTATATTAATTATTTTTTTAATCAATCAACATTTTTATTTTTCTTATAAATAAAATAAAATAAGTACGATCTACAACGCACGCACTAAACTTCGCATGGTCGAGCAAGTAGGCAATTCTCCAAAGCAAGCTTCGAAAAAAGCAGAATTGTCCGTTATCAGAAGCACAATCTACGATGTTTCAAATTGTTGCATGGTTTTGTTTCCAATGAAGCTCTCGATATAATTCTTACGAACTATCATCAAGTAGACCCTTCAAATTGTGATTGTCGACTTCGCAACAGTTGTGGGTTACCATGTTCTTGTGAACTTTCGATGTATAAAAATTCAGGTAAGTATAATCCGATAGATTTATTTTTATAACATTACTTTAAAAATTGTATATACAAAACTTACTTATATTTTAATGCAGGTCAATGTATTTCATTGGATTCGATTGACATCTTTTGGAGAAAGTTAGATTTTTCACCGGCAACCTCTGTGGAAGATGATGATGTTAGTTGTGGGAGTGTACTAGAACATTTTAAAGAAAACTACAACAAGCAGTCGAAAGTTGGAAGAAAGAGTTGGTTAAGAAAGTTGAAGAATATATTCAGTCCAAGTACAACCGACATTCGGGAACCGCGAGCTCAAAAAAATACCCGTGGACGACCAAAGAAATCGCAACAAAAAAGACGTGTCGAATTTTGCTCAACAAGACATAGTTGTTCAACCATTCCCAATTTTGTCAATTCGGGTAATGAGCCGGTCAGACATAGTTGTTTCGAATTTGACCTAAATGAGGTCCCAGCTGATAGCTGTTTCGAATTTGACCTAAATGAGGTCCCAGCTGATAGCTGTTTCGAATTTGACGAAGGCCCACCCATGAGTGGTTCAAATTTAATGGAAGATATTCCAGAAGTCTTTCATTCAAGCCAACCATACTTTCAAGATCCTTTTATGAGCCAAAGTCAACACCAAAGTTCATACTATCCGGATCCATATGTGTATACAACCGAAACCCATAATCCAAATCCATATATGTACCACAATCCAGATCCATATATGTATACACCCGAAACCCATAATCCAGATCCAAGTATGAACAATGAAGATTATTTAATTGGGCAGGGACTCAAAGATTTTCTTCCGTATATCACACAGGTTCAGAATGTACAAGGAGATGGGAACTGTGGATTTAGAGCTACGGCTGTTTGCATTGGTCGTCATCAAGATGATTGGCGTCAAATTCGTATGGATTTATTGGATGAGTTATCTGTGCATAATGCAAGATACACTGCAATTTTTAACAAAGAAGGCGTACAATCACTTCAGTACATGCTGAATCACTTTGAAAGAGGATTAGCGGATCCACCATATTGGATGATTATGCCAGACACTGGGTTACTCATTGCTTCAAGGTATAATGTGGTGGTTGTTTTTTTGAGCAAAGAAGGAGATACAACGTGCTTACCGCTTTTTACTAGCCCACCAAGTTCACAACCACATAATATTTGTGTAATTGCACACTTCGATTGCAATAAAAAGTAAAATGTAAAATGTATGATATTGTAAATAAAAATAATCAAATACAATAATATATTTAAAGAAAAAAGTAACAAGACATCATGATTACTATGTCATTATTATTATATTATTGATAACAAAAGTCAAATGTAAAAGGTAGTCTAAAAAGGAAAAGACATCATGATTAGTATATTATTATGTTAACTTTAGTTATTTTAGTGTGGATAATATAAAAAATTGGTGTCTATAATGAAAAAAATGGTGTGAATAGTGATTCCCATTTTTTTTTTAACAATCCAAGTGAAAAACAATAAAAAAAATAAAATTTGGATACAAAAATATAACAAAAATTTCAGGAAAAAAAAGCCAAAAAATAAGAAAAACTAAATTTTAATAAGATAGATGTTAAAGTGTTGGCAACATGATGACGTGGTCAATATGGAGAAAAAAAACAACTTATCAAGAACTTGGTTTTATCATTTGTTACTTGTAATGTGGTTTTATCAATATCTATATCTATATTTGTATACCATATTATAAAAAAATAGCCCCATGTTGAAAGTTACATGAGAAAAATGTCTAAAATACTCTTAATGATTATATTTCAATATTATTCCTTTATCTTTTAAAATATCTCCATTAACCTTTTATATAAATTACTTTTACATCAATTATCTACACCATTTAACGCCGCCTCTACTCCCAAAAGTCGTCCCCCACCACCACACCATCGCCGAAATCGCCGCATTACGCTGGTACCGTGCTAGTGTATAATGAAGATGATTAATAACATAATTTCCAAATTAAATGTATGAGAAAAATAGCATGTTTTGTTTATGTTTATATCATCGTATAAGTAAATAACATACATAAATAAGTCTTTATAGTTATAGACATGTTGTTAAATTGTTAAATAGTCATCAAACCACGTTATCTTCAGATACATAAATATTAAATGGTTAACACTGTCTCATTACAAGATACCACAGGTAAGATAAAACTGCATACCTTTTAACATCTCTTAAACCCGTGAATCACGATATTAGAAGTTACTTACTTATATGTTAATGCATATAATCTTAATCTTAATATATGCTAACAGTCAACTGACATAACCTCAATTGGCCAATCACAATTTTCGATTTTCTTTAAATTAAGTTTTAAACATGTGACTAAATTATCCACAAATAAACTTTAATTATTAGCTATATCAATAATTATTGAAAAAGTCTTATTAGTTTACTATTATTTTTTCCAATCACTAATTTATATCTTTATCTTTATATATACTAAAAGGCAACTGACCTAACCTCAATTGACCAATCACAGCCTTCAATTTCTCAAAATTAATTAAATCAACACATGTCTAAATTAATTTACACTTTTTGGTTTTCCATCACCAATTTACACTTAAACCTTTTTCTTAAAATAATAATTTATTAAAATAAAATAAATAAAATATAAAACTAATGTTTATCCCAAATATTCAACTAATTAAATAATAAAAAAATACCTTTTAATAAATAAAAAACCAACTTTGTTTACAATTAGTCTTCATCCAGCTATAATTATAACTTATCAAATTATAATACTTTATATAAATAAAATAGATAAAATATAAAACTAATGTTTATCCCAAATATTCAACTAATTAAATAATAAAAAAAATACTTTTAATAAATAAAAAACCAACTTTGTTTACAATTAGTCTTCATCCAGCTATAATTAGAAGTTATCAAATTGTCAATGACTTTATATAAATAAAATAATATATCTATATCTATAAACCCTTATAAAGCAAATTGGGTTTAAGACTTTAAGCAATTTTTCCAATATCCCAAAACTACCCCTCAGTCCTCTTTTTCGGTCGTTCTTTGTATCTCTCTCATCTCTCACACACAACACCACCAGAAAACAAAAAACAGACGCACACAAAACGATCAAACACCATCACCGTCTCCATATCCGTACTCCGGCCAACCCACCCAACACGCCGCCGCGACCCCCATCAAACATCACCACTATCTGTCTCCGGCCACCCTCTTTTTCAGGCGACTCCCGCGACCCATTCTTCGTTTTGCCCAACAAGATCTCACCCATATCGATTTCCTCTTATGCTTATCAGATCGATATGTTCGAAAGATCGATTTCATTCAGGAAAAGGTGTCTACACACACCTAAATATGTTTCGGATTGTTGATTTTAATTATACTTATATGAATATAGATAACCCCTCTATCTCCGGCGACCCTCTTTTCTCGGAGACCCTGGACCAACATCAACCATTATTCATCATCTTCATTGTATTGGTAAGATCATACGAATAACTTTGGATGTTTTGTTAAGGTGTGTTTGGATGTGCTTTTAGAATGTGATTTTATGCTTTCATATATAAATGATTATAGATAATAAATAGATGATGGTCAGCTCAGGTTGGTTCAAGAATGAATACAGGTGATTTAACAGTTTGGTTCAAGATGAAAGTTAAGTGATTTTATGCTTCAAAATTTTGATTTTCTTATAATTAATAAAATACTTTATGAATGCAGCTTCATATACTTATGTCTTAGTGTTTATGGTAGAGCTGTTTACGAACACTTTTATTGGGGTTTGATTTGGTTCATTGTCACTTTAAAGATACCTAAGTTTCAGTTTACGCCACCATCTAAGATCGAAAAAGCAAGGTAACGTTTATGTTAAAAGTTTTGTTGTTTATGCTTGAGACTGGGTGAAATTATACCAAATCTTAACGGAATCAAGTAAGTTCTTTTTAAAAAAGTAATATTTATAAGTATTTAGTATTTGTTAGCTTCACATGGTGCTCACAAAATACTATTTATTAGTGGGTCAAAGAACTGACTCTCTTTTGATCTAATTGTTCAACTTGGTGAGTTGTTATTGCAGGAACAAGATTGACAGTTAGAACATGTGTGTAAAGAGTCAACAATTACTAAACATCCAATTAAAGTCATTTACATATGCATGCATTATCAGGTTTCATTCATTTAATTTTAGTTTGCTTATGTGCTTTATATGTTATTATTAAAATTTCAGCATTTCAAGGCTTATTTTATTATTAACTACACATAATAAGACTAGAAGAGGGAGTATTTAGTAAGAATTTGATAAATTGTGGAGTTGGGTTATCAGAGTATTAGTGGTAATAATCATAATCTATGTACATGCAAACAAACTGAGATTGGTAAATCTTTTTTAGCTGACTTCAAATCCATGTAAGATGAGTTAAATATCATTTTCAAATTAGAAGTAGGTTACTTGGGATTTAGGCAGGCCGGACAGTTTGGGCAATGGGCCAATGCGAGTACTTTTGGAACGTAGCCATAGTAGTTACCATGTGTGTGATCTGTAACTTCATTTACTAGCTAGAATATAGTAATTTAACCACCTGTACATAAAAAAGTAGTATTACTATTTATGACCTATGAGTTGCTAAATGGGCTGGCTTTGCTTTTCACTAGGGAGCCGGTGTGCTTGCGGTTTGGTTAATGGACAACATTAAAGATTATTGGATTGTCAAAATATCATGGGGTGGAGATTGGGAAGAGAAAATGGAAAGAAGCATTAAAGAGAAGACGGGCAAATGCACACGCTACCAAGCCTGATGGTGCCCATATAAACGGCAGTTCTAAATGCTTATTATATGAAAAGAGATTGTCGACCCTGAATGAACCAAATAAATCATTCACAAGTGGAATTTATCTTTCAATGAAGTAGATTTCAGTTATATAGGTTGTATTTTTACTGCTCTAAATAGCTCATAACTAATGATATATAACATATGATTTTTAAAACGTCTTTTTTCTTAGCATTGTTGGCTTACAATTATCATAACTGATGGCATTGTAATCTTTGGTAATATTGCAGGAAAGGCATGAGATTTCCTTGAAAAGGCCGATAGCCCGAGACCCTCTTGAGCTTCCATGGGTTGAACTCAATATGGCACCAACAAGTTTGTAACTATCAGGTAACTAGACTTGATGTTTCGTTTAACTTGCCTTTGTTAATCACATTGCCAGATATATTTACATATGTTACTCTTACATCATTGTATTATGATCTTGATTTACCAAGTGACACTAATGAACTGAAATTGTGATGCTTTTAATGTCCCGTGAATGCGTGATCCCATCTACTTATGTTTTCTGTCATCCTGTCTTTCATCCATGAAAAAGTGAGCTGCTTCCCATCCTTGGCAATTTGGCATGATCTCGAGATATGTATTTCTTCTAATCTATTCCTACTTCACTTCATTCTTGATGTTTAATTATATTTGATTTATAGACTATTTGGATGGATGGATGCAGAGTTCAGATCATGGACAATTACCGGTGGTCTAATAAACTCTTATAATTGTTGTTTCAAAAGTTCGTTCAATTTAGATTTCACTATGTTCAATTTAGATTTCACTATGTCCTGGAGTCTTTGTATCCTAACTTCAATTTTGGGTCATTAAATTTGATATGTTTAATTTGGTTATTACTCGGTTAATATATGTAGTTCATGTTTTTGAAGTACTCTTATTGATATGTTTTTTACGAATGTTCCATCTCTTCTAATGTAAATCTCATATTTTTGTCGTATCCTATGTTTTAATTCGGTTTGTACAAATGTTTCATTGCTTCTATAATGTCATATGACATATTACACACCTAACTAATTTAATGTTACCACATCTCGCGTACTATAAATCAGAGCCGCTGCAACGCGCGGGTACTAGACTAGTCTAACAAATAACAACTATATAATCCAAAACTTTTATGGAAAAAAAAATACACAACAAAATCTACAATAAGTTTCTTTAATTGTATTATTAAGAAAACTGTTACAACAACAAGCTATGACAGGATATTGATAGATGAACAAGTTAAACGTTTTCGTCAATGTTCCAGTATTACGTTATTTATTTTTGAATTTACAGTTTTATTCTTTCATAGCTATAATTACATTGTTTGTATTTGAATTCACTGGTTTGTTCTTCCACAACTTTTATTGGATTACATATATTTAATTTATCTTTAATATGTCATAAACAATCCGTGTATTTGACACGGGTCTGAATCTAGTTAATCTTACTATATATACTTAATTTAAATATATTTAACACTTTTAGCTTTTAATGATTAATAATAATTAAATTACTAAAATCATATTTCACAATAAAATAAACTTATAAGTATAATCCAATTTATATAATAATTTATATCCACATCTTAAAAAAAATACAAATTTACTCGATTTACTCGGTATATCAACAATATGTATAAATTTTTTTTGTTAACATCTTTATTAAACAAACTTTCACATATATTTATTAATTAATAAATACGAATGGTTTTAATTTGTTACATAGAAAACTAAAAATTATATATGACATTTATATTATAAAAATGTTTGTTTTTTTGTGTGGCAAATATCAAATTTGTAATATACAATCTTTTAGGTTTGTTTCTTATATTTATAAATTTTAAGTTTATAGGGTTTTCTATTTGCATTATTTAATTTTTAAAAATGTCATTAATTTTCCGTGTATTTGATATAGCACTAAATCTGGGAAATTTCTTTAAAACTATAGGTTATTTTAATCAAATACAATAAATAGAAGTAGAGACAGAGCCAGGAAATTTTTTGCGCGGGGGAAATTTTAAAAGTTGTTTGTCATGCTTATAAGAGTCGTATCCGAGAATGCAAAAAAAAACGGGATCAAGCACGAAAATGGAAAATGGACCCTCAAAAGAATTTGATATCCACACCGGGTCTAACACTCATATTCAAAAATACTAGTTTTTTTTAATAAATAATGACCACATGTGTCGAACAAGGTCTTATTAAATGAAAACGTATTCAATCATATAATGCAGGAAACCCCAAAAATATATTTCTTAGGATATAATTAGCTTGTATATATATATATATATATATATATATATATTATATAATTAGCTTGTATATATATATATATTTCCTACATTATGATAATTATAATTAATTGTTTGTGATAAATATATATGATAATTTGAAAGAAAATAAAATTTCCACAAACAGTTCCACTATTAATGTACTACACATTTACATATCCAAACAACGAAAGTTTTTTCTTAAACTATACTTCATTCTTTCTATTAAAAATCAAGAAAAACAAAAGTTTTTTTAATCTCCCAACAAAAAAATCTATCTCAAAATTAATGTTTCGATGACCAATGACATCCAAAGAATAAGCTTATGACAACGAAGTTACATTTGTATTTATTTTCTACTTATTTTTTCTTATTTTTAGAAAAAAATTATAAATATACCATTTAAATTTTGAAAAATTACATTGTACTAAAATTGAAGTGGGGCAGCTGCCCCCAAGCTGCAGCCGTCCCTGGATGGAAGTGAAGATTAGATTTTTAATACAAGAAAGTACAAATGAAATAATTTAAAAGGAATATTAAAATGAAATAAACAAGTGGGTAAAAAAACAACAAGGACCACTCCTGCCTCCCTCTCCAGAAAGAAAAGTGCATCCCAACAATGTGCAATCAAATTTTCTTCCCCCTAAAAATATAATACTAATAAAAAATCTTCCATCTACATTAAACATGTGGACATATTTTCTGATATACAATCTGTGACAATGTGTGTATGTGTGTGTCTATGTTTGTGTGTGTATGAGAGTGAGAGAAATGAGAGTCTTGGGTGGGGGTGGTGGTGACATTGATGAGTATGGTCCAACATTGCCCAAAAAAAATTAAAATAATATTGCACAAAACAAACATTGCAAACTTTTGTTCAAAGCTTTCACTCTCTTTATCATGATTTTGTCATCTGTGTGTGTGTTTTTCTAAAGTGTTTTAGTGTGTGTGATTGAATTGATTCCAATGTCCCCACCACTTACACTTTCCTTTTGCAATTCTAAGTTCCAATCTTTCTAATATCACACACCAATTTCCCCCCATTCTACCCACCCACCCACTTTACCAAGAAAGAAAGAAATTTTTTTTTTCTATAGTTTCCTTGTTCTTGATTTCACTTTATTTTAAATGGTCATCAATGACTGGCCTACAAAAAAAACCTATTTTTTTATACAATTAATTAAGTCGGTTAGTGTTTAATCCATCTGGGTATCTCCTCTTTTGGTCAGTTTCAGTTTTAGATTCCTTGTATATTATATATATTATTTTTTGTTTTTTATTTAAGAAAGTACTATATAAAGCTTTGATCTTTTTGACATTTTGTTGATTGTTTTGATCTGATCATCATATATTTGCAGAAGGATTGATTTGGGTGTTGTGTTTCTTGAGAAATTCGAGGTACCCAGATATAAAAGGTCTGATTTTGTGTTTTTATAATGCTTTTGGTGGATTTCTAATAATTATTGTTAAAAAATGTTTAACATAATCTGCATTGAAGCATAATCTTCGAATTTTTAACCTTTTTTCCAATATACTTGATCCCCAATTCGGTTAAAGTATTAAATGTGTGATCTTTATCAAGGTCTTTAAGTTTGGTCAAACCCCTTGAAATTTGGAGCTTTATTTGGTGTTAAAGATTTGACTTTAAGCTGCTTGTATACCTTGAAAGGCATGATTGCTTGTCTGTTAAGTTGTTGATGACCAAGTTCTTCAAGCAATTGGATTGTAAGTCACCACATTGGTCCAATTCATATAACTAAGCAAAATTGGGTGAATAGAGGAAAAGTTATGGAGAATTGTTTTACTCTATTATTTACCAGACAAAGAATTCGAATTCAGATTTCTTCTAATCTTGTCTAAAGAATAGCCTGATTTTCTCTGGTTGATATCTCACCAAAAGCTTCTGAATTTGAGGTAATTTCTCAACTCTGTATAGTGTATACTACTAATCATGGTTTTACCTTTTGTAGATAAATTGATAAACTTATTTCTCCCAAATACTTCAAAGAAAAAATGAAAAGAATTAGCTAGTAAAAAGTGGGTAAAAAGTAAGCGCTGCAATTTTTAGGAGTCGTTACGACAAACCTATATATCAGATTGAGCTAATCAGGCAAAGAACAAGGATTAGATGTTTAGATACTGGCCAACTACTGTGTTCCTGTCGATATCTTCTTCTACAATTACTTTTTGTTCAGTTTTGCATGTATGCTGGTTGTATATAAACGGATAAACAATTACGTTGATTAAAAATACTAATCACTCATGTCCTAAAATCATTAGGCAATACTCTTATCTATATTAGTAAAACACCAAATTTGCACCATTTTTTGTGATTACGCTTTATATTGTGGATCTATGCCATTAGGGTGTTATCTCATTGTTCTTTGACTGATTATAATGTTTTTTTTCCCCGATATTTTGCCCAATATTGAACATTATTGTTTTGCATATTTTCAAGTTTTCTAGCTGTTTAGATGTGAAGTGCTCAAGTAAGATCATTAGAAAAGCATATCACCCATTGCATGATGCAAAATTAGAAGGAAAAAAAACTATTTTGACAGAACGTTGACAGATTTCTGCTGGATTATAGAGACATGTGTCTTTTGTATTCTATGGGCAGATTTTGTGAGCTTTCACTATTTTCTACCAACTTCAATGTTTTTTTATGTTTCTGTTTTGCAACTGGGTTTCTATTTAATAGTGGATGATGGAATATTATCTACAACATAGTTACCTGGCTATAACGTGTAACCTACAATTTTACTTCAACTTTTTTAAGAAATTAGTTGTGCATTTTCATGCAGTATTTCTATGTGTTGGTCAATTTCATATTTTCAGTGTTTCTCATTGCATTTTTGATGCTGGTTGTTTAGGGGCTGAGGGGATTATTTGGATGATGTTTTATCAAAGCAGAGCGTTCAGAATAACGCAACTAGTTTCTTTATGTTAGGGATAATAGTTAATTTATTCTCTGACTACTTTGGTGCTACTAAAAATCAGAAACTCATAAAAATCGTAACTAGTTTTGTCAAACACCACACTTTAGCATATCCCCATATCTTCTTAAAATTGAGAATCTAGCACCGGGATTTGCTATACTAATTGCACAATTTTTTTGTTCAAGATGTCAATAAAAGTATTTTAGTTGAGATAACATTTCTATACAATAGTCAGATGCCTCTCATGGTATTATGGCTCATGTAATAACACTTGGGTATTTGCATTTTTTTTTTAGAACTTTAAGCTTATATTTTAGTGGTTTTATTTGTTATCAGGCTTACTATATTTATCTTTCAAAGAAAGCTAAAAATGACTCAGAATATTGAATAATAAAATCTTACAGTCATCATGGCAAAGAAGTCGAAACAACGTTCCTCTCGACAAAAGAAAGATCAGTCAGGTTGTATGTGGGGACTAATGAGTATGTTTGACTTTCGGCATGGTCGGAACACCAGAAGGCTGCTCTCAGATCGTAGAAGACAACCAATGAATAATGCTCATGGTAAGAGTTCCCTTTACCTTGGAAACTACATGTAAAATCTTCCGGTCAAAATGTTTACTCTTTTTGTATCGGTCAGGGGTTAAGTTGATCAGGAACACTTTCTGTCGCAAGTTATCAAATAAGTTTTGTATATAGTTAGTGTGCCGAATATGATTGTTAAAAATATGATTATTTTAATAATAGTCCGTAATTTTGAATAAAATAATGTACGAGGTTTTATGCATTTGAAAATGGCTTGGAAAACTTTCGACCCATTCGAACCGTATTCTTTTCAGCTAATTTTTTTTTTCTCCTTGTTTGATTTGTTAGATACAAAACATAAACTGATTCGACCTGGTCATAGGCAAATGGATCAAAACTCAAACTTGCCATTTCTAAAATATTTTTTCCAACCATAAGCAAACTCTTTTACAAGGACAATCTCCTAGCTTTCGCAAAAAGCTTTATAGGCTCGTAGCTAATTAAACTTATAAAATTCAGAAATTTATGTAGTGAATATCTGGTAAAAAATCATAGATCCGCCAGTTGGTCTGCTGAAGGCTAAGTCTTTACTATACTTGCATGGTTTGGTCCCTATGGAGTTGTAAAGCATGATCCTTGACTTTTATAGGCAAAAAGAAACTTCTATACGACTAAAATTTGACCCTTTCGACAACATTACTAATAAACCGTCTTATTAAGTTTTATGCTTTTTAACTGACTCACCTAATTTGTAATTCTCTTGTTTTTCCAGATTCTTTATATACATCTGATGGGAATTTGCTCACAAATTCTCCTGAGATGCATCTAAACATTGAGGTATAAGATGTAATCGTTTTAATTTTATTTTTTGGTTAATACAGAATACCCACAGTTTCATCTCTGGGATGTTAAAAGCAACGTGAAATGTTTTTGTTATAATATCCTTTATGATCAATTTCCTCGGTACAACATTCTCTTGCCAGCGACAGTTTAGATGTTTGACTGATAAAAGCCAAACTTGGAAAGAACCCATGTGGAACTGCGGACCCAAAAAATCATCTCTTAGTATTCTTCAAGTGGACCAGGGGAAGGGGGAGACAAAGACCCGTGTGGACCCAAAACCAAAACTTGAACTGGCTATATTTAATGCGGTTCTAAGGTTTCTTAAAAATCAGTTTTTAGTTTGGTTCTATATTTCTTAAAGACCAGCTCTTTGTTTGGTTCCTGGTTCTATATTTCATGTTGTAAGAATTTTCTTCTCAAAAGATGTGACTGTGGGTCCTACCATCGTGATGCTAAGAAAGATGGGACACCGAACATAGACCAAGTTATATGAACAATTTAAGCCCAAGAGATCTGACATATATTATGTAATTTCTTCAAAAATCCCCAGGATGGCCAAAAAGTTAAAAAACCGACTATGGATCTCGTGAGGGCGAGGGTGAAGGAACTTATTGAAGAAGAGATGTTCATTGACCAAGATCCAAAGTTCATAAAGAGAGATCATGAACAAATGAATAGTTCTAAAACCTTAAAGGAATCTTTTGACCAGGAAATCTCGAATAGTCATCAAGTTTCGGCACAGAAAACCACACAGTATCATGATCTTGAAGCTCTCGTGAAGGAAATATTGTTTATTTATCAAAAAAAGAATGGACAGCATGGTGATCTTGATAGAGGGGCAAAACGGTATTTTCCTATCGTCGAAGAGAAGCTTATTGCAGCTGTTGAGGTGTTGCTGAACGAAAAATCAACAAACGGGGACTTCAAAAAAATTCACCATTCTAAAGAGATGTTTCAGATGTTAAGTTCGAATAAAGAAATTTTTTTGAAAATCCTTCAAGAGCAAAATTCGATTTTGGTAAATGAAGACCAGAAGTCAAAGTTACTGACGAGATCGAACTCATTGGAAATGAAGACAATTGATCAAGAACAGGAGGAACTTGTAACCCGTAAGCACCGAAAGTTCTTCAGAAGAAGGAGCAAATCACAAGATAGTATATCGATGAATGGAAAGGATAGGATTGTCATTTTGAGGCCCGGGTCTTCCGAGAATCAAGTTTCGACGGGAAACGAAAATCATAGTGTAGGACATGGTTCCCAATTTTCATTCGTGGAGATTAAGCGACGATTAAAACACGCAATGGGAAAGGAGCAACAAACACCCAGACCCATAGAAAGAACAGGAAAAGCGGTTGTTGATGGTGGATGGAGTTCCCCGAGTAGAGATCATTTTTATACTGAAAGATTTGCAAGAGTTACTAATGGGTTCAAAACAGGAGATAGAGTTTCAAGTTTACGAGAATCTGAACAGAAAAATGAAAACGCTAATCATAGGGTATCAAGCATATATGTTGAGGCCAAGAAACATTTATCTGAAATGCTCACAAGCGGTGACGAGGATGCCGAGCTGATGATGAGAAGCCTCCCGAAAAGCCTTGGGAGGATATTGTCCCTTCGAGAGTACAATTCGCTATCTCCTGGTACAAGTCCTCGAGCACAAATGAGACCTTTGGTCAACAAAACTCTAGCGCTCACAACTATCGAAAACCCTGAAGGGAAAGTTGTAGATCCTGATGATATGACTTCTGAAGGTAATCTTATCTCTAATATTTTTCTTAGGTTCAAGAAACACAGTATAATTTGAAATTAGAGCTCAAATTGCTTAGTTATCAACCTAGAACTTGATACGAACTCAAAGGGTCCGTTTGGATATCTGCATTTAAAGTTAGTACCAAGTGATTTAAAATCAGAATGAAATAAGCAGGCGTTCAAAGCCAGCGATAGTTACGTGATTTTACATTTATTTTTATAGCAAGTGTATTACGACTTCAGATTATTTTGCTATCTAAATCTGCTCATTTTGATCCCTAGACAATTGAAACTGATTATTAAGCATCTAAATACCCCGAATTCTTTTCTCGAACGCTGTGATGATAATTATGATAAATTTAATCGCATTTTATAAAATCTGGTGTTTGATATATGATGATAATCATATCTATTTACCTCTAAAGTCTAAGCATATCTCCATTTCCAAGCATTTAGGACTGTTACTATAATCATATTCAGTCTTCTACTGTATCGGTCAAAGGAGATATTATTTGAAATTTATATACATATATGCAGGGGGACAAGAGATCTTAAAATCACCTTTATGTGATAAAGAATACAAAGAACAATCGGTGGATTTTGATGTTTCCTGTGAACCAAATGGTTCTCCAAATGGCATTCATGATGTGGTGATTATCGACGGTTCTAATGAAGATTGGTCATCTGAGATCTTGAAACATGTAATGCATTGCTTTTTGCTTTTGATTTATAAAGTTTAGCTCTCTAACCTTAAGTCCAAGTTTAAAAAGTCTGGAGTCAAGTATATTAAGCATTCGAGTTCCTTGTACGAAACTCGATTCTGAACCAGACCAAAATCTTCTGCTGATTTGCAGGATTTACCTGATGAGAACGGGCCCTCTTCTTCTCAGACCCATACAGAGTCTTCACTTGCTTGCAAGACTGAAGAACTCGTTATCAGTTCTGGTGATAGAACAGGGAAGCCTAGTCCTGTATCAATTCTCGAGCCATTGTTTTCAGATGATGATACCAGCCCTTCAAGAACTGCTACTCGACCTGGTAAGCTATTTGCCTTATGTTGCTTATGCATAGTTTTCTCTAGGCCAAGTTGCACACAAAATAAGCACATTTGTATTTCAAGGTACTTACTTTTGAATCATTACTTAAGGGCCTGTGTTAAAAGTTTATAATCAAATAAGGGACCTGTTCCCTAGCTAAGGGTTATATGGTTAAACAGGTTGTTATCTGCTTTTAAAACTTTGATTAATACAACATAAGTGTCATATATAAAACGGATCTTGCTTAAAATATTTCCGTTATGGAAATCTTTAAACACGATTGTTGTAAGTTCGAAATGAGATTTTGTGTCCTAAGTCAACGTTTTTGAAACTTTCAGTAGAAGCTGGGGTTCAACCATTGTGTATCCAATTCGATGAAGCCAGTTCCCCAGTTGAAGATCAACAAATACGAATCACAGACTCAGGGGATACCGAGGAATCTGCATTTGAATATGTTGAAGCTGTGCTCCTCTCTTCTGACCTCAACTGGTCTGAATTCGAAAAAAGATGGATTTCATCAGTGCAAATCCTTGATCCATCTTTATTTGATGAAGTGGAATCGTTTTCAAGTCGGGCCAGATACGACCAAAAGCTCCTTTTTAATTCAACTAACGAAGTTCTGGAAGAGGTATGCAGTCGTTTCATTCCCGAATCATCGTTTATCAAACAAAACGTTTGGCCCGTCCCTAAAGGAATGGACCTAATAAACGAGGTATGGTCACGGCTGGAGTCATGTCTTTATAAGCTTTATCCTCGAGATCTGGAGAAGCTCGTAAGAAACGACATGGAAACATCAAGAATGTGGATGAACCTTCAATCCGCGTCATGTGAAATAGTTATCGAGATCGAAGAATCAATATTTAGAGAAACAATCGACGATACGCTTTTCAGCTTATTAGAAGCTGGAACGGATTACACTTTATGTCTTGTTCGTGAAAATCCCACGGATCACTCGATAGGGGTTTCAGAAGATGGTTTTTTTGATTAATGAGCAACTTAATATTATTAGCCTATTAGGGATTGATTTTGGTGTGTTTTGTGTGATTTTTGGTTACTTAACACATATAGTTAAAAATGATATATATCAATGGAGGTTAGTTTGTAATAAGCATATATACATATAAGAAAGAAGATGATATACAGAGGTGGCTGTTTGTAATCATCTGTGCTCACCAACGGTTTTATATTTTAATAAATCATTTATGTTTGATGGTAGCTTGATTTCACAGTTATATATATATTATTTTTATATGTAAAAATGATCAAATATTACTAACTGATAATAAGGAGACTGATATGAGATGTTACATAATCCAAAAATGTTGAATATGTCACATCTTTAAGATTGAGTCTCATTTGAGAAGTTAACAATCATCAAACCATGCTCTACTACCGAAGTCGAAACAAATAAAACCACATCCTATTATATATATAACAATTCACAATCCCCTTAGCTACAGTACCATGCTGACGTCAGCAATTTTGTTAACCAATTGACTTTTGGCTTTTTAACTTTAATCATCAAATCTTTATTTTTTACTTTTTATCTCTTATTATAAGGTTTCTAACTTTTACCATCGAACTCTCGGTTTTTTCAACTTTATCTATCCATTACTTTCTACTTATTATAGTAAACTTTAAGTGTCCAAACTTTTGGGTAATGCTAGATGTATGTTTGCATGATGCGGTGGCGATATGTCTCCCGTGGCAACGCCCGGATTAAAATTCTTGTTACATACAGAACTGTTATTTGTTGTCACCAGGCAAACCAAACCACAAATATGCACCCACTAAGAGTCTAAAACAACATTGAACGCGACATGACTCCAAAATGAACGATTGTTACAATGTTACCATTATGTCATTTTGTTTAAAAAAGCCTGTGAGTAATCCTTATACCTTATTTAGTTGCTTCTTATTTGAACTTATTATTCTTTAATTGTCAATCTTCTTTTTCTTGAAACAAAAGGACACCACAATGTTGAAGTACATGTGATTTCATGCCTACTAATTATTTCAACCACCAATTCACGAAGCTTTCTACCATCAATTAACATCGTGTTAAATTAGCAATAGCAATTTATAAATGGTAGCACTACAGTTAATTAAATCATAAAAAAAGAATGTATAGGGGAAGTTGGTGCCATGTATTAATGTCGAGATTTTAAGAAGCCATTTCTATATATGATTCATAGAGAGACGAGCATGCATGAACCCATTTTCATGTATGACTTTAACAGTCAAAGTACTAAAGAAAATTAAGAGCAAACGTGGGCAACCACTAAGAGGACAATCAAAGATATATAGTTGTGAATTGTGATAAGCGATTACATAACTTTTAGATTTACACCATCAAATGTGTTTTATAATGTTGTACTTTATATAACTGTTAAACACGTTTGATGGTTTATTATCAAAATATGATGATATACGGATCAACATTTATACGAAGATAAATATTACGGTATTATTGATATTTTTTTAAAATAAAACTACACCCAATTATCACTAGTAATCTATAAGAATGACTACAACGAGAATTGAACCCTCTACCATCGAGTTAGACCAAAGGCCTATCGGTATAATTATAAGATTGATGTGTCATGAAATTAATCATATCAGCTTAATGAAATGTTTAACGTTTCTTAAGAAGTTGTAACTTACTATTTTAATCATATAACATTACTATTTAATAAAGTAAGAATAACATAAATGATTTCCATGTTAATGTAGTGATTTTGATCAATTTACCTTCCATAGTGGATGTGTTAAACTTTTTAAAAAAGCCTGTGAGTAATCCTTATACCTTATTTAGTTGCTTCTTATTTGAACTTATTATTCTTTAATTGTCAATCTTCTTTTTCTTGAAACAAAAGGACACCACAATGTTGAAGTACATGTGATTTCATGCCTACTAATTATTTCAACCACCAATTCACGAAGCTTTCTACCATCAATTAACATCGTGTTAAATTAGCAATAGCAATTTATAAATGGTAGCACTACAGTTAATTAAATCATAAAAAAAGAATGTATAGGGGAAGTTGGTGCCATGTATTAATGTCGAGATTTTAAGAAGCCATTTCTATATATGATTCATAGAGAGACGAGCATGCATGAACCCATTTTCATGTATGACTTTAACAGTCAAAGTACTAAAGAAAATTAAGAGCAAACGTGGGCAACCACTAAGAGGACAATCAAAGATATATAGTTGTGAATTGTGATAAGCGATTACATAACTTTTAGATTTACACCATCAAATGTGTTTTATAATGTTGTACTTTATATAACTGTTAAACACGTTTGATGGTTTATTATCAAAATATGATGATATACGGATCAACATTTATACGAAGATAAATATTACGGTATTATTGATATTTTTTTAAAATAAAACTACACCCAATTATCACTAGTAATCTATAAGAATGACTACAACGAGAATTGAACCCTCTACCATCGAGAATAGACCAAAGGCCTATCGGTATAATTATAAGATTGATGTGTCATGAAATTAATCATATCAGCTTAATGAAATGTTTAACGTTTCTTAAGAAGTTGTAACTTACTATTTTAATCATATAACATTACTATTTAATAAAGTAAGAATAACATAAATGATTTCCATGTTAATGTAGTGATTTTGATCAATTTACCTTCCATAGTGGATGTGTTAAACTTTTTAAAAAAGCTACTAAGAATAAACGGGTCAAGCGGACTGAATAAGTGAATATCATTCAAAATGTATATAAACGAGAGTAAAAAAATTAACAGAGAGAAATGTAAGTTCACAAATTACAATGACGTGTTTCACTTTTTCACTCTGTTTGTGGGGGTGGGGTGAAAAGGGATATTTAGGGTATTTTCGAAACTTTTGGGTTCCATCCTAAGCATTTTAGTAGTTTAGGAGTATGGAAGTTTGCGGTTAAAAAAACAATTTGTTTGTCGAACACAAATCTGTTAACAAACGTGTCCGACCAGTTCATTTTGTCACCCAGAATTACACAGTGATACAAACACGTTGTAATGCTCAGTTTTCCACATGATATCTTAGCATCATATGAATAGTTGCTTTTCATTTTTGTGTGCATTGAAATGTCATAATGTTGGTAGATCATTGAATGATCACATGTAACATAATTATGTTATAATTACTTGTACCATATACATGAATTTGAATCTAGTTGCAAAAAGTGTTTCTACTCATTTTTGTCAACTTCGTCTAGTCCTAACTTTATAAGTCTCATTTACATGTAAAAAAGAAAACACAAAATGGTAATATTGGCAATGCAAGAAAATGCCTATGGCGAAGTTGTCTTCGAAACAAAGGCTTTTTATGCTTCTTGATTTCTTATGGATTTATCTTCAAATAAAACATCTTCAATCCATGCAACAATGTTGAATGCCAAACCTTCCAATACCCTTGAATAGCTCTCCAATATTGCTTGTCCCACATCCTGCAGAGAATGATATTATAGATTTTATTAATCACCGAAAGTCATTACATTACAATGACAGGTAGTCGGACAACAAGTTGCGCCGTTACCCCCTTTTGAATAGCGAACCCGATTCTACTAAATACAACGTTTTGGGGCTTAAGGGACGAGGAATTACTATTAACGACTTTCTGAACCCCTTTCAGAAGTCGCACGGTGTCGGAAAAGGCTGTGCAAAATATGTTGAACAAAATAACTACACATTTTATGTGACTCGGAAAAGGCTCGTATGGGTTACATGCGCAAACCGACGACTTGTATAGTATAATGTATGATCCAAAAAGTTGACATAAACATCTTAACACGTTTAAGAGAATCATAGGGCGCGTTCAAAAAGGGTTGCATTTTATGAACAAACTGTTACTTGACATTCCATATAGATTGAGAAAGTTACCTTGTTGTATTGGATCTTGCTTGTGTCTAGTGTTGTTTGTGAGAGCTCCGGGAATCGTTGCTTCAAGCTGAACAGCAAACTATCAGCTCGTTCGGCTAGGACCACATTCTTATCACTTCGTTCTGTCTCAGCAACATGTTTTTTAACCAGTTCCCATGATGATTTTGAATAGCTTGTACATGCTTTACGTCTCCATGTATACATGGAAGCCTCCACTCGATCAGCCAGCTCGAGGGCTTCGTGTTCTGAGCTTATGTTGAGACAATCAAGGAGGTGGTCTGGTGAAAACTTGCCTCCTGAAGTAATGTATCGGTATATTGTGTCCCCTACACTTGTTCTTCCGCACTAAAAACAAAAACAAGGAATCTCTTAAGGAAGAGCAAATAACATGCTAGAGGTTCCATTTTCGACAGATATATTTATAAATGGTTCAATTTAGAGTCTGTTTTTATCTCCAACCCAAAAGAAAAAGGGGTTGAATAGGCCGGAAATCACCCAAAATGTACCTTTAAAATCGTCTTATATAAAGATATACTGGATTATTAGTGAAATAATGAAATACTTATCATATCTGAGACACAAACTGCATTTTGGTTATAAAAAATCTAACTATTTTGGACAAAATGTTTCGGGTCACCCAACCTATTTAATTTCAATCTATACCACAATCTACACATTCTTACATGAATCCATCTTAAAGTTATCCAACCCTCCCTTTTTGCCCCTCTTGCCATAATTTTGAAACATGAATATGAACTTTGATGCTGAAAAACGGAGTTGTTGATTGATAGTTAACCTTGGGAAGAGAAGTAATATATGTTTGTGGAATTTCCATCTCGGCAAGAATACTACTATTGATGGCCATTGCTGCTTTGTGAATTTGATTTGCAGAATCACGTTTTTGTCTCAAATGCTTCCTGGCCTTTTCTGAGAGACCTTCAGGGGCCACACAAGGAACCGGCAACCACCATTTCTCATCTTTCCTCTGAGGCTGAGGAATTTTTCGAAATGACCCCGTCCTCGAATTATTTGACATGCTTCCTTGTTCTACATACCAAAATTCTGTCTCTTGGAAACTTTCTAATATTTCCTATAGAAGAAACAAGAGGACTTTGTTAGAAAAATATAGTGTGACTTCATAATATATGTTAAGAGTTTACTCATGAATGTGGCAATTTCAACCCATTTATTCTTTTAATGGGTCTATTCGGTGGTGTTTTGTCTCTAAGAGATCGAAAGTTGCCTGGTGTGTATTTTAATGTGTTCAGCCTCCTAAATTGCCTTATGAGAAAAAGTAAATATTTAATAACTTTAGCTCAATTATATTTTTAATTACCAAGTATATTTATAATGATAGAAGGGCAGAGAGTTAATTATGCTTCTGGGTAACCTAACCCTGCTGACTTGTACCAAAAAGATATCCATTTTGATCCATTACCCAACCCGTCCGACATCCATTCGGCCACCTCTAGAACAGAGCTTGACCTCAAGTTTTATGCATTCCAACGGTTTCATGACTCAGTTTCATAACAAAGAAGTAGAAATAAGGGATTTTAATACGACAAGTCAATAACAATCCTTTTTAGATTGTAAGAAAACAGATTAAGAATCAGTTTTTGAACGAAAGAAAAAGGATGTATTTAACTTACTAAGAGCAGTGCATCAAGCTTCTTTAACGCTGGAAGGTTGATGTATATATCTGATCTTGGCCGGCTAGACATAACCTGGAAGTATTTTCAAAATTTCCCATCAGATTCCATACTTATATAACTCATCTGAAATCTATATAAAGAGCATATTTTTGCTGGTACCTCCATGGGTTTTCCGTTGTGTAAACTATGTGATGTCGGGATGAATTCAACAATGTAATCACATACAGAGAGTAAACAGTTCATCTCCCTTTTCCACATCATCTTCTTCTCAGGATGCAAAGGCTCTAACTTTTGTTGTTGGCCAAACATTGATGCTAGAAAAATAAGAACAAGACGTTTATAAAACATCGTAACAAATAAACAGATTATGGTGTTGCAGGATTAAATTCTTTTATGTAACAGGCAAAAGAAATAATGCTGCAGAGTACAACTTATCAATGTATCAGAGAAAAGATACAAGGTAGAGATTAAAAAATAATGCATACCATAAAGGTTCGTGATTGCATTAGATACAGTAACTGCAGTTGAAACTCCTTTGCCACTGCCAGACATGTCTTCTCCCAACAAAAGCTTTGAGAATCTTTCTTTCATCATTTCGAGTTCTATTTCAAGAATAGTTCAAAATAAAGTTTAAAGAGTTAAGTACTTTTTTCGTCCCTGTGGTTTATCGCTTAATCACTTTTCGTCCTCGCCGTTAACTTTTGGCTAAAATCATCCCCGTGGTTTGCATTTCGTCCCTGCCGTTATAACTTTGCCGTTAACCCCCTCACATGCAAGTCACGTGAGGGGCATTTTTGTCTTTTCACCAATTTAAGTGCCAAAATCATCCCTGTGGTTTGTCGTTTTTGCATTTTTCATCCTCGCCGTTAACAAACAAGGATGAAAAATGCAAAAACGACAAACCATAAGGACGAATTTTGCACTTAACCATGGGTGAAAAGACATGAATGCCCCTCACGTGCAAGGCACGTGAGGGGTTAACGGATCCAGGGACGAAATGCAAACCACGGGGATGATTTTAGCCAAAAGTTAACGGCGAGGACGAAAAGTGATAAAGCGATAAACCACAGGGACGAAAAAAGTACTTAACTCAAGTTTAAAAAAACTATATACTGTTTTGTTTCTAAGGTGTTTTGATGTGCATTAAACTGATTAACTTGAACTCGTCGTAAAAAGTTGAGTGTTTGTGTATATGTAATTGATTTTCTGATTATTTAAGCTAAAGAATTATACTTGGAGTATGATTCTAACAATTCCATAGCTTTATAACATGATTGTCTATTCTGATTCTTCAAAGTACAATAATCACTTTGAAAATTGTCAGCAAAATTTTGATGATTACATTATACTGTATTTCGTAACACTCAATATGATTCAAAAAGATGTTTATTTTAACTTGAGGCAAAATCCATGTAAAAAAGATAAAAACACTTCTTTGTAATTGAAAGTTATAGATAAACAAACTGCATTGAAATAAAAGATTACAAAAAAACTCACCCAAATCCAAAGGCTCAAGAGTCTCCATCTTATCTTCAGCATCAAACTTATGGCCTGGCTTCATCAACCCAAATCTCGAAAGAGCTGGCCTGTAAGGTGATCTTGCAGTAGCCGGCCAACTTATCGGAGACTGTGTAGCTGACGAGCAGCTATTAAGATCATCAGTCAATTGCTCGGAAAAAGCTGAAGTCTCCGAGTTAGTCCTATAGTAAGCAAAAGAATTGCTACAACTTAACGTCGAATTAACCGTTGGTGATTGATCATGATCATGATCATCATCAAGTGTTCCATGATCCAATGAAGATACTGTTGATGACTCAAACCCCATATCAGAAATCTCTTCAAAATCTTTCTCCATTTTCAAAAAAACTTCAATTAATAAAGTTGTATTTCAGACTTTCAGTCCTGCATTTATACAAACATTTGGTGTGCAATATAAGCTTTCAACACTTTTTTAACATAAATAGCAAAACACAAATATATAAAAGTATCATAAATACCGGGAAACACACTTGAATTATAAAGCAATAAAGAAATCTTGAAACGTCTATTTTTTTTAGCAGAAAAGCTTAATTATAAATTTAAAGACAAGATAAATATATAGTATAAAGTTGCCGGAGATCTTTTCTGAAAGTAACCGGTATTCTGTTAAAAGTATGACCGTATATACATCTCACTTATTTATATCATTGTATTTAAAGTTAACGGATATATTCATTAAGAAAAAAAAAAACAGACTACAAACATAAAAAGGAGAAAAATTGTACCTTTATTGTGCAAGAATAAATAAGTTTGAATTTGAAACAGTTCCCTCTTAATTAGAAACAATAATAATAATATTAATTAATCATCTGAAGTCCCTTTTATCAAATCTTTTCTTTTAGCTCAAAAAGAAAGAAAACTTGCAGAGGCGTGCTTGATGATTAAAACAAAAAGCTAATGGCAACCCAGTTGAAAACTACACATTTTGAAGAGAACCCAGATGGGAATTTGATTGAACTGAAATAAAAATTAAAATGGTGTAAATGAGATGATATATATATATGTAGTTGTGATTTTTTTTATACGATAATAATGATTGATTGATGCATGAGTTGGTGAATAAAAGAAGCAGAAGAACAAGAAGAAGGTTGCATGATTAATTGTATTATTATCATTATTTTACAACTTAAAAGGGGTGTCATTTTGTTTAAATATTTATGAGTATATATTTATTTATAATAATAATGATAATGATAAATATTTGTGTTGTGATTTTACAGAGATGAAGTTGACAAATCT
The DNA here is from genome assembly GCA_034093135.1 of Erigeron breviscapus. Lineage (NCBI taxonomy): Eukaryota > Viridiplantae > Streptophyta > Magnoliopsida > Asterales > Asteraceae > Erigeron > Erigeron breviscapus. Next base: position 25,940,561 of record CM067167.1, read on the forward strand.
TGGCCTAATATAAATTTTGTTAAGATAAAGATCAAAGATATTATACAATGAAACAAAATCATTACCTTTTTTAAGACAATGATTGAGAGTGGACAAAGTATGAATGTAATTCTTCTGAGATTGGTAATACTCGTAACTCTTTGATTTGTGTCTTGGAACTTGTGAATTACGTTTTTTATTTATTTTTGGAATGGCAACTTGTGAATGAATTACGTAAAAGATAAATTTATATTTTTGTATAATAATAATACGGATTAATTGCTTTATAAGATGTGGTATAAAGTAAAAATAATGAAAAAATATAAGATGTGGTATAAAGTAAAAACAATAAAGAATGAAACGGCTTTTAACGATACTCAACCGGTGATCAGTAGGGTCGTGGAAGAGGTGAAAGTGTTGTCATTCTCGTGGGTACGAAACCGATCGCGAAGAACTGATTTGACCGTGGAGAAATGGCGCAAGTTTGACCTGTCAAATTTTGATTAATTGTATGTCATGGTGTGCTTAATGTTGTAATGTTACGTTGTACATTTTGATGGTGATTACCACCCTGGAAGTTTGAATAAAATAAAAGTTTAGTTGACCGTTAAAAAATAAAATGAAAAAGTATATATAAAAGGATGTATAAAAAAAAGGTAAATGCATTTATGTTTACTCGTAGTCTTTTAAAATTTTGATTTTATCCAAGGGAACATGAAATATCGTGAATAAGAGAAGATTGACCTCAGTGGTATCCAGTCCTCCTATGAGAGTTTTGGGACTGGGGAGACCCAGATTCGAATCATGAAGGGGCAATGTTTACTCATATTTATCGTCGTATCATTTGGCGGATTAATAGGAAGTTTTCCTCCCTCCGTGGTTCCTTGGAAATTCGAATGACATTCTGACCGAAGGACGTAGGGGCCGATAAGTGGGACGAACAGACTCTGACCTTTCGAAAATTCAAAAAAAATAATTCCATCTTAAGAAATTATTCTATATTAAGTCCTCACCAATTGCAGTTATAATTTACGGTGGTAACTTTCGTTTTCAACATATAGTAAACTCCAAAATATCTTGGTGACCGACCGGATACAAGATAGAAAATTCTTCTTCCGTTTTTTCGTTTGTAATATTCGTATCATAGATGAACTTCATACAACGTGGTGATAAATAAACTATAAAATTAAGTAGACGTGCTTACCATCAAGTTTTCAGTTTGTTGAAAACGAACACAAATGATTTAAATATGCCAAAAAATTTAGTTATGCTCTTGTAATGGAATTTTAGTTTAATAAAAAGACAGAACTCGTATGAATGATAAACTTATAATTAGATATCAATATTAGATGATCGGATATTGTCTTTATTAATCATGTGTTATACGTTTCATCATTGAGTTTTTTTATATAAATAAAATAGCTTTTAAAAGCGTGTTAAAATATATAAAGTTGTGGTTCTGATAATCTTAGCACGAAAAGTGTAAAGAGACAGTGAAAGACCATGTTTGAATAAGTTGTTACGAAGTAAATGGACATTAAACGGATTTATGTACATTTTGATCATTTGGATGTTACAATTCCGATTAAAACCAATTTTGGTCCAACTTTTATAACAAATGACATATATGTGGACGTATATCCGACAATCTCAAACAATATTTCCATTGAGATCAAGCCAAATTCAGATTAGACAGCGTATACCAAATTGAGATTAAACAGCGTATAATCGTGTAAAACTAGAGCCGGCAAAAATTGCCCAAAAGCAATTGAACGGGTCATTTTGGATCATTTTCCATGCAGTTTGGGTGTAATTGGGTGGTGATCATTATCTAAGGGGGTCAGATTGGGTGGATTAGAAAATACATTTGTAAAACTCTGGGTTTAATTGGGTAAAGATAGAAGTATCTACGGGTTAGAATGTGCGGTGGCTGGTGGGGGAAAGATTTTAGAAAGGAAGTATCTGCACAAAATATGGTGCTTAAATGGTTGTGGTGGTGAATCTGGTGATATGCTGTGCTAGTGAAATGAATATCAGGAGAGAGAAACATTGCTATTTTCAGACTTGAGATTGTTAAGTTTAGGAAGGGTAATTCAATAAGTTGTACGTTGTGGAATAGAATGTGTAATCTGATTTGGAGAGAAAAAAATTACTAAATGAAAGAACTGAACTCGATAAACCGAAAACACAAGATTTTTTTTATTTTATTTATTTTTTTTTTTTTACAGTATATACCCACTGCGCCGCAGTGGGTACGACACCCTCCCACTGCGCCGCAGTGGGAACTTTCGGACATACGGGACAAAAGTCTCCCACTGCGCCGCAGTGGGGTTAAGACCCTCCCACTGCGCCGCAGTGGGAACTTACTGGTCTCAGACCTGCTCAAAGTTCAGCAACTTTAAATATATTTAACATATAAAATGAACTCCAACACTTGTAGTATCATGACCAACATTTCAAACACATTTTAATAATTCTTATAGATAGGAAGACACATTTTAAGACATAATAGCAACTCTTTCTTGACCAAATCTCATACACGCCAACAAATGGGTCATTTATCCATTTTGACACAATTTCGACCAAAATACAACTTCACAAACTCTCCAAAAGCTTTACTCCTGGACTTTTACATAAATTTTAACAAAAGTATGACCATCAAATCAAAATGTACCAAGAGCCAAGAGGAGAGGGATTTCTAAGCCTCTAAACCAAAAGTTGTCATTCTTCCAAGAATGACCTAGTACCTTCACGTCTTCCACAAACACTTCAAGCTCTAAACCAAGACTTTCAATTCAACAACACTAGTTCCTTCTTCCGGAACTACCTATAAAATGGTAAACAACTAAAATATAAGCAAAGGCTTAGTGAATATACTTGCATACATTTACGAATACGAAGGAAGGCAACGCACAAAGGACTATTACATGTAACCCATGACACCGTCGTGCCATACCTACATGCTCACCTTTGCACAATAAACAACATATATGGATCCATTAGAGAATATCGGGGTTCTTAGGCCCCGGAGGTTCTTAGGCCTTTTCTCAACAACAATAGGGGTTCTTAGGCCCCGGAGGTTCTTAGGCCTCATAACAATTGACCCCACCCGGGTCTAGCCAAATCAATTACCACACATGAATAACACATTACAACATGATGTGGTCAATTGACCCAACGTAAACATAAAGGTATGCAAATATACTCACCTCCTCCGCAAATAGATCAACAAAGCTAAAACGATTAAGCACAAACAAGCGTCAACCTATAATCATATCATAAAATGCATAAGCTTATAATCACAACTTGACTAGCTTAACCTAGCCATACACAAACACTAGCCTTTCTAAACCCAAAACCCAACCCATTTGTCATTGAGTCTCCTTTTTACTTCCACCATATCATAGGTAGTTCAACCTACCATTTTCATCAACATTTCAATTACTTGTAAAAACTCATCTTTACTCATAAACCAACATTATCACATAAGCTTATCAATTTCATAATCAAACTCAACACATAACTCAATGACAACTAGGTTAACTAAGGAATTGGGGAAAATTAGCCATAATTCAATTTCTAGTAAAACCCCCAAATTTGGTTCATCCATGAACCCTAATTTTGAAAGAAGGATAAAAACTAAATTAGGGGAATTCAATACCTCAACAACAACAATCCAATGCAAGACTTTTAGTTTGAGAATCCTTCTTTCTCCCTTTCTCTTAAAAAAAAACGGCCACCACCACCCCAATTACAAACCCTAACTTTAATTTCTTGAATGAAGATTACTTGGTGGTGATTGTTATTATTATTATGATTTCTATTCTTGAACTTGAGAGGGTTACTCTTTGTTTTGAAGAAATGTGTGAAGGAATGCATGAAAGGAAATGGTGAAGAAGAGTAATAGAGTGGGAGTATGACTCATAAGGCAAAAGAGTTGGCTGGCACATTCTAAGGATGCCACGACCCATCTCTTCCAAAAGTGGGTATTTTACCCGCTATCCGCTAAAGTTCCAACTAAATTAACCCCATTTCCAAAAATAAA
>CM067167.1:25947084-25977084 GCA_034093135.1 Erigeron breviscapus
CTTATAATCGTTAGCATTTAGTTTCCTACCATAAGAAGAAAGTTTCCGCCATGTCATTTTGCAGAAATTCACTAACTTCTTCCATATCGTCTCCTCGTAATCTGTTTTCAATGTAACGACTCCCCTCCCTTCTGCTCTGATGAATGTCTGTAGACGAAACAATGCAAAAACAAACAAACGTAAAGAAATCGTCAAGATGTATGCTTTCAATGAAAATAGTTGTTTATATATGTGTCTCAATTAAACCGTCTGTCTTTTGATAACCATATCATCGATCAGTAATTAAACAGATAACTAAACCAACTAGTACTTTGAATGAAGTATTGTATGTAGTAACAAAATTACATTTGGAATAAACTTAAGTCCAATTCTGATCTCTCCTTTGTAAGTTTCATCATCAAGGACCACGTTGTATGGTTTCGGCGTCAATTCTATGAGTCCTTTCTCATTTCCTTCCATGAGTATGTCTTCAAGATACACCCTATATAAAAGAAGTTGAATATTAACTCCAATCAACTTTTAGTAGGTTATTAATATTTGTTACAAAACAATTATAACAAAATTTAGTTTGTACATGGGTATATAGAAGTGACACAATGTGGTTTTTCAAAGTTACTATTAATTAAGACTGTAGACCATGTATGTTAGGTGTTAGGTGTGGTTGAATTCAAAGTGTCAATTTGGGTACATTGGTTCATCTTTTAGGTGTTAGGTGTTAGGTGTTAGGTGTTAGGTGTTAGGTGTTAGGTGTTAGGTGTTAGGTGTTAGGTGTTAGGTGTTAGGTGTTAGGTGTTAGGTGTTAGGTGTTAGGTGTTAGGTGTTAGGTGTTAGGTGTTAGGTGTTAGGTGTTAGGTGTTAGGTGTTAGGTGTTAGGTGTTAGGTGTTAGGTGTTAGGTGTTAGGTGTTAGGTGTTAGGTGTTAGGTGTTAGGTGTTAGGTGTTAGGTGTTAGGTGTTAGGTGTTAGGTGTTAGGTGTTAGGTGTTAGGTGTTAGGTGTTAGGTGTTAGGTGTTAGGTGTTAGGTGTTAGGTGTTAGGTGTTAGGTGTTAGGTGTTAGGTGTTAGGTGTTAGGTGTTAGGTGTTAGGTGTTAGGTGTTAGGTGTTAGGTGTTAGGTGTTAGGTGTTAGGTGTTAGGTGTTAGGTGTTAGGTGTTAGGTGTTAGGTGTTAGGTGTTAGGTGTTAGGTGTTAGGTGTTAGGTGTTAGGTGTTAGGTGTTAGGTGTTAGGTGTTAGGTGTTAGGTGTTAGGTGTTAGGTGTTAGGTGTTAGGTGTTAGGTGTTAGGTGTTAGGTGTTAGGTGTTAGGTGTTAGGTGTTAGGTGTTAGGTGTTAGGTGTTAGGTGTTAGGTGTTAGGTGTTAGGTGTTAGGTGTTAGGTGTTAGGTGTTAGGTGTTAGGTGTTAGGTGTTAGGTGTTAGGTGTTAGGTGTTAGGTGTTAGGTGTTAGGTGTTAGGTGTTAGGTGTTAGGTGTTAGGTGTTAGGTGTTAGGTGTTAGGTGTTAGGTGTTAGGTGTTAGGTGTTAGGTGTTAGGTGTTAGGTGTTAGGTGTTAGGTGTTAGGTGTTAGGTGTTAGGTGTTAGGTGTTAGGTGTTAGGTGTTAGGTGTTAGGTGTTAGGTGTTAGGTGTTAGGTGTTAGGTGTTAGGTGTTAGGTGTTAGGTGTAAGTTTCATCATCAAGGACCACGTTGTATGGTTTCGGCGTCAATTCTATGAGTCCTTTCTCATTTCCTTCCATGAGTATGTCTTCAAGATACACCCTATATAAAAGAAGTTGAATATTAACTCCAATAAACTTTTAGTAGGTTATTAATATTTGTTACAAAACAATTATAACAAAATTTAGTTTGTACATGGGTATATAGAAGTGACACAATGTGGTTTTTCAAAGTTACTATTAATTAAGACTGTAGACCATGTATGTTAGGTGTTAGGTGTTAGGTGTGTTGAATTCAAAGTGTCAATTTGGGTACATTGGTTCATCTTTTGAGAAATAGTTAGGGAGGGTGAAATGCTTTTTATAGTATTATAGATTATAGATATAAAAGATTATAGATTAGATTAGATACAAACTCGAATATTTAAGTAAGAAATGGTGATGATATTGTGTTTAATTACCTGGTTTCTTGTATCAAGTCTAGCTTGTTTATGTTAAAAGTATATAATTAGTGTTATAATCTTATTCCAAAGTTGCTTATTGTATGATTAGTGTTATGTGCAGGATACAAGTCTGGTTAGGACTGCTTGTGTTCAAGATAGTGAAGTCAGGGACTAAAGCTGGACATTAAGACTGAAGAAGTTAAGGGACTATTTTTGACAACTGGCTTATTTGTGTGTGTATATAAGCCTTGTTATGACCCATTAGGGTTCATAACAATATATACGTATTATTCTTATTTTCTCTCAATATTTTTTTCAATTAGATTTTTCTGTTTAGTGATTGAGATCATTTGTAATAGAACACTTAGAGGTGGCAAAATGTACGGGTCGGGTTGGATCGGGTGACGGGTCAAAATGGGTTATTTAAAAACGGGTTAAAACGGGTTGGGTCAAAATGGGTCCGGGTCAAAATGGACCCGGGTCAAACTGGGCAGTTTAAAAGCTTAAACCCAAATGATATGACTCACGAGCAGAGTTGCATGAGACTCAACCTTTGAAAATAAACTTTATTTAGTAAATATATGATCATCATTAAGAAATATTAAAAGCCATCGTGAAATTTTTAAGGACCTAACTTTTAGTTTTATAAAATATTGACTTCGAATTTTATTCTATAATAGTATTGTATTAGAAAAATATTATATTTATTTCAAACACCTTTTATTTATTAACTTTAAATTGTATCACAAAAAATGTTTTATACACCAGATCAAAGTACACTTTTCATTCCACATCATACAACTGATTAAGGCATAGTTTCTCTAAACTTAGTAATTTCAGGTCTGTAAATAGCAAATATCATTCTTTCTTCTCCAACTCCCTCTTTCTATAACTTTCACTCTGATGCTCTGTGTAGTCCACCTTCATCAAAAAATTCTCTTATCCACTCCCCACCAACGTTTCTTTTTTTTCCCTTCCAAAATATACCGCCCATTCTAACCCGTTGAATCTTTAATCACTGCCCAAATAAATCCAGAGATCTAAAGATATATTTTCAGATCCACCCAATTGGACCCGCTTATATAATTATTATCACCCAATCACACCCAAAGTGCATAAAAGTTGATCCAAAATCGCCCAGTTAGTTGCTTTTGGGCAAGTATTGCCGGCTCTAAGAACACTCAATAATTTAGTTGAGTGGATTAATACTGAATAGCAGTATTAATCTTTTGGTTTGAGAGTTTGATTGTGTTTCAATTGAGATTGATTCATTCTGGTAATAGATTTGATTAATTGAGATTAATCATAGATTTGATTTAGTTTTTGTTCATGGTATCAGAGCGGCGTATGATCTTTCGATCACCGTTTTGATTTGTTCGTACGATTCGATCGAAGAAAACCCTAATTTTTTAGAAAATTAGGGTTAGGGTTTATGTGTGGTTGTTTTGGGCGATTGCGGTTATTATCTTCATTCTCTGAAGGTTATTGTGTAGATCTGGTGGTTTTTTCCTGATTGAAGATTCGAAACCCTAAAATTAATTTTTTAAATAAATAATAATAATAATAATTAGGGTTTCTGGTTCAGATCTGATTCTCTTCTTCCATTTGTTTAATCGACTAAGTGAATCGATTAACAAGTGGATCTTGTCTTCCGCTGATTCATCCGATAGCACTGTTTGCATTCTTTTTCCCTATCTTGTTATTATTTTTTAAAGTTTTTGTTAATCAAAAGTTTTTTTTCTCTTATCTCTCGTAAAAACATTCGTGTTAAACTTGACCTACCTCCGTGAGAGGTGTGGAATCCTGTCCCTGGCACGTTTGTGAGGGAAAGATATTTTCCAAAAATATAATATATATATTGTTTCTGGTTGATTTTTTCTTTAATTGTTGTTACTTGTGATTAATTGAGATTAATTGCTTGAGATTGTTGATTGTTACTTGAAATTAATTGTTAATTGTTTAATTGAGATTGTTTGATACTATTTGCTAAATATGGATGATGATAATCTTCGTGGTTTTGGTTATGATTATGAATCTGATAATGGTAGTGATGATAGTGTCACTAGAATAAGTAAACTGGATTTGGGAAGTCCTTTACATTTGCATCCTAATGATTCTAGTACTTTGTCCATTGTGTCAATAAAATTAAAAGGTACTGAAAATTATCAAGTATGGAGTTGTGCTATGCTACTTGCTTTAGAGGCTAATTGTAACATCCCAAAACTTAATCGTATAGGTTGACTAACGTCGTTAGGTCAAATTCTAAGTCCGTGATATGTTATGTGGTAAAATGTGTGTTTATATGTTTATGCCCTATATGTGAGATTTAATTACCTTTAATGAGTGACAATAAAGTGGACTAAATGATGTGTAAAAGGCCTTTGTAGTGTGCGAAAGTGCTTAGTGTGTTATAGGTATCCCCAATAGGTGTTTTTAAGGCGAAATAAAGTCAATATGAAGTCCAGGGACCAATTTTGCCAAAGTTGAAAAGTTAAAAACGGGTTTGGCATGGGATTAGCCTAATCTAGGTTAATTTTGCAGCCATTAATCATAATTAAAACTAATACAAAAGTTCCTTCAATTCTTTCTTGATTTCTTAAGAAAATCTCCAAGTTTTGGTCAATCAAATCGTGTGTTTTGTATTGAATCGGATCAGCCACTGTTTGTTCAGGTAATCAATGATTTGTGTTGTCGATATTTTCAGATCTAATGATGTTTTATAAAGGATCAAATCTGATTTTATAAAGGGTTTTGATAAGTTAGGGTTTATTATGTGTTTAAGCCAATTAATGATCAAAACGGAATCAAACGAGTTTGTAATCGATCATTATGATCAAAATATGTTTAACAATGTCAAAAATGTGTTTTGGGTGAAGCCCAAGTCGATTGATTTCTGGAAAAATGAAGATTAAAGCCGTTTTATGAATTCTGGACGAAAATAGAGTTAAATTCGTTTTAAGTGTTAAATTCGTTTCTGGAATGCTAAATTCGTTTGAAAAACGAAGTTTAACTTCGTTCAAGCTATTTTCGTTTAAAAGAAGACTAATTTCGTTTGTTAAATCCGTTGGCTAAATTCGTTTTGGAAACGAAGATTAAGTTCGTTTGAAGTATAAATTCGTTTGAGTGAAGTCTAAGTTCGTTTGAAGCTAAATTCGTTCGATTCAAAACAAAATTCGTTTGCAAGTCCATTTAAGGTCCCAAATGACTTATATTTCATATATTAATGTACGATAGGTGTCGGGGATTACTATTAAGCACTGCTAGCTTTTGTTTGCGCGCACCTACTACTACCAGGTAAGATACACTACTTTTGTCACGCTGAGGGTGCAACAAAAATGGTTTCATAAACTATAACCTCCATAACGGTAATGTATAACCTATATTTGTGGTTGGGTTGATATGGGAGGTATTCGGGGATTAAAGATGACGATGCCTATGCTAAAATGCTTCCCCGTAAATACGTTTATGATATGATATGTGATGATATGTTTAACGATATGATATGTTATGATGAACGGTAGTTAATGATATGATGTAATGATGATATGTGCATGTATATGTGGCTTGTTCATCTAGAACACTAGACCTTTTTAGGTTGCCATGACACGTGCACGTTTTAAGGGCCCTAACGTGAAAAGATGATAGATGTGGATTAGTTTAGGATTAATGTGGGAACCTAAACTAAACGTGGTAAATGCTCGAGCTAATTAGACGTTAAGAGTTATGCATAACCCGTGCCTGACGGTGGTAATAGGTACGTATAAACCGTGCTCGTATGTGGGAGAGTACGTCGTGCTCGCATGTGGAAGAGTACGTAGTGCCCGTATGTGGGAGGGTACGTTAAAATGGTGCTCGGGTGGCTCCTTGCAACCAGTCATATGTGGCGAGTAGTTCGGGTGGCCTGATGACCCACCTAATGTTATGAACATAACGTGCTACTCATGGATCGACATTGTCTTTCCTTAACGTTAACTTCGGTTACAACTTAACGGTGACCTAGTCACAACTTATTGAGATGAGATGAAATGACGAAATTGATTAGGCACACTTAGGGTCATGGACTCTATGCTTATATGTGATATGGATACGTTATGTGGTGATATAAATGCCTAAATCAAATGACGTAATGTTTTAAAGTGACGTGTTTAATGGATGAAATGTTTTGCTTAAACCTGGCGTTATCTTACTTAGCTTTATAGCTAACACTTGTTTCTTTTTATGTGTTGACACCCCTCAGGTTAAGCAGTGAGATGTTGTGTGAAGCTTTGGCGAGAGATGGGTAGATGATCAAGATGGCTTTAGTTTACCCAATAACTTCGCATAGACTTAACGTTAATGATTTCCTTTATGGAACTATTGTAATGACTATGTTATGGTTGCTTTATGTTGGGCAATCTTATGGATTTCTTTTATTACTGATTTGATGCTATTAGTAACACCACTTATGTTTCTCAACTGTTTTCATTGGTTGAGGTTTTTAATAAACTGTTTCCGCTTTATTGACGCCGTTAGGCGAAATTTTTGGAAATCCATATTTTTACAAAACGGGTGTTACAGCTAAGAATAAAGTTGGTTTTATTGATGGTAGTTGCAGAAGATCTAATGTAGATGAAGTACTAGGGAAACAATGGGATAGATGTAATGCTGTGGTTATTTCTTGGATTCTGAATTCTATTTCTGAAGAATTATATCTTGGTCAAATTTTTTCTAGAACAACATCTCTTATTTGGCAAGAGTTGAAAGAAACTTATGATAAAGTGGATGGTTCTGTGATTTTTAATTTGCATCATAAGATTAATTCTCTGTGTCAGAATGGTATGCCTTTATCTGATTATTATCATAAACTAAATGCTTTGTGGAAACAATTTGATGCTTTAGTTCAGCTACCTAGGTGTACTTGTCATGTTGCTCAAGATTTTTCTAAGCATACTCAGTTGATTAAACTCATGCAGTTTTTAATGGGTCTTGATGATGTATATATGAATAGTAGGAGTAATATCTTAACTAAAGATCAACTGCTTATTCTATCTTGTCTAGAGATGAGTCACATAGAGGGTTATCTGCTTCTTCTTCTAGTGCTAATCAAAGGTCACAGTCTTCTGCTTTTGTGTCTAAAATCAACAATAATAAGAATTTTCCTTCTATAAACTATTAGTCTAAATCAAACAAAGCTGGTAGTTCTCAAGGTTCTAAAGGTCCTTCTGTGATATGTGAGAATTGTGGTTTTAATGGTCATACTGTTGATAAATGCTTTAAAATCATTGGTTACCCACCTGATTTTGGTAAAAAGAGAAATAATGTGTTTCAACCTGGTAATAAGAAAGTTTCAAGTAATCATACTAATTCTAATCATCCTCAGTCTACTCCTTCTTCTTCTGCTCCTTTTACTGATGAGCAGATGGCTAGAATAATGAATTTAATCAAAGAAAATGGAGATTCAGGGCAAAATGTGAATGCTAACATGGCAGGTGTGTTGTTTAATCAAAGCAAGATTTTTCATAATAATTTTCATAAATTTTTTTCTTCTACTAATAACATTAATGAAAAACCTTTTAGAAAGGACTGGATTAATGATTCTGGTGCAAATCACCATATCACTTATACTGATAAAAATCTGGTTGATGTTATTGATGTTTCTAGTTTAAAAATTAAAGTTGGTCACCCTAATGGTACATATGCTTTTATACAAAAGATTGGTAACTTGCAATTGACAGATTATCTCACTTTGTATGATGTTCTTGTAGTTCCTCAATACTGTGTCAGTTTACTTTCTGTTCACAAAGTGGCTAGAGATAGCAAAATTTTAGTTGCATTTGATGAAAATATGTGTTATTTTATGCACCATGGTTTGAAAGTAATGACTGTTCCGGGAACTGGTAAACAAAGTGGTGGATTGTATTATGCGATTGAAAGTTTTAAAGGTATATCTAGGAATATAACATGCAATGTATCTAAATCTATGTGGCATAATAGATGGAGATCATTTGTGTGAAATTTGTTTTAAAGCAAAACAAACTAGAGATAGTTTTCCTTTAAGTGATCATAAGTCTACTTTTTTGGGTCAATTGGTTCATTTAGATGTATGGGGTCCATATAAGGTCACTAGCAGAGGTGGTTATAAATATTTTTTAACCATAGTTGATGATTATACAAGGGCAGTTTGGGTTTATCTTCTAAAATCAAAAGATGAGGTGTTTGAGAATATAGTAGTCTTTTACAATCTGCTTAAAAATCAATTTGATAAAACTATTAAAACTTTGAGAAGTGATAATGGTTCTGAGTTTGTCAATCAAAGATTTTCAGAATTTGTTGAAAAGAATGGTATAATTCATCAAACTACTATACCATATACTCCACAACAAAATGGCATAGTAGAAAGAAAACACAGGCATATTCTTAATGTAGCTAGGTCTTTGCTTTTTCAATCTGGTATTCCTTTAAATCTCTGGTCTGAATGCATTCTAACTGCCACTTATTTGATCAACAGATTGCCTTCTTCTGTGCTCTTAGGAAAGTCACCTTATGAACTTGTCTTTGGACAATTACCTAATCTCTCTCATTTAAGAAAATTTGGGTGTTTTGGTGTTGGAATTGATCGATCATCTAGCCAAGCAGGTAATCACTGAATTATAGATGGTATTTTCAGATTTAGAAGTTGTTTAATAAGGAACCAGATCTGATTAAAAAGGAGTTTTGCAAAGAATTAGGGTTTATGTGGTGTTTTGGTCAATTAACGTTCAAAACGGTGTTAAACGAGTCCATAATCGATCTTGATAATCAAAAGATGTTTATGTGTGTCAAAAACATGTTTGGGAAGAAGCCTTGATCGATCGAATTTTGGAAAAATTGAAGAAGTTAGTCGTTTTGGAATTCTGGACGAAATTAAGATTAAATTCGTAACTGGGTCTAAATTCGTTGGAACGAAGATAATCTTCGTAAGAACGAAGATAATCTTCGTAAGAACGAAGATAACCTTTATCTTCGTAAGAACAAACTATCTTCGAACGAAGATAACCTTTATCTTCGTAAGAACGAAGATAACCTTTATCTTCGTAAGAACGAAGATAACCTTTATCTTCGTAAGAACGAAGATAACCTTTATCTTCGTAAGAACGAAGATAACCTTTATCTTCGTAAGAACGAAGATAACCTTTATCTTCGTAAGAACGAAGATAATCTTCGTAAGAACGAAGATAACCTTTATCTTCGTAAGAACGAAGATAACCTTTATCTTCGTAAGAACGAAGATAACCTTTATCTTCGTAAGAACGAAGATAACCTTTATCTTCGTAAGAACGAAGATAACCTTTATCTTCGTAAGAACGAAGATAATCTTCGTAAGAACTAAGATAATCTTCGTAAGAACGAAGATAACCCTTATCTTCGTAAGAACGAAGATAATCTTCGTTGGAACGAAGATAATCTTCGTAAGAACGAAGATAACCTTTATCTTCGTAAGAACGAAGATAACCTTTATCTTCGTAAGAACGAAGATAACCTTTATCTTCGTAAGAACGAAGATAATCTTCGTAAGAACGAAGATAACCTTTATCTTCGTAAGAACGAAGATAACCTTTATCTTCGTAAGAACGAAGATAATCTTCGTAAGAACGAAGATAATCTTCGTAAGAACGAAGATAATCTTCGTAAGAACGAAGATAATCTTCGTAAGAACGAAGATAATCTTCGTAAGAACGAAGATAACCCTTATCTTCGTAGGAACGAAGATAATCTTCGTAAGAACGAAGATAACCTTTATCTTCGTAAGAACGAAGATAACCTTTATCTTCGTAAGAACGAAGATAACCTTTATCTTCGTAAGAACGAAGATAACCTTTATCTTCGTAAGAACGAAGATAACCTTTATCTTCGTAAGAACGAAGATAATCTTCGTAAGAACGAAGATAATCTTCGTAAGAACGAAGATAACCTTTATCTTCGTAAGAACGAAGATAACCTTTATCTTCGTAAGAACAAACTATCTTAGAACGAAGATAACCTTTATCTTCGTAAGAACGAAGATAACCTTTATCTTCGTAAGAACGAAGATAACCTTTATCTTCGTAAGAACGAAGATAACCTTTATCTTCGTAAGAACGAAGATAACCTTTATCTTCGTAAGAACGAAGATAACCTTTATCTTCGTAAGAACGAAGATAATCTTCGTAAGAACGAAGATAACCTTTATCTTCGTAAGAACGAAGATAACCTTTATCTTCGTAAGAACGAAGATAACCTTTATCTTCGTAAGAACGAAGATAACCTTTATCTTCGTAAGAACGAAGATAATCTTCGTAAGAACTAAGATAACCTTTATCTTCGTAAGAACGAAGATAACCTTTATCTTCGTAAGAACGAAGATAACTTATCTTCCGAACGAAGATAACCTTTATCTTCGTAAGAACGAAGATAACCTTTATCTTCGTAAGAACGAAGATAACCTTTATCTTCGTAAGAACGAAGATAATCTTCGTAAGAACGAAGATAACCTTTATCTTCGTAAGAACGAAGATAACCTTTATCTTCGTAAGAACGAAGATAATCTTCGTAAGAACAAACTATCTTCAGAACGAAGATAACCTTTATCTTCGTAAGAACGAAGATAACCTTTATCTTCGTAAGAACGAAGATAATCTTCGTAAGAACGAAGATAATCTTCGTAAGAACGAAGATAACCTTTATCTTCGTAAGAACGAAGATAACCTTTATCTTCGTAAGAACGAAGATAACCTTTATCTTCGTAAGAACGAAGATAATCTTCGTAAGAACGAAGATAATCTTCGTAAGAACGAAGATAACCTTTATCTTCGTAAGAACAAACTATATTGGAACGAAGATAATCTTCGTAAGAACGAAGATAACCTTTATCTTCGTAAGAACGAAGATAACCTTTATCTTCGTAAGAACGAAGATAACCTTTATCTTCGTAAGAACGAAGATAACCTTTATCTTCGTAAGAACAAATTATCTTCGAACGAAGATAACCTTTATCTTCGTAAGAACGAAGATAACCTTTATCTTCGTAAGAACGAAGATAATCTTCGTAAGAACGAAGATAACCTTTATCTTCGTAAGAACGAAGATAACCTTTATCTTCGTAAGAACGAAGATAACCTTTATCTTCGTAAGAACGAAGATAACCTTTATCTTCGTAAGAACGAAGATAACCTTTATCTTCGTAAGAACGAAGATAACCTTTATCTTCGTAAGAACGAAGATAACCTTTATCTTCGTAAGAACGAAGATAACCTTTATCTTCGTAAGAACGAAGATAACCTTTATCTTCGTAAGAACGAAGATAACCTTTATCTTCGTAAGAACGAAGATAACCTTTATCTTCGTAAGAACGAAGATAACCTTTATCTTCGTAAGAACGAAGATAACCTTTATCTTCGTAAGAACGAAGATAACCTTTATCTTCGTAAGAACGAAGATAACCTTTATCTTCGTAAGAACGAAGATAACCTTTATCTTCGTAAGAACGAAGATAACCTTTATCTTCGTAAGAACGAAGATAACCTTTATCTTCGTAAGAACGAAGATAACCTTTATCTTCGTAAGAACGAAGATAACCTTTATCTTCGTAAGAACGAAGATAACCTTTATCTTCGTAAGAACGAAGATAACCTTTATCTTCGTAAGAACGAAGATAACCTTTATCTTCGTAAGAACGAAGATAACCTTTATCTTCGTAAGAACGAAGATAACCTTTATCTTCGTAAGAACGAAGATAACCTTTATCTTCGTAAGAACGAAGATAACCTTTATCTTCGTAAGAACGAAGATAACCTTTATCTTCGTAAGAACGAAGATAACCTTTATCTTCGTAAGAACGAAGATAACCTTTATCTTCGTAAGAACGAAGATAACCTTTATCTTCGTAAGAACGAAGATAACCTTTATCTTCGTAAGAACGAAGATAACCTTTATCTTCGTAAGAACGAAGATAACCTTTATCTTCGTAAGAACGAAGATAACCTTTATCTTCGTAAGAACGAAGATAACCTTTATCTTCGTAAGAACGAAGATAACCTTTATCTTCGTAAGAACGAAGATAACCTTTATCTTCGTAAGAACGAAGATAACCTTTATCTTCGTAAGAACGAAGATAACCTTTATCTTCGTAAGAACGAAGATAACCTTTATCTTCGTAAGAACGAAGATAACCTTTATTTTCGTAAGAACGAAGATATATCTTCGTTAGAACGAAGATAACCTTTATCTTCGTAAGAACGAAGATAACCTTTATCTTCGTAAGAACGAAGATAACCTTTATCTTCGTAAGAACGAAGATAACCTTTATCTTCGTAAGAACGAAGATAACCTTTATCTTCGTAAGAACGAAGATAACCTTTATCTTCGTAAGAACGAAGATAACCTTTATCTTCGTAAGAACGAAGATAACCTTTATCTTCGTAAGAACGAAGATAACCTTTATCTTCGTAAGAACGAAGATAACCTTTATCTTCGTAAGAACGAAGATAACCTTTATTTTCGTAAGAACGAAGATAACCTTTATCTTCGTAAGAACGAAGATAACCTTTATCTTCGTAAGAACGAAGATAACCTTTATCTTCGTAAGAACGAAGATAACCTTTATCTTCGTAAGAACGAAGATAACCTTTATCTTCGTAAGAACGAAGATAATCTTCGTTAGAACGAAGATAATCTTTATCTTCGTAAGAACGAAATAACCTTTATCTTCGAACGAAGATAACCTTTATCTTCGTAAGAACGAAGATAACCTTTATCTTCGTAAGAACGAAGATAACCTTTATCTTCGTAAGAACGAAGATAACCTTTATCTTCGTAAGAACGAAGATAACCTTTATCTTCGTAAGAACGAAGATAACCTTTATCTTCGTAAGAACGAAGATAACCTTTATCTTCGTAAGAACGAAGATAACCTTTATCTTCGTAAGAACGAAGATAACCTTTATCTTCGTAAGAACGAAGATAACCTTTATCTTCGTAAGAACGAAGATAACCTTTATCTTCGTAAGAACGAAGATAACCTTTATCTTCGTAAGAACGAAGATAACCTTTATCTTCGTAAGAACAAATTATCTTCAAACGAAGATAACCTTTATCTTCGTAAGAACGAAGATAACCTTTATCTTCGTAAGAACGAAGATAACCTTTATCTTCGTAAGAACGAAGATAACCTTTATCTTCGTAAGAACGAAGATAACCTTTATCTTCGTAAGAACGAAGATAATCTTTATCTTTGATATGCATGATATATAGAAATGAAGTTGATGTGTGATATGCATGCTTGACTTGTACGCCTAGTTCACTAGACTTGCTAGGTTACTATGTCACTTGCACGTCTAAGGATCCAAACGTAATGAAGTTAAAGTGTGTGAATGTCTAGGAATGTGTGTTACCTAGACTATATGTGTGTGAATGTTTGGGAATGCAGGGACCCAATCTATATGTGTGAAATTGAGCTCATAAAACTAATGCAGGATAGGCACATTTAGGATGATTATCCTAATTAATATGAAGTCGAAATGTAGTATATGTGTGAACGTGTGATGTGTGTTGTGCCTAATAAAACTTGTCTAATAATGAAGATTGTTTTAATTGGACAAATGCTTTTAATTAAGTGTTATCTTACTTAGCTATTCTTATAGCTAACACTTGCTTCTTTAATGTGGTTGTTCCCTCAGGTTTAGCTTGATGGAATTAGACGAAGGATGTGTGAGCTTGGGTAGATTCGTTGAAGGAGCCTTAGTTATCCATAGACGATTCTTTGCTTAGACATTTATTTACATTTCGTACTTAATGTCGAATTTATGTTGTGACATGTGAACGGTTGTTTTATGTTGGGCAACCGTTGGGTTTTCATTTGAACTATTGTTTGATATGGCATGTAACACCAAATAAATGCAGCAACCGAAATGTTTTTATCGGTTTTGACTTTTACAGTCTTTACTTCCGCAATTTAACACCGTTAGGTGAAAAGTTTTGAAAACCCATATTTTTAAACGACGGGTGTTACAAGTTGGTATCAGAGAAGTGGTTTAAGTGAACCAAGGCCTATTAACCATAGGATTTGGACTTAAACTTAAGATATGCATGCTAGGTATTTGTAGGATGCCTTAGTTTTAATGAAAGATGATATAGGATGGGTTGGGACGAGTGCGAGTGTGATAGGGCTTATGAGATGTTTACGTTACGATGATATGTTTTAGCCTTATCTTAACAAGCATTTTGCTTTAATTTGCGCTTATCGACTCTACCTTTTTATTAAAGGAAAATGGTTAACACTCGCAACCGCAACTTCCGACGTGATGGAGCTACTGCTAGCATTACCCCACCTGTCCATCCAGGTGCAGGCGCTGCAAATGCTGCTGCTGTTGCAGCCAATGCAAATAGAAATCGAGGAAATCCCCGCCAGGTCAATCAGCAAGGCTCATTGGGTCCTATGCCTCCACCTCCCGGCAATCCACCTAGGGTTAACGAGGAAGTGGTGGAACAAATCCCTAACGCGGCTGAGTTGTACAATCTCGTACGGACTCTCCAGACCCAATTGGCCCAGACACAGGAACAATTGAACAACGCGCTTGCTGAAAATGCTGAAGGAACTGATGGCAACTATTCAGTGCCTTCTCACCACTCTGAGCCACCGGTCGATGATGTTGTTATTCCCCCTGCAAATGCCGTTGTGGTTACTCCTAATGTCGTTCAAGCCCCTCGGTTTAAGTTTGAAAGTTTCCAGAAGTGTGGAGGTCAGAAGTTTGATGGAACCCTTAATGCAGTGGGTTGCATGGAATGGCTCGATGATACGGAGATGGTCTTTGAAGCCTGTGACTGTCCCGAGGATAAGAAGGTGTTGTGCGCTAGTCGAATGTTGAAAGAAGGTGCTCGGGATTGGTGGAAGAGCATTACTATTTCGATGACTCCAGCTATGGTATCTGCTATCTCGTGGGCTAACTTTAAGCAGAAATTCATTGAGGAATATATTGGGGTTCATGAGCAGCGTAAGATGGAAAAGGAGTTTCGTGCCTTGACGGCTGAAGTCGGGAAGGTTAACGAGTATGCTCGTTCCTTCATGGAGAAGATGAAGTTCGTGGGTCATTTATTCCGTACTGATGCGGATCAGGTTGCTTGCTATGTTGATGGTTTGCCTCCGAGTTATCGAGGTATCTGCAGGCAGCACAAGACTCTGACTGAAGCTATCAAGGAGTCTAAGAAGCTTGACGATGATTTCGCTTCGGACAAGAAGGTTGAGAAGAGTGATGATAAGAAGTCGGGGTTTAAAAGAAGGTCAAATTGGTCTTCCAATAACAATAATAATAAGAAGTTCCGTGGAAGTGGTAGTTCGAGTGGTGACAAGGATAAAAAGAAGAATGGTTCATGGTGTACATTTTGCAAGACAATTCATGAAGGGCATTGTACCGACAAGACAAGAAGGTGCCATAAGTGTGGGAAGTCGGGACATCTTGCCACTGAATGTAGGGACAAGACTCGTTGCTACAAGTGCCAAGAAACGGGTCATCTCATTGCCGATTGTCCACAGATGAAGAATGTTGGAAAGAAGACCGCCACGACAGCAACAAAAGTGAGAGCTCTTCAAATGACGGTTGATGACGCAAGGAACAACGATGAAGTGGTATGTGGTACTTTCCTTGTTAACTCAAAGCCTGCCTCTGTTTTATTTGATTCAGGTGCAAATAGGTCGTTTGTGTCCACATTATTTGCTCCTAAGCTAGAAAGAGTCACTACTCCCTTAGATTGTTCATTAGAGGTAGAAATTGCTAATGGTACGGTTAATAATATACGTGTGGGTTATGACGATTGTGACATTGAGATTGAAGGTCGTTCTTTTCCAGTCCAACTATTGCCTACTACCTTAGGTGGTTTTGATGTAGTGATTGGTATGGATTGGTTGGCTAGAAATGAAGCTAGTATTTTATGTTCCCAAAAGATAATTCGATTGCCTATGTCCGAGGGTAAAGTGATAACGGTGTATGGAGACAAGAAGAGAGGAGGAATAAAGATTATTAGTATGATGAAAGCTATTAAATGTATAAGGAAAAACAAGAGCCATTTCTTGGCTTATGTCATTGATGCAAGAAAAGAGAAGTCTTCAATCGCTAGTGTTGATGTAGTATCCAATTTCCCCGATGTGTTTCCGATGATCTACCCGGTATTCCTCCCGATCGTGAAGTTACTTTTCAGATAGATCTTATTCCCGGTGCTACACCCGTTGCTAAAGCACCTTACCGATTAGCTCCTACAGAAATGAAGGAATTAATGACGCAACTTCAGGAGTTACTTGACAAGGGGTTCATACAACCTAGTTCCTCGCCTTGGGGAGCTCCGGTTCTCTTTGTTAAGAAGAAGGATGGATCGATGCGCATGTGTATTGACTATCGTGAGTTGAACAAACGAACGGTCAAGAACAAGTATCCTCTCCCGAGAATTGATGATCTTTTTGATCAACTACATGGTGCTTCGTATTTTTCAAAGATTGAAGCTGTTTCAAAGTGGGAGCAGCCAAAGACTCCTACCGAGATTAAGAGTTTTCTTGGTTTGGCTGGGTATTATAGAAGGTTTATTCAGGATTTTTCCCGAATAGCCAAGCCTATGACGGAATTAACAAAGAAGGGTGTGAAGTACGAGTGGACTGAAAAGCAGGAAAATGCATTCCAAACGTTGAAAAAGAAGTTGTGTGAAGCTCCTATCCTTGCCTTGCCTGAAGGTACTGATGATTTAGTGGTATATAGCGATGCTTCTATTACGGGTTTGGGTTGTGTCTTAATGCAGAGAGACAAAGTGATTGCCTATGCTTCACGTCAGTTGAAGCCTCATGAGAAGAATTACCCTACCCATGATCTTGAGCTAGCGGCGGTTGTGTTTGCATTGAAATTATGGAGACATTACTTATATGGTACTAAATGCACACTTTTCACCGACCATAAGAGTTTACAATATATGTTTACTCAAAAGGAGATGAATGTGAGACAAAGAAGGTGGATGGAATTACTTAAAGACTATGATTGTGAAATCAAATACCATCCGGGTAAAGCCAATGTAGTGGCGGATGCACTAAGTAGGAAAGTGCAAAGCTCTTCTTGTAAGTTGATGAGCATGCAAGTTCAAGCCAAGTCGGGTCTATTAGATCGAATTAAAGAAGCACAAGAGATGGCATTAATGAAGGATAATATTGATAAAGAGAGTATTGGGAAGAAGAAACGACTTGTGATGGAGACTAATAGCCGTGGGTTTAAAACATACAAGGGTCGTATTTGGGTGCCACTGCTTGGTGGTAACCGAGAGTTGATCCTTGAAGAGGTTCATAGAAGTAGGTATTCGATGCATCCCGGTGTCACCAAAATGTATGCAGATTTGAAGCCGATTTATTGGTGGCCGGATATTAAAGGTGAAGTAGCTCATTTTGTAGCAAAGTGTTTGACATGTGCACGTGTGAAAACGGACCATAAAAAGCCGTATGGTTTGTTGCATCAATTAGACGTTCCCGAGTGGAAATGGGATCATATCACGATGGACTTTGTAACGAAGCTACCGAAAACGCCGAAAGGGAATGATATGATTTGGGTGATTGTAGATAGATTGACGAAGAGTGCTCATTTTCTAGCTACCCGACAAGATGTGCCTTTAAAGAAGCACAAGAGATGGCATTAATGAAGGATAATATTGATAAAGAGAGTATTGGGAAGAAGAAACGACTTGTGATGGAGACTAATAGCCGTGGGTTTAAAACATACAAGGGTCGTATTTGGGTGCCACTGCTTGGTGGTAACCGAGAGTTGATCCTTGAAGAGGTTCATAGAAGTAGGTATTCGATGCATCCCGGTGTCACCAAAATGTATGCAGATTTGAAGCCGATTTATTGGTGGCCGGATATTAAAGGTGAAGTAGCTCATTTTGTAGCAAAGTGTTTGACATGTGCACGTGTGAAAACGGACCATAAAAAGCCGTATGGTTTGTTGCATCAATTAGACGTTCCCGAGTGGAAATGGGATCATATCACGATGGACTTTGTAACGAAGCTACCGAAAACGCCGAAAGGGAATGATATGATTTGGGTGATTGTAGATAGATTGACGAAGAGTGCTCATTTTCTAGCTACCCGACAAGATGTGCCTTTAAAGAAGATGGCAAAGATGTATATAGATGAAGTTGTCTCGAAACATGGAGTTCCATTGTCTATTGTCTCGGATAGGGACACTAGATTTGTGTCTAAATTTTGGAAGGGTCTTCAACGAGAATTGGGTACTAGAGTGAACTTGAGTACCGCCTATCATCCTCAAACCGATGGGCAAAGTGAGAGAACCATCCAAACCTTAGAGGATATGTTGAGAACGTGTGTACTAGACTATGGTGGAGCATGGGATGAACACTTGAAGTTGATTGAATTTGCTTATAATAATAGTCACCATGCAAGTATTGGAATGCCACCATTTGAAATGTTATATGGAAGGAGATGTAGGACTCCAAGTTGTTGGATGGAGCCCGGTGAAAAGCAGTTAACCGGTCCCGAAATTATTGAAATCTCCGCTGAGAAAGTTAATGTAGCTAAAGAAGCTTTACGTGTGGCCAGAGAAAGGCAGAAAACTTATGCAGATAAGAAAAGGAGACCAATGGAGTTTAATGTAGGTGACTTAGTGATGCTGAAAGTGTCACCATGGAAAGGAGTAATCCGATTTGGAAAGAAGGGCAAGTTGAGTCCAAGATTTATTGGACCTTTTAAAATCTTGAAACGCATTAAGGATGTAGCATATCAGTTGGAATTACCTCCAGAATTGGATGGAATTCACAACACCTTTCATGTATCCTACCTAAGGAAGTGTTTAGCCGAGGAGTCAAGTGTGATTCCAATTCAAGATGTGAGCATTGACCCAATGAAGAAAATGGTTGAAGAACCAGTGGCAATACTTGGAAGGAAGCAAAAGAAGTTACGCAGGAAAGTGATAGATCTTGTCTTGATAAAGTGGAAGCATAATCATGGAGAAAGCTTGACTTGGGAAACTGAAGCAGTAATGAAGGAGAATTATCCCGAGTTGTTCCTTAATGATGAGATTCCGGGGACGGAATCCTCTTAAGGGGGAGGTAATTGTAACATCCCAAACTTTTCTTTAAGATTTGACTAACGCTGTTAAGTCAACCTCATGTGTGTCGTTAAGTCTAGTGTGAATATATGCATATACGTAGTTAATGTGTGTTATGTGTGAGGTTTGAAAACCTAAATGTTAATGTAGTATAAATGTGTGAAATACGAAGGTTTATGTCTATGAAGTGACATTTAATGAAGGGATAATGTTGTATATGGTCAATAATGTAGTTTGTGACCAATAATGAAGGATTTGGAAGTCTAGGGACTAGTCTTGACATATGGGTAAAGTCAAAAACGGGTTTAGGGTTTTGGAAGGTGTCATTAGGCTAATTTCCAGCAGCCATTACTTGTTGAAAACACACAAAGCCTATCAAAGCCTTTCTTGAATTCTAAAGCAATTAATCAAGTTTTTGGTCAAGCAATTGGGTGTTTTGGTGTTGGAATTGATCGATCATCTAGCCAAGCAGGTAATCACTGAATTATAGATGGTATTTTCAGATTTAGAAGTTGTTTAATAAGGAACCAGATCTGATTAAAAAGGAGTTTTGCAAAGAATTAGGGTTTATGTGGTGTTTTGGTCAATTAACGTTCAAAACGGTGTTAAACGAGTCCATAATCGATCTTGATAATCAAAAGATGTTTATGTGTGTCAAAAACATGTTTGGGAAGAAGCCTTGATCGATCGAATTTTGGAAAAATTGAAGAAGTTAGTCGTTTTGGAATTCTGGACGAAATTAAGATTAAATTCGTAACTGGGTCTAAATTCGTTGGAACGAAGATAACCTTTATCTTCGTAAGAACGAAGATAACCTTTATCTTCGTAAGAACGAAGATAACCTTTATCTTCGTAAGAACGAAGATAACCTTTATCTTCGTAAGAACGAAGATAACCTTTATCTTCGTAAGAACGAAGATAACCTTTATCTTCGTAAGAACGAAGATAACCTTTATCTTCGTAAGAACGAAGATAACCTTTATCTTCGTAAGAACGAAGATAACCTTTATCTTCGTAAGAACGAAGATAACCTTTATCTTCGTAAGAACGAAGATAACCTTTATCTTCGTAAGAACGAAGATAACCTTTATCTTCGTAAGAACGAAGATAACCTTTATCTTCGTAAGAACGAAGATAACCTTTATCTTCATAAGAACGAAGATAACCTTTATCTTCGTAAGAACGAAGATAACCTTTATCTTCGTAAGAACGAAGATAACCTTTATCTTCGTAAGAACGAAGATAACCTTTATCTTCGTAAGAACGAAGATAACCTTTATCTTCGTAAGAACGAAGATAACCTTTATCTTCGTAAGAACGAAGATAACCTTTATCTTCGTAAGAACGAAGATAACCTTTATCTTCGTAAGAACGAAGATAACCTTTATCTTCGTAAGAACGAAGATAACCTTTATCTTCGTAAGAACGAAGATAACCTTTATCTTCGTAAGAACGAAGATAACCTTTATCTTCGTAAGAACGAAGATAACCTTTATCTTCGTAAGAACGAAGATAACCTTTATCTTCGTAAGAACGAAGATAACCTTTATCTTCGTAAGAACGAAGATAACCTTTATCTTCGTAAGAACGAAGATAACCTTTATCTTCGTAAGAACGAAGATAACCTTTATCTTCGTAAGAACGAAGATAACCTTTATCTTCGTAAGAACGAAGATAACCTTTATCTTCGTAAGAACGAAGATAACCTTTATCTTCGTAAGAACGAAGATAACCTTTATCTTCGTAAGAACGAAGATAACCTTTATCTTCGTAAGAACGAAGATAACCTTTATCTTCGTAAGAACGAAGATAACCTTTATCTTCGTAAGAACGAAGATAACCTTTATCTTCGTAAGAACGAAGATAACCTTTATCTTCGTAAGAACGAAGATAACCTTTATCTTCGTAAGAACGAAGATAACCTTTATCTTCGTAAGAACGAAGATAACCTTTATCTTCGTAAGAACGAAGATAACCTTTATCTTCGTAAGAACGAAGATAACCTTTATCTTCGTAAGAACGAAGATAACCTTTATCTTCGTAAGAACGAAGATAACCTTTATCTTCGTAAGAACGAAGATAACCTTTATCTTCGTAAGAACGAAGATAACCTTTATCTTCGTAAGAACGAAGATAACCTTTATCTTCGTAAGAACGAAGATAACCTTTATCTTCGTAAGAACGAAGATAACCTTTATCTTCGTAAGAACGAAGATAACCTTTATCTTCGTAAGAACGAAGATAACCTTTATCTTCGTAAGAACGAAGATAACCTTTATCTTCGTAAGAACGAAGATAACCTTTATCTTCGTAAGAACGAAGATAACCTTTATCTTCGTAAGAACGAAGATAACCTTTATCTTCGTAAGAACGAAGATAACCTTTATCTTCGTAAGAACGAAGATAACCTTTATCTTCGTAAGAACGAAGATAACCTTTATCTTCGTAAGAACGAAGATAACCTTTATCTTCGTAAGAACGAAGATAACCTTTATCTTCGTAAGAACGAAGATAACCTTTATCTTCGTAAGAACGAAGATAACCTTTATCTTCGTAAGAACGAAGATAACCTTTATCTTCGTAAGAACGAAGATAACCTTTATCTTCGTAAGAACGAAGATAACCTTTATCTTCGTAAGAACGAAGATAACCTTTATCTTCGTAAGAACGAAGATAACCTTTATCTTCGTAAGAACGAAGATAACCTTTATCTTCGTAAGAACGAAGATAACCTTTATCTTCGTAAGAACGAAGATAACCTTTATCTTCGTAAGAACGAAGATAACCTTTATCTTCGTAAGAACGAAGATAACCTTTATCTTCGTAAGAACGAAGATAACCTTTATCTTCGTAAGAACGAAGATAACCTTTATCTTCGTAAGAACGAAGATAACCTTTATCTTCGTAAGAACGAAGATAACCTTTATCTTCGTAAGAACGAAGATAACCTTTATCTTCGTAAGAACGAAGATAACCTTTATCTTCGTAAGAACGAAGATAACCTTTATCTTCGTAAGAACGAAGATAACCTTTATCTTCGTAAGAACGAAGATAACCTTTATCTTCGTAAGAACGAAGATAACCTTTATCTTCGTAAGAACGAAGATAACCTTTATCTTCGTAAGAACGAAGATAACTTATCTTCGTAAGAACGAAGATAACCTTTATCTTCGTAAGAACGAAGATAACCTTTATCTTCGTAAGAACGAAGATAACCTTTATCTTCGTAAGAACGAAGATAACCTTTATCTTCGTAAGAACGAAGATAACCTTTATCTTCGTAAGAACGAAGATAACCTTTATCTTCGTAAGAACGAAGATAACCTTTATCTTCGTAAGAACGAAGATAACCTTTATCTTCGTAAGAACGAAGATAACCTTTATCTTCGTAAGAACGAAGATAACCTTTATCTTCGTAAGAACGAAGATAACCTTTATCTTCGTAAGAACGAAGATAACCTTTATCTTCGTAAGAACGAAGATAACCTTTATCTTCGTAAGAACGAAGATAACCTTTATCTTCGTAAGAACGAAGATAACCTTTATTTTCGTAAGAACGAAGATAATCTTCGTAAGAACGAAGATAACCTTTATCTTCGTAAGAACGAAGATAACCTTTATCTTCGTAAGAACGAAGATAACCTTTATTTTCGTAAGAACGAAGATAACCTTTATCTTCGTAAGAACGAAGATAACCTTTATCTTCGTAAGAACGAAGATAACCTTTATTTTCGTAAGAACGAAGATAATCTTCGTTAGAACGAAGATAACCTTTATCTTCGTAAGAACGAAGATAACTATCTTCGTAAGAACGAAGATAACCTTTATCTTCGTAAGAACGAAGATAACCTTTATCTTCGTAAGAACGAAGATAACCTTTATCTTCGTAAGAACGAAGATAACCTTTATCTTCGTAAGAACGAAGATAACCTTTATCTTCGTAAGAACGAAGATAACCTTTATCTTCGTAAGAACGAAGATAACCTTTATCTTCGTAAGAACGAAGATAACCTTTATCTTCGTAAGAACGAAGATAACCTTTATCTTCGTAAGAACGAAGATAACCTTTATTTTCGTAAGAACGAAGATAACCTTATCTTCGTAAGAACGAAGATAACCTTTATCTTCGTAAGAACGAAGATAACCTTTATCTTCGTAAGAACGAAGATAACCTTTATCTTCGTAAGAACGAAGATAACCTTTATCTTCGTAAGAACGAAGATAACCTTTATCTTCGTAAGAACGAAGATAACCTTTATCTTCGTAAGAACGAAGATAACCTTTATTTTCGTAAGAACGAAGATAATCTTCGTTAGAACGAAGATAACCTTTATCTTCGTAAGAACGAAGATAACTATCTTCGTAAGAACGAAGATAACCCTTATCTTCGTAAGAACGAAGATAATCTTCGTAGTTAACGAAGATACGTGTGACAATGTGTGAACTAATGCAGGATAGGCACATTTAGGATGATTATCCTAATTAATATGAAGTCGAAATGTAGTATATGTGTGAACGTGTGATGTGTGTTGTGCCTAATAAAACTTGTCTAATAATGAAGATTGTTTTAATTGGACAAATGCTTTTAATTAAGTGTTATCTTACTTAGCTATTCTTATAGCTAACACTTGCTTCTTTAATGTGGTTGTTCCCTCAGGTTTAGCTTGATGGAATTAGACGAAGGATGTGTGAGCTTGGGTAGATTCGTTGAAGGAGCCTTAGTTATCCATAGACGATTCTTTGCTTAGACATTTATTTACATTTCGTACTTAATGTCGAATTTATGTTGTGACATGTGAACGGTTGTTTTATGTTGGGCAACCGTTGGGTTTTCATTTGAACTATTGTTTGATATGGCATGTAACACCAAATAAATGCAGCAACCGAAATGTTTTTATCGGTTTTGACTTTTACAGTCTTTACTTCCGCAATTTAACACCGTTAGGTGAAAAGTTTTGAAAACCCATATTTTTAAACGACGGGTGTTACAATAATGCTGATAATATTCCAACTCAAAATGTTATTCCTACACAGATTATTGAAAATCCTGTTCCAACTTTGAGAAGTTCTGGAAGAAATTCTGTGCAACCTATTAAATACAAAGATTATGTGTTGTATAACAGTAATGTTAAATATGGTTTGGAAAAATTTATGTGTTATTCTGCTTTGAGTAAAGAGAATATGTGTTTTATTTCTGAACTTAACAAAAGCATTGAACCTCAAAGATATATAGATGCTTGTAAAGAAACACATTGGTTAGATGCTATGAATGATGAGATGGAAGCCTTGTATAGAAATGACACTTGGGAAGTTACTGATTTGCCTAGTGGTAGAGAACCAATAGGGTGTAGATGGATTTATAAGATAAAATATAAATCAAATGGAGAAATAGAAAGGTACAAGGCTAGATTAGTTGCTAAAGGCTATAATCAAAGAGAAGGGGTAGATTTTGATGAAACCTTCTCACCTGTTGTAAAAATTGTTACTGTTAGGTGTCTTATAACTTTAGCTGTTCAAAAGGGTTGGAACTTGTATCAACTTGATGTTAATAATGCTTTTCTATATGGTGATCTTGATGAGACTGTTTACATGAAATTACCAGAAGGGTTTTTTGATAAGAATGATAAAAGAGTTTGCAAATTGAAAAAATCTTTATATGGTTTAAAACAAGCACCTAGGCAGTGGAATGCTAAATTAACCAGTGCACTTGTTGCTAATGGTTTCACTCAAAGCAAAAGTGATTATTCTTTGTTTACTAAAAGGAGTAAAGATGTGTTTATAGCCTTACTTGTGTATGTGGATGATATAATTGTTACTGGAAATGATGAAATGGCTATAAAAGATTTTAAGTCTTACTTAAAATCTCAATTTATGATTAAAGATTTAGGTAAACTAAAATATTTCTTGGGAATTGAAGTTGTTGATACTAAAAATGGTCTTTGCCTAAATCAAAGAAAGTATTGCCTTGATCTTCTGGCTGGTTTTGGATTGTTAGCTGAAAACCAGTTGGTGTTCCTCTTGATCCTAATGTGCATTTGTCTAGTATTGAGTCTGATAGTGATCCAGTGTTGAGAAATATTACAGAATATCAACAATTGATTGGAAAACTTATTTATTTGACTCATACTAGACCTGACATTGCATATACTGTACATTGTCTTAGTCAGTTTATGCATAAGCCTCTTGCTTCTCATTTAAAAGTAGCTATGAGAGTATTGAGATACTTGAAAGCTGCTCCAGGTAAAGGTATCAATATCAGTAAGTCTTCTTCTTTATCCCTTCAAGCCTTTGTTGATTCAGATTGGGCTAAATGCATTTCTAGTAGAAGAAGTGTGACTGGTTATTGTGTATACTTGTGTGATTCTTTAGTTTCTTGGAAAAGTAAAAAACATAGTACTATATCTAAGTCTAGTACAGAAGGTGAATATAGAGCAATGGCTTCAGTTACATGTGAAGTTATTTAGATTCTAAAAATTTTAAAAGATACAATGGAAATGTATAATACATATTAATGATATTATGTTTATTTTAAAGTACAAATTTAAAATTAAATTATCATAAAAGAAAAAAAATATATGTGATGACTTGTCTAAATTATAAAAAAAAATAATGATTTTAAACACAATATCTACAAAGAAAAAAAATATATGTGATGACTTGTCTAAATTATAAAAAAAAATAATGATTTTAAACACAATATCTACAAAGAAAAAAAAAAAAAAAAAAAAAAAAAAAAAAAAAAAAAAAAAAAAAAAAAAAAAAAAAAAAAAAAAAAAAAAAAAAAAAAAAAAAAAAAAAAAAAAAAAAAAAAAAAAAAAAAAAAAAAAAAAAAAAAAAAAAAAAAAAAAAAAAAAAAAAAAAAAAAAAAAAAAAAAAAAAAAAAAAAAAAAAAAGTTAGTTAGTAAGGGAAAAAAAAAAAAAAAAAAAAAAAAAAAAAAAAAAAAAAAAAAAAAAAAAAAAAAAAAAAAAAAAAAAAAAATTAAAAAAGAAAAAAATATATGTGATGACTTGTCTAAATTATAAAAAAAAATAATGATTTTAAACACAATATCTACAAAGAATAACAATATATACGTATTGTTCTTATTTTCTCTCAATATTTTTTTCAATTAGATTTTTCTGTTTAGTGATTGAGATCATTTGTAATAGAACACTCAATAATTTAGTTGAATGGATTAATACTGAATAGCAGTATTAATCTTTTGGTTTGAGAGTTTGATTGTGTTTCAATTGAGATTGATTCATTCTGGTAATAGATTTGATTAATTGAGATTAATCATAGATTTGATTTAGTTTTTGTTTCTAGTTTTTAATATGAGATTAATCAGTTTGTTAATTGAGATTAATCTGATTGATTGATATTAATCTTTTGGTTTAAGAGTTTGATTGTGTTTCAATTGAGATTGATTCATTCTGGTGATAGATTTGATTAATTGAGATTAATCATAGATAGATTATTTTCCCGCGTAATACGCGAGATATCTATAGTTATTACATTATAAAATGGGTTTAGTCACTGGATGACCAATGTACTTTAGCTCATTTACATGGTTGCCCATTGAACTGAATTATTAATATATATCACCCACATACTTTTCTAATTTTTACATGGTTTACATGGTTATAAAATTTACAAACTTTTGTTAAATCGCTGAAATTTTTCAAGTTTGAAAGACACTATTTTTTAATTTAAAGCAAGCTAAGTAAATTGAAAAAAATCAAACAATAACTTTACGAAATTAACTTTCATAGTTTTTATAGTTAATTCTAACTAAAATATGATATACACAACTACATAACCCATATATTATAATGTATTTACTTTTAAATTACTAAAATTTAAAATTAAATTATCATAAAAGAAAAAAAATATATGTGATGACTTGTCTAAATTATAAAAAAAAATAATGATTTTAAACACAATATCTACAAAGAAAAAAAAATAAATTTTTTTTTATCACAATATCATATTGCATTGTGTATTTCTCAACCAATATAAATGTTTTTTTATGACCTAACATATTCATCCAATATATTGCATGGGCCTCATGATCATTTTAAAAATTATAAAACTTAAATTTACACTTATCAACTTAAAAACCAAGATATATTTTAATTTAATTAATTACGAACCAAAATTGTATTTATATTGAAAATAATATATAAGTAAATTACATATAACAAATCATAAATAAAAAGTAGGAATAATGCATATGGAGGTCATCCATTTTTAAAATTTTTCTCGTTTGGGCCATCCATTTATTAAATTTTTCTTATAGGTGGTCAAAGTATCTATTTCATTTTCTTTCACGAATTTCAATTGAAAACCACATCAAAGTTTTGAAAAATTGTAAAAAATATCTATTTCTCAAAGTTTTAAAATTTTAAAAGATACAATGGAAATGTATAATACATATTAATGATATTATGTTTATTTTAAAGTACCAAATTGATAAGCATTTGTTTTTTCTCACTAAGGATACAAAAGGTGATACACATTATAGTTCCTACCCATGTTAATATGAGATTGTAAAACAATGACATTTTTGTAGTTTCACTAATATTTTCTATTTTTTTATTGGAATTAGTTGAAACGCAAACATATTATATATTTGAACGACTTATAATATAATATAATATTTTAGAAAAATATAGCATAACATATTTACTCCTTTATAAAACAAACTATCTCTCATCATTTTAAACTTTCTATTTAAAAAATCCAAAATATCTCTAACTTTCAATATCTTCTCAAATCACACACTACATCTAACCAAAATACCCTCAAAATATTTCCAATCCCTATCTACTCAAATTAACCCCTTACTTATTAACTAATTTAAATATATCAATCTAATTTGTCTATAATACCCTTAATAAAATTATATGCATCCTCAACTATTAAAATAACTACACTACCCATTTTACATCAATTACATTTACATTTATAACTACATCGCCACCGCCGCCAACCGTTGCTATCACCACCATCGCCGTTACAATCGGTCGCCGTTACATGTATTTTTGCGAACTATCAGTATATTTACGAACTTCTAATTGTAATTAAAATAATAATATAAAGTCTTATTTGGAAAAACGATTTGCAATCCTAATTGATTCAACTAAATCCTTTCATAAAAATAGATATATATGCGATCTTAATAATACGATGATTATATCTATATTGAATGAACGACGTAATTATTATATTATTATTATTATTATTTATGGTACATAACTTAGAAGGGAATTTTTAGATATACGTATATTATTATCATTATTATTATCATTATTATTTATGGTTCATAATTAGAAGGGGATTTTTTGTCTAATCATATAAAGTAAAAGTATTAATATTGTCATTTAACAAAGTTGAAATAATTAAATTTGATCTAATGGTTATAAATCAAAGATGGAATTCATCCAAGGGTTCTTATTTGTTTAGGAATGAATTTAAGACCTTGTTATATATATATCGGTAGATACGAGTAAAAGAGTCAATGAATTAGTACCAAGCTTCGCCAACAAATCCGGTGTCATTTGCAAATAACTCTTTATCCATGATTCTTAACCTCAGGTGTGTCAACTTGTGGCATTCAGACATTGACAATTCAAATGTGAACTTCTCATTCCAGCTTACTTTGTGATTTTGATGCTCCCCCTTCGCCGATTTGCTTTTCTGATGTTGAATTCCACATTCTATGATCACATAGTACTTCGGTTTGCCTGCCAAATAATATAATGTGTTATACCAAGTCATTACATAAACTTTGAGCAACAATGACACACCTTCCATGACTAATTGTAAATGATCACTAGCTCGCGACACGATATATAGTAATATTTTGTTACGATTAGGTAGAATAAAACAATTATACATTGTAGCTATACGTAGTAAAACACATCAAATGCATAAAGATAAAAAACTATACCAAGGAGATTGGTGCGTCTAATGCCTTTTGCACCCTCAAGAAAAACTTCTAAAATTCCACCTTTCATGACAAGATTATGAGAATAATATATATAGCTTTGATCAAAATGGGATGGAAATTTTGATCATGGTATGCTTTTTAAAAGATGATGATATAGAAAATTCATAAATGATGTAGAAAGAATGAATGACTTGTAACTTGTTTGTTATTAAGGTAACAAGTAACGGTTCTTGAAAAATTATAGTTGAAACTTACACTATGGAGTAATTCAATTTTAATGAAACTAAAGTTAATTAATTGTACCTCACTACTTTGATACGAGATAAACTTATTTAAATGATTAATCACCGTTTCGTTACTTATTTTCCAATAAAATGAACAAATTAAGTAAATATTGACTGACTTCAAACTTTTTAAAATTACATGTCTCAAACTGTAGATGCAAATTGGTTACGACTAGTACTATAACCCATCAAACGGTTACTTTTTTATCATTTTATGATAGACTTTATAATGATGAGTATGAAGTAAATTTCATTATAAATACCGGTCGGTACGACTATTTTAGTTTATTTTATTTTTTTATATAAAAATCCTACAAAATTTGTTACAATTTAACGAAAATAGTCAAAATACAATTATAATCTACTAAAAAATAATATCAAATAGGTATTTCATAACAAAATATAAGTTTTAAAACTCACAAATAACAAAAAATAACATTAAAGTATAATAAAATAATTTTAAAAAAATTAATTTTTTTTTTTTGAAAATACCGGGAATACCGGAAATACTGGCCGGTATTGAATAGTGAAAATACCGGAAAAATACCGGTATTATACCGGTATTTAAAACATTGATCCAATCTATCACATATAGAGTTTGCTTCAATTTATTC
>CM067167.1:25984584-26037156 GCA_034093135.1 Erigeron breviscapus
ACAAAATTCGTAATCAATTGCAGCAGGCCACCGTCCCAGACGGTGGCAGTGGGCGTCTTAGACGGTGCTTCTGTTTGCTGGTTTTTCCTTTACGCTGCTTGGACGTCCCATACACTGAGAAGTTTGGCCCAGCGTCTCAGACGCTGGGTTGTAGCGTCCTGGACGGTAGTCCAGATTTCCAGATTTCTGACTTGTCTTTCCTTGACTCGTTTCTTGATCTATTTAACTCCAAATCATCACCTATGACCTGAAATCACTTAACAAACATAAACGCACCCTAATCGTTTATTAACCTTCACAAAACATGTCATTTTCACACATTAAGGTTATACAAATTAGGCGTTTATCAGTATTTTATAAGTATTAACTTATAATTTACTGTATATCTACCAATATATATATATATATAATATATATATATAACAAGGTCCTAAATTCATTCATAAACAAATAGGAACCATTGGATTAATTTCATCTTTGATTTAAGACCATTAGATCATATTTAATTATTTCATCTTTTATTAATGACAGTATTAATACTTATACTTTATATGATTTGTCAAAATATACCCTTCTTAATTATTATAATATGCCATAAATAATATATAAATAATATAATATAATAGTAATAATATATTGATTATTCGATTTCCTAAAAGATGTTGTTGTTTAACGTACTCTAATTAAGATTGTGATGGTATTACAAAGTTGTCAAAATTATATTATATTGTTTTTTTGATTAACGATTTAGTAATTAAATGAGGGTTTTTTATTTATTTTATTTTTGTTTACTTTTAAATATTTATTTAGTTTTTAGTATAATAATTAAAATTATAATCTATCTACATATATGTATGTATAATAAAAATT
Source organism: Erigeron breviscapus (assembly GCA_034093135.1). Classification (NCBI taxonomy): domain Eukaryota; kingdom Viridiplantae; phylum Streptophyta; class Magnoliopsida; order Asterales; family Asteraceae; genus Erigeron; species Erigeron breviscapus. The sequence goes on from CM067167.1 coordinate 25,985,455, forward strand.
GAAGACTTATTACAGCCTTTAAGAAAGTGTTTGTGATTACGTTTTAAAGTGATTATTTGGTTATTACGTTTGTAAAACACAAATAATCTAAAAAAGTGTTCATAAAAAAGTGATTATCTGCTATGAAATGCAGTTTTGGATAACCATATGATATTTATAATAACATTATGTTATGGTCATAAATTATTATCAGTTGATAAAACTAAATATAAATAGTTATTTTAAATTAAAAATTATGAAATTATGTAAAAGTGGTGACTGACTTTTGCTTATAATATTAATAACATTTCAAACAAATATTGGTTTTATGATAATAACCACTTTAAAAAGTTAAAAAATTTAAGAAGATTTATTTATTAGGAATTATAATTTGTAAATGAATTAATATCAGTTTTAACATAAGTAAATCATAATTTAATAAAATCAACTGTTTTGATTGGTTAATGAATAGTTAAAGCAACCTTTATTTATTATTATATTTTTGCTATTCGTTTAAATGAGAAAAATAAAAGTCAGTCAAATGTTAAGATTAAGATTAAGATGAAAGCTGTAAATTAATTTAACTTGATTAATTAATTAAGATTAAGATTAAGATTAAGATTAAGATTTAGATTAAGATTAAGGTTAAATTAAATAGTTAGTACTTCAGTTGTTTTCAGTATTATATTAAGATTAAGATTAAGATTAAACTTAAGATTTCTTTAAACTAAAAGTTAACTTGGTTAGAATTTGTTTTTTTTTTCTAATGTGTCTTCTATTAATAATTTTAGTTTAATTAGCCTAAAGTTAAAATTACTTATAAATTATCGAGTAGTTAGTAACTTTAATATGAATGAATTTTCAAGACCGTATATTATTTTTAAATTTGTACCCGTATAATATTGACCATAAAATGTAGAGGTTATCGTTATGTTTTTATAAAATATATCAATCTTAGATTTATTAGGAAAAGCGTATAGTAAATAAGTAAATTAATTAAAAGAATGTCAAGTAATAAGTTTTTTAATTTAATAAGATTAACAACATAATCAAATGTTATTTAAGTGAAATTGAACATTTTAATTGGTTAATAATTAGTTAGGAAAATTGTATTTTGTTATATAAAAATCGCAACAATGTTTCGGGATAACAATGCAACAAGCAATGACCTTTATTATATTGTATCTGTTTCGTTATAGCACACGTTGTAACTATTTTTTTCTTAGACTGTGTAGCAAATTAGCATGAGCCATTTGACATAATTTTCTCTTACTATGGTGTCTTGCCAGAATATTTAGTAATAAATTCAGCCGTCTCAACGAACTTATTTAAAATTGATACCTTTGTCATTTTAACATCTCTTATTTATATTTGTCAAAATATTAGGTTATCACATACTAACATTTTAGTAAATTTATAAGTATTCTCGCGTATTACGCGGGAAAATAATCTAGTAGTCAAATACATTAAACCTTATAAAATTCTAATGGATGACTAGGGAAATAATTAAAAGACAACTATATATATATACCTTTATTAGGTCTCGTATATAAAAAGGATAAAACAAACAAGATGAAATGTTCTTTGATCGATGTTGAATAATACCGACTATTAATTGAAAAAACTCAAACGTATTTTAGTAAATCTAAACTGAAAAACCCATCCGTTTACATAAGTTGCTCATTCTAGAAAGTTAAAATAATCTATGATCTATACTACTATATAAAAATTATAACCACATGTTGAAAGTTTAGAAAATATGAGACATGTGAATTGACCAAACTACCCTTAATGAATTAATCACCACCAACCCTTAATATTAAATTACACCATTAGTAGTCACTTATATTATAAAATATCTCTACTACCCCTTTATATTATAAAACATTTTTACATCAATTATCTACACCATTTGACGTTGTCACCACCATCACCATCCGTCGCCGCCATCACACCACCATCATCGCCGGCTTGCCGCCGCATTGCGCGGGTACCATGCTCGTTAATCTTAATGAAAATGAAAATACAATCACTAAAATTCTCAACCATTTAGCCAACTAACTAAAGTGGGATCACTATATATTTAACGAACCCTATACCTATAACCTACAACCTAATCAAACATTTTTTATATGCATATTTGTTTATTTACTAAAAATGGTCTCAGATTCTTCTTCTTTTGAAACAACACTAAGCCTCCCAAGTCTAGATCTTTCAAAGCCATTACGAGCTTCTTCTTTGTCTTCTCTTTCTGAAGCTTGTCATCAATGGGGTTTCTTTAATATTGTCAATCATGGAATCTCAAAGGACCTTTTTGAAACTATCCATTCCTTCTCTAATCAACTCTTTGATCTCCCTAGTGAAACAAAGCTTAAAGTTGGTCCTTCTTCATCCATCAAAACTTACACTCCTCATTTCATTGCTTCTCCTTACTTTGAAAGTTTTAGAGTTTCCGGGCCGAATTTTCATTCATCTGCTAAAGACTCTGTTAATGTTATATTCGACGAAAAGCATCATGAACTTAGGTAAGGATCGATTTTGCTTTACTAATTAAACCGTAAGTAATACTTCAATTCTTACATCATTACAATTGCATAATATAATTTGATGTATAGACTACTATAGTTAATTAATAACGTGTTTGAAGTGCTAAAATATTTTTGGATTAAAGGACAAATTAGTAATTAGGCCCGTATTCGAGATGACTCATCAACCAAGAAAATATTGTATTTTCTAATCCCATATTGGGACTATTAGTTAGTTTTACTAAAAGGTACGTATTATATTTTTGTCTGTCTATTTTTATAGTGAAATATTGGAAGAATATGGGGAGAAAATGACCGAATTGTCAAAGAAGATAATGAAGATCGTGCTAATGATATTAGGCGATGGATTTGACACAAAATTTTACGATTCTGATTTCAAGAATTGTCATGGTTATATAAGAATAAATAGATATTCACCACCAACAAACCTTGAGGAAAAAGAAAGTACTACCACTGAAGGACTAGGTATGCATACTGATATGAGCTGCATAACAATTGTATATCAAGACGAAATAGGAGGTTTACAAGTTAGATCGAAAGAAGAAGATCAAGGAAGTAGGTGGATGGACATTGTTCCAATTGAGGGAACGTTAGTTGTAAATATCGGCGACTTGTTGCAAGCTTGGAGCAACGACAAGGTCATATCGTCTCAACACAGGGTTGTGTTGAAGAAGCCGGTTAACCGGCTTTCAATTGCGTTCTTTTGGTGTTTTGAAGATGAGAAGGTGATTGTGTCTCCTAATGAAGTTGTGGGCAATGATGACAATGTAAGACTTTATGAACCATTTGTTTGCTTGGATTACTTGAAATTTAGAGAAAGTAATGAAGAAGGGAAGTTTGAAAAAGTTGGTCATACAGTCAAAGATTTCGTTGCACATAGCACCAAACTTGTCTCCAAAAGTTCGCATCATGATGCAATGGACCCAAATCTATGATATCAAAGTCTATAAACTCTTTGGTATGCATCTACAAGCTATGAATATTTCAAATATATCACGTAAATATATATAGTTGGTTAATTTCTAGAGTGTACATACATATATGTTTCATATTGTTGTATATATGTATAGTGAATTTGTAAATTAGCTTATATGTGATTAATATATAGTATTGTATTGAATACAATATATATATATATATTTGTATATATATATATATATATATAATATATATATATATATATAATATATCAATATAAGGTATATATATATATATATATATATATATATATATATATATATATATATATATATATATATATATATATATATATATATATATATATATATATATATATATATATATATATATATATATATATATATATATATATATATATATATATATATATATATATATATATATATATATATATATATATATATATATATATATATATATATATATATATATATATATATATATATATATATATATATATATATATATATATATATATATATATATATATATATATATATATATATATATATATATATATATATATATATATATATATATATATATATATATATATATATATATATATATATATATATATATATATATATATATATATATATATATATATATATATATATATATATATATATATATATATATATATATATATATATATATATATATATATATATATATATATATATATATATATATATATATATATATATATATATATATATATATATATATATATATATATATATATATATATATATATATATATATATATATATATATATATATATATATATATATATATATATATATATATATATATATATATATATATATATATATATATATATATATATATATATATATATATATATATATATATATATATATATATATATATATATATATATATATATATATATATATATATATATATATATATATATATATATATATATATATATATATATATATATATATATATATATATATATATATATATATATATATATATATATATATATATATATATATATATATATATATATATATATATATATATATATATATATATATATATATATATATATATATATATATATATATATATATATATATATATATATATATATATATATATATATATATATATATATATATATATATATATATATATATATATATATATATATATATATATATATATATATATATATATATATATATATATATATATATATATATATATATATATATATATATATATATATATATATATATATATATATATATATATATATATATATATATATATATATATATATATATATATATATATATATATATATATATATATATATATATATATATATATATATATATATATATATATATATATATATATATATATATATATATATATATATATATATATATATATATATATATATATATATATATATATATATATATATATATATATATATATATATATATATATATATATATATATATATATATATATATATATATATATATATATATATATATATATATATATATATATATATATATATATATATATATATATATATATATATATATATATATATATATATATATATATATATATATATATATATATATATATATATATATATATATATATATATATATATATATATATATATATATATATATATATATATATATATATATATATATATATATATATATATATATATATATATATATATATATATATATATATATATATATATATATATATATATATATATATATATATATATATATATATATATATATATATATATATAGTTTTAAAAACACAAAAATATACATATATACATACACATTTACGGATATATATATATATCTAGATGAAAATATATACATTTTAAACACTTCCAAAAATAAGGTGTTGTGTTTTTTATAAGATAGTACTAGCACAGTACCCGCGCTATGCGGCGGTGTTCGGGGCGGCGACGGTGTGGTGGTGGGGGACGATTTTTGGTGGTAGAGGCGGCGTCGAGTGGTGTGATAATTGGGGGGGGGGGGGGGGGGGGGGGGGGGGGGGGGGGGGGGGGGGGGGGGGGGGGGGGGGGGGGGGGGGGGGGGGGGGGGGGGGGGGGGGGGGGGGGGGGGGGGGGGGGGGGGGGGGGGGGGGGGGGGGGGGGGGGGGGGGGGGGGGGGGGGGGGGGGGGGGGGGGGGGGGGGGGGGGGGGGGGGGGGGGGGGGGGGGGGGGGGGGGGGGGGGGGGGGGGGGGGGGGGGGGGGGGGGGGGGGGGGGGGGGGGGGGGGGGGGGGGGGGGGGGGGGGGGGGGGGGGGGGGGGGGGGGGGGGGGGGGGGGGGGGGGGGGGGGGGGGGGGGGGGGGGGGGGGGGGGGGGGGGGGGGGGGGGGGGGGGGGGGGGGGGGGGGGGGGGGGGGGGGGGGGGGGGGGGGGGGGGGGGGGGGGGGGGGGGGGGGGGGGGGGGGGGGGGGGGGGGGGGGGGGGGGGGGGGGGGGGGGGGGGGGGGGGGGGGGGGGGGGGGGGGGGGGGGGGGGGGGGGGGGGGGGGGGGGGGGGGGGGGGGGGGGGGGGGGGGGGGGGGGGGGGGGGGGGGGGGGGGGGGGGGGGGGGGGGGGGGGGGGGGGGGGGGGGGGGGGGGGGGGGGGGGGGGGGGGGGGGGGGGGGGGGGGGGGGGGGGGGGGGGGGGGGGGGGGGGGGGGGGGGGGGGGGGGGGGGGGGGGGGGGGGGGGGGGGGGGGGGGGGGGGGGGGGGGGGGGGGGGGGGGGGGGGGGGGGGGGGGGGGGGGGGGGGGGGGGGGGGGGGGGGGGGGGGGGGGGGGGGGGGGGGGGGGGGGGGGGGGGGGGGGGGGGGGGGGGGGGGGGGGGGGGGGGGGGGGGGGGGGGGGGGGGGGGGGGGGGGGGGGGGGGGGGGGGGGGGGGGGGGGGGGGGGGGGGGGGGGGGGGGGGGGGGGGGGGGGGGGGGGGGGGGGGGGGGGGGGGGGGGGGGGGGGGGGGGGGGGGGGGGGGGGGGGGGGGGGGGGGGGGGGGGGGGGGGGGGGGGGGGGGGGGGGGGGGGGGGGGGGGGGGGGGGGGGGGGGGGGGGGGGGGGGGGGGGGGGGGGGGGGGGGGGGGGGGGGGGGGGGGGGGGGGGGGGGGGGGGGGGGGGGGGGGGGGGGGGGGGGGGGGGGGGGGGGGGGGGGGGGGGGGGGGGGGGGGGGGGGGGGGGGGGGGGGGGGGGGGGGGGGGGGGGGGGGGGGGGGGGGGGGGGGGGGGGGGGGGGGGGGGGGGGGGGGGGGGGGGGGGGGGGGGGGGGGGGGGGGGGGGGGGGGGGGGGGGGGGGGGGGGGGGGGGGGGGGGGGGGGGGGGGGGGGGGGGGGGGGGGGGGGGGGGGGGGGGGGGGGGGGGGGGGGGGGGGGGGGGGGGGGGGGGGGGGGGGGGGGGGGGGGGGGGGGGGGGGGGGGGGGGGGGGGGGGGGGGGGGGGGGGGGGGGGGGGGGGGGGGGGGGGGGGGGGGGGGGGGGGGGGGGGGGGGGGGGGGGGGGGGGGGGGGGGGGGGGGGGGGGGGGGGGGGGGGGGGGGGGGGGGGGGGGGGGGGGGGGGGGGGGGGGGGGGGGGGGGGGGGGGGGGGGGGGGGGGGGGGGGGGGGGGGGGGGGGGGGGGGGGGGGGGGGGGGGGGGGGGGGGGGGGGGGGGGGGGGGGGGGGGGGGGGGGGGGGGGGGGGGGGGGGGGGGGGGGGGGGGGGGGGGGGGGGGGGGGGGGGGGGGGGGGGGGGGGGGGGGGGGGGGGGGGGGGGGGGGGGGGGGGGGGGGGGGGGGGGGGGGGGGGGGGGGGGGGGGGGGGGGGGGGGGGGGGGGGGGGGGGGGGGGGGGGGGGGGGGGGGGGGGGGGGGGGGGGGGGGGGGGGGGGGGGGGGGGGGAATTTCCTTTAGTTTTTAACATTTTGACTCCTTTTACATTTATTTTTCATGTATTTTTAAATTTTGTCCTCTCTTAAACATACTGTAATAAAGAACTCAAATTGCATTACATTAAGCTATAGAAAATTAATGCGTGTTCCATAATAGGAATGGTCCCATTGGAAACGAGAAAATTATTGAAGTGTGATGTACTCACATAGTCACATATATGATTTGATCAGTTTTGAATTGTTATACGCGTTGTCGTGTTATTCTACAGAATTTAAATTTTGTCATATATATATGATTGATCAGTATTTAATTTGCTTAATAAACATAAACATACATACTAAAACTATTAAACAAATTGGAACAAAATCAACTGATATACTGTAGTCGATTAATTATTATTGAGTCTATCGAGAGATCTAATATATATGATCCCACAATGAGCGTCGTCAACGGGGCTTTTTAAATTTTTTTCGTTTCAATTTAAACGTTATAGTTTGACGTTTTGTACATTTAATTTTTTTTTTTTTTTTTTTTTTTTTTTTTTTTTATATAGTTTCTTTTTATTTTTTCATTCGTGTGTTATTTTTTTTTTTTTTTTTTTTTTTTTTTTTTTTTTTTTTTTTTTTTTTTTTTTTTTTTTTTTTTTTTTTTTTTTTTTTTTTTTTTTTTTTTTTTTTTTTTTTTTTTTTTTTTTTTTTTTTTTTTTTTTTTTTTTTTTTTTTTTTTTTTTTTTTTTTTTTTTTTTTTTTTTTTTTTTTTTTTTTTTTTTTTTTTTTTTTTTTTTTTTTTTTTTTTTTTTTTTTTTTTTTATAATATTTTTGTTTTTTTTTTTTTTTTTTTTTTTTTTTTTTTTTTTTTTTTTTTTTTTTTTTTTTTTTTTTTTTTTGCATCAATCTCTGCATCTTTTTAACACATATAGTTACCTTTTTTTTTTGTTTACTTCAAATAGTATGCTAATGAATTAAAACCCAAAAATGATCTTGCTTAAAACCCCTAAAAAGCTTAAGCGAGCATTGATTGGCCTCATCGGACCTTATGTCTTCTTTGTTAACATCTACTTAAATGTATGTATGTCCGGCATGATACGTTTCTTATCTGTTCCAAATCTCCAATGACTTGCTAGGAGCACTTGTCACTCTTAATAGTTGCTTTCGACCCTCTTGCTTGCTTTTATAATGGGGAAAATTACTTTATTAAACAAAAAAGGCACCCTATTTTACAAAGTGGACATGTTTTCTGAAACTTGTTAATTTAGACAAAATACCCCTGTGAGAAGAGTATAAAAGTCACGGAAATAAAAACATCACACCAGTTGTTTCCCTACTAACCCATCTTCCCTCCTATTCACTATCTTTTCCAAATTCATTGTTCCCAAAACAATCAAATATTTCTCAAATTAAAACCATCTTTTCTTCTTTTTCTTTTTTATCCAAATCGCCATCTCATTCAGCTAAAAAAGCTTAACGCTAACCCACATCTGATAGATTTCGAATTATAAAGGTGGCATTAGCATCTGATAGAATTCGAGTTGGAGTTTGTGAGGCTTATCTTGGCTAAGTTACCAATCTAGGTACTGTTTGTTTTTCATCTCTTGCAACGTGCTAATGTGCTAGCAACCAAATCTTATATTAACAATATCGATGCCTTGTTAATAATTGTTTTATCTTAGCAAAAGCTTATTCATGAAAAATAATCACAGGTCCATAGTATAGATTCATAACCATGGTCTAGCAGCCAATCCTGTTATATATCACCGTGTTCGTATACTTTTTTATGTGGTGTTGATATCCGATGGTCATGACTTTGTTTCCAGGACGGAATAGCCTTACTAATGATGTCGAAATGAAAACACTTTATTTAACAAAATTAAACACATAAAAAGGGAACTCCATTACGATTTCTTAGATAAAACGAAACAATAATTGTTCCATTGTGTCTTGAATTAGTAACTGTATAAGGTTTCCGACTTTCCGTATCTTCTTATTAGTGATTTATTTTGGAGATGGACTAAAAAGGACGCGGTAGGTTGGGAGAGAGAAAGTGTAGGTACAGGTGGCGGGTTATGATTGGTTTCATATGGTCCGTGAGTTTATACTTATCTCATACGGGTATTTTGTCTAAATAGGTAAGTTTCAAAAAGCATGTCCACTTTGTAAAATAGGATGTCTTTTTTGTTTATTGAAGTAAGTAACCCTTTATAAGGTGGTTATGTTTATTATGCTTTTATGTTGTTGTTTAATATATTTAAATGAGTTATTATATGTTATGTTTTGTAGGATATTATTTAAGGTTTGTTAGGTTGTTTGTTTGGTATATATAAACTATTTTTTAATGTGGTTATGTGATACGTGAACTACAGTTATGATTACTTACTTCATACACTTTCATGTTCTTAGAATTTATAAAGTATGATTACTTATTTCTCCGTTTTACTAAAGGTATTTTTGAAAACAACTAGCTTATTAACCGGGTAACATGCGGGATTTGTACATGATTTTTTACATTAAAAAACTTTTGATATATGAAAATGACTAACATCTAAATAAATATTTACATATTTTTGAACAATAATTATAATACCATGTTTATTGTCAAATAAAACATTTTTTTCAAATATCTTTATATTACATGTTTTTTTGATGTGATTGTTTGAATATTTTTTTTTTCTCTTTTAACGCTTTTTTTTTTTTTTTTATTTTTTTAACTTTAGTCAAACTTTTTGTATACAAACTTAATTATAGTTCTAACTTTAATCATCAAATTTTTTGTTTTTTTCTAACTTTTCATCTTTCTTATTTTGATTTTTTTTCACTTTAGTCTAACTTTTTATATACAAGTATAATTTACTTTTAAAGTCTTTAATTTTTATCAATTAACTTTGGATTTTTTAACTTTAGTCTAACTTTTTGTATACAAGTATAATTTACTTTTAAAGTCTTTAATTTTTATCAATTAACTTTGGATTTTAACTTTAATCATCAAATTTTTTATTTTTTTTTTTTAACTTTCTTTCTCTTATTTTAACGCTTCAAACTTATTTTTACCACTTAACTTTTGGATTTTTTAACTTTAGTCCAACTTTTTGTATACAAACTTAATTATAGTTCTAACTTTAATCATCAATTTTAATTTTTTTTACTTTCTATCTCTTATTTTAACGCTTCAAACTTATTTTTACCACTTAACTTTGGATTTTTTAACTTTAGTCCAACTTTTTGTATACAAACTTAATTATAGTTCTAACTTTAATCATCAAATTTTTATTTTTTTTTACTTTCTATCTCTTATTTTAAGGCTTCTAACTTTTACCATCAAACTCTTGGTTTTGACCACCAATTTTTTAAGTTTCTACCCCTTATAGTAAACTTTAAGTGTCCAAACTTTTAGATAATGTTGTATGTATATATGTTTGCATGACGCAACGTCGATCCCGGACAACGCCCTCCCGGGGTCAAAAAACTTATTATGAATAAAAGTAATGTAGTTATAACGTAGTGTTAATAAAGATATATATTATAATATTTCATAACTAACATAATGATAAACTACACTTATTAGAATATATGTGCTCCATGTATATATTTTAGTTTTATGTTTAAACATTAATGTCGTTGAAATAAAACCATTAAGAATGAAAAGAAAATGTAATTGAAATTTCTTGTAATAATATCATACTTTTAATGTTTTATTATGAATAAACATTAAAAAAACAATAAAAAATAATACAATTAAAATTCTTTACCAAAATAAAATTAGTGAAACAAATGGTGTAAATTATCAACAAATAAATAAAACTTATCCATAAGTTTTAAATGAAAACTTTGTCAAAAACTCGTACCATTTACACGACATTAGAAATAAAAATATATATAAAAAACTTTATATACATGAAAAAATTATGTACTATATAAACCTTTATTTAGTTATAAGTTATAACATTAAGAAATACAGAGTACAATTATTATAAGAATGTAGTTAACAAAGTAATTGAGTGATATTCAATTAAACTATTTATAAGTATTAAACTAAGGAGAAACCTTAGGTAAAGCATGCAGTACATATCTTATGTAAAACATGTGTATTTCAGGGGGGATTATGTAAAATTCAGGAGGGGGGTATGTATGTTTATCAAATTCAAAGGTTTAATTTATAACTTTTTTTAACATGACAGTACTTAAGATAGGTAAAGTCATGCAGTACGGATCATTTTCCCTTAAACTAAAAGTAAAAGGACCAAAAGTGTTATTAATCAATTCTTTGATCATTGATGATGTCATCAATATGGAAAATAAAATATCAAATTCAATCAATGATTCATACTTTTCTAATTTAGAATGAAGGGTTTTGTTTTAATATATATTAAAGATTTCTTTATTGGATAGAGATAAAACAATTTACATCTCAAAGTCATTTATAACACGTTTAGGTAGGGATTGGGGTTGTGGTTTATTTTTCCCCAAAATAATATAGAAAAAAAAAAAACCGAAAAAAACCCCTATAAAATCCGTAATCCGTTTTGTGCACCAAAATAGGAATAGAAATAGAAATGGGGGAAGTTAACTTTACGTGAATAAAACTTAACGTTGATCTCGATAACTTTATCATCATTAATAATTTTGGATCACGGGTTACTTGCAGTTTGCTTAAATAAATTTGTTAATATATATGAAGAAGAAGAAAAGAGCAACCGACCATTATGAGCTGCTGCTGCTGTATTGGCAATGAGGACAACAACAACAACAACAACAACGCCGTTTCTAACCACCACTGCTTGTTCTGTTATGCCAAAATGGGCCACAACTATTGCTGCAAAATCTGCTGCTGTTCGATTTGGTCTTCTGAATAGGAATAATAGCACAAACAACAACAACCTCAATTTCAGTCGAAGAATTATTAAGGCCAGTGGTGAGTCCAGTGAGTCGGTTCATATCTCTGATCATGATCATCAGGTATTCACATTTTTCAATTTTCAATTTCACTAGATTGTTAAGGTAGCTTGGGAACAACCATTGTCGAGTTGGCCTAGTGGTTAGGTACCAGAAAGGTTTTGGAAACGGATAACCCAATTATGTTGAGTCAAAGACTCAGTAGCCTGAACATGGAAAACCTGCTCTCTTGACTCTTATATCTATACTTCTATACGCCTCCATAAAATTTTTTTTTATAGTCCCCTCCTTTGATGAATAAATACAAGAAAGTTATGAAATGACCCAACCGACCTTATTGAACTCCCTCTTAGGGGGGGCCGCCCCTCCCCTCCCCGCCTTTTTCTTCCTCCCCGCCCACTCCATAATTGCAAGGAGTACTTCCCCGCCCCTCCCCACCCTTTTCTATTTTATTTATTTTCTATTTATTTTTATTCAAATAATAACTAAAACTTTTATTTAATAAATTAAAAATACAACTAAAAAACATAAACTTTTATTCAAACACACAAATAACTAAAACATAAACAACTTAAACATATAAACTAGGGCATCGGCCATCCGTATCTCAAACAAATGTCACGTTTCTGCGCCAACACCATCTCCAACATCGGCCCGGTGAGGTGATCGTGTGACCTGATGACGAAGTCCATATCGTTCTGGCTGTTGACTTTGGACCATACGTGTCATCTCCTCCTCCCGTACTTTCCTAGCTTCCTCCGCCGCCATATAACTATCCATCATTTGCTTCTGAAGCTTCTCCTCCCGAGCTCGCTTTTTATCCTCATTGTCGCATTTCAACTCGGCGACCATCTTCAAGAATTCTTCAGATGCGGTGGAGGCGGATGTAGCCGGTTGCTTACCTCTACGCCGGGGCGACATGGGTGTAGCAGGCCGTGGTGGTTCTTCAACGTCGTTCCCACCTTGTTGTTCTTGATCACACTGGTCCTCGTTTAAGTCAATATGGATAGACGCCTCCCCAGATGAACGAACATTTGACCCTTCCGTTCTTGCCCTTTTGTTGCCCGAATCCTCCATCCCCTCCAAGGTAAGAACTTCCGCCCATTTGGGCGCGTTTTTCACAACATTCCACGCCTCTACATGTGGAAACCCGGACTTGTTATTGTATTTCCGCATGTACAATGTCACGGCCGCCTTGAACACATCCTCGTCGCTTTGGCCACTCAACATCTTACTCTTCCTAACATTGTAAATACCACAAAAACCCGAAACCTTATGTTTCAAATCCTTCCATTTCGACCGAATTACTTCCGGGTTACGGTTCGAATCACGCTTCAAATGTTTATCCATCTCATGCTTCACCTTCCTCCAAAACGAGTTGCCCGTTTGGGCGTTTCCAGTATATGGATCTCGGAAACGTTGAACCAAGCTTTTGCCAGTGCCGCCTCTTCATCCTTCCCCCAATTACGACACTCTCTTTTTTCTTTTTTCGCGATTTGGGTCTCGGGTATTGCTTCTTCTTCCTGTTCTTCTCTTCTTCTTCTTCATCCTCTTCTTATTCTTCTTCTTCTTCTTCGACATCTTGGTATTGTTGTGATGAACCACCAAATTGTGAAAACCCGGATTGATTTTCACCCGCATATTGCGAAAACCCGGAAGTATCGAAAAACCCGGGATCCATCTGAGTCAAGAAATCATCAGCGGGCATGGGTATGTAAACATTATCGGCGGTGTTTTGTGGCGGAGGAGGAGGTGGCATTGAATCGCGAGTATTTGGGGGCGGTGGGTTTTTGCGACGTTTGGGAAGTTGACTGAATACTGGATCTTTACGTCTTGGATTGTGATTCCCTCGATTCATTTTTGTGGTTTTTGTAATTGTTATTTGGGTGTCTGATTGAAAGAAAGAAAAGAAAGAAAAAAAGAAACAGAAGAGAATACAGAAAGAAAGAAAAAAGAAGAAGAGAAGAAATTGGGGGAGAGGAGAGAGAGAGAAGTGACCGTTGGTGTGGGCCCGCTGCAACTCGATTTTTTTTTTTTATGTAACGGTCAAAAGAATCGAGACAAGCCCTCCCCGTTCAAATAGGTACCGGACCGGTACCGGTTCCCTCCCCGGGGCACTCCGTCCGCCCTAGAAAGAGTTATTACAAATTACCCAATTTGCCCATAATGAACCAATTTACACTCTATGTCCTTGTCTTACTAATTTACCCTATAAGTCTTTATCTTCTAAAATAGATCAACCTACACCACTCGACATCGCATCAACACCCGTCGCCCCCACCACCATACCGTCGGCATACCGTGCTAGTTGTACTTGGAAAGTAGTCATGACTTTACACCCCGTATGAGTCAATGAATCCCGGACCGGACCCAAATAGTGTGTGTGGGGGGGGGGGGGGGGGTTCTTGCCGGATCCTAGCGCAAAGTCCGGTAATCAGTGAGTCTCGTGGAACTCATAGCGAGCATTGTGCATGCTAAATTCAATTAGTTAATCAGCTAGCACGCTGACCTGGGACTCCAAGCTACTCAGACGAATGGTAATCGTTTGGACTGCCACTCCCGAAAACTATTTTTTCAACACTTTTAACTGCCCTTAATTTCCATAATTTTGGGTGTTCTATATACAAACACAATTATGAGACTCACTTTTCAAAACAATTCTCTATTTTTAGCAAAATCAAGAATATGCTCTTTGTATTATCCCAAAAAGAAAATTTCGGATAAGTCTGGTGCATACAGGGTCAAATAATTGCTTTTTAAAAAGTGATCTACATGATTCAAAGAGAACCGTCATTGAAATGTTCACTTGTTTGCACAGATTCACCAACAAAGAGTTATTGCTATTTAGGTTTTCATAATTTGATATTTTGATTCATTCAATTTTTGATCTTTTTGTAGTTGCTTGCTTAAGTGATCTCACTCTAACCTGCTACAAACTCTTTTCTGCAGGTTGAAGACATTGCCACAGAGGAGCGAGATTTCTCTGGCACACCACATGTTCCAGTATATGTTATGCTACCAGTGAGTGTGTCGTCTTTTATTTAATTAGTATTCACTATATAAATGGCCTTCTCTACATTTCATTTTCAGCTTGGGATCATCAACATGGAGTGTGAACTGGTTGATCCTGATGAGCTGTCGAATCAGCTAAGAACGTTGAAGTCAATTAACGTTGATGGTGTTATGGTCGACACCTGGTGGGGAATTGTGGAGGCCAACAATCCACAGCAGTACAATTGGAAAGGATACAAGCAACTCTTTAAGATTGCTCGTGAATTGGGTCTTAAGTTACAGGTATGTTCTACATAGTGTCATCTTTTTCTTAAATATTTTTGGTAAGCTTGGGTAGTAACCGGTATGACTTGATATCAGGTTGTAATGTCCTTTCATGAATGTGGAGGGAATGTTGGTGATGATGTTCATATCCCGTTACCTAACTGGGTTAGAGAAATTGGTAAAGAAAACCCTGACATATATTTCACAGACCGAGACGGCAAACGCAACCCTGAAAGCCTTACCTGGGGAATTGACAAAGAACGTGTTTTGAGAGGCCGCACTGCTGTTGAGGTATTAGGTTTTGCTATCGACTCCAAATGGTTATGCATACACAAGCCATTGCGAAATTTAACAAAATAGATGTTTTATTATGTATGATATTTGCAGGTGTACTTTGAGTATATGAGAAGCTTTCGGGTTGAATTTGATGAATTCTTCCAGGATGGGAGCATTACAGAGATCGAGATTGGATTAGGTGCTTGTGGAGAGTTACGTTATCCTTCTTACCCTGCAAAACATGGTTGGGAATATCCTGGTATTGGTGAATTTCAGGTACTTTCCATAGGAAAAATTGATACGTCACTGCTAAGTAACCCAATATGATATCATTGGAACTCAAGTTATAGGTGGCAGTTTTTGACCCATTTACATAGGATTCGGTAGATTCAGGTATGTCTTATTTCTGATGGGTCAAACTCTGAAAATTTTCAAAAAGATAAAATAGAAAATAGCTTCAAGGGAAATTTGTAAGATGAGTCAAACGGGTTGAAAGTTGCCCATGGCGTATTGTTAATGTTTAAAACCTTCTAAATCATTTTTACTAAAAAAAGGTTATACTTCTGTAGATAAATTTTGTCATCATATTTGATAAGCTAGTTATCTATAAATGTTTGGACAAATAGTGTTTCGAGATGACTAAACTCTGCCAAACTAAAGAAATCCTCCTTTTGACCTTACCCAACCCTCTTGATCCGCCTGCTTTGCCACTTAATCGCAATCAAAACAACCTTTGACCAATTGCTTTCTGTTTTCGTTTACAAAATGTTCTTCAACTTGCAGTGCTATGATAAGTACCTGGCAAAGTGTCTACAGAAAGCAGCTGATGCAAGGGGACACTCATTTTGGGGTAGGCCACCTGATCATGCAGGTTCTTATAATTCCCAGCCTCAAGATACCAAGTTCTTTTGTGATGGTGGTGACTATGATAGCGCCTATGGCAGGTTTTTTCTTAATTGGTACTCTAGATATCTCATTGATCACGGTGACAGTGTACTTGCCATGGCTAATCTCGCCTTTGAGGATACTCCCATTTCTGTAAAGGTAGGCTAGTTAGTCAACACTGATAAAATTTAACCTGTGGGTTCTTTACATTTACTGTAAAATCACTTGATAAAATTTCATGGCTATCAGGTATCAGGCATACATTGGTGGTACAAAACTGCCAGCCATGCTGCTGAACTGACTGCTGGATTTTACAACCGGGCCAACCGCGACGGATATAGTCCAATTGTGTCAATGTTAAAGAAACATAACGCTGCTTTAAACTTTACCTGTGTTGAGCTGCGTACAATGGACCAGCAAGAGGGCTTTCCGGAAGCAATGGTAGACCCTGAGGGGTTAGTTTGGCAGGTAACTGCATAAATTTGAAGCTAGTATAGTAATAATATTCCATTTTGTTTTCCCCATAGGTTTAAACTTTATTGACAAAGGGGCATAGTTTGAAGATTTCTTTGGTTTGAGATATTATCTACTTATTAAGCAACTGGTTCCAACTTATTATCCCCAGATTTCTCAGTCATTTATTTGGTTTTGGCTATTCGTAACACCTATTCTAAGTTGTATATACTTGCTAAATCGCTAATGTCGAGTCCAACTCCTATTGCAAGGTTTTCTTTTCTTGCTAACAGTTAACGATACACAGAGGCTTAAAAATGTAGTTTTTGACACGGAACGATAACAACGGGTAGAAACGAGATACAGAGTACACCACTCGTCTATTCGTGGGCACTACCAAACAGATTGTAGGATACAGATTTCACCACCAACAATCTATTTGGACTCCAAAGAACACCTCTCTACTTGGCCAAAGTTGGAATGACATGGAACTTAGGTTTTCTCAAATGAGAAGTTCGGTTGTAAATTTCATTTAATTATAATCATTCGTTCAGTTTTCTTGCAATACAACTTGCGCCAAAGTGACCCACGAAGTTTGGGCCAGATTCTCTCCTTGATCAGTTCCTTGCAGCTGGTTATCATCTTTAACAGCTACTTCCTTTGAATTAGAGGACGCAGGTCTATCCATTAAACTTACAAATCTACCCATTAACATCACTACAAAGCATAGGATGACAATATTTTCCTTTAGACAAAATACGTACTGAAATGTAGCAACTTCCAATAGAACTGATAAAAAAAAAGAGATGAAAATCGGTTATATCTTATCTCACTACTTTTACATTTTAGGTACTGAATGCCGCATGGGATGCTGATGTCCTAGTTGCAAGTGAAAATGCTCTTCCTTGCTATGATAAACAAGGGTACAACAAGATACTGGAACATGCCAAACCAAGGAACGATCCAGATGGTAGGCATTTATCGGCTTTTACCTACCTTAGACTTACCCAGGCTCTCCTTGAAGAACACAACTTAAGGGAATTTCAACTATTTGTCAAGAGAATGCATGGTACATCCCTTTCCCTACCTTAATCAACATCTGTTTGATATTTCTTATCTTGTGGATCTTGCAAGCACACTTTTGTACAGTTGCGGTTATAAGTTGACAAGCTTTTGACTATTTAAAAAAAAAAGGTTTTTGACTATCTTCTATAAACACTCGAAATTTAATTATGATATTCTTTAATAGATAAAGTAAACTTTTATGGTATTATGATAAAAGCTAATTTATTCCCTTGAACAGGTGAATCTGTGGAGGACCTATAGAAGTGAATTGAACCTGATTGTGTACTAGCAGGCATTCCCTACTGTCCCCTCCTCGCCAACAAATCTCATCATTGCCCGGAATTTCTCTGCAACCCCTTCCCCTTTTGACATTACGCCCGAGCCCCCTTACGATCGAGTTACTATACTTCTGTTCCTCCCATTTTCAGATGTCGACCCCCCCCCCCCCCCCCCCTTTTTTTTTTTTGCCTTTTTCGGTTACCAGTAGAAGCTTGAAGTTTGTCTCGATACTTATAATTATATGTTTTAAACACCATTACACGAATAGACTGTGTTGTAATATTTTGACCTCCAACACTTCAAGGAATATCGCTTATTTTGGTGATAAATGACACTAACTGGTTCCAGTATCATTTTTGTCAGTGATCTTATAAAACTTATCAACTTGTTTATCAACAATGAGAGGGTGTTTCAGATTGCTTTTTTTCCGCCCATAAATTACGTAAAACTAGTAGTGTCTGTGTAATGTTTGATGACGTATCCACCCAGCCATCGATACGCAGAGTACACGCAGGATACTATAATCTTCGATAAATAAGGAAAAGATACGTACATATCTTAAAGGCCGGTATTTAATGGAAGAGATAAGGGCAAATCAAGCTATTTTCGGATATGATACAACTAACGCCCAAAACCCTACTTGGAGGGGAAGTTATGGGCTCCCTATAAAAAGGGGATAAACGAACGAGAAAAGGGATACAAAACACACACACATTTGGCGTACAAAAGGCTTAGCCTTACCGTAAGGGAATCGCCAGACCACAATCAAATTCAAACCCCATTTACACGTTCTAGGAGCCCGGATTGGTGTACAAACAATGTTGCAGGTGAATACTTTAAGTCGATAAAACATAATAATATGTGATACCATGATAGTGTTTTTGAATCTTAAGATTGATATTATGTAATCTAAAATCATTTTCGAGACAGTCCTCTGTTCGTTGTAATTGGTAGGGTTTTTTTTCTCAAACTCTTCCTTCCAGTTGCTAAGTATAATAAATTGAATGCCTTGTAAGTTGTAACTTATCTTTTATACGAGTATACTAAATATAAAGAAAGTTCTCCTTGTATTTAATTTTTACATCGATCTTTCACTTTAAATATGAAAAGTGATGAGTACCCTTAAGACGTTACCTTTGGTCTCTTTGCTCACTGAATTATTAACTTAGAAGTATTAAAAGTGTCCATCTTTATAACGAATCAAAATAGTCAACGGCCTATGTGAGCATATTCAAGATATAGTAACTTAATTCCTAAAATATGTACACTTGCATGTGTTATTAGTTGTCTTTGGGATCGATACAGCGTTAATAAACCTGGCTTTCTTTATACTATCACAAGCAATTGGATATATAAATATTGAATATATAATTAATGTGATGAAGCTATAAATTACGAGTTATATTGGCACCAATTAAGCTCAAACAGAAAACTAGCTTGAACAAAAGAGAAATGGCAAAAGTAGGTGTGGTTTGTATGATGTTGGTGGTTTGGGTAACGGGTCAAAGCGGGTGCGGGTCGAAACGGGTGCGGGTCCAAGCGGGTCAATTTCAGAAATGCGGGTCAAACGGGTGCGAGTCAAAGCGGGTTGGGTGCGGGTCAACCCGCAATTTTTTTTTAAAAAGATTATTATAAATTAATAACTATTCAAGTTTATTACTCTAAAAACCTATAATGAAAAATTAATATGATTATATAATTAATTTAATTTAATTTAATTTGATTAGAGGAAAAATATTAATTATATATATTTATAAATATATATAAAAATATGACATAAACATCCTTAAATAACAATTATCACTTCACAGTTCTACTATTTTATATAATTGAAAAGTATAAAATATACTAAAAACATATTTACTGTCACTGAGCTACAGGTAGTAAAAGTCTAAAACAATGTCAATATGTAGCTAGAGTCACAGATGGTACTATAGGAGTATACTGCAAGCCAGCTCATTCTCTTCTTATATTTTATTTTTTAAATATATAAATATTATATTTTATATTTCATTTGTTTATTTATAAAAAATAAAACTAACACCTATCCATTTGGATATATCACTACTCTTCACTTTCATCATCTAAAATCCCCACTCTCTCTATCGTATAAACATATATATATACTGGTGGAAGTTTTGAAACTAACAACACAGAGGATCAGAAATCGCAGGTCCAAATTTACCCAACTGAAATACCCGCTCGACCCGCTCAACTTTTAGGAGAGATATGGAAGCTACCCAACTGAACCCGTTTCAGTGATTTTAACACCACCCGCAATACCCGTGAGCTTTACAAATTTACCCAAAAGGACCCAATCTTACCATTACGGGTTGAGATTGCCAGGCCTATTGGTGGTGATGGCCTTGGTCCTCCTGGCAGCTCCTCCTGGAGCACAGGGGCAATGCATGACTTACATTCTCGAAGGTGGGCCGTGCACAGGTGGAGCTGATGCAAACTGTTGCAACTTTCTTACGGAAACAACAGCCTGGGGTCCGCACGTTGAAAGCACTTGGTGTGTTTGTCAAGCACTTCTATACGCCAGACTCCCTGCTACCTACCTCAACGATTGTGCAGTCGTTCAAGGTTCAGATCCCTATTGTTGATGATCCAACACCCACGCATGCATTTCTATACACTATTGTTGCAAACCCACCTGGAAGTCTAGTACTACTACTGGTGTAACATATATATATATATATAGATATATATATATATATATGTATGTATGTATATATATGTTCCATGAGGGGTCTAAATTACACGGGCGTTTACGTCAACAACTAGGTGTATTACTTGTAATTTTGTTATGAAATAAAACAGCTAATGTGTATTTGTGAAGTTATTTTGTTATTTTATGAAATCTGTTTCGGATATTTAAGATGTCAAATATATATATGTATATATTTATTTGTTATTTGTTCATTAAAACCATAATTTTGGCTAGATCAAAACTTATCTCCTAATTAAAAAAAAACACGGAGGGGTATAATGGTAATTTACACTAAAAATAAAACCCCCCTTTCCTCCTCCTGATGGAAACACACACACACACACACACACACACACACACACACACACTCTCTCTCTCTCTCCTCTCTCCTCCTCCTCACTCCTCCGGACGACGACCACCACCACCACCACCATCTCCGACCACACCACCACCACAACACAACAAACACACACACACACACACACACACTCTCTCTCTCTCTCTCCCTCCTGCACGCGTTCTTTTCTCCGATGACTCCCTTTCTCCTCCTCCGGCGACGACAACCACCATTACCTTCTGGATCTTCACCTCAAACCACTAGCAGCAACAAGAAATGGATGATAATATTTTAGATATTTTTTTATGTAGTTAATGTTTTTTATATAAAAAGTAGATAAGCAAACCATGCTTATCCATGATTTGTAGTTCTTTTCTATTATTTTTGTTTTTTCATATGATAAGAAGTTGTATCCTTGGTTGTTGTTGTTTAAAATTTTTTTAAAGAATTTTGCCCACAAAGTGTTTGATGAAATGTCTAAATCAAAGTGTATGTACTAAATCAAATTTGATTATATACGTATTTGCTGATTATACATCCAATCATACTTGATTGTACATAGATCTATTCTAACATTTGAATTTGTTAAATTTTATTAGCTATTTAATTGACTTTGTTGTTTGGTACAATATTGCCTACAAGGTGTTTGATGAAATGTTTAAACCAAAGTATATGATTTAGAATTAAATCACATTTAATTGAGTATTGCATACAAAGTGTTTGATGGAATGTCTAAACCAAAGTTTGATAATATGATTTAATCACCTTTATGATTCTGAAAAAAATCAAATTTGATTGGCTAAATCAATCAAACTTGATTGGTCAAGACAAACACATATTATACGAAATACAAAAGATTCAAGCATACAATCAAATTTGATTGTGTATAGGTTTGTCGATATAAACTCCATTTGTTTGTGTAAATGTATGAATAAAATCAAATTTGATTTTGTATATATTTTTGAAACTGTACGTATACAATCAAATTTGATTATATATAGGTTTGTTGATATAAACCACCTTTGTTTGTGTAAATGTATGAATAAAACCAAATTTGATTTTGCATATCTTTTTGAAACTATACGTATACAATCAAATTTGATTGTGTATAAGTTTGTTGATATAAACTCCATTTGTTTGTGTAAATGTACGAATAAAATCAAATTTGATTTTGTATAGCTTTTTGAAACTGTACGTATACAATCAAATTTGATTGTGTATAGGTTTGTTGATATAAACTGTAACAACCCTCAATTTCAGACTAGGACAACTTACTTATACTTACCTAGGTATCTATCCGTAGAAGTTTATCAAGAGAATTGACCTTCTAGACATTTAAGGCATGGTGATAATTGCCCTCTAGTTCAATGAAATACCATAGATAACTATGTAACAACCCTCATTTTTGATATTGTATATATATATGCTAGTTGTAACAACCCTCTCTTTTAAAATGGTATATGTGTTAGTTATGTTGCCTATGAACCCGCAAGCCATAGTTGTACTAGAAGCTAGTAGATAATGCCCCCAAATTAGCAATCTCAAGCTATAATCAAGTTCTAATTAAACTTAATGGATTATCTATGAACAAAAATTTTATTTCAAGAAATCAAGTTAAAAAATAATAAAAATAATAATAATAATCTAAGACTCACAACTTGTGACAAAATCAATAAATCTTACAAAATGTCCAACAATTTAATCACCAAGCCAATTAGAGTATAAAGGGACATGGAAATAAAATGACCATCTCAAAAATATAGTTATAAGCTAATATGTACATAAAAGTGCTTGAATAATAATAATAAGTATATATATGTCTAATATAAATACAAAATGTACATACAATGAGTTAAGTGACAAAACCAAAGTACAAAAAAAAAATGTATGTACACACATACATATAAACGGCCACACATATATATATATTTGTATGGGAAACAATTGTACCATAAAAGTCTAAGTATAGTACATGTACCTTGCATACAACATATACATACATACATACACTTAAAATACAAAATTTAAACTAAAAACCCCTTCCTTTTCCCTCACCAAAACCGGCCCCAAACCCTTCCCCATACCACTCCACCAATCAAAATACAACTAGTAATTATCCTTGTAACTTCCAAGACTTAACCTCACATAACACTCAAACATTATTCTTACACTCCCCAAAACACACACACATTTTTCTCTCACACAAAAACTCTTCCTCTCTTCCTTTTTCTCTCTTATTTTCGGAACAAAAAGGGGCAAGAACAAGGCCAAAAACTCATCTAAATTTATAGTAATAATAAAGGTTCATGCAAGATTAAACAAGGGTTAATTCAAGCTAAGGTTTGAGGGTGTTTTTCAAGCAAAGAAAGGGTGATATTAGGGCTAGAAAGCCACGAAAATTTCAGCATCTTTTTATCTTCAAATCCAAGTTCATCAAGGGTATAACACTTTATCTCTTTACTAGATTAATCTTGTTTTTATTTATATTCAAAGATCTCTATCAAAAGTTTATATTTTCTTCTTGTTTCTTTGAAAAACACACTTGATGAGGGCAAAGTTGATAGGATCTTCTTCCTCATGCTCATGCATGTCAAGATCTAGAAGAAAGATTCAAGGATTCAACAAGTTTAAGACCTAAAAGTGTTGTTATATATTAGTAGCTTTTAAAGTGACTTTTTCTTTGAAAGATTGATACATTTTTTATATATTTTGATGAAGAACTTTCTGGAATTTTTGATTAAAAAGTAGTTTTTATGTTGTTAGATGATAGATCTATAAAGATTTGTATTGAAAATGATGAGATGAATGCATGCATGTTAGATCTAAGAAAGTTGAATCTTGTTGTTGGATTATGAGATGGATATGGACTTGCTAGAATGAAAAATCTAATATTCTTGAGCATAATATTCTGGAAATAAACATATTTTTACAAGAATACAAAGCTTGGAACAAAACATGTGATTATAAGCTAAAAATCATAAACCGAAAACATGCAAAATGTCATTTTGAGCACACACATGCACCATAATCAAATGACCATCAAAATGTCTTAAAGTTACTGTGGAAAAGTTATTTCAAAAATATAAAACCCAACTTGTTTGGTTTATGGCAATAATAAGTCCAAAAATCGTCTTTTCGGGTCAAATAAGCACTAACCGAAAGCTCTAAATTGCACATATCACACCACCACCACTATCACGACTTGAAATACCAAAATATGATGAACATTCTGTAAATAATTAAGTAAGGATGAAAATCCATTTTAAAGCACTTGAATTGCTTGAGAAATGAGGCTAAAATCACTATTTCGGTAAACG
This sequence comes from Erigeron breviscapus, assembly GCA_034093135.1. Classification (NCBI taxonomy): domain Eukaryota; kingdom Viridiplantae; phylum Streptophyta; class Magnoliopsida; order Asterales; family Asteraceae; genus Erigeron; species Erigeron breviscapus. The sequence continues at coordinate 26,010,361 of CM067167.1, forward strand.
ATTTTAAGCATATAAGTCCTCTAAATGAGCAAGACACAAAAGAGGTTGAATTGATATGAATTTACCATGGTAAAAGTTACTCAAAAGGCCTGGGATTTTTAGCCAAAAAGTTATGTGGTGATTTCTAAGAATTTCTATTAAATATTGAATTTAAATGATAATTAAAAAGGAAAATAAATAAATAAATAAATTATATAAATCATGAATTTAGTTAAATCATCATAACCAAAGGTGAAAATGACTAAAACTTACTGGAATAAAGTTAATATAAGTTAAGGAACAAAGTTTATATATTTTAGAAGTAAATAAGTAAGTAAAAATCACTAATTAATTACTATTATTAAATTAATGGATAAATTACATAAATAAATGTATAAATCATAATATTATAAGCTATATGCATAAAAATCAGAATATAACACAAATATAATCATTCATAATTTATAAAGGCAAATGTGGTACTTAAAAGTAATTTTAAAGAATTATTTAATTAATAAATCAAGAAAATGAATAAATAATTAATTAAATAATATTAAATCAAATTAATACTTATAAATCAGAAAATATTCATAAATGTCAACATTATAAAGTTACTAATGTCAAACATTATGATTAAGCAAAGCATACAATGAAAACCATGATAATCAAAGCCAAGTTACCGAAATTCCAACAAACGTGTAATACGTAAAATGAGAAATTGACATTCTCCACCAAATATCTTCTAACCAAACATTATGAGCTATATAATGCACTTGAACTCCATAATTTAATAACAATCAAAGATGGGCAAGTCTACTAGTACACATCTCATGATCTAGCTTACTAGTCCATATCACACGAACTTATGTCGTGCATATATATATACTATGGTATAGGCTTGCTTGGTGAGGAACACAACTAGGAGTACTCTCGCATTGCCAAGAAGTAACACTCTCTAATCAAGTGAGTCATAGCCCCTTTCAAACTCTTTTATGTGTTTTACTTTCGGGGTGAAAAGCATGATAAATAAAATTGTTTTCTTTTATGAAATGATGCTTTGAAAGAATGATTATGATATGGGAATTATTGTATGTTCAACATGTTATATATTATATGATGAGCTTGAGTACTATCAAACTGTTTCACCTCGGTACACTACTATTAACTCTTCGAGAGGCCTGTAGTATGAGAGTTGCGCAACTAGGATTTGTCCCCTCACCCACTAATTAGGTAACGGTGGGATGTTTGGGTTGCCTTTGTGGCGACCTTCATTCCCAGTCCGACCATGCGGTGCTCTAACTACTATATCAGTGGTCATCCCCATGCCACGCCCCTTTTATTATTATCATTATTATTGCACATGATTGACGGCATGTGCTTCTTATTATCTTGGACATAACCGGTCTTAGTAGTGGCTCAAGAACAATCTCATCAAATTATGTCATGGTAGTCTTACCATTGACCAAGTGTTATTGATATTATTGGTGACCGCATGGTTTGGGTGTGATATATGATTAATCGATTGATATATATTTTTCTCTCATGATGATTTTAATAAATGAGAACTTTATGGTTTACCATGGATTTTCAAAGTCTTGAAATGACATTATGGTATTTGGAAAAACTTGATAGTTTGAGATGAGAATCTTGTCGGTCATGTGGTTTGGGTATATTGATATGTAATAATATGTTTTCCAAGTTTTGCAATGAATATGTAACGGAATTTACTTGAAAACCTATGCACTCACCAACTACGTTTTCGTAGTTGACACTTTTTCTTCATGCTTTTCAGGAAATAAGCTTAAGCTTTGAGGAATTATATGCTTCATGATTATTTGCATTGCACTTTGGAGTCAAAGATCAAACCTTGTGATGGGCAATGGAATCCGCCTTGATCATTGTAGTATATCATTTCATGTATTTGTTATTTGTTTCGTTGACTTAATATCCAAGTACGGTGGACGCATTGTACTTGGGGATTGGTTCATATGCTTGTGCATTTGTAAACTCTTTTATCAAATAAAGCTATGGTGAATGTTATCTATTATCCTTTGTTTTGAATACTCGACTTTCTGTACATCTCATTGTTCCGCCTTAGTTGGGGTGTTACAGAAAATGGTATCAGAGCCTAAGGTTGTAGAGAACATTGGGGTTTCTCTGGGAATCTCAAAACTATAGCCACTTTTTAAAATGAATTTTTATAGTCGAGTCGAGCATAAGGTTAAGCGGATTAGTTTGAGCTTTACATGGTAGGACCATAATTAAACGTAGAGTCATGAATCTACGTTTAATTATGAGAGGACCATGTAAAACTCAAACGGCCACTTGGACTTATGTTCAAAAGGATTCCTTTTCAAAAAAAAAGAGAAGAAGATCTTTATTAAAACCATTTTTATGAGCATACGTGTTGCATTTAGACATTCACCTAAGCATACATAACGATTCGAGACTTGCTTTATTTGTGGATTATGCTAGTCTAGTAGGATTCCCCTTATGCACATTAGAAGTGAATTGAATCTAAGATTGAAAGGTATTCTTTGATACATACTATTATATGTTATGACATGTGAATTTGGGCATGATTTGATTGCAATGTGAAAGTTATAATGTGCAACGTGAAAGTTGTAAGGTGCAATGTGAAAGCTTGTAATGTCCAATGTGAAAGTTTGGAATGTGCAATGTGGAAATTATGAGAGAAATGCATGCGTAAAAGCTTTATGATTTATGATGTTGAACTTTAAGTAGCATATGCAATTTAAAATAATGTGATTACTATGAGGCATGAAATCATTTTGGGATATGACTTGTTTAATTTATTGGGTAATGAGGTTGATTATTTATGATTGATTTGGAAAGAAAATATAGGCATGACGAGTTGATATGAAATTTCATGGACGATATGGATACAAGAGCCTTTACTCCCTAAGTTTGAGCTATTTGAAACTAGCGCGTGAATATTGCGATGATTATGTAGTCATGCCTTACTATGAAGATAATTATTGCGCCCGAAGGTTGAGCTATTTAAGGACTAGTGCATGGGTGATTTAATGATTATATAGTTGTGCCTTATTATTGAGATAGTTATTATGCTCTAAGATTTGACTATTGAGAACTAGCACCTGCTAGATATGATGATAATGTGGTTAGTCCTTACTATTGAAGTATATATTGCATGTTGAGATTTGACCACTTGAGAACTAGTGATTGTCCCTGAGAAATTCATTATGAAATTAGATATTTTCTAAGTATGAAAGTTGTTATTAAGTACCCTTCCAATCCAATATTCGTTCACTCGTGCCCTTTTGAAATTATCCCACATCCTATTTCTTATGACACCACTATTCATTATGGACATACGACAACGCGATATCATCGGTGGAGCATCTTCCCACGAACGTTGGACGATATACTTTGAGAATTGTAGTCCCAAGATACGACGCGACTCTATCCTCTTAGAAACTACGCATAACCTTTGTATTCGATCTGAAATGGTAGGAAACATATGTGAACGTCGAATGAAGTTGGAGACATATGAATGATGAGAAATTTTAAAGCCATATGATGATTCGACGACGCTGGTAGAACACATTCCGATATATATATTCTAGACGACACGTCCTGAGAATCGTAACCCTGAAATTTTGGTGCGATATTTCTATCCTAACACGTATACGCGAACATCTATCTATATTATCTAAGTCGTGCGACCTATGTCGACCTCCTTGAAAGTTGGAGTCTGGTGGGCAACGAACGACATAGAAGAGATTTCTCTAACTCGCGCAAGGAGTTTGATTCGAGCCTTAATGATTCTTTTGTTTTTACATTTCCTATTTCATTCATTCGAAACCAAATTCTATATCCTTGATATTCTTAATGATTCAAAGTAATGATCACCACCGCTTCTCTTCAAAAGTTAGTAACCTAACAACATACAACTCACTTACGCAACACTCAGCAATGACGAAATCGAGTAAGTAGTACTCCGCTCTCGCTGCGACATCAATGGATGCGAAAGACGTTCAGACAGCAGTTGTCAGTACGTGGAATACTTGGGATAACTATATAGCATAGAAGATGCTATTGGGTCACGTACATAACGTAGGACGTGGAAGATATGTTGTGTGTCAATCAAAGTACAAGGAAGCAAATTTTCACAAGCGACGTTGAAGCAATCCGTTTAACTCACCTAAGAATATTAATTTGAGTTGTCGTCTTATTCTCGCTATGAACTCTTACTCCCTACTTCCACATTGAAGCTAGCCAAGTGAATTTCGACAATCTCGAGGACCAAACACGATGAAAGCATGGTTCTTCTTGTTTTCCAAAGATTTACGATTCCCTTAATCCACACATGACTCGACGCAACACCTGAAAGTGGTGAGACCAAATAACTAACACCACCCACTCGCAACGACGTTAAGAGAAGGACCCACTCGATACAAGGAAGTTCAGAAAACTAGCGAGTTAGAGAAGTATAGTATAGAAGATACTATAGACTAGTATACCCAATGAAAGCGATGCCTTGGATATGGTCTACATGTGAGCGAGTGTAGAGGCAATTGAACCGAGGCCTCAAATTGGTGAAGGAATTGAAGGTCCTTCTATCAATGTAAAAAAATGAAGCCTCGGCGGCAGTTAGAAGAAATTCCAGAGTTACCGTTGGAGCGAAAATGAAATTAAGGAGGATAAGAAGTAATATAAGAATTATGTGACCCCCGCGATTTGAAGATAAATGAAAAATGATTTGGGACTACTCTGGAGGACAAGAGTAGTTACAAGTAGGATTAGGAAATCTGGCGAATTGAAGGTCGTTGAGAATGATAAGAAGATTTGGCGGATTGAAGACTGCCAAAGAACGTAAGAAAGCAAGGTGATTCAAGGAACCTAGTTAAGAAGGTGGCTAATGAGCTTGCTTAGAGGAGAAATCAAGATGAAACGAAGAGCATGAAATCCCTTACATTTTTCTAGAAGAAAGATGTTAAGGGGGTAATCGCAACAAGGAAGATACTCGAACAAGGAGTATGAAACGCTAGATTTTACTCTATCTTTCAAGAAGAGTACTTGTAACACCCCGAGCTAGGCTCGAAATATTACGAAAAGATATAGCGTATGCATGGAATTATCGTAGAACATGAACTATATGAGAATAAAAGGATTCGTTGAACCCACGCTAAACATTTAAAGTATCAAGAACATACAAAACATGGAACCATCCAGCAGTTACAAAACCATACAACGAAAAGCTAACTATTCTAATCATAAACCATAAAGGAGGGCAAATGAATCACGGATCCATGTAAGTCCATGCCCAAGCTCTAGCAAAACAACAAGATAGCCATCACGTCTCTGATTTCACCCGAATACCTGAAAAGTGTACTAAACAAGGTCAACACTAGGTTGGTGAGTTCGTAGGAGCAAATGACAAGGATCTAATGCCCAAGCCATTCACAATAAGAACAAGGATAATGGACAAGGAACACACTTACAGTAAGTCCTTAAAAGCACAAACTCAAATTAGTTTGGCTCATCACGCAACCTACTCACACAAGTATCCATGGAACAAAATATACAATAGCTAGAAATGCGTATAAGGAGCAAGGACAATTAACGTCGATAACAATAAGTATCAAACACGTAATAACGTATAGTCAACATGCAGCTCATTGTACTCAATTTCACATCATTGCACTACATTGTACCCAATTGCACTTGCACTACATTGTACTCAATTTCACATCATTGCACTACATTGTACCCAATTGCACTTGCACTACATTGTACCCAATTGCACTTGCACTACATTGTACCCAATTGCACTTGCACTTCATTGTACTCAATTTCACATGCACTACATTGTACCCAATTGCACATCATTGCACTACATTGTACCCAATTGCCCTTGCACTACATTGTACCCAATTGCACTTGCACTACATTGTACCCAATTGCACTTGCACTACATTGTACCCAATTGCACTTGCACTACATTGTACCCAATTGCACTTGCACTACATTGTACCCAATTGCACTTGCACTACATTGTACCCAATTGCACTTGCACTACATTGTACCCAATTGCACATCATTGCACTACATTGTACCCAATTGCCCTTGCACTACATTGTACCCAATTGCACTTGCACTACATTGTACCCAATTGCACTTGCACTACATTGTACCCAATTGCACTTGCACTACATTGTACCCAATTGCACTTGCACTACATTGTACCCAATTGCACATCATTGCACTACATTGTACCCAATTGCCCTTGCACTACATTGTACCCAATTGCACTTGCACTACATTGTACCCAATTGCACATCATTGCACTACATTGTACCCAATTGCCCTTGCACTACATTGTACCCAATTGCACTTGCACTACATTGTACCCAATTGCACTTGCACTACATTGTACCCAATTGCACTTGCACTACATTGTACCCAATTGCACATCATTGCACTACATTGTACCCAATTGCCCTTGCACTACATTGTACCCAATTGCACTTGCACTACATTGTACCCAATTGCACATCATTGCACTACATTGTACCCAATTGCCCTTGCACTACATTGTACCCAATTGCACTTGCACTACATTGTACCCAATTGCACATCATTGCACTACATTGTACCCAATTGCCCTTGCACTACATTGTACCCAATTGCACTTGCACTACATTGTACCCAATTGCACATCATTGCACTACATTGTACCCAATTGCCCTTGCACTACATTGTACCCAATTGCACTTGCACTACATTGTACCCAATTGCACATCATTGCACTACATTGTACCCAATTGCACTTGCACTACATTGTACCCAATTGCACTTGCACTACATTGTACCCAATTGCCCTTGCACTACATTGTACCCAATTGCACTTGCACTACATTGTACCCAATTGCACATCATTGCACTACATTGTACCCAATTGCCCTTGCACTACATTGTACCCAATTGCACTTGCACTACATTGTACCCAATTGCACATCATTGCACTACATTGTACCCAATTGCCCTTGCACTACATTGTACCCAATTGCACTTGCACTACATTGTACCCAATTGCACATCATTGCACTACATTGTACCCAATTGCCCTTGCACTACATTGTACCCAATTGCACTTGCACTACATTGTACCCAATTGCACATCATTGCACTACATTGTACCCAATTGCCCTTGCACTACATTGTACCCAATTGCACTTGCACTACATTGTACCCAATTGCACTTGCACTACATTGTACCCAATTGCACTTGCACTACATTGTACCCAATTGCACTTGCACTACATTGTACCCAATTGCACTTGCACTACATTGTACCCAATTGCACTTGCACTACATTGTACCCAATTGCACTTGCACTACATTGTACCCAATTGCACTTGCACTACATTGTACCCAATTGCACTTGCACTACATTGTACCCAATTGCACTTGCACTACATTGTACCCAATTGCACTTGCACTACATTGTACCCAATTGCACTTGCACTACATTGTACCCAATTGCACTTGCACTACATTGTACCCAATTGCACTTGCACTACATTGTACCCAATTGCACTTGCACTACATTGTACCCAATTGCACTTGCACTACATTGTACCCAATTGCACTTGCACTACATTGTACCCAATTGCACTTGCACTACATTGTACCCAATTGCACTTGCACTACATTGTACCCAATTGCACTTGCACTACATTGTACCCAATTGCACTTGCACTACATTGTACCCAATTGCACTTGCACTACATTGTACCCAATTGCACTTGCACTACATTGTACCCAATTGCACTTGCACTACATTGTACCCAATTGCACTTGCACTACATTGTACCCAATTGCACTTGCACTACATTGTACCCAATTGCACTTGCACTACATTGTACCCAATTGCACTTGCACTACATTGTACCCAATTGCACTTGCACTACATTGTACCCAATTGCACTTGCACTACATTGTACCCAATTGCACTTGCACTACATTGTACCCAATTGCACTTGCACTACATTGTACCCAATTGCACATCATTGCACTACATTGTACCCAATTGCCCTTGCACTACATTGTACCCAATTGCACTTGCACTACATTGTACCCAATTGCACATCATTGCACTACATTGTACCCAATTGCCCTTGCACTACATTGTACCCAATTGCACTTGCACTACATTGTACCCAATTGCACTTGCACTACATTGTACCCAATTGCACTTGCACTACATTGTACCCAATTGCACTTGCACTACATTGTACCCAATTGCACTTGCACTACATTGTACCCAATTGCACTTGCACTACATTGTACCCAATTGCACTTGCACTACATTGTACCCAATTGCACTTGCACTACATTGTACCCAATTGCACTTGCACTACATTGTACCCAATTGCACTTGCACTACATTGTACCCAATTGCACTTGCACTACATTGTACCCAATTGCACTTGCACTACATTGTACCCAATTGCACATCATTGCACTACATTGTACCCAATTGCCCTTGCACTACATTGTACCCAATTGCACTTGCACTACATTGTACCCAATTGCACATCATTGCACTACATTGTACCCAATTGCACTTGCACTACATTGTACCCAATTGCACTTGCACTACATTGTACCCAATTGCCCTTGCACTACATTGTACCCAATTGCACTTGCACTACATTGTACCCAATTGCACATCATTGCACTACATTGTACCCAATTGCCCTTGCACTACATTGTACCCAATTGCACTTGCACTACATTGTACCCAATTGCACATCATTGCACTACATTGTACCCAATTGCCCTTGCACTACATTGTACCCAATTGCACTTGCACTACATTGTACCCAATTGCACATCATTGCACTACATTGTACCCAATTGCACTTGCACTACATTGTACCCAATTTCACTTGCACTACATTGTACCCAATTGCACTTGCACTACATTGTACCCAATTGCACTTGCACTACATTGTACCCAATTTCACATCATTGCACTACATTGTACCCAATTGCACTTGCACTACATTGTACCCAATTGCACTTGCACTACATTGTACTCAATTTCACATCATTGCACTACATTGTACCCAATTGCACTTGCACTACATTGTACCCTATTGCACTTGCACTTCATTGTACTCAATTTCACATCATTGCACTACATTGTACCCAATTGCACTTGCACTACATTGTACCCAATTGCACTTGCACTACATTGTACCCAATTGCACTTGCACTACATTGTACCCAATTGCACTTGCACTACATTGTACCCAATTGCACTTGCACTACATTGTACCCAATTCACTTGCACTACATTGTACCCAATTGCACTTGCACTACATTGTACCCAATTGCACTTGCACTACATTGTACCCAATTGCACTTGCACTACATTGTACCCAATTGCACTTGCACTACATTGTACCCAATTGCACTTGCACTACATTGTACCCAATTCACTTGCACTACATTGTACCCAATTGCACTTGCACTACATTGTACCCAATTGCACTTGCACTACATTGTACCCAATTCACTTGCACTACATTGTACCCAATTGCACTTGCACTACATTGTACCCAATTGCACATCATTGCACTACATTGTACCCAATTGCCCTTGCACTACATTGTACCCAATTGCACATCATTGCACTACATTGTACCCAATTGCACTTGCACTACATTGTACCCAATTTCACTTGCACTACATTGTACCCAATTTCACATCATTGCACTACATTGTACCCAATTGCACTTGCACTACATTGTACCCAATTTCACATCATTGCACTACATTGTACCCAATTGCACTTGCACTACATTGTACCCAATTGCACTTGCACTTCATTGTACTCAATTTCACATCATTGCACTACATTGTACCCAATTGCACTTGCACTACATTGTACCCAATTGCACTTGCATACATTGAACCCATTTGCATGCCCAATTCGACCCAAGGAGACTTGAACTCAAGCTAGAAATCAAAACAAGGAAACTGGACATCAGAGGGGGCGTAAGCTACGGTCTAACCAGCCGTAGGTTACGCTGGTCAGAATTGCACTAGCGTAAGGTACGGTCTGATTGGGCGTAAGGTACGGTCGACTTGGGCGTAAGGTACGGTCTGTTAAGGGGCGTAAGGTACGGTCTTGGGCGTAAGGTACGGTCTTGGGCGTAAGGTACGGTCGTTGGGCGTAAGGTACGGTCGTTGGGCGTAAGGTACGGTCGTTGGGCGTAAGGTACGGTCGTTGGGCGTAAGGTACGGTCTGTTGGGCGTAAGGTACGGTCTTGGGCGTAAGGTACGGTCGTTGGGCGTAAGGTACGGTCTTGGGCGTAAGGTACGGTCTTGGGCGTAAGGTACGGTCTTGGGCGTAAGGTACGGTCGTTGGGCGTAAGGTACGGTCGTTGGGCGTAAGGTACGGTCGTTGGGCGTAAGGTACGGTCGTTGGGCGTAAGGTACGGTCTGTTGGGCGTAAGGTACGGTCTTGGGCGTAAGGTACGGTCGTTGGGCGTAAGGTACGGTCTTGGGCGTAAGGTACGGTCTTGGGCGTAAGGTACGGTCTTGGGCGTAAGGTACGGTCGTTGGGCGTAAGGTACGGTCGTTGGGCGTAAGGTACGGTCGTTGGGCGTAAGGTACGGTCGTTGGGCGTAAGGTACGGTCTGTTGGGCGTAAGGTACGGTCTTGGGCGTAAGGTACGGTCGTTGGGCGTAAGGTACGGTCTTGGGCGTAAGGTACGGTCTTGGGCGTAAGGTACGGTCTTGGGCGTAAGGTACGGTCGTTGGGCGTAAGGTACGGTCGTTGGGCGTAAGGTACGGTCGTTGGGCGTAAGGTACGGTCGTTGGGCGTAAGGTACGGTCTGTTGGGCGTAAGGTACGGTCTTGGGCGTAAGGTACGGTCGTTGGGCGTAAGGTACGGTCTTGGGCGTAAGGTACGGTCTTGGGCGTAAGGTACGGTCTTGGGCGTAAGGTACGGTCGTTGGGCGTAAGGTACGGTCGTTGGGCGTAAGGTACGGTCGTTGGGCGTAAGGTACGGTCGTTGGGCGTAAGGTACGGTCTGTTGGGCGTAAGGTACGGTCTTGGGCGTAAGGTACGGTCGTTGGGCGTAAGGTACGGTCTTGGGCGTAAGGTACGGTCTTGGGCGTAAGGTACGGTCTTGGGCGTAAGGTACGGTCGTTGGGCGTAAGGTACGGTCGTTGGGCGTAAGGTACGGTCGTTGGGCGTAAGGTACGGTCGTTGGGCGTAAGGTACGGTCTGTTGGGCGTAAGGTACGGTCTTGGGCGTAAGGTACGGTCGTTGGGCGTAAGGTACGGTCTTGGGCGTAAGGTACGGTCTTGGGCGTAAGGTACGGTCTTGGGCGTAAGGTACGGTCGTTGGGCGTAAGGTACGGTCGTTGGGCGTAAGGTACGGTCGTTGGGCGTAAGGTACGGTCGTTGGGCGTAAGGTACGGTCTGTTGGGCGTAAGGTACGGTCTTGGGCGTAAGGTACGGTCGTTGGGCGTAAGGTACGGTCTTGGGCGTAAGGTACGGTCTTGGGCGTAAGGTACGGTCTTGGGCGTAAGGTACGGTCGTTGGGCGTAAGGTACGGTCGTTGGGCGTAAGGTACGGTCGTTGGGCGTAAGGTACGGTCGTTGGGCGTAAGGTACGGTCTGTTGGGCGTAAGGTACGGTCTTGGGCGTAAGGTACGGTCGTTGGGCGTAAGGTACGGTCTTGGGCGTAAGGTACGGTCTTGGGCGTAAGGTACGGTCTTGGGCGTAAGGTACGGTCGTTGGGCGTAAGGTACGGTCGTTGGGCGTAAGGTACGGTCGTTGGGCGTAAGGTACGGTCGTTGGGCGTAAGGTACGGTCTGTTGGGCGTAAGGTACGGTCTTGGGCGTAAGGTACGGTCGTTGGGCGTAAGGTACGGTCTTGGGCGTAAGGTACGGTCTTGGGCGTAAGGTACGGTCTTGGGCGTAAGGTACGGTCGTTGGGCGTAAGGTACGGTCGTTGGGCGTAAGGTACGGTCGTTGGGCGTAAGGTACGGTCGTTGGGCGTAAGGTACGGTCTGTTGGGCGTAAGGTACGGTCTTGGGCGTAAGGTACGGTCGTTGGGCGTAAGGTACGGTCTTGGGCGTAAGGTACGGTCTTGGGCGTAAGGTACGGTCTTGGGCGTAAGGTACGGTCTTGGGCGTAAGGTACGGTCTGTTGCCGGCGTAAGTTACGGTCCCCTTGGGCGTAAGGTTCTTTGACCCATTCTTAAACATAACTAACTCATTTGAACATAACCCACTCAATAATTTCACTTCCTAACATCACTTTTGACCCAAAATGATTCTTGCCCTAAATTTGAAGACTTGAAACCCTAATTCCGAAATTTTGGAGTTAAAAGACCAAGAGTGCTTAGATTTAGTCAATATACATGTTTAATAACTAGAAATAATGGATTTGAGCTAAAAATTACTTACCAAAACCTCCACAAACAATAAAACTCGAATTTGAACTAGTTGAAGACTTTTCTTGTACTTGAAACCTTGGATTTTTGATATAATATAAGATTAATGATAAGGATGATGATTTTGTTATTATTATACTTGGAATCACAATAATGAACTAGAATCTTAGAGAGAGATAGAGTAGGTGTGTGTGTGTTCTTGGAAGAGAATAAGAAAGAAAGAAAGAAAGACAAGAAATGAAATGGGTGGAGGAGAAGTTGGAAGGGGGGGAGAAAGAAAGAAAGAAAGAAAGAAAGAAAGAAAGAAAGAAAGAAAGAAAGAAAGAAAGAAAGAAAGAAAGAAAGAAAGAAAGAAAGAAAGAAAGAAAGAAAGAAAGAAAGAAAGAAAGAAAGAAAGAAAGAAAGAAAGAAAGAAAGAAAGAAAGAAAGAAAGAAAGAAAGAAAGAAAGAAAGAAAGAAAGAAAGAAAGAAAGAAAGAAAGAAAGAAAGAAAGAAAGAAAGAAAGAAAGAAAGAAAGAAAGAAAGAAAGAAAGAAAGAAAGAAAGAAAGAAAGAAAGAAAGAAAGAAAGAAAGAAAGAAAGAAAGAAAGAAAGAAAGAAAGAAAGAAAGAAAGAAAGAAAGAAAGAAAGAAAGAAAGAAAGAAAGAAAGAAAGAAAGAAAGAAAGAAAGAAAGAAAGAAAGAAAGAAAGAAAGAAAGAAAGAAAGAAAGAAAGAAAGAAAGAAAGAAAGAAAGAAAGAAAGAAAGAAAGAAAGAAAGAAAGAAAGAAAGAAAGAAAGAAAGAAAGAAAGAAAGAAAGAAAGAAAGAAAGAAAGAAAGAAAGAAAGAAAGAAAGAAAGAAAGAAAGAAAGAAAGAAAGAAAGAAAGAAAGAAAGAAAGAAAGAAAGAAAGAAAGAAAGAAAGAAAGAAAGAAAGAAAGAAAGAAAGAAAGAAAGAAAGAAAGAAAGAAAGAAAGAAAGAAAGAAAGAAAGAAAGAAAGAAAGAAAGAAAGAAAGAAAGAAAGAAAGAAAGAAAGAAAGAAAGAAAGAAAGAAAGAAAGAAAGAAAGAAAGAAAGAAAGAAAGAAAGAAAGAAAGAAAGAAAGAAAGAAAGAAAGAAAGAAAGAAAGAAAGAAAGAAAGAAAGAAAGAAAGAAAGAAAGAAAGAAAGAAAGAAAGAAAGAAAGAAAGAAAGAAAGAAAGAAAGAAAGAAAGAAAGAAAGAAAGAAAGAAAGAAAGAAAGAAAGAAAGAAAGAAAGAAAGAAAGAAAGAAAGAAAGAAAGAAAGAAAGAAAGAAAGAAAGAAAGAAAGAAAGAAAGAAAGAAAGAAAGAAAGAAAGAAAGAAAGAAAGAAAGAAAGAAAGAAAGAAAGAAAGAAAGAAAGAAAGAAAGAAAGAAAGAAAGAAAGAAAGAAAGAAAGAAAGCCTTCTAAAGAAAGAAAGAAAGAAAGAAAGAAAGAAAGAAAGAAAGAAAGAAAGAAAGAAAGAAAGAAAGAAAGAAAGAAAGAAAGAAAGAAAGAAAGAAAGAAAGAAAGAAAGAAAGAAAGAAAGAAAGAAAGAAAGAAAGAAAGAAAGAAAGAAAGAAAGAAAGAAAGAAAGAAAGAAAGAAAGAAAGAAAGAAAGAAAGAAAGAAAGAAAGAAAGAAAGAAAGAAAGAAAGAAAGAAAGAAAGAAAGAAAGAAAGAAAGAAAGAAAGAAAGAAAGAAAGAAAGAAAGAAAGAAAGAAAGAAAGAAAGAAAGAAAGAAAGAAAGAAAGAAAGAAAGAAAGAAAGAAAGAAAGAAAGAAAGAAAGAAAGAAAGAAAGAAAGAAAGAAAGAAAGAAAGAAAGAAAGAAAGAAAGAAAGAAAGAAAGAAAGAAAGAAAGAAAGAAAGAAAGAAAGAAAGAAAGAAAGAAAGAAAGAAAGAAAGAAAGAAAGAAAGAAAGAAAGAAAGAAAGAAAGAAAGAAAGAAAGAAAGAAAGAAAGAAAGAAAGAAAGAAAGAAAGAAAGAAAGAAAGAAAGAAAGAAAGAAAGAAAGAAAGAAAGAAAGAAAGAAAGAAAGAAAGAAAGAAAGAAAGAAAGAAAGAAAGAAAGAAAGAAAGAAAGAAAGAAAGAAAGAAAGAAAGAAAGAAAGGTCCAACGTACCATGGTCTAAACTTGCCTCTCTTTGCAAAACGAACGACACCTTCCTAAGGGGAGACTTTCAAAAGCACATAACCAGCCACATTGAACTCCAATGGTACACGCCTCACATTCGCGTATTTCTTTTGTCTCTCATGTCCAATTGTAATCTCTCCTTAATTCGGGGGAATCACCTTTGTCGTCTCAACCACTATTTCCAGTCCAAATCAATTGCGCAAGCCCTCAACATGCCTTCGAGCACTTGGATGGTTCTATCGGTTTGTCCATCCGTTGAGGACGAATTGTCGTACTCATATCAAGTTGAGTACCCATTGCACGTTGAAAAGGCTTTCCAAGAATTTAGTTATACCGGATATTTCTATCGGAGATGATAGAAACCGGAACTCCAAGCCTAGGCACCACTTCTTTAATGTATAAGCGCGCAATGGTGTCAAACTTGTCGGTCTCACGAATGGCTAAAAAGTGAGCCGACTCTGTCAACCGATCCATAATCACCCAAATAGTATCACGACCACTTTTTGTCTTCGGTAACTTCGTGAATGAAGTTCGTTGCTATCCGTTCCCATTTCCATTCCCGTGTCACTGGTTGCATCAATAAACCGGGTGGCTTCTTATGATCGGCTTTCACTTGTAAGCAAGTAAGACTCTTACTCGCATATTCAGTCACGTAACATTTCATGCCCGACGTCCAATAGAAATCTTTTGAATCAAAGTACATCTTATCCGAACCCGGATGGGCCGAATAAGCCGATTTGTGGGCTTCATTCATGGGAAAAATGTCTTCAATCTGCCGAAAATGGAAGCCCAAAGACTTTCAACTAAGTATAGCCCATTGTCCTCTTTCCTATCGAATTGTTGCTCTATGCCATCAAACCTTTCATTACCAAATTCTCCGGGAAAGTAGCTTGTACGTGCTCCTATGATCTGGTCACGAATACTTTGTCCCACCATGAGACTCATGGCTCTTGTTCTCCTCGGCTTGACCCTTTCCTTTCTAATCAATTCTGGCACTTCGCGTAAACGTTCGGCAAGATCTCCCATTATCCTCGAGTAAACAAGTATATCACTAGTAAGGGCAAGGACAAACTTGCCTAAGTTGGGCCGTCACACCCGCTTCACCAAACTCATGAACACCGTCGGTGCATTAGTCAACCCAAACGGCACAACAGTGTATCCTAAATGCACATACCTTGTTGAAGACGTCGTCTTTGAGATGCCATCTTTATGGACGCGTCGTTGGCTCTAACTTGAACGAAGGTAAGTCTTGGAGGGGGATTAACACCCTCTAGTTGCTCGAATGAATTCTCATTTATCTAAGATAGATACTGGTTCTTCATCGTGAGCTGGCTCAATACCCGAAAATCAATACACATCATTCCCCCGTTAAGGCGAGTCTATAAGGAGCTTTGGCTATAGGTACTAAGTTAGGAGTTAGTCCGATACAAGAATCAAGTTGCCGAGACGGGGTAAACCAGATAAATCGTCCAGAAGCACATCGGGAAGGTCATGAACAAAAGGAATGGTCTTCAACTCGACTATCGTAGCGGTAGCACTAAAGACTTTTGAATTAGAAGGATCTGATGTCTCCCCTTGAACTCTTAAGGCCTCACCGTTAGACAATGGTATCCTGGCCACTCTTCCACCCCAATCACTAACCGTACTAATCGTCAACCTCCAATCTAAGGCCGTAATGATGCCAAAACTTCCCGTATCGAATGGCATAGGATCGAGGAAGAAATCAAAGTCGTTTAAAGTCAAAGTACAATCACAAGGCACTTGACTAAGTCTAGTTAGCACACCACTGACCATCTCACTAGCAAGTACATAATCTAAAGCACACGGACAAACGTAAATCAAGGGAAGGAAGCTAGATGAGGGGAGGCTATAATCGTCATCGAAATCATATAACACCATTTCATGATTACCGCTAAGAAAGAAAATGTACCTGCCACCACCTTTGGGTCGCCACGGGCTTCACTAGCATTCACCTCTAAGGCTCGTCCACGAGGTTGCACTTGATGATCTTGTTGGTGACTGTTCTGATTAGGGTCGGCAATCTGAGGTTGGTTGGGGTGTACCGCCTCGTGGACTCGAGGAGGGACGGCTCGGAGGGGAACCGCATTCAAGGGAGCCGCCCTCGGTTCCCTGCAATCTCTAGCAAGGTGCCCGACTTGATTACAATTGTAGCATGTCCCACAAGAAGCGGTGGAAGCATGATGTCGGGCACACCTTCCGCACAAGGGTTGAAATCCCTCATAGTTTCTTTTTGCCGGCCTAGCTGCCGCAAACACTTTTCCCCTGCTAGGGCGCTTAAGGTCGGGCCTACCAACTTTCTTCGTCCCACTTGACTCGCCAACATCTTTTCCTTTAGTCGATGACTTGCTTGACACACCATCATCATCCACGAGTACTTGAGCTTCATCATTAGGTGCTTCGTTGCTACCTTGAAAACTTGCCGTGACTTGGGCAACAATGGTAGGTATGGCATTTGCAACCGCTTGAGCGATCACGGTCGCCAAGTCCGGCATTGGTGCTCCTCCACTACTACTACCTCTACCTTGACCTCTTCCTCGCCTTTCATCCCGACCACCAGCACGGCCTCCACCCCGGCCGCCTTTGGCTTCCAAATCGTCACCATAGTTAGTCCCATTTCTTCCTGGTCTCACCATTTTCTATAAGACAAGGAACACGTTGACCCGAAAGTTAGCCTCAAAATGCTCACATGTTAGTCGCACCAGTAGTTAATGCTCTCATGTCAACATGCCACACATAAATCATATCATTACACTAAGGCAAAAGTACTAATGTTCTAGGGGAATTGTTATGTATCATGTCATCATACCAAGATCACAATAATTGTTCATCATGAACCACAATACATAAATGTTCTTAAGTAACTGTCATATATCATGCTATCATACCAACATATCATACGTGTCTCATATCACTGCGCTAAGGACAATATATCAACGTTCTCAAGTAATCGTTATCTATCATGTTCTCATGCCTAGTTCACAACATTTGTCCACCAACATAATCAAGTACTCATGTTTCAACACATCACATCACAAGCAACTAAAACAAGTGGTCCAAAGTATAATCCGAATTCGATATGCTCCCTAGTTATTGACCGAGTATGTATACAGGGTGTACCAGCGGCTAACCCTCCACCCAATCAATTCCCATTAAGCATATCGGTTCCTTATTATACTTTAAGCCAAACGTGTGCAATCCGTGATGTCATTAACTTGTTATAATACCGGGTAACCATAAAATAGTTGATCAGGCTCTTTTAGGGTTGCCACAATATTATATCATGTTAATGCCATAACTTCATCTTGCCCTAAATCATCAAACAACATCAATTCAAATCATCTCAATCCAACAATATGCACATGACCTCATTGACTTCAAATAACCACATTGACCTCATGCACTTGACCATCACATACAATACATTTTCCGCATCAACCAAGTTGTACTCATGTTACCACATTCATCACATTGTACTTGTCCCACATAACACATTGTTCACATTGTGCTCGTCACAAAACAACACGTTGATCACATGGTACTATCTCAAACCAACACATTGTCCAATTGTATTCATATCATTATGTATAACGATCCTGCCTACGAACTCTTAGTGTACACTTACAAGGTTCATACAATTCACATTGCATTCAAAATTCCTAACCATGCATGCTATATGAAGAGTTTTTACTTAAGCCGTAGTCTAGGTCAAACCGCCTAATTCTCTACGACCACGCATGGGCCACCATTCTGTAACACCCCGAGCTAGGCTCGAAATATTACCGAAAAGATATAGCGTATGCATGGAATTATCGTAGAACATGAACTATATGAGAATAAAAGGATTCGTTGAACCCACGCTAAACATTTAAAGTATCAAGAACATACAAAACATGGAACCATCCAGCAGTTACAAAACCATACAACGAAAAGCTAACTATTCTAATCATAAACCATAAAGGAGGGCAAATGAATCACGGATCCATGTAAGTCCATGCCCAAGCTCTAGCAAAACAACAAGATAGCCATCACGTCTCTGATTTCACCCGAATACCTGAAAAGTGTACTAAACAAGGTCAACACTAGGTTGGTGAGTTCGTAGGAGCAAATGACAAGGATCTAATGCCCAAGCCATTCACAATAAGAACAAGGATAATGAGCAAGGAACACACTTACAGTAAGTCCTTAAAAGCACAAACTCAAATTAGTTTGGCTCATCACGCAACCTACTCACACAAGTATCCATGGAACAAAATATACAATAGCTAGAAATGCGTATAAGGAGCAAGGACAATTAACGTCGATAACAATAAGTATCAAACACGTAATAACGTATAGTCAACATGCAGCTCATTGTACTCAATTGCACGTCATGTACCACATTGTACTCAATTGCACATCATGTACCACATTGCACTCACTTGCACATCATTGCACCACATTGTACTCAATTGCACATGTACCACATTGTACTCAATTGCACGTCATGTACCACATTGTACTCAATTGCACGTCATGTACCACATTGTACTCAATTGCACGTCATGTACCACATTGTACTCAATTGCACGTATGTACCACATTGTACTCAATTGCACGTATGTACCACATTGTACTCAATTGCACGTCATGTACCACATTGTACTCAATTGCACGTCATGTACCACATTGTACTCAATTGCACGTCATGTACCACATTGTACTCAATTGCACGTCATGTACCACATTGTACTCAATTGCACGTCATGTACCACATTGTACTCAATTGCACGTCATGTACCACATTGTACTCAATTGCACGTCATGTACCACATTGTACTCAATTGCACGTCATGTACCACATTGTACTCAATTGCACGTCATGTACCACATTGTACTCAATTGCACGTCATGTACCACATTGTACTCAATTGCACGTCATGTACCACATTGTACTCAATTGCACGTATGTACCACATTGTACTCAATTGCACGTATGTACCACATTGTACTCAATTGCACGTCATGTACCACATTGTACCCAATTGCACTTGCACTTCATTGTACTCAATTTCACATCATTGCACTACATTGTACCCAATTGCACTTGCACTACATTGTACCCAATTGCACTTGCACTACATTGTACCCAATTGCACTTGCACTACATTGTACCCAATTGCACATCATTGCACTACATTGTACCCAATTGCACTTGCACTACATTGTACCCAATTGCACTTGCACTACATTGTACCCAATTGCCCTTGCACTACATTGTACCCAATTGCACTTGCACTACATTGTACCCAATTGCACTTGCACTACATTGTACCCAATTGCACTTGCACTACATTGTACCCAATTGCACATCATTGCACTACATTGTACCCAATTGCCCTTGCACTACATTGTACCCAATTGCACTTGCACTACATTGTACCCAATTGCACTTGCACTACATTGTACCCAATTGCACTTGCACTACATTGTACCCAATTGCACTTGCACTACATTGTACCCAATTGCACTTGCACTACATTGTACCCAATTGCACATCATTGCACTACATTGTACCCAATTGCCCTTGCACTACATTGTACCCAATTGCACTTGCACTACATTGTACCCAATTGCACATCATTGCACTACATTGTACCCAATTGCCCTTGCACTACATTGTACCCAATTGCACTTGCACTACATTGTACCCAATTGCACTTGCACTACATTGTACCCAATTGCACTTGCACTACATTGTACCCAATTGCACTTGCACTACATTGTACCCAATTGCACATCATTGCACTACATTGTACCCAATTGCCCTTGCACTACATTGTACCCAATTGCACTTGCACTACATTGTACCCAATTGCACATCATTGCACTACATTGTACCCAATTGCCCTTGCACTACATTGTACCCAATTGCACTTGCACTACATTGTACCCAATTGCACATCATTGCACTACATTGTACCCAATTGCCCTTGCACTACATTGTACCCAATTGCACTTGCACTACATTGTACCCAATTGCACATCATTGCACTACATTGTACCCAATTGCCCTTGCACTACATTGTACCCAATTGCACTTGCACTACATTGTACCCAATTGCACATCATTGCACTACATTGTACCCAATTGCCCTTGCACTACATTGTACCCAATTGCACTTGCACTACATTGTACCCAATTGCACATCATTGCACTACATTGTACCCAATTGCCCTTGCACTACATTGTACCCAATTGCACTTGCACTACATTGTACCCAATTGCACATCATTGCACTACATTGTACCCAATTGCCCTTGCACTACATTGTACCCAATTGCACTTGCACTACATTGTACCCAATTGCACATCATTGCACTACATTGTACCCAATTGCCCTTGCACTACATTGTACCCAATTGCACTTGCACTACATTGTACCCAATTGCACATCATTGCACTACATTGTACCCAATTGCCCTTGCACTACATTGTACCCAATTGCACTTGCACTACATTGTACCCAATTGCACTTGCACTACATTGTACCCAATTGCACTTGCACTACATTGTACCCAATTGCACTTGCACTACATTGTACCCAATTGCACTTGCACTACATTGTACCCAATTGCACTTGCACTACATTGTACCCAATTGCACTTGCACTACATTGTACCCAATTGCACTTGCACTACATTGTACCCAATTGCACTTGCACTACATTGTACCCAATTGCACTTGCACTACATTGTACCCAATTGCACTTGCACTACATTGTACCCAATTGCACTTGCACTACATTGTACCCAATTGCACTTGCACTACATTGTACCCAATTGCACTTGCACTACATTGTACCCAATTGCACTTGCACTACATTGTACCCAATTGCACTTGCACTACATTGTACCCAATTGCACTTGCACTACATTGTACCCAATTGCACTTGCACTACATTGTACCCAATTGCACTTGCACTACATTGTACCCAATTGCACTTGCACTACATTGTACCCAATTGCACTTGCACTACATTGTACCCAATTGCACTTGCACTACATTGTACCCAATTGCACTTGCACTACATTGTACCCAATTGCACTTGCACTACATTGTACCCAATTGCACTTGCACTACATTGTACCCAATTGCACTTGCACTACATTGTACCCAATTGCACTTGCACTACATTGTACCCAATTGCACTTGCACTACATTGTACCCAATTGCACTTGCACTACATTGTACCCAATTGCACTTGCACTACATTGTACCCAATTGCACTTGCACTACATTGTACCCAATTGCACTTGCACTACATTGTACCCAATTGCACTTGCACTACATTGTACCCAATTGCACTTGCACTACATTGTACCCAATTGCACTTGCACTACATTGTACCCAATTGCACTTGCACTACATTGTACCCATTTGCATGCCCAATTCGACCCAAGGAGACTTGAACTCAAGCTAGAAATCAAAACAAGGAAACTGGACATCAGAGGGGGCGTAAGCTACGGTCTAACCAGCCGTAGGTTACGCTGGTCAGAATTGCACTAGCGTAAGGTACGGTCTGATTGGGCGTAAGGTACGGTGGGCAGACTTCAACTGGCGTAAGTTACGGCTAGTAAGGGGCGTAGGTTACGGCTATCCAGAAAAGTCCATTTTGGCGTAAGGTTCTCATGTTTTGGCGTAAACAGAAGGAATTTGGAATTTGAAGATAGGGAGGGGCGTAAGGTACGGCCCTGAGGGGCGTAACCTACGCCTGGTTCTGAACAAGAACACACCAGCAGGTGTTCAAGGCACAAACACGACCCGAAACCCTAATTTCTCAACATTTGCACCATGAAATCAATTTGTACAACTTCAAGACCCATTTTCACACATAGTTAAACATAATTGGACATAACTAAACATGTTTCAATATCCAAATCCACCCCCTTAACACATTTCCTTGTTCAAAACGATTTTTGACCCATTTAAACCCAATTTGACCCAAAACCTAGTTCTTGGCTTAGAATTCGTTTTGAGAAGTTCTTTGACCCATTCTTAAACATAACTAACTCATTTGAACATAACCCACTCAATAATTTCACTTCCTAACATCACTTTTGACCCAAAATGATTCTTGCCCTAAATTTGAAGACTTGAAACCCTAATTCCGAAATTTTGGAGTTAAAAGACCAAGAGTGCTTAGATTTAGTCAATATACATGTTTAATAACTAGAAATAATGGATTTGAGCTAAAAATTACTTACCAAAACCTCCACAAACAATAAAACTCGAATTTGAACTAGTTGAAGACTTTTCTTGTACTTGAAACCTTGGATTTTTGATATAATATAAGATTAATGATAAGGATGATGATTTTGTTATTATTATACTTGGAATCACAATAGTGAACTAGAATCTTAGAGAGAGATAGAGTAGGTGTGTGTGTGTTCTTGGAAGAGAATAGAAAGAAAGAAAGAAAGACAAGAAAGAAAGAAAGAAAGAAAGAAAGAAAGAAAGAAAGAAAGAAAGAAAGAAAGAAAGAAAGAAAGAAAGAAAGAAAGAAAGAAAGAAAGAAAGAAAGAAAGAAAGAAAGAAAGAAAGAAAGAAAGAAAGAAAGAAAGAAAGAAAGAAAGAAAGAAAGAAAGAAAGAAAGAAAGAAAGAAAGAAAGAAAGAAAGAAAGAAAGAAAGAAAGAAAGAAAGAAAGAAAGAAAGAAAGAAAGAAAGAAAGAAAGAAAGAAAGAAAGAAAGAAAGAAAGAAAGAAAGAAAGAAAGAAAGAAAGAAAGAAAGAAAGAAAGAAAGAAAGAAAGAAAGAAAGAAAGAAAGAAAGAAAGAAAGAAAGAAAGAAAGAAAGAAAGAAAGAAAGAAAGAAAGAAAGAAAGAAAGAAAGAAAGAAAGAAAGAAAGAAAGAAAGAAAGAAAGAAAGAAAGAAAGAAAGAAAGAAAGAAAGAAAGAAAGAAAGAAAGAAAGAAAGAAAGAAAGAAAGAAAGAAAGAAAGAAAGAAAGAAAGAAAGAAAGAAAGAAAGAAAGAAAGAAAGAAAGAAAGAAAGAAAGAAAGAAAGAAAGAAAGAAAGAAAGAAAGAAAGAAAGAAAGAAAGAAAGAAAGAAAGAAAGAAAGAAAGAAAGAAAGAAAGAAAGAAAGAAAGAAAGAAAGAAAGAAAGAAAGAAAGAAAGAAAGAAAGAAAGAAAGAAAGAAAGAAAGAAAGAAAGAAAGAAAGAAAGAAAGAAAGAAAGAAAGAAAGAAAGAAAGAAAGAAAGAAAGAAAGAAAGAAAGAAAGAAAGAAAGAAAGAAAGAAAGAAAGAAAGAAAGAAAGAAAGAAAGAAAGAAAGAAAGAAAGAAAGAAAGAAAGAAAGAAAGAAAGAAAGAAAGAAAGAAAGAAAGAAAGAAAGAAAGAAAGAAAGAAAGAAAGAAAGAAAGAAAGAAAGAAAGAAAGAAAGAAAGAAAGAAAGAAAGAAAGAAAGAAAGAAAGAAAGAAAGAAAGAAAGAAAGAAAGAAAGAAAGAAAGAAAGAAAGAAAGAAAGAAAGAAAGAAAGAAAGAAAGAAAGAAAGAAAGAAAGAAAGAAAGAAAGAAAGAAAGAAAGAAAGAAAGAAAGAAAGAAAGAAAGAAAGAAAGAAAGAAAGAAAGAAAGAAAGAAAGAAAGAAAGAAAGAAAGAAAGAAAGAAAGAAAGAAAGAAAGAAAGAAAGAAAGAAAGAAAGAAAGAAAGAAAGAAAGAAAGAAAGAAAGAAAGAAAGAAAGAAAGAAAGAAAGAAAGAAAGAAAGAAAGAAAGAAAGAAAGAAAGAAAGAAAGAAAGAAAGAAAGAAAGAAAGAAAGAAAGAAAGAAAGAAAGAAAGAAAGAAAGAAAGAAAGAAAGAAAGAAAGAAAGAAAGAAAGAAAGAAAGAAAGAAAGAAAGAAAGAAAGAAAGAAAGAAAGAAAGAAAGAAAGAAAGAAAGAAAGAAAGAAAGAAAGAAAGAAAGAAAGAAAGAAAGAAAGAAAGAAAGAAAGAAAGAAAGAAAGAAAGAAAGAAAGAAAGAAAGAAAGAAAGAAAGAAAGAAAGAAAGAAAGAAAGAAAGAAAGAAAGAAAGAAAGAAAGAAAGAAAGAAAGAAAGAAAGAAAGAAAGAAAGAAAGAAAGAAAGAAAGAAAGAAAGAAAGAAAGAAAGAAAGAAAGAAAGAAAGAAAGAAAGAAAGAAAGAAAGAAAGAAAGAAAGAAAGAAAGAAAGAAAGAAAGAAAGAAAGAAAGAAAGAAAGAAAGAAAGAAAGAAAGCGCGTTATACTTTAAATACCTATTGGAAAACCTTTATCGAAAGACAAACTATTAGTAGAGCATATCAACTAAGCTGAGAGGAAGTGGTATACGCCCAACACCCGATGGAGGCAAGCTTTGCTAAAGAAGGGGAGTATGGTCGATAAGTGGAGGAAGCACGATGACCTGTGATGGATATTCCCTCAAGGTCAACGGTCGTAGGGAGGTAAGCTAAAATAAGATGAACTTGGGTGAGAAAAATTTTAGAACACATGGTGAACAGTCAAGGACCATCGACCCACGAAGTAGTGCGCCCAAGAAAAGTGAAGAAGGAAAACAACATGAAATCGCTAAGTTAGTAGTGAAAGCAAATAAGAAATACGACGCTAGAATTCAAGGCACATACTACCGCAACGATCAAGGAAGTTGATCGCTGACCTAAGTCCCAAACAACTACAAACTCTGGAAAGAGCTAGTCATGGAACGTTTGAATGAAAGTGTGATAATGATAACTCGCTTATGTGGTAAGTCAGGACTAAAGACGAGTACCCCTGAGATAAACTCCAAGGACTATCGACTGCGCGTGTGCCATCCAAGATGACAATTACTCTAGTAAGAGATGGATCCGAGTGGCGAAACGGTAAGGAGTATGGTGATCCATAAGAACACGAAAGAAAAATGGAGAAACCGAACGATTGAGAAAAAGGACGAAGTAACCGATATTCCACCTAAGTTATGTTACATCACAATTCATAAGAACATTAGGCTAGTATATTGGAAAGAAGCTTAGCTTAGAAAGCTAAAAATGGACTTGAAGCTTTTGAGATCAAAGTAACTGGAAGTTTTGTAAAGGTCAGAAGGACCTAAGAAGGATTTCTCTGAAGAAGAAGTTCATACGAATGAGGCCTTGAAGTGTTTGTGTTGCCAAGATGGTGGTGATATGATTATTTGTGAGCATAAGGATTGTGTAAATCCTATCACGAGGAATGCGTAGGGATAGAAGAGAAATGGAAGAGGTTATAGGTGCAATGTTAAAAAGGAGTTTAGTCGGCAATATGTCATAGATAGTAGTACTTTTACATTAAGAATGAAGGATTAAAGGTACCTTAAAATCATTTGCAAGACAATATCGGCAAGAGCAAAGGGAAAGTGGGTGATGATGTGACTTAATGAATAACGAAGAAGGTGACCTTGGAAAATAAGGGCGAAGTTGAAGGACAAACGCAAGTGTGAGGATTAATATTGAACTATCAACTGAACTATCCATGATTCCCCCGCACGGCATAAAACAACAAAGACAACACTAGAAAATAATGATGTAACAACCCTCAATTTCCGACTAGGACAATTTACTTAGACTTATCTAGGTATCAATCCCTAGAAGTTTCTTAAGAGATTTAGCCTCCAGACATTTAGGCGTAGTGATACTTGCCGTCTAGTTCAATGAAATGCCCGTATACGATAGTTATCTTAGAAATGCCATAAATAATAACTATAGACGATCTCAAACTATAAATTAGTTCTAACCAAACTTGGTGAAATGTCAATGAACCGAAAACTTCATTTCAAGAACTCAAGTTATATAAATAATAATGTAAGACTCACAACTTGTGACAAAGTCAATAAATCTTACGAAATATCCAACGAATTGAATCATCAAGCCAACTAAATTACATTTGGTCATGAGAATACCATGAGCATCTTAAAAATAATTAAAACTCCTTAAATACATGAAGATGCTTGAACAATAATAAGTATATATGTACGAGTCTAATATAAATACATATAATAATAATAATAATAATAATAATAATAATAATAATAATAATAATAATAATAATAATAAATATATTAATAATAATAATAATAATAATAATAATAATAATAATAATAATAATAATAATAATAATAATAATAATAATAATAATAATAATAATAATAATAATAATAATAATAATAATAATAATAATAATAATAATAATAATAATAATAATAATAATAATAATAATAATAATAATAATAAT
>CM067167.1:26038156-26078156 GCA_034093135.1 Erigeron breviscapus
TGGAACAATAACCGGTCTTAGTAGTGGCTCAAGAACAATCTCATCAAATTATGTCATGGTAGTCTTACCATTGACCAAGTGTTATTGATATTATTGGTGACCGCATGGTTTGGGTGTGATATATGATTAATCGATTGATATATATTTTTCTCTCATGATGATTTTAATAAATGAGAACTTTATGGTTTACCATCGATTTTCAAAGTCTTGAAATGACATTATGGTATTTGGAAAAACTTGATAGTTTGAGATGAGAATCTTTTCGGTCATGTGGTTTGGGTATATTGATATGTAATATTATGTTTTCCAAGTTTTGCAATGAATATGTAACGGAATTTACTTGAAAACCTATGCACTCACCAACTACGTTTTCGTAGTTGACACTTTTTCTTCATGCTTTTCAGGAAATAAGCTTAAGCTTTGAGGAATTATATGCTTCATGATTATTTGCATTGCACTTTGGAGTCAAAGATCAAACCTTGTGATGGGCAATGGAATCCGCCTTGATCATTGTAGTATATCATTTCATGTATTTGTTATTTGTTTCGTGGACTTAATATCCAAGTACGGTGGACGCATTGTACTTGGGGATTGGTTCACATGCTTGTGCATTTGTAAACTCTTTTATCAAATAAAGCTATGGTGAATGTTATCTATTATCCTTTGTTTTGAATACTCGACTTTATGTACATCTCATTGTTCCGCCTTAGTTGGGGTGTTACATAAACTCCATTTGTTTATGTAAATGTATGAATAAAATCAAATTTGATTTTGTATAGCTTTTTGAAAATGTACGTATACAATCAAATTTGATTGTGTATAGGTTTGTTGATTTAAACTCCATTTGTTTGTGTAAATGTATGTTTAAAATCAAATTTGATTTTGTATAAATTTTTGAAAATGTATGTATACAATCAAATTTGATTTTATAGGTTTGTTGATATAAACTCCATTTGTTTTTGTAAATATATGAATAAAAACAAATTTGATTTTGTATAACTTTTTGAAATATATGAAGGTCCCGTTGTCATGATTCCCCCTCCGAATCAAATTTGATTTTGCACGTCCCTCCCCGAAGATAACAAAATCTAGGGTTTAGGGTTTGAATGTCAAGGGTTAGCCGACTAACCCTCAACCTTCAAACCCTAAACCCTAGAGCGGTGGCCGAAGGCCCCGTTGTCATGATTCCCCCTCCGAATCAAATTTGATTTTGCACGTCCCTCCCCCCGAAAGGGTGTCCTTTTTAGGGTTTTAGAATGTGTCCCTTCCCCCAAAAGGGTGTCCTTTTTAAGGTTTTAGAATGCGTCCTTCCCCGGCTAACCAGCCTTCAAACCCTAAACCCTAGAGCGGTGGCCGAAGGCCTCGTTGTCATGATTCCCCCTCCGAATCAAATTTGATTTTGCACGTCCCTCCCCGACGATAACAAGATCTAGGGTTTAGGGTTTGAATGTCAAGGGTTAGCCGTAACCCTCACCTTCAAACCCTAAACCCTAGAGCGGGGGCCGAAGGCCCCGTTGTCATGATTCCCCCTCCGAATCAAATTTGATTGTATACGTACAGTTTTAAAAGCTATACAAAATCAAATTTGATTTTATTCATACATTTACACAAACAAACGGTGTTTATATCAACAAACCTATACACAATCAAATTTGATTGTATACGTACAGTTTGAAAAAGCTATACAAAATCAAATTTGATTTTATTCATACATTTACACAAACAAACGGTGTTTATATCAACAAACACATACACAATCAAATTTGATTGTATACGTACAGTTTGAAAAAGCTATACAAAATCAAATTTGATTTTATTCATACATTACACAAACAAATTGAGTTTATATCAACAAACATATACACAATCAAATTTGATTGTATATATACAGCTTCAAAAAGCTATACAAAATCAAATTTGATTTTATTCATACATTTACACAAACAAACGGTGTTTATATCAACAAACACATACACAATCAAATTTGATTGTATACGTACAGTTTGAAAAAGCTATACAAAATCAAATTTGATTTTATTCATACATTTACACAAACAAACGGTGTTTATATCAACAAACACATACACAATCAAATTTGATTGTATACGTACAGTTTGAAAAAGCTATACAAAATCAAATTTGATTTTATTCATACATTACACAAACAAACGGTGTTTATATCAACAAACACATACACAATCAAATTTGATTTATTATATATTGTGTGGGTTGAATCTATTATTGATTATTATGTGTGTGATTGTGTTATTCATAATGTTGAATTTGAGTGCTATTTACGGTTTTTATGTGTTGAATTTGAGTGCCATCATGGGTTAGGTTTTATGTTGAATTTGAGTGCTATTTGGTTTTTATGTGTTGAATTTGAGTGTATTTAGTTTTTATGTGTTGAATTTGAGTGCTATTTAGGTTTTTATGTGTTGAATTTGAGTGCTATTTAGGTTTTTATGTGTTGAATTTGAGTGTATTTAGTTTTTATGTGTTGAATTTGAGTGTATTTAGGTTTTTATGTGTTGAATTTGAGTGTATTTAGGTTTTTATGTGTTGAATTTGAGTGCTATTTAGGTTTTTATGTGTTGAATTTGAGTGCTATTTAGGTTTTTATGTGTTGAATTTGAGTGTATTTAGGTTTTTATTGTTGAATTTGAGTGCTATTTAGGTTTTTATGTGTTGAATTTGAGTGTATTTAGGTTTTTATGTGTTGAATTTGAGTGTATTTAGTTTTTATGTGTTGAATTTGAGTGCTATTTAGGTTTTTATGTGTTGAATTTGAGTGCTATTTAGGTTTTTATGTGTTGAATTTGAGTGTATTTAGGTTTTTATTGTTGAATTTGAGTGCTATTTAGGTTTTTATGTGTTGAATTTGAGTGCTATTTAGGTTTTTATGTGTTGAATTTGAGTGTATTTAGGTTTTTATGTGTTGAATTTGAGTGCTATTTAGGTTTTTATTGTTGAATTTGAGTGCTATTTACGGTTTTTATGTGTTGAATTTGAGTGTATTTAGTTTTTATTGTTGAATTTGAGTGCTATTTACGGTTTTTATGTGTTGAATTTGAGTGCCATATTTAGGTTTTTATGTTGAATTTGAGTGTATTTAGGTTTTTATGTGTTGAATTTGAGTGCTATTTAGGTTTTTATTGTTGAATTTGAGTGCTATTTACGGTTTTTATGTGTTGAATTTGAGTGTATTTAGTTTTTATTGTTGAATTTGAGTGCTATTTAGGTTTTTATGTGTTGAATTTGAGTGTATTTAGGTTTTTATGTGTTGAATTTGAGTGTATTTAGGTTTTTATGTGTTGAATTTGAGTGCTATTTACGGTTTTTATGTGTTGAATTTGAGTGCTATTTAGGTTTTTATGTGTTGAATTTGAGTGCTATTTAGGTTTTTATGTGTTGAATTTGAGTGTATTTAGGTTTTTATGTGTTGAATTTGAGTGTATTTAGTTTTTATGTGTTGAATTTGAGTGCTATTTAGGTTTTTATGTGTTGAATTTGAGTGCTATTTAGGTTTTTATGTGTTGAATTTGAGTGTATTTAGTTTTTATGTGTTGAATTTGAGTGCTATTTAGGTTTTTATGTGTTGAATTTGAGTGCTATTTAGGTTTTTATGTGTTGAATTTGAGTGTATTTAGTTATTTATGTTGAATTTGAGTGCTATTTACGGTTTTTATGTGTTGAATTTGAGTGCCATCATGGGTTAGGTAGTGTTGTGGGTGGTGGTGTGATTGTGACGGTGGCTGAGCGGGATGTTGGAGATGTTTTGGTGGTGGAGTACATCGTTGGTGGTGGCTGAGCGCGACGGCGACGAAGTTGAGGAAAAACGATCCGGCGGTTTGCCATGGATAGGTGCTGCTGCTGCTACTCCTGTTTCTTTTCTTCCTCTAATTCTCTCATTGTTATGTGTTGTTGTTGCTACTGTAGCAGTGATGAAAAACCCGACCACCACCGCCATGAACAATAATAGACGCCTGCCATCGCCACCGTAATGAGAAACCCAACACCACCATAATTGTCGCCGCCTCCTGAAATAACCCACTTTTTTTTTGTTCAAAACCACCGGCCACCCCCTTTAATTGCTTCAAAACTGACGATGGATTTTATGTATCTATTAATTTGATTTATTATATATTGTGTGGGTTGAATCTATTATTGATTATTATGTGTGTGATTGTGTTATTCATAATGTTGAATTTGAGTGCTATTTACGGTTTTTATGTGTTGAATTTGAGTGCCATCATGGGTTAGGTTTAGATGTATTATCTGGGTTTGGGGTTAGTTGATTGATGATGATGATGATTATATATGTGGGTGTAATGTGTGTCAGTGTGTGTATCTGTGTGTGGTGATGAAGTGTATATATATGTAATGTGTAAAATAAAGTATTTTTTAGATTTGTCTAATAAATTAAATCCACATAAAAGCCATATAAGCGGTCAACAGGATAAATTCAAAGGTGGTAACCGGCTACCTTTATATCAGGTCAGTTTTGAATGCTATAGAACTTTTTAGCAGGTTCCCGCCATACAATAAAGAAAAACATTAGTTTATGCACACTATAACTTTTTGGGCATAGTTTGTTGCATTCCGGGGCACTAAACCCTAATAAAAAATAGGGAAAAGTCTCATTATTATTTTGAACCAAAATAGTACCGGTGAAACTTGTTTTTTGTATGCTGTTGGTTGAAGCGCATGGAGCACGATTTTCACATTGGGTCTTTGGAACACTGCTAAAAATTCGTTCACGTAAAAAGGTCCATTGAATTTGTTTAAAGAACTTGCTTATAACTTATAAGATGGATTAGACCACCATTGAATTTTTATTTTTTTTTGCAAAAGCATGCACATAATCATCATGAAAACTAGAGAGATAATAGCGAGGACTAGAATTACTTTAGGACATAGGATCCGGGGTTTTGAAGCAGATGTAAGTCTTCCTTAGGCAACCCTAAAATTTTGACCACTATATTTTCCATATTTATATTATTTTTGTATTTAATTTACTTAATCTTTTTTATATTTAAATATTCTACAACATGTGTTTTAGACTATCCAAAATTATAGTCAATAGTTGGCAAAACTAACTGTTGTCACCTCTGATGAGGTGTTCTAAGTAAAGTTTACAAGTATTTTTAAAATTAAGAAATGATCTATTGTTGCATATCGTGTGCATACGATTTTTAGTTTTATTAATTTATGATGGTGTGAAATCATAAAAAGAGGAAAGTATAATGAAAGAATTGATGCGATGAACGCATATAGTAGTCTTATGTTTTTTCGTAGTGTACAAACGAAAAAGAAAAGAAAATTATTAGTATATGTGAAACGTATGAGAGTTCAATTTATTAGGATAACAAAACGAATAATATTTTCATTTGCAAAGTAATGCATTATTTAAATCGATGTTTTCCATAGAGAAGGAAGACAAAGTTACAACACTAGAACTATTTTTAAGAAATCCATCCAAAGTTACTATTCATGATATTTTTCGAAGTTGACTTCTCAAATTTTATTTTTTGTTATTGTTAATTTAACACGATTCACTTTACTATATCCATACCCACATATACATATACATAAGTAAATTATAAAGCTATACAAGCTTGATAAAACTTTGGAACCCAATATTTTTAAAAGCAGACTTGATAGAAGAAAAATGATTAATTCTTTTAAATATCAGCATATAAATCTTACTAAAACCATGTGAGTGTGACAAGTGTATTTCACATAATCTCTTTCTTAATATTATCATTTAATTTTCCACATATCACCATTATATAATTTAGAAGGATTTTTAGCCTTATAAATTAAAAGGATTAATCGTTACCCTTCATAGAAATGTATTCGAATAGCTAGAGCCATAGTTGTTAAACTCTTACGAGTCGAGTCAGTTTACACCAAAAACGAGTCGACTCGTTAGGTGACTCGTTTTTGTCCAGACTCTTACGAGTCGCTGTGCGAACTTGGACCGAGTCACGAGTCGCAAACTTATAATTTTGTAGTTTGATACTATGGTTATATATATTATATATTATACTTAATTTGCTACATTATTTTGTGTGTTATCTATGTAGTTTTGATCATTTTATTATGAATTTGGAGATAAATTGTAAGTTTATGTCTCAAAACTATTGAATATGTAATATTTTGGTAAATTTATTAAGATAATGAACTTATATTTTGCTTCTAAAGACGTCATATATATTAATTATACTATATTATGTAGTACTTAAAAATGTCCTGACTCTTACGAGTCGAGTCACGTTCCGAGTCACGAGTCAAAAAATCATGTTTTCGAGTCGAGTCAAAAGTTACGAGTCTACAACTATGGCTAGAGCTATACCCAAATAATACATCATTTCCACTGCTAATATTTGGCTAGGGTACTGGGTGTTAATTCACGTGATAAGTGAGGGTAATTTGGTAATCTGAACTTACACACACAATTCTCGTGTCCCAAACCCATAATTTGGGCACGCACCAATGGTGTGACTCACACGTGTTTGGTTTCATATCCACCCAATCACTACCTTCCTTCATCCGTGCCAAATTCCTTCCCTTCACACGCGTGGCCATTCAACCTGACCTTTGCCGGAAAATTCATTTTCTCCCGCCGGAAACTTGCCGGTTCCGCTTCTTCTCCGGTAACCTAACTGCAATGTTCAGTACATCGACCTAACGAGTTACAATCTTATAAATTTTTTCATTTAATGGAAAATTTCGATGATTTAACGGTGAGGTTTTTTTTTTATTATTATTAATTTTTTATTTTTATCTTTTTTTTTTTGTTAGTTTGCAGTTTAGAAATGATGAATTTAGGTTTGATTTTTGAGTTTTATGTAAAAATGTGATCAATGTTGAATAATAAAGGGTTGAAGGAAGGGACCCTGCCCCCGGTATCCCTTAGCTTGGATACCCACCTATACCACCCCGTAAGGCTTTGGGTGCCGGTGAAACACCTCCACTTAATTCCCACAGGATATGGGCATCCCCAAGGATCGAACCCTCGTCATTTAAGACTTCCCTTGTGGGCCCTAAGCATCATGGGTGACGGGTACCACTCGGCTATTTAAAAAAAATAATTCTTTAAAGTTTATTATTATAAAGTTCTAGGGGTTTTATTTTATTTTTGCTTTTTTTATGGGTTAATTGAAAATATTTGAGCTTGTTTGCAGTTGAGAAATGTTGAATTTTTGTTAAAAATATTTGATTAATGTCAATATAATGAGAAAAAAATAATGTCATTAATTTTGATAGTCTAGTACACCTTTTATTGCTTTTCTTTATATGTATTAGTAGAAAATGTTTCAGTATGTTTCCGCTCGATAAATGATGGTTTGTTTATGCCTTATGAATTCTTTGTAAAATGTGATCATATATTGAGTAAAAAGTTAAATTTCAATATGTTTGCATTGTTTAATCTGTGAATCTAGGTTTGTTTTTGAATTAAGGAAGATATAACGATTTTTTTCCAGTATACCGAGAAAAAATTTCATCCTTTTCGTGATTTGTTGGGTTTTTCTTGTTTTGCTTAATAGAAATGGTGAATTTTTATATGTCCAGGAAGCTTCTGACGTTATATCTAGAATGTAATCATGTGGACGGTGTTTATGGGATTTAAAAGTCGAGTATGGTGATGATCATGAAGGGATAGTTTTATGTTTACCATTTTGAGGCTTTGATATTTACACGCCCAGTCTATGCACTTTTATGGCAACTGAAATGCAGAGATTTGGGACAAGTGAAGAAGATGATGACGATATGGGGTTGGATGTTAAAGAAGAAGGTGAAAACGACAATGACGATGATGATGACGAAAAAAACTCGAATCCTCTAATGATGGTGGAGGTTGATGGTGGAGTTGTTGCATCTAGTAGAAGTAATAACAGGTTTCAACATCAGCAGTTTCAAGATCAGATGACTCCACCAGGAGGTGGTGGCAGAAGGTGTAGGCCTGTAGAAGAAAAGGAAAGAACAAAGCTTCGGGAAAGACAACGGAGGGCTATTACTGCAAAGATATTGGCTGGACTTAGAAGACATGGAAATTATAATCTTAGGGTTAGAGCTGATATTAATGATGTGATTGCAGCCTTGGCTAGGGAAGCTGGTTGGGTTGTTCTACCGGATGGAACCACCTTTCCTTCGAGATCGCAGGTATTATATATGAGATGTTAAAGTGTTAAACTCACACATCACTATATTTTGCTTTGAAGGTGTTATAGCACATCAATTTGGTGAGATCTAAGCATAGTTATGATCAAGATATACCTACCTTGATCTGTCACGCACACATTAATTTATGTAATAATCATTTTAATTTATGATTACAGTGTAAAGGATTAGGCTATTGATAGTGCATCTGTTAAATATACAGGGCATGAGACCTTCTGCTGGTGCATCAACGACATTGGTAACTTCATCCACCTCATTGCCACTGCAGCAGAACCAAGCTATTTCTCTTAGAGGCATTTCTTCTGCTTGTCCGATTGGGATTGATGACGAAGCATGCCAAATGAAAGGTCTTTACGTTCCTTCTTCTTCGACTTATGACGTCTCAACAAGTGCTCCTTCACAGTCTTCTCATATGCTGGGAGTTGAAGTTGATGCTCAGGATGATCCTCTTATAGGAGTTTCTGTAGATACCGTTGGGGGCAGGCAGGTAGAAAATAATTTCTCTGTGTGTTTTCTGATTAAGGTTCTTTTGTTTTTTGGTAGAAAATAATTTCTCTGTGTGTTTTCTGATTAAGGTTCTTTTGTTTTTTTCTAAATGATCTTTTATTATATCCACATTTGGAACATGCTTCTATTATGGGTGTGCTATTTACATAATGTTATCCGGATTCTGTACAGGGGGTTGAAATGCCTTCGAAATTGCAGGAACACGATTTTGCCGGTACTCCTTATGTTCCTATCTATGTATTGCTTCCTGTAAGTCCCATACACTTTCATTGTGTAGTTTTTACTAAAGGAATTGTCTGAGTCTTTATAAGCTTACTTCCTTTGCCTGTAGATTTGGGTTTTGAACTTTTAACATGGAACCACTTTTTAAAATTATTAAGTTCGGAACTTACTGAATTAGTATTAAAATATCTAGGATTCGGATATTCTCAAGTGTGTATGTCAGTATGTGATATATTATAAGTTGGTCTGCAGTTGGGAGTAATTAATATGAAGTGTGAACTCGTTGACCCTGATGGCCTTTTGAAGCAATTAAAGGTTTTGAAGTCGGTCAATGTCGATGGTGTGATGGTCAATTGCTGGTGGGGTATAGTTGAAGCACTTGTTCCACAAGAATATAACTGGAAGGGATATAAAAGGTTGTTTCAGATGGTGCGCGAGCTTAAACTTAAGCTACAGGTGTGTTCTTTCGAAGATATGTCACTATGTTCAAACTTCCATCATCTGTTTCATAGGCTGGAGACAATTATTCTCAACTGTTGCTGTGAAAATCTAGTTTTTTCAAAATAAAACAAGTGATCATCCCCTACATTGGCTCAGGTAGTGATGTCTTTCCATGAATGTGGAGGAAATGTCCGTGATGATGTTTGTATACCCTTACCACATTGGGTGGTTGAGATTGGTCGGAGCAATCCAGACATATTCTTCACAGATAGATCAGGGAGACGCAATCCAGAATGTCTTTCATGGGGGATCGACAAAGAACGTGTTTTAAGAGGCCGGACTGCTTCAGAGGTACAATTTCTAATCTGGTTATGTGAATATTGACATGTTAGTATGCACATTATGGTCGCTATCTTCATGTGCCATGCTAATCCTGTCAAAATTGATGTAGGTTTACTTTGACTACATGAGAAGCTTTCGGGTTGAATTTGACGAGTTCTTTGTAGATGGAGTCATCTCGATGATCGAAATTGGATTAGGTCCATGTGGGGAACTACGATATCCATCTAATCCTGTAAAGCATGGTTGGAGATATCCAGGTGTTGGTGAATTTCAGGTAATTCTTGATACCCAATCATACAAAATGTCTTGAGTTACAATTTTCAATGATATAGCATGCAACTCCTCACTATATAAGGTTTTTTGCTTGGTGGAAAGTAGTATACTAGGAAGAAAGTTGGAAAAAAATAATGAACTATATTATTAATTAAAATGTTGCTTCTTCAGTGTTATGATCGATACCTGTTAAAGAGTCTTACAAAGGCTGCTGAAACAAGGGGACACTCGTTCTGGGCCAGGGGACCCGAAAGTGCAGGTTCCTATAATTCGCGGCCGTATGAAACCGGGTTCTTTTGTAATGGAGGTGATTATGATAGCTATTATGGCAGGTTCTTTCTTAATTGGTATTCTCAAGTATTGGTCAACCATGGTGATCGGGTGCTTTCTTTAGCCAAATTTGCTTTTGAAGGAACTTTCTTAACTATGAAGGTCAGTCGGCTCTAAGAAACCTTTTTTTCTGCAAAATCTGTTGAGATAAACGTGCAATTACCCATTGTCATTTTACTTGATTCCATACGCATGTTTTCATAATGCCTTGGACTGAACCATCGATGCTTGATAAAATTGAGTTTTAACAACCATCAATCTCTATATCTCTTGAGGGAACTTCGAATCTGACCTGCAGACTTACTGCATAACTGTTTTCAGAGGTGGAAGTTATGATCTTTACTTGAATGAATTGATTTGGGTTCTGATTTCTTTCAAATGGGTCGATCTGAAAAAATTTAGCTAAAGGGGGAAATGGGGGTCAAACGGGTTTAAAGTTGCACAGGGGATTTTTGACATATACAACTCTGAATTTGTTTTATACACAACTCTGAATTTGTTTTATACAAAGATTTAGAATTGTGTAATTGTATTTCAACACAATATATACAAGAAATAAGAATATTTATAAAAAAAACGTGTTTTAACTTCCACCCCCTACCTGTTATGAATTTATGATAACTTAGCCAACCTGCCTACCTTCCAACCTCTAACTAATTCATAATGTTGATAGATTAAGATTTTCTATGAATATTTGAGATAGAGGTTCGGTTCAATGTGTATCCAATAATTTAATTCTTTGACAGCTATCAGGTATTCATTGGTGGTACAAGACGGAGAGTCATGCCGCTGAGTTAACAGCCGGCTTTTACAATTCATCCAACCGTGACGGGTATGCTGCAGTTATGGAAATGTTAAAGAAGCATGGGATTGCCTTAAACTTTACATTGGCTCAAATAGGTATCTCGGATTCACACATGGACTCCTCAGAAGCACTTGGAGATCCTGATGGTTTGGCTTGGCAAGTAAGTTTATACTTCCAGTGTCATTTGAAACTGGTTTGACTCTTGGACTATCAATCATGCCCTATGTGTGGAGTGTGGACCAAAGTTTGTATCATCCAGAGGCAACTTAATGGGTGGTTAGGTCAAAATGGACCGGGTTAGGTCAGTTGAACGGACAACACTTTCTATTCCAATATTAAAAAGAGATGCTATAATTAATTTGTTAATTGTGGTTGTGATCATAATCTAAATTTTTGAAAAAATTACGTTTTTAGAGGTTGTAACTTGAATCTTTCAATAATGAAGTTTGAACAACTTTAAACCCGTTTAAACCGTCTGACCCATTTGATAGACACACTATTTATTAATAAATGGGATGAATTCGCCAATTCTAGTAGCATCAATAAGGTGTAACAGAAGATCCTGAGCAAATAGGTAGCTTTAACTCAAAATCTGCCAAATAAAATATGAATGAAAAATAGGGGGACACTGCAAGAATCGGGATTTCTGAGAAACAGTGTCTAGTGAATTGGATGTACATTTCCACAATTTATAAGAACTTTCTAACTTCTGCAAATTGTAGTATATATCTTTTGCAACTATGCCCAAGCACACAGGTTTACAAAATCAGAACATTTTATGATTTCTGGTTGAAAATGCTCAAAATCGTTCTTGGAAATTAGGTAATGAACACGGCTTGGGATTCTTCTATAGCCATCACGAGTGAGAACGTTCTTCCCTGTCTTGACAAAGTAAGCTATAACCATGTACTTGAGAATGCTAAGCCTCCAAGTGATCCAGACGGAAGGCATTATTCTGCTTTTACTTACCTTCGACTTGGTCCACTTCTCATGGAACCTCACAATATTATGGAGTTTGAAAGATTTGTCAAGAGAATGCATGGTAAACTTTATTCACATGATCACATATCACCATCACTTGTAGAATGTGCATTTCGGGCATTTCAACATATTTATCTTATGTTCTAAAATGGGAGGTTATCTATACACCTTCAGTTTTTTAGCCGAAC
Organism: Erigeron breviscapus; assembly: GCA_034093135.1. NCBI lineage: Eukaryota > Viridiplantae > Streptophyta > Magnoliopsida > Asterales > Asteraceae > Erigeron > Erigeron breviscapus. The sequence continues at coordinate 26,050,433 of CM067167.1, forward strand.
ACCATTAAACTAACTTTCTAGACATTTTTGCCCTTCCTTTGAAATCAATAGTTATATAGAAAGCAAAACAGTCAAATTAATAGTTTTGTTGGTGTATGGTTAAAAAGTGATGGTGTTTGGATCACCTCCGTTCTAGGATACGTGATCATGGGTTTTATATACTTCAAAGGAAGGAAAACTCGAAGTTGAGACCCATTAGATAGAAAATGCTATAGTAGTATAGCTAGAATCTACTTAAGGAGTGTCTACTCTTCATTTTGTACCGTGTAGATTTTCGGCTCATAACATATATAATCCCAAAACTCATCAGTCATGAAGAAAAAGATTTTGAACCATCATGTTTGTTTGGTTGTATGCTAACCCAGTCTTGTGAAAAGAAAGCCAAACAAACTACTTATTTGCAAGAATAACTGAATAAGCCATTTTGCAAAACTATGTAAATGTAAATAATGAAAAATACTGTATTTATCTGTGTTCAATTTTGGTCTAGAAAGCATTGTTTCTGATCACAAAAATTCAAGTATGATGATGGTTCAAAAAGCCAATTACTCAATTTACTGGGAAAAATGTGAGGAAAAGTGACATATTATGTTGGAAACTATGGTTACCCTCATATCTATTAGCACATGCTCAAATCATTAATGCTCAATCTAAGTTAAACTTTGGTAAATTGACATTTGTTTTTGCTGGGCTCAATTGCAGGAGAGGCGGTTCTTGAAATCCATGCATAGGTCAAGATGTGCATGATCATTTATACTAACCAAATCCCAGTTCGAAACTCAGGTCATAATTAGTATTACTGTAAATTTTGGTACAAGTGTAGAAATCCAGGCCTGAACGAAGAAAGATAACTAGGTGTTAAAGCTTGTCAATGAAATCTGTGATCATTCGTGTGTTACACTCAGAAATTTGTCTAAATGAAATGAGATTTGAGCTATTATTTCTCTTCTGGTCCTATGCTATTCTTTCACGCTTCCAGTACAAGAACGAACATATAGTAATTTGAGATTTTGTGGAATGGATGATTACCACAAAACAATTATAACGGTTAACCCGACCAATGAAATACATAACATTCATTTACTTGCGCATTGTTTACCATTGACTTACATACTCCAAGAAGAATCAAGTATTTTAGATCCTGTTTATCTAGCTTGCAGATTGAATAGAAAAACACAAAAAGCAAACTAAGTAATATCATATTAACCAATTAGGCCTAAATAGCTCCATTAGAAAACCTTTAACAAAGTATATCACTGTACTAACTTTTATTTATTGACTAGTAATTTGTATAATGAAATGAACCCAAGGAACCCACAATACGGACTCCTGGAGCAGACTATAGAAAAAGTAACAAAGTAACCCAGGCTAACTCAATAAACTGTACAAATGCATGAATTAAAAGAATGGTGAATGTCAAAAAAGTACATAATCCTTCTATGTAAATGTGACGCTTTACATGGGCCACCACATGCTTTCTTCAGTACCAGTTGGTCTTCAACACCATTTGACCTGACTCATCAGTCTCAAAAAGCCGAACAGCCAACTCGTCCCAGCTTTCTCTCCTCCTTGAAGACCCAAGAGTTTCTACCAGCGAATTGTCCGAGTCATCTTCACCTTGAGCATTCTGAAAAGTTCCATACTCACTAGGTGAGTAAGCTTCTGGAACTTCTAGTGCAACTGCCCTCGCTAATGCTGCCTTGTGTTCCTGGGAATGCTCATTGGCTAGTGATAAACTCCTTTCCATTCTTTGTTGAGGCGGGATATCCATAACTCGATCTTTCTCCTTCAATGTCTGAACTATCATAAGAGTACAAGTTTTTAGGTTCCATTCATAAGACATAAGACTACAAGTTTCAGCATTTTCATTTTAGCTGGGGGAAATGGGAAGAAACAAAAATCAGATTAAGGTCTTGTACACTTTCCACAGTTACATGTTCATTTTCATCTTAGCATGGATTAAAGGGAACGAGAACGGTACCCGCGCGATGCAGCGGTATAATGGCGGTGGCGGTGGTGGCGGTGACGGGTGGTGGTGGTGTGTGGCGGTAGCGGCGGTGGTGGAGGTGGCGGCGGTGGTGACGATGTATTGGCGACGGTAGTGGTGGCGGTGACGGGTGGTGGTGGCGGCAAGGTGGGGGCGGTAGTGGTGGTGGCGGCGAGTAGTGTAGTTATTGATTTAATGTGGTTTAGATGTATTGTACATCATGCATTAGCATGTGCACATTGTTGAAAGTTGAATGTTGAAAGTTGAAACCCTATTTGCTTTAAATATAGTATAGATATAGATGAATGGGGTTCTAAGGCCGATTGTAGTTACTGAACCTATTAGCAACACTAACGGAGATATCAGCATAGAAGTTGAAACTTATTACCATAACATTTGTTCCTGTCGAGAGACAAAGAGATAATGTTTCAATTACACAAACTTTCGGTATGAAATATGAAAATAATTTGACACCAACTTCTTGCTAAAAATTACACTAAAAATTATCCCTGGATCGTTCTAAAATATCGACATTGATTTAGGGTATTCATCATGGAAGTCAAACTAATTCTTTAACAACTGGAAGGAGTATTCCAACTACCAATTACTTGCCTTTGCTTCCATTAAATCAGCTTCCAATTCATCATAGGAAAGAGCTGTGTAACAAACTGTTGTATTTAAGTAAGTACATGATATAAGAAGGTTGAGGACTTACACCAAGTGCATTTGAAAACTCCTGCTCCATGAGAGCAATCGAATGATCACTAAGAACATGGCATGAGATAACCATATGCTCAAATCTTCCATCCACGGGTACTGCTGTCTTCACAACAGGGGAAATTCTTCCAACCCTGCAACACATGTAATAATCCCACACATGTTTGAGACCCTCGGACAGCAATGAGACACGCCAAAGAGACATTTAGCTTGAATCAATCTGACCAAGTTCTTCGATTTTTTGGCTAGACTCATTTTCATATTCAAAATCATTCATTTTAATAAGAAAACTAATTATATTAGTTTATAGAGCATTTTATATAAGGATAAATCAACTTGACCTAAAGACCATTGGTAGCACTATTAGCCATCCATAGAATATTTTTCTTTATCAGAAATAAAAATACATCATTTTTCTATTACATATGGAAATGACTAAAGACAATTTGGGTGTTTGGATGGGTGGCAAAACTTAATTCAATTCTGATTTTCTGATAAAGGATTTCGAAATGTAGGTTAGGATTGCTACATAAAAAAACACCTAAAGATAAAATAATAAGATAAATGTACATAAAAGGATGCTGTGACATACCCGAATGGCTTCCTCACAATAACATGATAAAGGCGTCCAGGTGCATATAAACGCCTTGGGTCTTGAAGCATTCTCCCCTGTAGTGTAAATGTTTCCTTTAAGCAAGTGCCACATAGTATGCAGGGGAAACTGTAAATGAAGAAAGCAGTATGCTCTGAGATGATGGGATTACAAGGTATTCTTCAAAGGACTGGTGGAAATCCAATCCCAAACTTTGTATAACTCAGTTCCAAAAATAGTATATAAATCATATAAAGTTATAAACTACAGCATCAAGGAGAAGGAAGAATTAAGAAACCTATGTATCAACATGTATCGACGATTTTATATAACAGAGAACACTGTTATTGCAAATTAATTCCGACATACATGTTTATGGAATTGTTCAACAAGACAATGACAATTCAAAGACGATACTGACTTATCAGAAGGATTTTTATCATTCAATTCAGTCCTCTATATTTCAAACAGTAAATTCACACAATATCCGTAACGACCATATAGAGCTATACTAGATATGTTAGATATCCTAATTTGGACAATAAACCTGTCTAAGATTTTACGTATTTAACCTTGTAAGCATAGGTTTACAACATCACAAGAGTTTTCCTATCTTGCCTCGTTATCCTTTATAAGCACTGAATTTCTTTCAATGAGTCAGTAAACCTACTAGACTCACAAATTACACCCCTTCATGTCACATGGATTTAAGAATTATTGTTTAACCATGTAAACATTGGGTTCAACCTTATTTCCCTTGATTACTATTGTGTGTATGATTACTGACCCAAACAATATCGAAAATTAGGATATGATCATATCTAGCAATAGAAAGTAGTAGTAATTGAAGGATTAAGATAAGTGAATGCAAATGAATTAATACCAGAAAAGTGACTTCATTAGTACTTCCAATGCTACACTTGTCCGGGGCATGAAATCATCCTAATACAATGAAACAAAATTGTTAGGAACAAATGTTACCCTACATCAAAGGGGTCAGAAAATTAAAACCAGAGCCACAAAAAAAGAAGCTACAATTTAAACCTAGAGCTATTCACTTTAAACAATCTTTCTCCATTATTGGTCGTTCATATGGTGAGTACCAACTCACTTTTTTCTGACATCAAGTAAATAAGTCCACAATCACATATTAAATCTCCTCACACCATATAATACATATGAAAACCTGAAATCTGAGATACCCATAAAACCAACATCTCGATAAATTCCTACATTAATCATTTACTTCTAGTTTTCTTCTTATAAATGCTATATCTTGTTAATGAATGTGCTACTCTAGAAGATATAACACATATCCTAACAAGAATAGTATATGTAAACACATTGTTGACTTGTACCATGTAACTATAACAGTAAATGCTATGTGAGTAGTGGAAAAAACACGTCACATTCAGAATTTGTTACTAAAATGAAAAAATCAAACTGGGTAAAACGGTCTTTAAGACTTCCTAAATTGCTACATAGATAAAACTGGATCATTATTTTATAAGTATTGTTTTTGTAGCATATTTAATATATTAACTATTTACTAAATCTAAGAAAAGAAGACGGAAGTGTTGGCTGGTCGACTCGACTCAACCCCTTGCAATAAGCCATAGAACTTTAACCATGTTGACTTGATAATCAACTTGTCTGACTGACCCATCTATAACTGATGGAAACCAAGAAAGCATCGTTAAGATAATACACGCAAGACAAAATCATTACCTGAAGAACGACAGAATTGATAACATCAGCATATCTCAGTGCCAAATTTAGTGACACGCACCTAGCAGGAGCAATGGCGAAACACTTAATCCTTTTCCTATCAATATTCCCAATCCTTTCGCGGTTTTTGACCACCAACATTGTCAACAGAGTGACCACCCCTGCCCCTAACGAATGCCCAGCAAAGGTCAACGTATAATCCTCATATTTTTCAACCAATTCTTTCAAAACTTCACATTCATTTTCAAAAACCCACTGAGCAGCTTTTAATAACCCGTTATGAACATAACCTCCATCAAACTTTGTCTGTCCTAACTTGTCATCAAGTAATAGCAAATAATCACTCTCTTTTGCTAAATTAAGTCCACTAATCAGCAAAAGTATTTCTTGATTATCTTTATCGATATAAATCATGTAAGGAGAAACCTTCCCTTGATTTTCATCATAATCCTTCTTTAAAACAACTTGATCAGGATCAATCCCATATCCTTCTGGAGGAGCCCAGATAGGGTTACGAATATCAAACTCATAAACAGACATAATATATCTACACATTCGTGGCACGGGTTCAAACTCACTTGCAGTGGCAAAACCCCAATTCTCACTTTCTCGACCCGCATGATATAGACATTTCTTCCATGCCCAACGAGCACATCCCAGACAATATACACATTCAAGAATTGGACATAAACAAACAAATGACATCCTTTTTTCCACTTTATTAACAAACTTTCTTTTTTCCAAGAAAACCCCTAATATGACATCTAAAATATCAAATAAAATCAAATCTAAGGAAATATAAATTATACGAACTGGGTAATTGATGAAATTTAATGGGTATGAATAAAAATGTGAACTTTATAGTTTTGCTCAACTTAATAGTAAATAACAACTAAAATAAACTAACAATCTAGATATGGGCATTGATATTTTACTATGTTGAGAGCAGGGTTTAAAAAAATATCACCTGAAAATAATCAGAAATATAATATAATAAATGAAAGAAATACAGATTGTATAACATTTGGAAGAATGGTTGATAGAGGACAGGGCAGGGTATGTAAAACCCTAGATTAGGGAAGAATATCGCAGGTTGATTATGTATGTACTTTGTATATGATTGTTTTATTAATTAAAAATGATATTTAATGACTAATATTAAAATCTTGGAAGGTGGATTTGGTTTTTTATGAACAAGAGAAACGTTGAGAAGTAGTAAGTAGATTCCAGGCATATGCTAAGTCAGTCTTTGCTACAGAGACTCACTGGCTGCGTAGTATAGTGCGACCAAAACCAAATCAAAACTAACCTCAGCCTTTCAAAAATACCGATGCTAAACCGATAAACCGGACCGAATTGGTCAGTTTGGTTTTGGTATTATAAAATCCAAATTTTTTTGTTTACATGAAATATTAGACCGAACCAAAAATATGTATTTGTTTTAATTTATATTTATAGGATTGTGATCATTTGAAAACTAAAAATATTCGTGAAAATTAGAAAACTGGTGAAAACACACTGTGATCTGAATCTAACACAATGTGTTTTTAAAAAACACATTGTGTTAAGTTCATATCACAGTGTGTTTGAACAATTTTCTGATTTTCACGTGCTATCAAAACTGTGATTTAAAACTTAACACAATGTGTTTTTAGATTACACAATAAAAACACATTGTGTTTTTAGAAAACACAATTAAAACATATTGTGTTAGATTCAGATCACAGCGTGTTTTGGCCAGTTTTCTTGTTTTCACGAAAATTTTAGTTTTCAAATGAACATTTCACTATATTTATATCCTTTTATTATTAAATATCTCTCTATATAACTAAGAGAGGATATATTTTTTCCTAGGTGTTAGTTTTAGTTTTTAGCCACTAGGATTTTTAATAAGTTGTCAATTTTTCAATTTAAAATGCTATATTTATTTTACCATGTATGATATTAATCATCCATTTTAATCCTAATCATCTAATCTTATCCTAATCATCATATACGTATATACATCCAAACTTCGGATGACTTCACGACTTCATGAATTAGTATTACTATATATATATATATATATATATATATATATATATATATATATATATATATATAACCGAAAAAAAATATAATATATATATATATATATATATATATATATATATATATATATATATATATATATATATATATATATATATATATATATATATATATATATATATATATATATATATATATATATATATATATATATATATATATATATATATATATATATATATATATATATATATATATATATATATATATATATATATATATATATATATATATATATATATATATATATATATATATATATATATATATATATATATATATATATATATATATATATATATATATATATATATATATATATATATATATATATATATATATATATATATATATATATATATATATATATATATATATATATATATATATATATATATATATATATATATATATATATATATATATATATATATATATATATATATATATATATATATATATATATATATATATATATATATATATATATATATATATATATATATATATATATATATATATATATATATATATATATATATATATATATATATATATATATATATATATATATATATATATATATATATATATATATATATATATATATATATATATATATATATATATATATATATATATATATATATATATATATATATATATATATATATATATATATATATATATATATATATATATATATATATATATATATATATATATATATATATATATATATATATATATATATATATATATATATATATATATATATATATATATATATATATATATATATATATATATATATATATATATATATATATATATATATATATATATATATATATATATATATATATATGTATATATATATGTGTGTACAGATATATATATATATATATATATATACAGATATATATATATATATATATATATATATAGCACCGCTAGGGTTTCAATTGAATGATGATTTTTTTTTTTTTTTTTTTTTTTTTTTTTTTTTTTTTTTTTTTTTTTTTTTTTTTTTTTTTTTTTTTTTTTTTTTTTTTTTTTTTTTTTTTTTTTTTTTTTTTTTTTTTTTTTTTTTTTTTTTTTTTTTTTTTTTTTTTTTTTTTTTTTTTTTTTTTTTTTTTTTTTTTTTTTTTTTTTTTTTTTTTTTTTTTTTTTTTTTTTTTTTTTTTTTTTTTTTTTTTTTTTTTTTTTTTTTTTTTTTTTTTTTTTTTTTTTTTTTTTTTTTTTTTTTTTTTTTTTTTTTTTTTTTTTTTTTTTTTTTTTTTTTTTTTTTTTTTTTTTTTTTTTTTTTTTTTTTTTTTTTTTTTTTTTTTTTTTTTTTTTTTTTTTTTTTTTTTTTTTTTTTTTTTTTTTTTTTTTTTTTTTTTTTTTTTTTTTTTTTTTTTTTTTTTTTTTTTTTTTTTTTTTTTTTTTTTTTTTTTTTTTTTTTTTTTTTTTTTTTTTTTTTTTTTTTTTTTTTTTTTTTTTTTTTTTTTTTTTTTTTTTTTTTTTTTTTTTTTTTTTTTTTTTTTTTTTTTTTTTTTTTTTTTTTTTTTTTTTTTTTTTTTTTTTTTTTTTTTTTTTTTTTTTTTTTTTTTTTTTTTTTTTTTTTTTTTTTTTTTTTTTTTTTTTTTTTTTTTTTTTTTTTTTTTTTTTTTTTTTTTTTTTTTTTTTTTTTTTTTTTTTTTTTTTTTTTTTTTTTTTTTTTTTTTTTTTTTTTTTTTTTTTTTTTTTTTTTTTTTTTTTTTTTTTTTTTTTTTTTTTTTTTTTTTTTTTTTTTTTTTTTTTTTTTTTTTTTTTTTTTTTTTTTTTTTTTTTTTTTTTTTTTTTTTTTTTTTTTTTTTTTTTTTTTTTTTTTTTTTTTTTTTTTTTTTTTTTTTTTTTTTTTTTTTTTTTTTTTTTTTTTTTTTTTTTTTTTTTTTTTTTTTTTTTTTTTTTTTTTTTTTTTTTTTTTTTTTTTTTTTTTTTTTTTTTTTTTTTTTTTTTTTTTTTTTTTTTTTTTTTTTTTTTTTTTTTAATTTTTGACATCAACATTTATTTTCTTTTTAATATTTTTTTTTTATATATATATATATATATTAATTTGATAAATCATAATATATATATATATATATATATATATATATATATATATATATATATATATATATATATATATATATATATATATATATATATATATATATATATATATATATATATATATATATATATATATATATATATATATATATATATATATATATATATATATATATATATATATATATATATATATATATATATATATATATATATATATATATATATATATATATATATATATATATATATATATATATATATATATATATATATATATATATATATATATATATATATATATATATATATATATATATATATATATATATATATATATATATATATATATATATATATATATATATATATATATATATATATATATATATATATATATATATATATATATATATATATATATATATATATATATATATATATATATATATATATATATATATATATATATATATATATATATATATATATATATATATATATATATATATATATATATATATATATATATATATATATATATATATATATATATATATATATATATATATATATATATATATATATATATATATATATATATATATATATATATATATATATATATATATATATATATATATATATATATATATATATATATATATATATATATATATATATATATATATATATATATATATATATATATATATATATATATATATATATATATATATATATATATATATATATATATATATATATATATATATATATATATATATATATATATATATATATATATATATATATATATATATATATATATATATATATATATATATATATATATATATATATATATACATTTATATGGTTCTCATTTTAACTTTATATATATATATATATATATATATATTATACAGTATCATTGTTTTTTTTTTTTTGCTTATTAATTATAAGCAACTCTATAACCACAAATTTCAAACTTAAAACTGACCAAATACATGAGAATACTTAAATTCAAATTAACCACAAGAATGGGATTTGATACATACATAATTCAAAAATCCATGTTTCACAAAATAATACAACTAGCAGTTTAAAAAACAACATTACAACCACCATGGCTGCTCAAGTATCAAATTGTTCTATCGTCAGACAAAATCACAAAAGTATTCATTTTACCCAAGCTTGACGGAAATCCTGCAATAAGCTAGCGTATTAGCTACTTATATAATACAAATCGACTGTCCGTGATGATTAACATAAAGATAGTGGCTAACCTTTTGCATTTAAAATCGCTCCATCTTTTTCCACTACTCCCCACATTATAAGTTGCTTTCATTGTCCATCTCGGTAAGATATAATGATCAGGAATGGACGTTAACTGCTTTCTCTTCATAATATAGAGAATATGTTTGCATAATATTCCACATGTCTCAAATCTTGCACATGAACATGTAGCAAAAAAATCCGAAGTAAGTTTATATTCAACGGTTTTCCTATATTCTCTATCAACTTTCAAACACCCAACACGATACTTTACGAAGTCATCTTGTTTGCTTATTTTTTCATGACCGCAATCTAAACTAGCTTTCCACTCTTTTTTAAAAATGTCATAGATATTCCGAGTGTAACATTCTGCTGCCATTGCTTCAATTGGATGATCACTATGCAATGAAGGTTTCGAGTTTATATTTCTAGAATCTTGATCTTCTTCTGCATTTGTATTCCATCTTTGTTTTTCTTCTTTGAAAAAACATATTTAGCCTTAATCTAGCCAAAACATCATAGACATACACATAAACCTACTTAACCCACTAACATAATGTTTTTAATATTGAGTACTAATTCTAAAATTAAAAAAAGGATAACAAATCATACCTGACTGCAAGTTTTCTAGGTTTTGTAGATCTTCTTCATTATCAATAACATCCATTATTGTTCATGTGATGATCTATCGACTTTGAGTTTTAATCGATTTTGGCGCCCATTTTGTCTTTTGGGAATTTGGGCGGGAGAAATAAGATGATACAGAGCGGGAGAAATAAGAGATTTAGGGGATAATGGAGTTTTATGGAAGAACAAGAGTTATTTGGGTTTTCAATATAAAGTGAATGGAAATTACAAGTATACCCTGCTGCATCAAAGTTACTTTACAGTCAACATCAGGGAAGATTTCCCCTTTGTTTTATTTATATTTTAAATATTATTTTGTTTCTTCCTTTTCAATATCAAGATATATTATAACTTTAGTTATATAATCAATAAAAGATTTTTATGATTTATAAATATTTATATTCATGCTTTAACATATTTGACATATATCATATATTTATAAAATTATAATTTTAATATTTTCCATCAGTTGTAATTAACAGTTTTTATACTATCCTAAACTATGAATAATAATGTAACTATCAGTTATTTTTTATTTACGTTCTCATTAATCTAGTATTAATCATGCTTAGTAAATTTGTTGTATAAATATTTATTTTGTTCTTTGAAAGTTTTCATGAATAGTATCGAATTATTTCATGTACACATGGGATGTGCCGTGATAAACTAATCGTACCAATTTCATTTTTTTACTATTTATAACGAATTTATTACATCCTGTCCAAGTAATTATAATAATTTAATGAGAATAAGGCTTTTGATTATTAATTAAAATGTGTAACAAATAAATGGTTATTAAAATGTGTAACAAATAAATGATTACTAATTCTCTCTGTCTAGTATCAAACATGTATTATACTTTTTATTTTACTTTTTGCTTTAGTTCGAACGATCAAAAATCTATCACTTGGACTGCAACAGAGGTAACTTGGATGATATTTACTTTAGATCAACTACATGGTCAATACTTTTGTATATATGGGCGCAGAGCCTCAGGTCGCGTTTGGTTCGCAGATTTTGATGGAATCTGATGGAATTGGAATTGAATTTCATTCCTTAGTGCGTTTGGTTGCTCAATGATGAAGGAATATCATTCCGTTGGAATGTAAACATTCTCTCATTTGATGGAATCTCCATTCCATGGGGTTGGGGGAAGGAATCTCATTCCATCCGTCACTGAAATTTTTAAAAAATGAAAAACATTCCGTCAAATTCCATTCCATCAGATTCCAATTCCTTTAACAGATTCCATTCCTTCCAAAAACATTCTGTGAACCAAACGCGCCCTCAGTATACATGGACACCCCTCTAGGATTTTTATGTGACAAATGAATCCTTTCAATAGTATGTGCTTGTGGACCATATGCACTGATTTACCAACTATTATGGTTTTGGTTTCCACCGCTTGTTTAACATGTGCATTAAACAGCTAATAGGGTATTTGACCAGCTTAGTTAGGTTTATGTCATTCTCTTCTCTTTTCCATTTTTTCTTCGTCTGAATTGGTCCATCGGTTGCCATCTTAAGTCTTAACCTTTTTAGGCAAAGATATAGAATTCTTTAATTTATTGAATGTGAAGGAGTTGTTTTTCATTTCCCTTTTTTAGAGCCTTTAAATCTTATTTTATATTCTGGTTTTCAAAGACAGTCTTTGGAAAATGAGGTGATATTCATATCATGCATTTTGATTAATATACCAAACACGTACATTGGATGCTTGTACAGATGTTGTATGGTTAGTATATCATTATCTATGGTACCAAACTACCAATATGACCTTGGAAATAATACGCAAAATCATTTTCCTGTGAATAAAGGAAGAGTAAACACAAGGAGCATAAACACTAATGTTCTCGAAAATCATAGTCCTCAGGGTCATTTTAGACCCCATAGGCTAAAGGTTTTTAACATATTCAAAAAAAACGACGACAAAAATACAAACGATTAAATGAACCATTTTTAATCAGATGTAACTTGTTCCCTAGTCACCCCAAATATTAGCAACTCATGAAGCAATACTATACAATTTCCTGCATTCTTGAATCAGAAAGAAGTCAAGAACATATCCATTACTAGAGAGAACAATGGTTACCCATTACATCAATTTTTGGGTAATGACAGCACAAATCTAACATCAGTGATAAAAGGGATAATCATCGAGTACTCATATATCATTGTAACGATATCAGATGCCCAAAAAGCATGGGCGCAGAACAATAAAAACTCGTACAACAAACAGTAAACATTAACAGATATATAGTACCTCACATGAAGCCATGTTATGAGGCAATCTTTCTTCTCTTAAAAGCAGGATGACTTCCATTGTTGAATGGCTCCAGTTTGTCGATTCTGGACATACAATCTTTCATTCTCGTCAAAAGTGAAGACATCATCGAAGCATTGCTGGAAATCTTGTGTTTAATGGTTTGTATTTTCTCGGCACGAGTTGGATCATCTTCTACCAATGCCCCATTCTCCTCTAAATCAAGATATTCAAAAAAACAAAATAACAATAAATAAATACATTTAAAAAAAAAAGCTCCATTAGGTGCTGGACATCTTTATACTTACTATTAAATAAAATTACAAACTATTATGCCAGACAGTAAACTCTTATAAAATATACAAAAAAGCTAGAAAAGAAACATGGTCGAATGAGTAAAAAATTTCCCAAGTGCATCGTTAACGCATACAAAAATAAGCATAGATAGGTGTTTCTGATCAACCCATACAGAAACTAGCCGTTAAGGTCCCTAAGTAAACAAATAAGGATCCTGTTCAAGCTACGCGAGGAAAATCGAGCCTAACCTCACGACCGTTTTCTAGACTTTTTCCTTGACCATCCCATCCCAATATGTTTAGCAAGTGTAGCTCGAAGCCGAACCCTAAGTCCCTAACCCTAAACCCGAAACAACTAGAGCTTAGTGGATTGTAAGATAAGCTAATCCAAACACCCCCGTTATATATATATATATTCTTGAATTCATTTATATGAAATCCTACAGCTAACTAAAAATTACACACACACATAGATATATAGATATTGACATCTACAACTATACATATATATATATATATATATAAAGAAAGTAGTCAATGTCAAATATACTCAGTCAGGGGAGGTATGATGTACACAATTTTATCGCAGGTAACAAACCCTAAAATGATAAATTAGAAAAATATTGAAAAAAGAAGAAGTAAAGAATGAGTACCTGAAATGGGATTGGTGGAAGAAGAAGGAACGAGATCATCAGCATTATTATTAGTAGTAGTAGTAATTGAAATAATTGGAGGTGAAGAAAGGAAAGAGGTGAGAGTGTTGTGAAGGCGATGTGGCATATTGTCTCTGTATTCACTTATTTTCTCACACATTTCTTTCACTTCTTTTTCTAATTTCTCTACTTCTTTTTCTTCTTCTTCTAAGGATGAGGATGAAGAAGAATTTGGGTCCGCCATGTCCACCTCTAATGATTTTGGATCTTCAGTCGGAGCTCCGATTTATGAATGTATGTATTCAATCAACTGGGGATATTGGTGATGTTAGGGTTTTAAAATTTTGAAATCTCAATTTGATTGACCACTTAAATATATGGGAATATATATATCTATTATTTTTACGTTATAAAATAGAATCCTACGTAATTATCACAACGGGTCCATAGCTCAGTGGTAGAGCAATTGACTGCAGATCAATAGGTCACCGGTTCGAACCCGGTTGGGCCCTTATTTTATGTGAATTTGTTATTTGGTTTTTCTTTTCTGTATTTGAAGAATACTTATATTACTTATTAATATAATAAGACACAATATTTTGAAAACCGGACTGGACACTGAACCGGTCTTACAATATTTCACTGGTCGGATCGGCTAGACCGGAATCGGACCGGGTTTTGAGCATATATATAAAAATATACATACTATCCGCCACATCTGAAATCTCTTTGGTACATAATAACCAATATAATATACACCAACATATATCTTCATAAATATAAGGAAAATGGGAAATGATAATCCTCTTAAACTAATAATTCTCCTAACTAATAATTTCCTAACTGTTAGATGAAGACATGTGAAAAGTAAAGGGAAAGATTAGAAAATAGAATTAATGGAACCCATGTCATCTTCTTATAGTTTTAGAATAATTTGTAGACTAATTTTTAAGAAGGTAAATCATTTTTCCATATAAAATGACTTTCATACTTATTACACATTTTTGCATATAATATAATTTGTACATACGGAGTATAATTGATTTGTAAGTTAAATAAAAATCTTGGTAATTTGTAATTATTAATTTATTATGTCCCGTTAAAAAGGAAACAACAAGTAATTTATTACCACACTCCACCAAGTAGTCAATCAACCTTATCTTCTCCTATACCAAAAAGTAAAAATCAATCTTGTTGTCTCTCATCTCTTTTATTCTGCAAACCAAAAAAACTTTTTCTCCTCATTTCTCTAATCTTGATCGAACACACTAGAAGAAAACAAGGAAAATAAGTTAAGAAATAATACAATAATCACCCGATATCATCTTAATGCTTAGCGCTGGCATGCTTATAGTATTTCTCTCTCTGCCCTCTCTCTCTACCTCTCCCTCTCTAACGGTCACATTTTCCGGATCTGAGATCGGAACTTGTGCACCGGAGATTGGGATCGAGCTAGAGATTGAGAGTTCGAGATCGAGATTATCACCATCCGGTTAAGGCTTTCACTCCGGTGGATCTAACCCTATTTTTTTCACCCGGGCCGGAGGTCCCTTCCACCTCGGTGGATCTGGAAGCAGCCTCCCTACCTTTGTGTAGGGGTAAGGTCTGTCTACATCATACCTCCCTCATAGCCCGACTTATGTCGGGATTGAGTACCTTGTTGTTGTTGTTGTAGTACCCGATATCATCTTAGAAATACTCCTTGTTTGGAAGCATTTGATCTTCCCGTTTTGATCTTAGAAAACAAGGAAAATAAGTCAAAAAACTCTCTCACAAGCATTTGATCTTTCCGTTTTAGGCGAAATTATCGTCGTTAACTGCTCTTCTGTCTCCAAATCTGGCCAAAAGGAAGTTTAACTTTCTTTGACCCGGTCCAAAGCGGTTCAAATAGCGGTCTGATTCCGACTTAACCGGCCGGTTCATCCGGTTCACAACGGTTCGTTATCCGGCATCAAACTGGGGTCTATCCAACATTCCAATTGGAAATCTTGAAAATTCCGGTCCGACCGTGGTCCAACCAGTCGGACCGGCCGGTTTGAAAACATTTAAGACATAGCTTAAAATCCTCTCAGATTTAAAAGTGCAAGTGGTTCATTTAATTAAAAGATTTTTAATTTTTTTTAGTCTGGTTAACTTTTTTTTTTTCCGAACTTTCAGTCGTTATACGACATCGGGAAACCTATATTTCTTTTTTCTCTTAGAATCGAACTTGAAACCTACAAGTAGTTTCATCCTTAGAGTTGTAAGACTCACCACTATGCCATCAATTTTATGGTAATCATTTTTCAAGATATTTTTCAATCCTTTTTTTTTGTGTCTCAAAGACCGGTTTGTTTAACTAAATATGGTCAATTGTTGTTGAGTGATCTTTACGATTAGGAACAGTTAATTTGCATCTCCAAACAATAACTTCGGTAGAGATAGCATGAATCTCTTCAAGATCAATTTGCACTCCACCTACGTGATCGTCACACAATTTAATTTACCAAAAACAAATTACAAGTCCAACATAACTCAGAAATCAGAATCGTAATTTAGTTGCCAAAGTAAATAAAAACAAGACTTTGAAGAAATTTCATCTTTGATATTCTTTCATATCTCGGGAAATTTTGACTCACTGAATAAAATGAAGTTTTAATTACATGTTTAACTATTTAATTGTTATCCTAACCATTACAAGGCATTGAACTAATGCTTATTCTTCAAAACCAACTTCTAATCCCAATGATGTTTTTAAAATAAAAAAAAATAATCATACAACAATATATATGCATGAATGGGTGAGTTAGAGCTTCGATGTTGTAGCAGAAATAGGTAGCGTCTTTAGTGCTCTTACAACGCCTACCTGCATTGCAGTCAAAACAAGCTGCAACATGAAAACAGGATTAGTCGAAAAACTTCATATACATCATTTTCAAGTCTACCCGGTGTCACGGTGTGCACTACATGTGTAAGGAGACCTATCTTTTTCTCTTTTTTGTCGTCCCAAAAGAAGTCATAGTTGAATTCAGCATTGATCTTCCTTTTTTTAAGAAACCTTGGATTAACAAACTAATTTTCTTGCCATGAACTTGACAAGTATGATATTCTCAAAAACGAGTTCTCTCTAAACTCCGCCTAGCTTTAAAAAGAATTATTTTTTGGTAAAAAGGGATAATACCTTAAATGCTAACAGAGACAGGCCATTCTAAAGCATCTTTTATAAACAGGGCTGGTTTGGATTATACTTGATTAATAGCAGGTCAAATGGTGAAAATAGAAAACATAGCTACGATGAAATTGGTCAAATGAGTTGAAATTTTGCATAAAGTGTATTATATTTACAACATGTGTTTTAAAAGAAGTTAGATTTTTAATCTAATAATATAGTTTTTTCGTCAAGATCTTAATACACTAAACATTTGATAATTATTTCAACCACATCACCCTTGACCCCTAAGCCATTTTGACTCATGATCGAACCCACCCGTTTTGCTACCATTAGTTGTGGTAAAGCACACAAAGTTGAGATGTGTTTACCTCTCCCTTTCTATTGAACATCTGACCACGAGCAAAGCCACGTGCATTAAAGGCAGTAGGACTATCAATCTGTAACATTCAAACTATATTATAAGGTGAAGAAGTCAAGTGGAAGAAATATAGGAACGCCATAAATGATACCAACAAAGTAATCACTTTATCAGTAGTGCCACTATAAAGAGAAGAATATGTATCAATTAGCATGTATCGTCATAAAAGGCAAGGTGAGAAGTTTGTGGTAAACTTTGATGGGTGTGAATGGTAGAGCGTTAAGAAACATGCAAAGTAGGCCCTTCGACAATTACCACGTATAACAACCAATCATCTGCTTTAATATCCCTGTGAAACCACATCCTGAAAAGGCAAAAAGACAGGTGTTATGGATAATGTACAAGGCCACTAGAAACTATGCACATGCATTCAAGCGTGTCTTTTCATTTTCTTTTCTCTTAGTTATCCCTGTAGAAGTTCTCCTCATCGTCTATATGAATCTTTGACCATCAAATAGAAATTGTGGGGAAACGATGAGCATGATATGAGATGAAGTAATTATATGGCCCCACGTCAGGGATGAACTCTTAAGTTGCACTATTACAAGGTTGCAATCATGACTTTTTTGCATCATTTCCTACTTTACGGACCAGGGCGGCAACTAAAGAGGTAGCGAGACTGACCGCAATTGCAGGAATAGGTTGACTTTCTTTCATTTTGTATGATATAGTAGGTTGTAGGTAGGTAGGTAGGTAGGTAGGTAGGTAGGTAGGTAGGTAGGTAGGTAGGTAGGTAGGTAGGTACTAGGGTGGGTGGTAGGTATAATTTGAAAGCCCAAATAACTAGTCATTGACTCATGGTTAGCCTTAATTACAGCAGCAACTAAGCCCTGCATGGCTATGTAATAAAGTGGTACATGGTCTACTTTCCATATATGACAAAATTTAGGTGAAACTGAGGAAATCATGTGAACTAAACACTGCTGGAGTTTGTAAAGAATGTGTTCACTTACGAATGGTCCAGACTAATCGATGATGGGAATATGCCCTCTTTACGGTGTGGATTTAGGCTGATTTGAATGAATAACATATCTGAGAAGTATGCCCCTGCACACCTGTTATTTGTAATGACAATGAGAAGAACTACAAGATTCCTACAAATCTCCTCTATTAGTAATCATTCCTAGAGGTGGCAAATTGGGCTGGACAATAGGTCAAAATGGGTAATGTTTGTATGGGTCAAAACAGGCCAGTTTGGGTTGACCCTTAAACACTATTTTTCCAAAAAATACAGAACTTATATATAACTATTGGTGTGTCAAATATAATTATAAAAATGACATTATCTCAAAAACCCTACAAATTTACTTTGGGCAACCTCCAACTTGTTCAACTCATATCATCCCTTTCCTTCTAAGATAAAATCTTAATTCTTAATTGACCTGTAACTCTGTTAGATATAAAACATAACCAAATCAACCATACTTTAAGTAAATAGGTCGAAATTGCCACCTCTGATCATTCTCCTCCAGTTCTTTCAATCTCATAAGATAATTCAGAAATAAAGAACTGATGAACAAATAGAGTCCATCACCTGTGCAGAGCCTGGTCATCAGGAAGCCTACCTTTTGCTCTAATCCAGTATCTGACACTGGAAATCATTTTACATATCAAACAAAAACTTGTCACACTATGCAAGCATCCACGAGAATGAAAACTGTTGTATCAAACTAGAACTGGAAAAAAAACCTTGGAGGACGTGAAGTATGACGGCTATACTTTTCAGCATCCATAGGCCTGATTTCCGTGGGCCATGGGACAGAAGTTGGGGTGGAAACTTCATTTCTGTTGACCAATTTCCATAATTTAAGAGCTTTAAATAGAATCATGTCTTGTGGAGTAAATACTCGCGCATGAATTACTATTTTCGCTAGAATGTTGTACGAAAATATAGCTTTGGCAGAATGACAGGTAGTTATTTGTCCACAGACATAAGGTTGCATATTGAATCATGAATTAAGGATGCGGTACTAACCTAGGATGATGACGAGGAAGTTTAACACCCTCCTCTAATCGATGCTTTGTCAAAAGCTGCCACCATAGGATTTCAGAAAATAAAACAGTGATTGACTAGAATAAGATGGTTATCTGAAGCACAAATTATTTTGTTACCATTTCTGGGTCAGGCATAGAAGGCATTGACGGTTCTTGATGATCTAACCCTTCTTCTACTCTCTGTAAGTACATTACAAAACAAGTATAGTAAGTGCGAAACTTTGACTATAAAGAAGTCAGGTCATACATAGATTCAATGCAACAATAAACATATAAAGGTTAAGATATATAGAACCCATACATGAAAGGAAGCAAGTATGCACTAAACGAAAGAATCAACACTCAATTCAACAGAAGTAATTAGCTAAGATGTATAGAACCCTTACATGAAAGGAAGCAATCAAAAAGAAGACAACACGCTCTTTTTGTACTGCATTTACCCTTCTAGTAGCAAGATTAGGCATATCATTGAGCCGGTCAACTTGATATATAATTGGAACTGCATATGTAGAATATACATGTCAAGGTAGCATTAGAAATTGGATTAAACATAAGAAAGTGCTGAGTGCATAGTTTCTGAATATGTGGTTCATATACGATCACTACCAACATGGGAAGGTTCAGTGGATACATTTTGAGGAATCGTAAAAAAGTACAATATTCTGATATGATAATTGGAGAGTTGCTATGGTATATAGTATTAAGTTACATAGAAATCGACTTACTATTAACATCCCCAGCAAGAAGGAAGTGAGCATGAAAGCTATGTAAAATCTTAAGAAAATGAACAGTTTTTGACGCCGCAGCCAATGCCTGAATATCATTCACCATCTAGATATGTAAGTATATAAGTAGAATGTCATTGTGATATGCAATGCAGGTTAGTTTAACACTCATAATAATCTCCTAGAATGAGCCTTAGTAACACATCATGTGTTTCAAATAAATGGACGTTTACCATGTTGTAAGCACAAAAAAAGTTATACATGATGCTAGGAAATCTAAATAGTAATCATGGAAGCTTCATGCCTGTCCCATAAACTGCCCTCCATACACTTTACCAGATTTTGGAGCTCCTTTCAAGGTGATTCCTCTGAATGTGTTGACCTTCAAACAAACAAGATAAAGTTTATCAAAGATCTCTATCTTGAGATAATGTCAAAGATATTGTGGAACAATACTTTAAGCAAAAAATTCAGAAATCCAGATAAATGATCCGCTGTAGATCTTCTTCATTATTTCATATTTTTATATGTGAAATGCAAAATTTAGAAAAAATATTAAACAATGTACATGCACGCGCAGAAGCATGTTGGGTTAAGATAATAATACGCATTCACTGAAACAGTGAAACATCTAAAAGTTGCATTCTATACATTAAAGTAATAATAGATGTGTCATTACTGGATATACTAAAAAGAAATTACTCAATTAGGTGACTGAAAACACACATCATAGAACATTTCCATTTTGCAGTTGTTTCTACATCTCTTTTCTTTTCTGAACTCACTGGCTATCCAATAGTTTGAAACGATCCGAGTTCTTTAGCAATTATAAATAAAAGAAATAGCAACAGAAAAACCTTTAGATAGTGTGCAATATCTATAGTTGCGAGTACTTGGATACAGAAAAAGCATGCAATTATGCATCCATTTTAAAAAAAAATTATTTGACTGCAGATACCATAAGGTATGCATATCTCATGTACGATGGAGGTACTACTACAAACACAAGAAGTGAGCAGCTAATGAGTGACATGCACACAAAATATAAGTATCATGGATTCCCAAGATACTCTATTATTTCTCAATTAAGACGGTAGTTGAGACATGACAAAACATAAAACCTGAAATTTTGATAGATGCTAGATAACTTATTTGGCACAAGAGTAGCACATACATCCAGTGGGTCCAAAGACAATATGTGCTCCACAGATGCGATTGTCTCAAGATTCATATCTGCACTCCAAATTGATTTTGGATGCATCAAGGGACTATATTTGTGGGGTAGCATCAAGCAGGTAAGCTGAAATTATAAGAAAATTGTTAAAAGTTTGGTGTGAAATGCTTAAAGCGACATATAAGCATACTCTGGAAATGTTATTTGCAGATCAACGTTCCATATTATAGAATATTCATGAGTCAAGTATCTTAACTACCTTGGTCAATGCAATTACATCTTCCTGTACAACAGATTCACCTGCAAAAGTAACCTTGGATCATGTTTTTGGTTTGTTTTGGCACTAAGGCCTTTTTCTTCTTACTCTCTCTCCACATTTTCTATTTACCCCGGCCTTCCGTTGCTCACTTAATTACTCAAATGCATACAATATGCAAGAAAAAGGTCATTCATCTATAAACAATCAAGACAGTGGACTACATTCTCCCAGTTCCCACATTCCCGCCCAATTATATTTTAACAGTGTAACAGAGATGAAAAGGGGGAGGGGGGACAGCATGGGAGCCTACTTTGAGTGAAGTGATCAAACTTTCTCCATTGCAAAACTTGACAATCTTGGTTATCAGCATGAAATTCACGGGATACTTCCACCTGCAAATGTAGATATTATCAAATGAGCTATAACCCACTAAAGGCAGTGATCGTCAACTAATTTACATTAAATTTCTGGACCAGGATAAAAGAAATACCTCGCCCTCACAAATAAAGTAAATTCCATCCCCAGATTTCCTTTCTTTGAACACATACTCTCCCGCATCTTCAAAATAGGAACATAGTGTCAAAATGTGAGAATCACTTGAGTGTCTTTGTGTCAATTATAAAGCATTTTTTAAACAAACAATGGTGAATGATAATGTTCCAACTTCCAAGTGATTAAACCAAAAGGCACCAACAGAATCTTGCTAAATAGATAGCTACATGGTAAATATTTCACTCCAGAACGGTATGGTTTTCGTGGTCTTTCTTTACAATATGATCCAAATTTTGGTATCGTTCTTTGGCTTAACGAAATTCCTTTTACTGGCAAAGCAGATGAAATGCTGTCCATTGACTCGTATCATGATAAATTTATATCTCCCTTCACACTTATGTGACTACATTGCATAGCTTTATCATTTTCTGGTGTACCATGCAAATATGCAATCAATCTAACACACACATTTTTCGCTTCTAACCACATTTTAGTTACGTGAAATGTATCCTTGATGTATTGTCTAGTAGGTAGCAAGTCTTATGATAAACTTTATAGGAGTTCCTGGACACACACACACACACACACACACACACACATATATATATATATACGACACTTATGTCAGATAACGTTTGCAATCCTTATACCAGAAATGTTGTTTTCCGATGTTATCCCACTTTTATTTCATCTTTACATAGTATTATTTTTGCCCTTATTTAAATGACTCCAGATATAGAAAATGATAACCTTGGAATTCACTAAAACATGTAGAAAGAAAATATTAAGTAAAACTTATAGATGTCCATTATAGTAACACAGTAATTTATATACATCATACCATGTGTGTAAAACTTATAGATGTCCGAAACATGTGCTTTATGATGCAACTTTTACTAGATCGCTAGTTATATGATACTTTACGACACATCTAAAGGGGTGAATTGTAAGTCTATGAGTTGTAACAAGGATGAGTTCGAAAATGGCCGCCTAAAGGAGCTCTAATGCTATTATCGATCGAGAGGGATAACAAGTGCAAAAATGGACTAGCACAGAGACAATTTTTGTAATTTATTCCTTAATTATTTTATAAATCTACTTAACTCTTATAATCAAAATGCATTCTCTTTAAATACATTATATTTTTAAACTATATCTGTAAAAAGAAAAAATAAAATTTACTGCCAAGTGAAATTGAAATATCAAACATGAACATCCTAAGGTAAAAGTTGCAACATCACACAGAAATCAAATAGAATTGTTATAACTGCAAACATAAAGAGATAGAGAGAAATATATATAAAAATTTACTGTATTGTTTAATGATAACATGCTGAGCGATTTTACGAATAGATGAACTCGGGAGTCTTTGAAGCACAGGGACGTCCCCTAAAAACTCCATCACTGCAGATGTAGATATAGATAGATACAATTATACAAGTTTTAACTGTGAGTAATAATCGATTGTGGATCAATTTATCTATTTACCATCTATTTACCTGCTGCTTCAGAATACATGAGTGTATATATCGATTTTCCAAGAAATATTGATGAGAGGTGCAGTTGCAGTAAGTGGAAGGGGGACCGGCGGAGACTATATACACTAAAATAATAAAATGGAAATAGAAATGGGGGTGCCGTTGAGACTGTTAAATAAGAGTAGTAGTTGAACCACGTGCTATAAAATAAAATAATCCTTAATTTAAAAGAAAATTTCAATTTTTTTTTAGAAAACACACCTCAAACACAACGACGCAAATGTCAAATTGTCAGCGCGTGCTTTACCACTCAGCTAATAACTCATCGTGCTATGCCAAAAACGAGTAAAACCCGTTCTTCTCTTTCCATTTTACCCCCCATTTGGTGATGGTTGGTTGCACCAGATGGTGAGTCGCTTTCATCGGTTCGAAGACACCATTGGCATGGGTTCATCTCCGAGCTCATCGGATGACTTGGTCTGGTAAAACGACTCGATCATTGAGTGGAAGGTTCGGGTTTCCTTCTGTGTCGTCTTGCTTTCACGACTTTGACCAGCAATCAAACTAAAGAGCCAATACACCAACAACCAATAAACGAAAGTTGCACAAAATAAAATTGAAAAAGTTATTCTTTTTTAAAAAAAAATAACGAATAGGAAGCCGTTAGTTTTCAAAGTTTCAATTTTCTTTTAAACCTTTTGCTTTTATAAATATACATATTCATTTTCTTTTATTTTTGAACGACAATCTATGTCACCTCTACTCCTAAACTACATAAATGTCTAGAATGTGATCTAAGACTTTCGAAATCTCTGCCAATAATCCATTTCTATAAATGTAAGAAGTGGTACTCGAGCCCAGATAGATTTACCTCAAAGTCAAAGACCTTACCAATGATTCACCAATCTCATTGGCACATATTTGATATTTTGAGTCATAAACTTACAATTTATCTACAACAAACGATCAAACACACATATGTAACACATAAAATAATGTAACCATAAAAATATAAAATCATCATAAATATCAATTATAACAGTCATTATTTCATTTGTTCCTTTTTTTTACTCGAACGAGTTTGTGACTCGCCTCGATTTGGACAAAGTCACATCCTGACTCGCAAGTCAAGCTAAAAATCGGGAGCAAATAAGAGTTACCTATAGAGTCACCATTTTTATGATTTAACTCCTTGGTAAAAATGCACTCTGTTAAGAAATACAACCTTAATTTATAAAGATTAAGTTTATATATTCTCACACACTTTCCAGTTATGCAGGTTTAAAAGGCTTATGACAAGTTGCTCAAAGTTGAAGGATGTTTTCCGTAACTTTTCAAGTTTGGACTAAAAGTGACAAAAGAAAAAGAAGAAGGTGGAGATTAGAAGAAGACATATACTTGTAATTAGTATATATACTCATTTAGGGTTCATTCAGCCGTAACATACACACATATATTTTAGGGTTTTCTCTCATTATATTCGATTTATATTTCTGTATAATTTGATCATCCTGATCAAATTCGTTTGAGTGTAATTCGTGTTATTGATCTTAAATTCATTGTTTAAGATCATTCTTTCTTGATTGTAATAAACTTTAATGATAATATTCATAATAAGGAAGCTCTAATTGGGCCGACTAATTCATTAAAGTTGTTGTTTAGATTTCGTTTATGGTATCAAATACAGGTTACTCTGATCGGTGATTATTGATTTAGGATTCGTTAGGTTTGGGGCGTATTTCATTGTGAAACCCTAAATCTACGAAACCCTAATTTTTTTGGGATTTTTCTGTTCGATCTGTGATCTTCCGCTGCTTATTCTGATCCTGGATTTATCTCTTGACTAAGTGAATCAAGAGTAGATCTAGGGTTCCTCATCCATCTGCTTAAAGCACTGTATTGTTAATCTCTTCTCTTATTCTTTATTAATTGATTAAATTTTAATAAAATTGTTTTTTATTTTATTCTCATAAAAACGAGTGTGTTATCCTTGACCGGTCTCTTTGAGAGGCTTGGAATCCTGTCACTGGCACATTCGTGGGAATAAAATTCTTTTTCAAAAATAATAAGTTCTTTTGTTTATTGTTGAATATTATTTGATCTGTGTTGAGTTTCTTGTCTTAACTGAAAATTATAATGTTTGGAGTTGTGCTATGTTACTTGCTTTGGAAACAAAAAATAAAAAAGGTTTTATTGATGGTACTTGTATTAGACCTACTGGTAATGCAGTTTTATCCCAGCAATGGGATAGGTGTAATGTTGTTGTCTTGTCTTGGATTCTGAACTGTGTGACTAAAGAACTATATTTAGAACAAATCTTCTCAAAAAATGCATCTGTTGTGTGGAATGAACTTAAAGAAACTTATGATAAAGTTGATGGTGTTGTTACCTTTAATCTACATAACAAAATTAATTCTCTCTGTCAAAATGATCTACATTGTCTAAATATTATCATAAACTTAACTCATTGTGGAAATAGTTTGATGCATTAATCAAGTTACCTGTTTGTGCTTGTCATGCTGCTAAGGATTTTCAAAATCATAATCAATTAATAAAGTTAATGCAATTTCTTATGGGACTTGATGATTCTTATAGTGCTGTTAGGAGTCAAATTCTAACTAAAGATCCTCTACCTTCTGTGAAAAGTGCTTATGCTTTGTTATCTAGAGAAGAATATCATAAGAATACTGTTGTTAATACTGTTACAAACAAGTCTAATTCTCATGCTTTTGCTTCAAAGTTTGTTGATAATAAGAAAAGGTTTAATGGAAACAATAATAATTTTGGAAACAGATGACCTAATACAAACTTGAATTGTACTCATTGCAAAAATGTAGGTCATACTGTGGATAGATGTTTTGAACTTGTTGGTTATCCTGCAGGATATAAGAAAAAAATTTCTTCAAATTTTCAAAATTCTCAAAAGAATGTTTATAATAATAATGTTGTTTCTGACAATACTAGTTCTGGTTCTAATAAAGCTAGTTCTAGTTCTTCTCCTTCTTTCACTCTTTCTAATGAGCAGATAACAAAGCTTATGAGTCTTTTGAATGACAAACCTGAGATATCTGGAAATCATGCCAATATGGCAGGTAGTTTTTATAATGCTAATGCATTTTTTAACAAAAATTTTGATAAATTTTTCTGTGCAACAAATGAAATGTCAAAACAGAAACATAATGGTTGGATTTCTGATTCTGGTGCAAATCAACACATGACTTTTTGTTCTAATAAAATTGAAAATGGTGTTGATGTTTCTGATCTTAATGTAACATCCGTGAATTTTGACCCGTTGACTTTTTGTGTAATTTGACTAACAATCTTGTTGAATGAAATAATTGGGTCGTTTGGTGAATTACATGACAATGTGTGTTAATTGAGTCGATAATATGTTTTGATGGGTGTTTAAACGTGTAACGATTGTTTTATGGCTTGTGGGAGAAACGGGTCGGCCCGTGGGTAGTCCAAGACCCACCAGCCACCTATGACCCTTTTCCCCCCCCCATATCTCTTCTCCTCCTCTCATTTCTATCTAACTTTCTATCTATCTTCTTCCCCTTTCTCTCTCAAGTAAAAGAACCATTTCAATCTCTCCCCATTTTCTTGCATCAAACTAGTAGTGGGTCGATTATAACACAAGAATCATTACCGTCTATACCTCATTTTCGTCATATTAAAGAATCAAGATAGAAGTTCTTGCATTTTTGCCCATTTCGACCAA
>CM067167.1:26083156-26150031 GCA_034093135.1 Erigeron breviscapus
AAACATCCTAGCTCATATGTATTATAAATGAATGATTTTCCAATACTAATAATGTTAATCGTAATCGGTGAACAATAGGGATATGTTGCTTAATGGTATGTGAACTTAAAAACGTATAAGGCCGAGTTAAATTTGATTGCATGCGGGTTAGGGGATAACTGGTAATACACGTGTAAAATGTATTAGTAAATGGACGATTGCATAAATGAAGTTAACAAGTTAGTTTATTTGGTAGGGTGTATTGACACGCTTACATGAATTAAAGATAACCAATGGTAATGAACTTGACATGATAAGATAATAAGTAACAAATTTCATAGGATTCTAACACTCTTACCTTAGTTTAATGAGATGAAACGAGTATGCTATATGGTATGAGAGCATTAATTACTTGTGTGACTAATATGTGAGTATTGTGAGGCTAACTTTCGGGGCAACGCGTTACTTACCTTGTAGAAAATGGTGAGATCAAGAAGGAATGCGGCTAGCCACAGCGACGAACCGGATCTAGCAACCGTGATTGCCCAAGCGGTGATAGACGCCATACCTACTATTGTAGCCCAAGTCACGTCAAGCCTTCAGAGAGGCAATGAAACGCTTGAAGCCGGAATAAATATGGACGATGAGAAGGTGTCGAGTAGAGTCTCATTAAAAAGGAAAGAAATCGGAGAACCTAGTGGGGCAAGGAAAGCGGGCAGGTGTGACCCCAATGGTCATAATAAGGGTAGGTTCAGGACGGCGATGGGCCCGGTGAGGAAAGCTTATGTTGGACCTCATCCGTTATGTGAAAGATGCAACAATCACCACACCACCGACGTTCAATGCAAGGCGTGTTTTAATTGCAATCAAGTTGGCCACATGTCCAAGAATTGTAGAGCCCCGAGAACGGGCCCAACGAACGTGGCTCCTATTCATGTCGTCCCTCCCCAAGGTAATCAACAAAAAGGCGAGTGTTTTGGATGTGGTAGTC
Organism: Erigeron breviscapus; assembly: GCA_034093135.1. NCBI lineage: Eukaryota > Viridiplantae > Streptophyta > Magnoliopsida > Asterales > Asteraceae > Erigeron > Erigeron breviscapus. The sequence continues at coordinate 26,084,127 of CM067167.1, forward strand.
GCGCACACTACGTGAAAGATTGTCCAAAATGGATTGGACAACAAACTGAAGTAGCAGAGCCGGTAAGGAAAACTTACTTAGGATCTCACCCCTTGTGTGGAAGGTGTAATCGCCATCACTCTCCCACTAACCAATGTGGGACTTGCTATAAGTGTAATCGAATCGGGCACGAAGCTAAGAATTGTAGAGCACCGAAAGCGACACCATTGAATGTAACGCCTCTTCAAACCGTCTATCCCCAAGCTGACCACCCTCAGAACCATCAAGGTGTTTGTTTTGTGTGTGGTAGCCCCGACCACTACAGAGATGCTTGTCCTAGATGGACTGAACCACAAGCCCAAGTGGCGATTCCTCCCGATCAACTACAAATAGTCGTTTATAACCAAAGCCGTGGCCAACTAGATCATCAAGTTCATCTCCGTAGCCGAGCTTTTGCAGAGAAGGGCAAAGGAGACCCAAGTGATCCTAACGTTGGTTAAGGTACATTCCTCCTAATAGTTGTTATGTTACTACACTATTCGATATCGAAACCGACTATGAATCTCGTTTATTCTAACGTTACTCCTTGGAGTTACAGTCGTCCGTGTGTTTTGGAATTTTATGTTTGCAATTTTGACTGTTTAGCGACTCACTAACTAAATTTATTCAAATACCCCGTGTATCTATCTCGACTCTAAAAGACGACAAAACTCCTCATTTACTTGGTGCCTATGATAAAAAGATTCTTGGCGAAAAAGGTGAGTGTAATCTGGATGCCACCGGGTAAGACAGTTCTAAAGTTGCGTAGTAGGGTTACTAGTGTAAAATATCTAACGGTAGGATTCTTAGGGTTCCGTGTAAGTCTTCCAACCTAGGCGTCCTTAGAGCTACCGTCTCAAGAATCCGAAAGCTGACGTCATCCTTGTTAATCTTGAGTCTCCCGAGGACTTTCCGGGTGACTTACCGGGCTTGTTCCATCTCGATGTCCTAAATTTCGTATATACTTAACTTTCTAACATCGCGCGCGTAGTCAAAACCCTTATAGACTTTTAGGGATGTAAATAAGCGAGTAGTGAAGGACCAGAAGGAAGATTGGAAGGAAAACGAATTGGAATGGACTTCGCCATGAAGCCGTTGATGACAAGAAGCGATCACGATACGACGAAACCAATGAAATTTGACAACTGGGCACGTTAGCATGTAGAAAAGTGGGTAGGTGCACGGAGAATTGATTTCTATTATTTCAGAGAAAGAAAGTCGCTTAACTCCTATTCAGGGAGCCATCTAATGGACGACGGGCATTCGAACCGACTTGAGACTTGATCGCGCGTAAAGAGTATGTGCTAATGACCAAAACGGAGATCTTATGCAATAACAAGGGTTAAATGAGTATTGAATGTCATCAACCAAAGCACTGAGTAGTGGAGATGTCACTCCCCACCGGATAAACCAAGGATCGAATAAAGCCAATGCAGCGGGACAGGGATATTAATTGGAATGACAAGGACGATTTCTCAAGCTAAGAGAATAGTCCAACTAGCTCGCAAGCTAAGAAAAGGAGTATGCCAATGTGAAACGGAAACTGTTAGAGTTGAAGTAGGTGATTTTGTGCCCTGAAAGTATCAGCGTAGAGAAGCGTTGTCCGATTTGTGAAATGAGGAAAGCTTGAGCCAAGATACATTGGTCCTTTCAAGAAGGTTGAACAAGTTTGGGAAGGTTGTTTGTCGAGTTGAATTACCACGAGAACTTAGCAACATACAAGATGTGTTTCATAATGGTAACCCACGCAAGTGTTTGGCGGATCCTACACGTCATGTGCCTACGGACGAAATTTAAGTTAATTCGAAGCTGAAGTTATTGGTGAATCAGTAGAGAATTTGGACCGTGAAGTCAAGAAGCTCAAGAATGAGCGTTACATGATTCATGAGGTTAGATGGAATGTTAGACTTGGAACCAAGCTCAGTTGGGATTGAGAGAATCAAGCGAAGTCTAATTATCCGCCTTTATTTGCTAATTAGGGTTTACGTTGAATTTCGGGACGAAATTCTTTCAACGGGGGGATAATGTAACATCCGTGAATTTTGACCCGTTGACTTTTTGTGTAATTTGACTAACAATCTTGTTGAATGAAATAATTGGGTCGTTTGGTGAATTACATGACAATGTGTGTTAATTGAGTCGATAATATGTTTTGATGGGTGTTTAAACGTGTAACGATTGTTTTATGGCTTGTGGGAGAAACGGGTCGGCCCGTGGGTAGTCCAAGACCCACCAGCCACCTATGACCCTTTTCCCCCCCCCATATCTCTTCTCCTCCTCTCATTTCTATCTAACTTTCTATCTATCTTCTTCCCCTTTCTCTCTCAAGTAAAAGAACCATTTCAATCTCTCCCCATTTTCTTGCATCAAACTAGTAGTGGGTCGATTATAACACAAGAATCATTACCGTCTATACCTCATTTTCGTCATATTAAAGAATCAAGATAGAAGTTCTTGCATTTTTGCCCATTTCGACCAAATTCGGGTTTTAGCTCGGGGAGAACGTTTTGGTAAGTCTAATTCATCCCATTTACTCCTATTTATGTTAGTGTATGCTATTCCGGTCATTTCGAGTATTTGCAAGTCCTAAATCGGCTTAAATCGAGTTTTGGGTCAATTAGGGTTTTAATTAGGGTTTGGATCGAATTGATGATTTGGTGATGTTTTGGACGGATTTATGGATTGGGTTATGTTCATTTATGTTCATTAATACTTATTTAAGCTTCATTTCAAGTTATAAGTTCCTACAAATCGATTTGGGTTGGTTTGGGTCGAGTTTAAGGGTTTTGGTTTAGGGTTTCAGCTGCTGCTGCTGCTGCTCATGTTCTGGTTCCGTAAGAAGCCACTGCGGCGCAGTGGCTTGGGGCCTAGCCCACTGCGGCGCAGTGGCTAGGGTCTGGTCTGTTGGGTCAGCCCACTGCGGCGCAGTGAGCTTGGCCAAGGCTCACTGCGGCGCAGTGGTTAGATACGGGAGATTTTGCGCGTCAGTTTTAAAACGTTAATAACTTTTGATCCGTAAGTCCAAATAAGTTGTATGACCTATCGTTGGAATCGTAAGAGAGTCTAGTTTCTAGTAGTAACACTCCTTTTGTATGAATCTTTTGTCATTTCTAAAAAGGTCGAATCGAATGCGTCTTGTTCCTACTCGTTTAAGTTGTAAAGGCGTTTAGGGTTTGTGGCTTGACCTAATTGTGCTAAACCAACTTGTTTATGAGTGTATAATTGACATTACGGTATTATGATGTATATTTATAGGTTGTGGCCGTGTGGATCCTACTACTCGCTATTAATCTTTTATTAACTTGACTTAAGCTTCTTTGCCGATCAAGGTGAGTTTCGTATCTCCCTACTCACTTGAGATCCGGGCTGAAAAGTGTAAACCTGGTGTGTTTATTTGTATTTATTGATTGATTGATTGATTGATTGAATGATTGGTTGTTTTAGTTGTTGGATTGATGTGATGTTTCCTTTCGTTTGATTGGTTAAATTGGTTGGAGTATTGAATTGTTGAGACGATTATCATGTTTGAATGGCTTAGTTTATATTTGTTAAGTATCTAGTAATATTAGGATAGACGTACATACATGAAAGTCGGTTATGCCTTCGTCGGGTTTTAGATGTGGTGGGAAGGCTGCGGGTGACCCTATATATAAGCATCTGAAACTCGAAGGAAGTAGAATCCTCTGAAGTATATGTACGTATAGTTGGTTTAAGTTGTGATTGGTGGCTTATGGTTGTCAAATGTTGATTAGTGGGCTAAGATTGACGATTATTGATTATTAGCTTATAGTTCATCATATGTTGATAGACTAGGTTGATATATTGGTTAAGTATTAATGGCTGATGTTGAGGAATGGTGATTATTGGTTTATGATTGACGATTATCGATTGATGGCTCAGATTTGGCGAATATTGATTATTGATTCATATTCATCGTATATCGATCGTTGATTTATGATTTATGCATTTACATTTGATTGTAAGCATTGCATACATTATTGTTGGACCCTCGGCAGGGGATTTGCCGGCATCCTGGTGCATAGATGTATGCACCCATTTTGGATGTAGTCATGACCCCGAGTATATAGACATATATAACTCGATGTTTTTGAGATACAGCCTTGTCCATAGCGTTGGCAGAAGGGTATCGTTGCATAGGTGACTGAAGGTCACGCTCAGGATAGGCATATTTGCTTATTCATACATTTGGCATTGCATTGATACTCATATCATTCATGCATTCCTCATTGCACATTTACTTGTCTTGTGTAATCTTGTTGTTGGACGATGTTGTGTTATGTAGAGGCTCACTGTAAGTCATGTCTAGCCTCTATTCTTATATTGTGATTATTGTTGTTGGTTCTTTACGAACCATTACTGCGAACTCACCAACCTTGTGTTGACTATGCTTAGTACACTTTTCAGGTAACCAGGTCATTCAGGACGTGGAGTTGATTGTTTGCTTACTGTTGAACCCGGACTGGACTGATATGGATCAAGGATCCATTTACCTTATGTTGCATTGTATTTAGGATTGTTAGCCTTCTTTTGTTGTCAATTGTAATCTTGATGTTTACTTGCTCCTGTTGTATTTTGTTACTTGTTGTCGTTTTGTATGGATTCACTGAATCCTCTTATTGCATTTAGTTGTTCTATTGTAATTCCACCTGGTGCTGTATGATTTCCGTGATATTCCGAGCCTTGGCTTGGGGTGTTACACTTAATCTTACAGTGGGTCATCCTAATGGTACTGTTGCTAAAATAATTATGATTGGTAACATGAAATTAAATAATATGGTCACTTTGTTTGATGTTCTTGTTGTTCCTGAATATTGTGTTAATTTGTTAAGCATACATAAACTTGCAAAGGATAGTAAGAGGTTTATTGGCTTTGATGAAAATAAGTGTTATATTCAGGATTTGAAAACCAGAACCACTATTTGGACTGGTAGTCAGAAAGGTGGACTTTATGTGGTTGATGATTATGCTACTTGTCAAGGTGTGTCTAATAATATTGTGTTTACTTGTTACATTTCTCAATCACTTTGGCATAGTAGACTTGGTCATCCTGCTGACCAAGTTTTGACTGTTCTTAAGAACAAATTAAATGTGGATATCAACCCTGAAACTGTACCTTGTGACATTTGCCATAAAGCCAAACAAACCAGAGAGCCTTTTCCATTAAGTGATCATAAATCAAATGGTTTTGGTGATCTTATTCATATGGATTTATGGGGACCATATAAAATAACCAGTAGAGATGGTTATAGGTTTTTTCTTACCATTGTGGATGATTTTTCAAGAGCTGTTTGGACTTATCTCATTAAGTCAAAAGATAAAGTGTTTTATAATTTCAAAGAATACACTTTACTTTTAGAAAATCAATTTGATAAAAGGATTAAAGTTATTAGAACAGATAATGGGACTGAATTTGTTAACTCAAGTATGAAACAGTTTTGTTTTGATAAAGGTATTTTTCATCAAACCACTATTGCTTACACTCCTCAACAAAATGGTATTGTAGAAAGGAAACATAGGCACCTTCTTAATGTGGCAAGGTCCCTTATGTTTCAGGGGGGATTACCTTTGAAAATGTGGACTGAGTGTATTCTTACTGCTACCTATTTGATTAACAGGCTTCCTTCTTCTGTGCTAAGTGGTGCTTCTCCTTATTATATGATTTACAAAACTGATCCTTCTTTGTCCCATCTTAGGTCATTTGGTTGTCTTTGCTATGCTACTATTCTTAACAATCATGATAAATTTAGTAATAGAGCTGAAAAATGTGTTTTTATTGGTTATGCAAATGCAAAAAAGGGTTATAAACTTTATAGTTTGGATTCAAAACTTATATTTTATTCCAGAGATGTAAAATTTTATGAAACTGTTTATCCTTTTAAAATGAAAAGTTTTGATAAAAAAGATTTGTGTTTATCTGAAAATGATGATAATTCTGTAGATCATTTAAACTTTTTTGATTCTTGGTTTAGCAATGACAATGATAATGATCATCCTCCCTATGATGAAAAGAAGGACAATTTCAGAAATGAGGGCAAAGGGTCTAACCTGTCTGGCAGTTATGGTAATCATCTAAATTCAACCACAGTTCATGAACCCAATGGTTCAAGACTGTCAGGAGGAATGGATGATAATTCCAGTTCTACTAACAGGGCATGATCAAAATGCAACATTTGTTGATGAAAATAATAACTCTGAGGGAAGTGATGCAAATGTTTTTGATGAAACTGTTTTACAAGACACTATTAATGACACTGCAAATCTAAAAAGGTCTAATAGAACTACTCAGTTTCCAAAACATTTCAAAGATTTTGTGGTAGAAGGGAAAGTCAAATATGGCATTGACAACGTTGTCAATTATTCTGTTCTTAATTCTGAAAATTTCTGTTTTGTTACTAATTTAAACAAAAGTGTTGAACCTAAAAATTTTTATGAAGCTTCCAAAGATATAAATTGGATTCAAGCTATGAATAATGAAATGGAGGCTTTACATAGAAATAATACTTGGGAAATTGTTGATCTTCTTGAAGGAAGAGAATCAATAGGTTGTAAGTGGATTTTTAAAATTAAGTATAAAGCTAGTGGTGAGATAGAAAGATATAAAGCAAGGTTAGTTGCTAAAGGGTATAGTCAGAGAGAAGGATTAGATTATGAAGAAACCTTCTCTCATGTGGTTAAAATGGTTACTATAAGATGCTTGTTTTCAATTGCTATTAATAATGAATGGCCTTTATTTCAGTTAGACATTAATAATGCCTTTCTATATGGAGATCTTCATGAAGATGTGTACATGGATTTACCTGAAGGTTATTATGTTGAAATTATGAGAATATTCCAATATATTTATACGGCCTCATATCTATAAACCTTTAGGGTCGCACACGAATAATGGGGAGGGCTTAGTTGAACTTCATATATATAATAAAAGAGCCATTGTAAAAGATAATAACTAGAAGTTTCTAAAAATAGTTTTTGGAAAGTTTCCAAAAATAGATTTGGAAATGACGAGCGGGTCAGAAACGCGAGTCGGGTCGAAAGCGGGATCGGACATCAAGCACCATGAGTCAACCCAAGTCGACCCATGGGTTCCCACTAGGTCGGCCACGCAAGAAAAAGGAAAAGGGAAAAAGGGATGTTTCCTTGTCCCACATTGATTGGGAGAAGGAAACCTAAGGGTTTTCTATTCTTATAAATAGAGCCTAAAACCCTTTTTCAACATAATTCTCTCTTCTCTCTTGTGAAGCTAGGGTCGAAAATCCCTTCCCTTTGGAAAGGGTTTTCGACTAAGCTTTTCTAGTTAATTTTTATATATGGTGGGTTTTGTTATAACGTGGAGTTATAGCTAGCACTTAGCTAAGTGCCGAAGATCCGTTCGTGTGTACGAGTCTTTAGAGGAGTTCCTACACTTGGGCTCTAGTACGTGACGGAGTTCTCATCTCCGGGTTTCTACAAAGAGGTTAGGTTTCTTTTTTTTTATTTATTTATTAGTTGGTTATATTGCATGCATGATAGATCGTTTAGGGAATTACTTAGTTAATTGTTTTATTAACTTATTCCGCATATATAATTAGTTAGGTTAATTAATTATTGCATAAATAAATTAAACTAGATTAATTTATTTGCTTAATTAATTAATCGTAATTAATTAGGATGTTCATGTTTTATTAAAAGGTTTTTAATTAAACGTTTTTTAAAGTTAGGGTTTTGAATTTAAACCTTTTCAAGGGAAGTTGAGTTCGACTAGGATTAATTAAATTGATTTTAATTATTTACACTTTAAACCCTAAGTTTTGAATAAACTAATTTGAAGTCCTTTCAAATTATGAACATCCATAATCGATACAAAGAGTTGTATAGTTAATAAAATCCCAACAGTGGTATCAGAGCGCAGGCTCATGCATGGTATAATCACTAATAGATATACAATTCATTAGGTTTTTCGAATTGTATATAATTGGTTGAATTAACCCGTATGTGCGTACCGGGTCGGTTCACCCATGTGACTACTATAATAGTTTGTTTTTATTATATGCCTATGTACATGCACCCATAGCCATGACCGTAGTCACAAAAGATATAATATAGGATATTGCTATGCGTAAACCCTTTTTAGTCCATACGTTTTATTAGTAGTGATCGTGATTGATTGTTTCTCAAGTTTTAATTTTCAAATGAGATTGAAATAGTATGTGTTTTATTTTGGAGAAAATAAAGTTTAGATTTTGAGAAAATAAAATTAATTTTTGAGAGAATTAAATTAATTTTTATAAATGTCTTTTAAATTAAATTAATGAAGTAATTTTATTCTTAAAATCGAAATTGAGTTGCATACTCAAAAGGAAAATCTTGAGAAACGGAAATCATTTCGAGCTTATTTATATTGATACTAGTTGTCGAAGTAAGTGGGAGCTCGATAACGGATCACGAAAGTAATAGACGTAGTAACTTGCTTTAGTTGGAACTACATGTAGAATTATGGACTAGTTTATGCATGCGGATATATATGTATTAATATGGTTTAAATGATGCATGGTGTTTTAAACCCTAGAGATTAAAGAACATATATAAATTAGTTTTAATGGGAAAATCGTTTTTAGAATTAAAACTAAAATGAGTTTTATAAAATAGAGATTTTGAGAAACTCGAAATAAAGTTTTACGAAATGAATCAAAATTAAGAAAGAGTTTTTAATTTCATGCATTATTTGTTTGTGTTGCTCTTTTATGCCTTAGACGTCACAAACATATTTCGTAGAACTTAATAGGTTAAAGTTGTTAACTTAAGTAGGTGCAAGTAATTTGTTTTGAATGCATGCGAAACAAATTGTCATTAGGCTAATTTATTAGTCTAAACTATTCTACCCTTATAAAGAAATCCTTGCCATCCTATGAGAAGCACCTGACCGTCTACACTCCCTGTTGCCCTGGACCGTTGCCTAAGCCATAGTGTAGATACGGGGTGGTCCTTCATGTCTGCCCATCCCAGTTACCGGACATGGACAGCCACACGCCAGCTTATAGGCGGATTTTGCTAGGTTGCTCTGGACCGTTGCCTAAGTACTAGTCGGCAAGGATGAGACTAAACATGCCGTTGGATCAAGGAGTGATCGAAGTCTCATTAAGAGTCGTAATGTACGATCGGTTGCAAACCGGCCTTATTGATAAACGAACATGTGGTCGTCCGGACCGTTGCCGGATACACGTGACGTGGACTCAATTTGGTTCTTTAAGCTTTAACTAAATAGAAGATTTTGTTTTGAAATCTTGGGTAGCTATACTAGTTAAAGATAAATATCAATTGCTAAAATGAGAACCTAGTTTAATTAGTAAACTCCGCTAGTTGTTAAATGTTATTTGAATTATCTTACTAATATCTTTGCTAGATAATGAGAAGCTAAATGAGAGCGACTTCAATGTCTACCTCGAGATTTATTCTTGAGGCATGAAATGAAGTTGCATTTTCTTGACATTGTCTCCGATAACAAATACACTATTGCTATCTTGTATTCTCTAGTAATACAATGAGCAAAGTGAGATTGTTTGTCTTGTGATTGCAATATACCTTTTGATGATCAAAAGGAGTCGAGCATTCGAAAGCTCACTTCATGGCTAGAAAGTTTGTAGCATGTTCGAGAAACAAGCTCACTAGAAAGCCATGTTAATGTTGCATGCGATAAGACAATCTATGTAACCTTATGAAGCGAGTACATGGATAGATCACAACGACTTATGTCACCTATATGGAGTTTGGGACGAATTTAAATTCACCGACCAAACCTACGAGCATATTCAATGTGCCAAGGTGAAATAAGAGTGTGTTAAGTTGCATCAAGAGTTGAAGGCAACTAATGAAGCTATGCTAGGCAAAGCTTTAGTTGTGATAAGTATGGAGAAGTCGAGAAACCCGATAGAAGGTACAAGAGGTAGAGTGAAGAACAAGTGTGTTTTGTTTTCACGATGACATTTCTTAATCCAAGAAAGGGAACAAGAAAGTTCTTGAGAGATACTACCTATAACCAATGTGGTTTAGATAGGTCATTTGGAAGTGAAGCAATTTTGACTATCTTACTAGCAAGATTATGTCGAATAGAAGCTTTGCTAAATAAAGTATCTATTTTGATTATATGTTTTCCTAAGACGGATGATACTAGGTGTCAACCTAAGATTTATTGAGTTGCTCAATATCGGAAAACAAGTAGGAAATGCAAGACTCGAGATTCTAGAATCACAACCTTGAAGAGCATGTCGGATTTTACCTAAGTGATTGAATCTTGATCTAGTCTTGTCATTTGAACGAGAATTGTTCTTGGTCTTTGGAATGTCGTATATACAAAGTTTTGGATATATATATTCGAAATTTTCTAAAGTATTACACTTAGTTGTTTTACTTATATATGACGTCATAAATTCCTACTCCGTTGATAATCAAAGTTTATTTTGGATCATACATGTGAAAATAGGAATGCCTTGCATTTCGTTTGTCTTCACCATTATATGAAACATACAAGATATGGTTCAAGATGATCTAAAGTAACTTCATCCCTTTTTGGTTAAACCTTATTCCAAGTAGTAGAAGGTTATATGTTATGACATTAATGAGAATTATCTTGTTTTATGTCTAACAAGTAATGATTCGTGAATCGATCAAGAGTTAGCCTTGATTGATAAATATCTTCATGGTTTCCACGATAAGTGAAACTTATCAAAATCAAGGGTTGCTAGAATTCTTAGATTCAGTGGGAGCGATGTAGATCTTGAAAGGTTTCAAGAGACACGAATCACAACCTTCTTGAGATGATTAGCCATTACGCGTGGTGGGCCTTAGAGTGTAAGCTCAGAGGCGTAATGTGTTGAGTCATGGATTCGCTGAAGATTACTTGCTGAGTCAAGTAGTCGTTGACAGCCTCAGCGAGAAGTTTCATCAGCGAGCCTTCAGCGATCATTATTATCTTCGAGTTAAAGGATAAGTTCAATGACTCACCGTCATATGTTGTAAGTCAAATATAGGCGGGAAAATGAAGATAAGAAGACTGGTCCCAAGGACACGTGTTGCAAGATCAAGATGGAGCCATGTGACCTTGTACCAAAATGGTACTAAGGTGTTTCTCTTTCATGCCGTTTTGGGAAAGAAACAAGATGGCAAACAGAGATGTCTGAAGACCAGTCTTACACACCAATAGATAGTTGACAACCTTCATGTGTCAACATCTATTGGGTTGTCATGTGATGCCTTTTCTCCCCTATATAAAGCATCACTTGACCTAGCCGCAAAGTTGTTGGTTCATTCTACAATAGTCACTTAGTGTGTTTTTCTCTCATTGTAGAATTGTATAATTGTTAAGTTTTCGTGTGTGCAAAAACTTAACAATATTTCTTTCTTTCTTTCTTTGTAAACCAACCATGTATTCACCGTTTAATTAATACTACTTATGATTAAACGTGTTTACTTTCTTGTCTTGCTTTCTTAGTGTAATTTACATTAGTTGTTTAATTACATAATCGTTGCAAACTTGGGACTTTCACATGGATTTAGGTTAAACCGAATATCTACATGTTGGATTAGTAGGTGTTAATCGAAAGATCCATATAAGTGATGATTGAAAGCTTGTAAAGTTGCAAAGCATTCGAAGTCAATGAGATTGATATCTGAATCCAACTTAAAGCTTGTCTTGAAGTAACAAGATACTAATTGCCATAAGCTCATAAGTTAGCTATGAGTTTTAAGCAATAAAAGGTCACCTTAGCGAGGACGATAAATGGTGCAACCTAAAGGTTATTCTAAACCTTTATATAGTATCTTGAGATATGATAGGAAAACTTCAAATCATCAACAATCCGAATGTGCTCTTTAGAAGCATAATGGATTAACGCGTCTTTGTTGGTTAATATAAACACAATTGAGGTATTGTGTATAGACTTGGAATTTAATCTATGAATATTAGCTTAAATAAGATTACATGATCGTATCTAGAATTATCTCTAGATAAGTGTTCACTTTAGATGAACCTCATGACATTATTTGAGTAGATACTCAAAGTGAAACTTCAAAATTTTATGAGAAAGTTACTCACGAAATGAAGTTTCTCGGCTATGTCATAATTCATGTATATAATTCAAATAAATTGGTTAGCTTGGCTAAACTACATTCGAGATCCAAGAGTCTTGGATTGTCGATAGGCGGAAAGGAATAAATTCCTTATGGACGGAAGAGATATATGAGTTTTTCATAAAATCTCCTTGTAAGACGATAATAGTCCATTATTGGAATTATAGAATATATCGCCCCTCTAGAGGCATATGGAAACGTCTTGTGGGATATATGATATTTTATCATATCATATTTACGAGATGCTTGCGACACGCTTGAGAGAGATCGCGTGGATATTCTAAAAGGTTCAATACAAGTGATGGATTAAGCAAGTGTAACACCCGTCATTTTAAAATCTGGATTTTCAAAAACTTTTGCCTAACGGCATTTAGAAATGCGGAATACAGAATCCTTAAACATAACTAACCCTTAATGGATAGTTCATTTATAAAAGTGGTGTTACAACATTCATATCATTAAAATAGTGTAAGATAATCCAGATTTGGCACCAACATAAATGCCAACATAAACAATACATAAGTCATATTAAAAGTAGCCAATCATCATTAAGGCTAACATAAATGACTAAGCGGGAAAACTAAATGTCTTCTTCATAGCAACTACCCGCCTCACCAAGCTAAGTCTTTCACTAGCTCAACCTGAGGGAACAACGTTTTTCAAAAGAGCAAGTGTTAGCTTTAAAAGCTAAGTAAGATAACATGAGTTATAAAAACATTTCCATTTCATTTTATATTAACAAAAGCCTTTCATAATTGTTAATATCACTTAATCATTAAAACACGTTAAGATCACCACATTACTATGGTGTCCATCACATCATACATTAGCAAGATCATATCATCAACATTAAAGCAACATACATAAGTTAACACATTAGGAATTCATCGTAGTCCTAAATGTGCCTATCATCATAAAGCTTTACTTTTCATCTTTCTTTACTTTCTTTACTTCTTATCTTTCTTTACATTCTTTATTTCTTAACTTTTCTTTTGCCTAGACGTAGGCTATGTGACATAAGCCACACATACTTAGGGATGTGGGGTTGTGTGTAGGCGGCCATAAGACCTTACATGGAGTCCTCACACCCGACTTGATGGGTAGACCTTACGGTGGTCCATCGTCGTCGTTAAGGAAAGACATAGTCAATCCAACTGAGTATACCGTTTGAACTTTGCGCGTGTAGTGGTTAGTTACTCCACCCGGATACACTCATACATAACTATGCCACGGGGAGGTATCTAGATTCCCTCACCATGTGACCACGTACACACTAGCTCCGAAGAACTAGCATGGGTTAAGCTTAACACAAGACTTTACATATGCTCGAGACTTCTTTATTATATTAGCTTAGGCTACACTTTCACCTAAACTAATTACTTTCATCATCTTTTACTTTATATTAGCTTAGGCTACACTTTCACCTAAACTAATCACATACATCTTTCTTTACTTTAGGGCCCTTAATCGTGCACGTGTCATGGAAAACCTATAGAAGTCTAGTGACTAGGTGTTCAAGCCATGCAAGCAATCATATGACATACATACATCATCATATCGTCATCACATATTAGCATCACATCATCATATCACTTGATTTTCATATCAACGTATCATTCATAGCAACATATCGTTATAACATAATGACATCATATCATCATGTCATATAAGCATCATATCATCTTAAAGTGATAGCAACATCTCGTCATATCATTTCATTATCTTAACATCATTACAATGCGTCATCATATCATAAATTGCGTCATAGCATCATACGTTTATATCATCATAGCATCTTATCGTATTAACAACATATACATTTCAGTTTGTCATTTCCCTTATTTCATCATAACATCATTTCATAGCATAAACATATCATCATTTCATCATAGCATGCGTAAGCTTACCATTCATCATCAATGGTAACATAATTATTCCCATAGTAACCTCCCATTCATTCCCGAATACATATAAACATACAACATTCATTTGGGAAAGTTAACTTATGAAAACTTATGTTTTGTTGTCCCTCATGTGGTAAAAGATGTTATCTTACCTCGTAGACGCGCACAACAAATGATAACGTATATTACCGAGCTTTGCAAGTATTTCCGGCTACCTATAATCAACATAGGACCAATTAACGAGTATAACGAGACTAAACTGACCTACAGTCTATATACGTGTCGCATACCCTGTAATTACCATCATTCCAGATAATAGTCTCTTTTTGACTATTACCCCGGGTAGGTTGTCTCTTTTTGTCTACTTCGAGACTATTATCCCAGGTAGGTAGCCTCTTTTTCGGCTATTCTCAACTTTTGTCTATTTCTAGACTATTACCCTAGGTAGTTAGTCTCTTTTGGTCTATTTTTCCAAAAACGGGTTTTACACCAGAAAAAGACTCTTTTAAGACCTAATTGATGATTTGGCACCATCAACTGCTCCATGAACGAGTTGTTAACAAAAATGGATCATTAGGTCACATTAAACAACCATTCCTAACATCAAAACTCGATCAATTAACCACAAATGATTACCAACAACCCAATTCATTCTCCAAACCCTAAGACCTGAATTAAATCCATACAATTGATTCATATGATCACAAATCAAAGGGAAATCATCTATATTACCTGTAGATGATTACAATATTGAAAGATCTTGATCAAACTTCAATCAAACACCAAGAAATGGAGAGATTTGGTTGGAGAATTGCTTTGAGAGGGAAAAGGGGCGGCTTGGGGGTTCTTTCTCACGTAAAATCTGTATAATGACAATTAGGGAAACCTAATTATCATATAACCCCTGGCCATCACTTCCTTAATTTCCATCTTAGGTCCCTCAACTCTACAAACGTTACATCTAAGGCTTTTCTTTCTATCGGGAATACTTTATAACTTACCAAGCACTCGACTTTCATAACTTTACTTTTAATTACTTTCATTTAACTCATATTAATCATTTCATCATAGCATGCGTAAGCTTACCATTCATCATCAATGGTAACATAATTATTCCCATAGTAACCTCCCATTCATTCCCGAATACATATAAACATACAACATTCATTTGGCGATTAAGACCTTCCGACACATATCCTTATATCTTTGCTACTATAACTCACATAATTCATTGAACAAAGGTCGACTAGCCGTTACTTTCTATGCAAATCATACCCCTCCATAGGGACTTATGGCTAGACCATAATACACACCTTGTTCATAATAAGCTTTCTTTACTTAACACAAAACCTTTAGACGATTTTGAGCTAAACATAACATTCCTTTAACGATTCAAACTTTAAGAACTATCATCTTCATGATCTTTGGCTCCACAACTTTCTTTTCCATAACATGTCATATCATGAGATGATACCCAAAGCCTACATCATAGTTATCCTCAAATGTGAACTCAACAATAGAAAGTGAAAATCCCAATGCACCATCACGCGATCATATGATTTTTCCCAAATTTCCAAACCATTCTTTCTCTTTCCCATCAATTTAGGAGTGATAATCACTTGAGTACACTATATTCCTCATCTTTCACTGAATACTCCTTCAGAAATCACTCACAATATGACCGTCTTGATGCGAAATATTCGGCAATTTACTTCCACACCTTTTACAGAACTTCTTTAACGTACACATTTTATATCTTATCCGATGAAACGGTCTATCGGTTCACCAATGGTCAACCTGCCTAATATTTCCATAAGACTTTTAACACATAGTGTTGACTTTTGAAACAAAACGCACATTGTTGGAGACCGAGAATTAACGACACTTCATTTCATAATAGGTCGTAATACATTTCAGTTTGTCATTTCCCTTATTTCATCATAACATCATTTCATAGCATAAACATATCATCATTTCATCATAGCATGCGTAAGCTTACCATTCATCATCAATGGTAACATAATTATTCCCATAGTAACCTCCCATTCATTCCCGAATACATATAAACATACAACATTCATTTGGCGATTAAGACCTTCCGACACATATCCTTATATCTTTGCTACTATAACTCACATAATTCATTGAACAAAGGTCGACTAGCCGTTACTTTCTATGCAAATCATACCCCTCCATAGGGACTTATGGCTAGACCATAATACACACCTTGTTCATAATAAGCTTTCTTTACTTAACACAAAACCTTTAGACGATTTTGAGCTAAACATAACATTCCTTTAACGATTCAAACTTTAAGAACTATCATCTTCATGATCTTTGGCTCCACAACTTTCTTTTCCATAACATGTCATATCATGAGATGATACCCAAAGCCTACATCATAGTTATCCTCAAATGTGAACTCAACAATAGAAAGTGAAAATCCCAATGCACCATCACGCGATCATATGATTTTTCCCAAATTTCCAAACCATTCTTTCTCTTTCCCATCAATTTAGGAGTGATAATCACTTGAGTACACTATATTCCTCATCTTTCACTGAATACTCCTTCAGAAATCACTCACAATATGACCGTCTTGATGCGAAATATTCGGCAATTTACTTCCACACCTTTTACAGAACTTCTTTAACGTACACATTTTATATCTTATCCGATGAAACCGTCTATCGGTTCACCAATGGTCAACCTGCCTAATATTTCCATAAGACTTTTAACACATAGTGTTGACTTTTGAAACAAAACGCACATTGTTGGAGACCGAGAATTAACGACACTTCATTTCATAATAGGTCGTAATACATTTCAGGCGGCATCCAAATGACTAGGTTACCATGGTTCATAAGCTTCCTCAAGTACAACCTTTGGTCATTTCGTTCTCGGATACCGAAATCTTACTTTTAGCGAATTCAGATTTAAGCTTCTTCTTGTAGAATATCGGAATAACTTTCTTTACGCAAACATGATGTTCTTTGTCATACTTAGAATAGGTAAAATTGTCATCACTAAAAGTAACGACTGAACGCTTTAGAGAAAACTTTAGACTCGGTTCCTTAAATTCATGACATGGTAAGGACAGTTCGTTAACATAAAGGTATTTCGAGAAGCTCAATAGGGTCATAATGAGTGTAGAAATAACTTTAGCAAGACTTTCATCATCAACATCAACATATGGTAGTAAGACCATAAATCTATCTTATAGAAAGAAATACATCTCACAACCGAAAACGTTAACTCCTTCCTTTTAGTGGGAACAATACGGAAGGTGCCTTTGCATGGGAGTAGCACTAGCCACACATCAATAGAAAGTTCGTTCTCATGATCGCAACGAAACCAGAAATACTATCTGAACGTTTCAAAACTATGGGTGGCCTCAACTTTAGAAACATAATTGTCGCCTTACATGAGTAAATCACATAGGCGGGAAACATGGTCATTTCGTAATCAAATGCTCTTGAAAACTTTTACTTCTTTAGGTTTAGGCCACCATAAGTGACTCCATCATAATACCTCTTAACTTCTTAAGGGAAACTCTTTATCTTGAGAATCAATCATACGTAGGATCTCGTAAAAATATAGGATTTCAACATCACCATTACGTCACAACCGGCGAAAGCAATAAGCGATGGGACTGCTATAAAGATTTACGTGCTAGTTCGCCATACTTTCATGTAATCTAAGGAAGAATCTCCACCTGTAGATACTCGTCACAATCGTCATATATCATCTCGTAGCGAAATCAAGACTAAACAAGTCATAAATCCCAAAACAGACCAAAATATGCGCCGCATGGAATACATATGCACCGCATATTTCATGTAAATTTGTCACAGAAAACACCCAAGTTCTGAGCACATATTCTATGCGCCGCATATCGGGCACCCAACTGAAATCCATTTTCAAAACTGGGCATATATGCGCCGCATATAGCCTTTGTGCGCCGCATATTATCTATGATCAGGAAAAAATTATTTCAAACGGAACCTAAACGTTTTCCTTACACCCAAGTACAACTTTAACACTTCACAGCTCGAATGTAGCTTCACATCAAAACATGGTGTTCATAGAATGGGGGAGCTTCATAGTTAAAAGGTTCAATCAACCGTAGTGTTAACTTCTTTACTTGCTTCAACTTCATCCTCCTTTATTCCATTCATACGTGTCTACTCTTCACGTGGTTAAATATGATACCATTAAGTGATTCCATCATTCTCATCTTCACTTCATTCGGATCAACACAGACACAGTCTCACAAATACACACATGTCGTGATACATTTACAATTACGTTCGCGACCGGAATTGTAACTATATCCTTTCATATGTGTGCCCAGTAACCCTTCTATGCGTCACTTACTAAATATCCAACATCAAC
This sequence comes from Erigeron breviscapus, assembly GCA_034093135.1. NCBI lineage: Eukaryota > Viridiplantae > Streptophyta > Magnoliopsida > Asterales > Asteraceae > Erigeron > Erigeron breviscapus. The sequence goes on from CM067167.1 coordinate 26,102,567, forward strand.
TCTTCTCTTCAAATTTCAAATCCATGTCTTTTAAACTAGTAGACTCAACAACATTGACTACCAATCACTTCATTTAACTTCTTGTACATCATAATCATCATAAACATTTAATCCGGCTATCACTTTCCACCGATCTTCACACATTTCCACACTCTTGCAGCATCAACATCACTAAAGTTGTAACACGGTGTTTCCTCTCGACAAATAGGGATACAATACATAGAAATCCCCCAACTTTATTACTTTGTACACCGGTCAACACAAGCATGGCCATACAAACACGTTCGTGTCGTGATACGCTTGCAATTATGTTCCGGACCATAATTGTAATTGTATCCTTTCACTCACATGTTCGTTACCACATTTGTGTATCGTCTTCTTTTCACCAAATCCTTCAACTTTTTCTCACGTAATATAATGCACAACTTTATCAAATTCAAATAGAGCATTAGCACTTTACCTTTCACAGAACGTCCTTCGTAACAATAGAATAGTTTGGCGACGGGAGCGCGAGAAACAGAGGAATAAGGGCTACACAAGCAGGAGTATTCACATAAAACACATCAAGGAACATGAAGCCTTAATCCTACACTCTCACTCATCCCAACCCGTCCTAAAACATTTCATCTCAAAGGCTAAGCATACTTACTTATGCCTATCTTGTCATCTATCGGTTTAAGTCCAATTCCTATGGCCAACCTATAGTCCTTGGTTCACTTAAACCATTTCTCTGATACCAACTTGTAACACCCGTCATTTTAAAATCTGGATTTTCAAAAACTTTTGCCTAACGGCGTTTAGAAAATGCGGAATACAGAATCCTTAAACATAACTAACCCTTAATGGATAGTTCATTTATAAAAGTGGTGTTACAACATTCATATCATTAAAATAGTGTAAGATAATCCAGATTTGGCACCAACATAAATGCCAACATAAACAATACATAAGTCATATTAAAAGTAGCCAATCATCATTAAGGCTAACATAAATGACTAAGCGGGAAAACTAAATGTCTTCTTCATAGCAACTACCCGCCTCACCAAGCTAAGTCTTTCACTAGCTCAACCTGCTTGACCTGAGGGAACAACGTTTTTCAAAAGAGCAAGTGTTAGCTTTAAAAGCTAAGTAAGATAACATGAGTTATAAAAACATTTCCATTTCATTTTATATTAACAAAAGCCTTTCATAATTGTTAATATCACTTAATCATTAAAACACGTTAAGATCACCACATTACTATGGTGTCCATCACATCATACATTAGCAAGATCATATCATCAACATTAAAGCAACATACATAAGTTAACACATTAGGAATTCATCGTAGTCCTAAATGTGCCTATCATCATAAAGCTTTACTTTTCATCTTTCTTTACTTCTTATCTTTCTTTACATTCTTTATTTCTTAACTTTTCTTTTGCCTAGACGTAGGCTATGTGACATAAGCCACACATACTTAGGGATGTGGGGTTGTGTGTAGGCGGCCATAAGACCTTACATGGAGTCCTCACACCCGACTTGATGGGTAGACCTTACGGTGGTCCATCGTCGTCGTTAAGGAAAGACATAGTCAATCCAACTGAGTATACCGTTTGAACTTTGCGCGTGTAGTGGTTAGTTACTCCACCCGGATACACTCATACATAACTATGCCACGGGGAGGTATCTAGATTCCCTCACCATGTGACCACGTACACACTAGCTCCGAAGAACTAGCATGGGTTAAGCTTAACACAAGACTTTACATATGCTCGAGACTTCTTTATTATATTAGCTTAGGCTACACTTTCACCTAAACTAATTACTTTCATCATCTTTTACTTTATATTAGCTTAGGCTACACTTTCACCTAAACTAATCACATACATCTTTCTTTACTTTAGGGCCCTTAATCGTGCACGTGTCATGGAAAACCTATAGAAGTCTAGTGACTAGGTGTTCAAGCCATGCAAGCAATCATATGACATACATACATCATCATATCGTCATCACATATTAGCATCACATCATCATATCACTTGATTTTCATATCAACGTATCATTCATAGCAACATATCGTTATAACATAATGACATCATATCATCATGTCATATAAGCATCATATCATCTTAAAGTGATAGCAACATCTCGTCATATCATTTCATTATCTTAACATCATTACAATGCGTCATCATATCATAAATTGCGTCATAGCATCATACGTTTATATCATCATAGCATCTTATCGTATTAACAACATATACATTTCAGTTTGTCATTTCCCTTATTTCATCATAACATCATTTCATAGCATAAACATATCATCATTTCATCATAGCATGCGTAAGCTTACCATTCATCATCAATGGTAACATAATTATTCCCATAGTAACCTCCCATTCATTCCCGAATACATATAAACATACAACATTCATTTGGGAAAGTTAACTTATGAAAACTTATGTTTTGTTGTCCCTCATGTGGTAAAAGATGTTATCTTACCTCGTAGACGCGCACAACAAATGATAACGTATATTACCGAGCTTTGCAAGTATTCCCGGCTACCTATAATCAACATAGGACCAATTAACGAGTATAACGAGACTAAACTGACCTACAGTCTATATACGTGTCGCATACCCTGTAATTACCATCATTCCAGATAATAGTCTCTTTTTGACTATTACCCCGGGTAGGTTGTCTCTTTTTGTCTACTTCGAGACTATTATCCCAGGTAGGTAGCCTCTTTTCGGCTATTCTCAACTTTTGTCTATTTCTAGACTATTACCCCAGGTAGTTAGTCTCTTTTTGTCTATTTTTTCAAAAACGGGTTTTACACCAGAAAAAGACTCTTTTAAGACCTAATTGATGATTTGGCACCATCAACTGCTCCATGAACGAGTTGTTAACAAAAATGGATCATTAGGTCACATTAAACAACCATTCCTAACATCAAAACTCGATCAATTAACCACAAATGATTACCAACAACCCAATTCATTCTCCAAACCCTAAGACCTGAATTAAATCCATACAATTGATTCATATGATCACAAATCAAAGGGAAATCATCTATATTACCTGTAGATGATTACAATATTGAAAGATCTTGATCAAACTTCAATCAAACACCAAGAAATGGAGAGATTTGGTTGGAGAATTGCTTTGAGAGGGAAAAGGGGCGGCTTGGGGGTTCTTTCTCACGTAAAATCTGTATAATGACAATTAGGGAAACCTAATTATCATATAACCCCTGGCCATCACTTCCTTAATTTCCATCTTAGGTCCCTCAACTCTACAAACGTTACATCTAAGGCTTTTCTTTCTATCGGGAATACATTATAACTTACCAAGCACTCGACTTTCATAACTTTACTTTTAATTACTTTCATTTAACTCATATTAATCATTTCATATTAAACACGTAAGCATTTAATCACATAATCCCATTTAGGGCACATAAACTTAACGAACCTAACGTTGACTAACGGTCAAGTCAATAAGTCAAACTCGAAAAGTTTGGGATGTTACACAAGACCCCTAAGGGAAAGGCATATTCTTCGTTAATGTGAATTGACAAAGAGTTTGGGGTTAGATTTGCTGATTAATCACGTTGTGATAAAATTTTAGTATTTGATATTGGAACCTATCGGAAGTTTTGAAGTGAATAATAGCATTCTCATTCTTACGCTCCGAGTTCTATATTTGCATGTTTAAAACCAATCCATGAGTCATGTAAATGATTCTAAAACGTTGTCCATTACCGCTCATTGATTACGGGAGTAATAATGAATAAAGGTAATTGTGAGAGATGATATATTATTTGCGTTGCGCAAATAATGTGTATAGAGGTACAATCATTTCACAAATATTCAATAGTGAGTTGAATATTGGGATTAGACCCATTCCTCAAGCAATCATGTGGATCATGTTGACAATGCATGAACCTTGAGAAGTGGTAGTGTCTAGTTGTCCTTTGACTTGAGACGCATAGGCGTGTCCCAGAGTACGTAGTCTCATGCTTTGATTCATTACTGAACCTGAAACTTAACCGACAGTAGTATGGGTTGTTTTGGGTGTGAGGTGAAATATGGAAGGGACGTATGTTGTCAAGAAAGGATTTGTTTGCCAAAGTGTTGGAAAGATATCACGCGACCACTCGATCAAAGGAACTGATTAAGTGCATGGCCATGCCCCGAGTACATTACTAGAATGTGTTTCTAAGTAATTGTATTTTGGATTGTTTCACTTCTTTTCGGTAGATCGAGTAATATGTCGAGTTATATGAGCGTCGCTTGATCCGTGCCTCATGGCTCGATGTGATATCGGAAACATATAGGGAGGATTAGACATTATACCAAAGCATTAAAAGAGTTTAATGTATAACATCTAGAAGCTGATGTTGGTTCCCGTCACGGAAATATATTCATACATATTTGGGGGCATCGTCGTGTTGCTAGACGAACGTTCGGTGTCAGTATACTTGACGTATGTTGGAAACATCCTCATATTGGACATATCCTCAAGTGGGAGTGTTGAAATTATGAGAATATTCCAATATATTTATACGGCCTTATATCTATGAACCTTTAGAGTCGCACGCGAAGAATGGGGAAGGCTTAGTTGAACTTTATATATAATAAAAGAGCCATTGTAAAAGATAATAACTAGAAGTTTCTAAAAGTAATTTTAGAAAGTTTCCAAAAATAGATTTGGAAATGACGAGCGGGTCAGAAACGCGAGTCGGGTCGAAAGCGGGATCGGACATCAAGCACCATGAGTCGACCCATGGGGTCCCACTAGGTCGGCCACGCAAGAAAAGGGAAAAGGGATGTTTCCTTTGTCCTACATTGATTGGGATAAGGAAACCTAAGGGTTTTCTATTCTTATAAATAGAGGCCTAAATCCCTTTTTCAAGCATAACTCTCTTCTCTCTTGTGAAGCTAGGGTCGAAAATCCCTTCCCTTTGGAAAGGGTTTTCGACTAAGCTTTTCTAGTTAATTTTTATATATGGTGGGTTTTGTTATAACGTGGAGTTATAGCTAGCACTTAGCTAAGTGCCGAAGACCCGTTCGTGTGTACGAGTCTTTAGAGGAGTTCCTACACTTGGGCTCTAGTACGTGACGGAGTTCTCATCTCCGGGTTTCTACAAAGAGGTTAGGTTTCTTTCTTTGTTATTTATTTATTTATTTATTAGTTGGTTATATTGCATGCATGATAGATCGTTTAGGGAATTACTTAGTTAATTGTTTTATTAACTTATTCCGCATATATAATTAGTTAGGTTAATTAATTATTGCATAAATAAATTAAACTAGATTAATTTATTTGCTTAATTAATTAATCATAATTAATTAGGATGTTCATGTTTTATTAAGAGGTTTTTAATTAAACGATTTTTGTTAAAATTAGGGTTTCGAATTTTGGCAACCCTTTTCAAGGGAAGTTGAGTTCGACTAGGATTAATTAAATTGAATTTTAATTATTTACACTTTAAACCCTAAGTTTTGAATAAACTAATTTGAAGTCCTTTCAAATTATGAACATCCATAATCGATACAAAGAGTTGTATAGTTAATAAAATCCCAACAATTATGATACTAATAGTAATAAAGTTTGCAAGTTAATCAAATCTTTATATGGTCTTAAACAAGCACCTAGACAATGGAATGAAAAGTTAAATCTTGCTTTATGTGAATATGGTTTTGTGTAGAGTAAAAGTGATTATTCTTTGTATGTTTTTACTAAAGATTATGTGTTTCTTGCCTTATTGGTTTATGTGGATGATAATGTTCTTACTGGAAATAATGTGAATGAGATAGAAAAAGTAAAACAGTTTCTACAAACTAAATTTATGATTAAAGATTTGGGAAAGTTGAAGTACTTTCTTGGCATTGAGGTGTTGTATAATTCTAATGGTATTTGTTTGTCTCAAAGAAAGTACTGTATGGAACTGTTGCATGAGTTTGGTTTGCTAGGTTGCAAGCCTATAAAAACTCCTATGGAAATGAATTATACTATCTCCAGATCTTCTGAAAAGGATAAGTTGTTGAATAACATTTCTGTATACCAAAAGCTTATTGGTAAATTGATTTATCTCACTTTAACTAGGCCTGATATTAGTTATTCTGTTCATGCTTTAAGTCAATTTATGCATGCTCCCACTGAGGAACACTTAAAGCTTGCTTTTAGAATTCTTAGATATTTGAAATCTTCTCCATGAAAAGGTATAGATTTTGTAAAAAATGAAAAGTTTGAATTGTATGCGTATGTTGACTCTGACTGGGGTAGATGCCTGAACACTAGAAGGTCTGTTACTGGTTTTGGTGTCTATCTTGGTGGTTCCCTTGTGTCCTGGAAGAGTAAAAAGCAACAAACTGTTGCCAGATCCCCTGCAGAAGCAGAATATAGGGCCATGGCATCAGTTACTTGTGAAATCCTTTGGATCATACACTTGTTACATGACCTTAAAATTGACAATGTCCTTCCTGTGAAAATCTTTTGTGATAATAAGTCAGCTATTCAGATTGCTGGTAATCCTGTTCTTCATGAAAGAACTAAGCATTTAGAGATTGACTTACATCTTGTAAGAGAGAAAATAAGTGCTGGTTTAATTAAGGTCATTAAACTTGATTCAAAGGATAACATAGCTGACATTTTTACAAAAAAGCTTAAATTTCAATCAACATAATTTTTTGTGTTCTAAGTTAGGGCTTAAAGATTTATTCAAAATTAAGGTTGAGGGGGATGTTAAGAAATACAACCTTAATTTATAAAGATTAAGTTTATATATTCTCACACACTTTCCAGTTATGCAGGTTTAGAAGGCTTATGACAAGTTGCTCAAAGTTGAAGGATGTTTTCTGTAACTTCTCAAGTTTGGACTAAAAGTGACAAAAGAAGAAGAAGAGGGTGGAGATTAGAAGAAATATATACTTGTAGTATATACTAGCATTTTACCCGCGCAATGCAGCAGCGGTGGTGGTATCGGCGATGTGGTGGCGGCGATGTGGTGGTAGCAGCGGTGTGGTGTTGTAAATTGTTTCATTAAAGGTATTATAGGTATTATTATAGGTATTTTAAGTGGAGATGTTTAAATTAATAAATAAAAGAGAAATAATTAATTAATTCATTAAGGGTAAAATGGTCATTTCGCATAGGGACATTTTTATGAGAGAGAGTGTTGAAAAGTGTTAGGAGAGAGAGAGTGATAATTTTTATAAAGTAGTAGAGATAATATAGGGTTATTCAGCCGTAAATACACGCATATAATTTAGGGTTTTCTCTCATTATATTCGATATATATTTCTGTATAATTTGATCATCCTGATCAAATTCGTTTGAGTGTAATTCGTGTTATTGATCTTAAATTCATTGTTTAAGATCATTCTTTCTTGATTGTAATAAACTTTAATGATAATATTCATAATAAGGAAGCTCTAATTGGGCCGACTAATTCATTAAAGTTGTTGTTTAGATTTCGTTTATGGTATCAACCGTAGATCTAACTCCACACCCATAACCACAAGCTCCAATTTTCCCATAGATTATGTGTTCCCAACTTCCCACTCAACTCCGTCGGCCCATCCTGTTTTTCTTTCTTTCTTTCTTTCTCCCCTACCTATTTCCTCGTGTTCAATCTCTATAGAATGTCTTGATTCTTTGCATTTGCCCCATCCCTGTCATTTTCCAATAGAACACGATTTAATAATTATGTAGTCTCCAAATCTCCATGTCTCCTCACGTTTAACTTGCTCTACATTGATTATCATAAAAGAGTAATATTCACAATACCATTTAGTCATTAACTACAATTTATGTTTTACAACCATTGGTAGTCACTCGTTTTTTTCTTTTTCTTCTTTTTTAGTATTAACTAGATTATACCCGTCCGATGGACGGGAACACCATAAATATTACGTAATTACTAACTACTTATGTATATCATTTTATCAAATGATAAATCAAATCATATGAGAGATCATGTAAATATAATAAAAGATAACTAAAGCTACTTTTATAATGAGGTTTAAATGAAACAGGTTGATGAAATACACCAAACATGTTTTACATTATTGTACTGTACAACACCTTAATGCATGTTTGGTGGCGGTTAAATGTTGGTGGTGTAAAATAGGCCGGAAAGAATAAAAAAACATATAGTATGCATAAACTAATTAAACAATAATGCATTAAAACAAACATTATAACATTGTATACTTCAAATTAATAAAATAAAACTTAGTTAGAAAATATATTAAAAAAAAATATGTATATAAAGTTTTAGATATATATAAATAATGCATGTTTGGTGACGGTTAAATGTTGGTGGTGTAAAATAGGCCGGAAAGAATAAAAAAACATATAGTATGCATAAACTAATTAAACAATAATGCATTAAAACAAACATTATAACATTGGATACTTTAAATTAATAAAATAAAACTTAGTTAGAAAATAATATTAAAAAAAACGTATACGAAGTTTTAGATATATATAAATGTCAAGTTAATAATAATAACAATAACAAATAACTTAGGTACAAAGAGATATATATGAAGTTTTAGAGATATATAAATCTCAAACTTCAAGATGCAGCCGATCACATGATATATGTCTTATTTTATTTTTATTATTAATTAATGATGATTAGGATTAATGATTATGAATAATTTAAATGACATGGATGCTTAAAATTAGGAAATTAATGGAAAAATGACACATCATGAAAAATCCTACATGGCATGCTCTCATAATTGCCAACTAAGAGAAAACATATCCTCTCTTAGTTATATAGAGAGATAACGCTTCAAATTGTAATAACAATTTAAAAATATTATAATTTAGATCTTTAGTAAATTTGATCTGGAGCTATTATTGTAACACCCGTCGTTTAAAAATATGGGTTTTCAAAAACTTTTCACCTAACGGTGTTAAATTGCGGAAGTAAAGACTGTAAAAGTCAAAACCGATAAAACATTTCGGTTGCTGCATTTATTTGGTGTTACATGCCTTATCAAATAATAGTTCAAATGAAAACCCAACGGTTGCCCAACATAAAACAACCGTTCACACATATACTGCATTTCAACTTCGTTTCAATTAGGATAATCATCCTAAATGTGCCTATCCTGCATTAGTTCACACATATACTGCATTTCAACTTCATCTCAATTAGGATAATCATCCTAAATGTGCCTATCCTGCATTAGTTCACACATTGCCACACGTATCTTCGTTAACTGCATATAAGTGTGCCCTGCATCACACCCGACTGGATGATTAGTCAAAAGACTACTCATCTTACGTCGTTAAGGAATGGCAAGCCAATCCTTGAGTAATCCGTATATGTAGGTTGGTCAACCCCTCGTATTACTCGCCCTGCGTTATAGAGACCATGTTGCGAGGAGCCACCCAAGCAACAACTGCATCTACGCACTCGCCCGGCTAAGGCTAGTACGGGTTAAGCTTAACACTCTTCACTGCATCTGTTTTATGAGCTCAATTTCACACATATAGATTGGGTCCCTGCATTCCCAAACATTCACACACATATAGTCTAGGTAACACACATTCCTAGACATTCACACACTTTAACTTCATTACGTTTGGATCCTTAAACGTGCAAGTGACATAGCAACCTAGCAAGTCTAGTGAACTAGGCGTACAAGTCAAACATGCATATCACACATCAACTTCATTTCTATATATCATACATATCAAGACACTTCATTAAACAACATCAACTGCATAACTACATATTACATTAAGCAATACTGCATTACACTACAATAGGGACTGCATCTCAGGTCTCATGGTCAACTGCATAACCCATAATACCTCCCAAGTAACCCATATGCCCACATGCAATAATAAGGTACCGAATGGAAGTGTTTATGATTTGAAACCAGCTTTTAGTTGATCCCTCAGCGTGTCAAAGTAGTGTATCTTACCTGGTAGTAGTGTACGCGCGCAAACAAATAGCTAATAGTGCTTATCAGTAATTCCCGACACCTATCGTACATTAACATATAAAGTATGAGTCATTTAGGACCTTAAATGGACCCTCGTACGAACTTAAGACTGACTACGTAAAATTCCAGAATTACACCTTACGAAGATAGTCATAAAACGAAGATTAACTTCGTTCGAACACTGGTTCGACTGTTTTTCAAACGAATTTAGCATTCCAGAACGGATTTAACACTTCGTTTTTTTCAAACGAATTTAGCATTCCAGAACGGATTTAACACTTAAAACGAATTTAGACTTCCATTAGGCCAAAACGAGTTTAAGCTTCACTTATACAAACGAATTTGAGTTTCTTTTTATGGCAAACGTATTTGGCTCTTTCGAACGAAATTAACCTCAGAAATCCTTCTTACGAACTTGGCCAACGAAAATAGCATTAGAACGAACTTAACATAACTTACGAAGATAGTCATAAAACGAAGATTAACTTCGTTCGAACACTGGTTCGACTGTTTTTCAAAAACGACTAAGTTCTTCGATTTTTCAACCTTGGATTCATCTAGGCTTTTCCCAAAACATGTTTTTGACACAATTAAACACATTTTGATCATCCGGATCGATTACAAACTCGTTTAACATCGTTTTGCACGTTAATTGACCAAAACACCATCTAAGCCCTAATTACGTGTATAATCCAATTTTAATCAGACCTAATTCATAATTAACCAACCCCTAAACCTGAAAATACAACCAACGATTCAATGATTACCTGCTTGCTAGATGGCTGATCGATTCCAACACCAAAATACCCAATCGTTAGACCCAAAACTAGATTAATTGCTTTAGAAATCAAGAAAAGATTAGAGAGACTTTGTATATGAGTTATTATTTGCTAATGGCTGCTCAATCAACCCTAATTACACCCATCAAAGCCTTAATCCCGTTTTTAGATTTCAACCTATGTCAAAATCAGTCCCTGGACTTCTAAACCCTTCATTATTGGCCACAAACTGCATTATTGACCATATACAACATTAGTCCTTCATTAAAAGGCACTACATAGCCTTTAAGCGACATTAATCACACTTTTATTCGTCATTAAAATTTAGGCTTTTAAACCTAACTACTTTATCTACGTTAACCACACATAACTACATTCAAATATTAAGTAAAGACTTAACGACACCCCAAATTGACTTAACGGCATTAGTCAAACGTTCAATAAAAGTTCGGGATGTTACAAATACCTCCCCCTTAAGAGGATTCCGTCCCCGGAATCTCATCAGATAGGAACAACTCGGGATATTTCTCCTTCATTACTGCTTCAGTTTCCCAAGTTAAGCTTTCTCCATGATTATGCTTCCACTTTATCAAGACAAGTTCAATCACTTTTCGGCGTAACTTCTTTTGCTTTCTTCCAAGTATCGCTACCGGTTCGTCTACTATTCTCTTCATTGGGTCAATACTCACGTCTTTAATAGGAATCACACTCGACTCCTCAGCTAAACATTTCCTCAAGTAGGATACATGGAAGGTGTTGTGAATTCCATCCAATTCTGGAGGTAATTCCAACTGATATGCCACATCTTTAATGCGCTTCACCACTTAAAAGGTCCAATGAAACGTGGACTCAACTTTCCCTTCTTTCCAAATCGGATAACTCCTTTCCAAGGTGATACTTTCAGCATCACTAAATCACCAACATTAAACTCAATCGGTCTCCTTTTCTTATCTGCATATGTTTTCTGCCTTTCTCTTGCCACACGTAAGGCTTCTTTAGCTACATTAACCTTTTCAGAGGAAATTTCAATAATTTCGGGACCGGTCAACTGCTTTTCACCGGGCTCCATCCAACAACTTGGAGTCCTACATCTCCTTCCATATAACATTTCAAATGGTGGCATCCCGATACTTGCATGGTGACTATTATTATAAGCAAATTCAATCAACTTCAAGTGTTCATCCCATGCTCCACCGTATTCAAGTACACACGTTCTCAACATATCCTCCAAGGTTTGAATGGTTCTCTCACTTTGCCCATCGGTTTGGGGATGATAGGCGGTACTCAAATTTATTCTACTACCCAACTCCCGTTGAAGACCCTTCCAAAAGTTTGACACAAACCTCGAGTCTCGATCCGAAACAATAGATAAAGGGACTCCATGTTTCGCAACTACTTCATCAATGTACAACTTCGCCATCTTCGTTAAAGGCACATCTTGTCGGGTAGCTAGAAAATGAGCACTCTTCGTCAATCTATCTACAATCACCCAAATCATATCATTCCCTTTCGGCGTTTTCGGTAGCTTCGTTACAAAGTCCATCGTGATATGATCCCATTTCCACTCGGGAACGTCTAATTGATGCAACAAACCATACGGCTTTTTATGGTCCGTTTTCACACGTGCACATGTCAAACACTTTGCTACAAAATGAGCTACTTCACCTTTAATATCCGGCCACCAATAAATCGGCTTCAAATCTGCATACATTTTGGTGACACCGGGATGCATCGAATACCTACTTCTATGGACCTCTTCAAGGATCAACTCTCGGTTACCACCAAGCAGTGGCACCCAAATACGACCCTTGTATGTTTTAAACCCACGGCTATTAGTCTCCATCACAAGTCGTTTCTTCTTCCCAATACTCTCTTTATCAATATTATCCTTCATTAATGCCATCTCTTGTGCTTCTTTAATTCGATCTAATAGACCCGACTTGGCCTGAACTTGCATGCTCATCAACTTACAAGAAGAGCTTTGCACTTTCCTACTTAGTGCATCCGCCACTACATTGGCTTTACCCGGATGGTATTTGATTTCACAATCATAGTCTTTAAGTAATTCCATCCACCTTCTTTGTCTCACATTCATCTCCTTTTGAGTAAACATATATTGTAAACTCTTATGGTCGGTGTAAAGTGTGCATTTAGTACCATATAAGTAATGTCTCCATAGTTTCAATGCAAACACAACCGCCGCTAGCTCAAGATCATGGGTAGGATAATTCTTCTCATGAGGTTTCAACTGACGTGAAGCATAGGCAATCACTTTGTCTCTCTGCATTAAGACACAACCCAAACCCGTAATAGAAGCATCGCTATATACCACTAAATCATCAGTACCTTCAGGCAAGGCAAGGATAGGAGCTTCACACAACTTCTTTTTCAACGTTTGAAATGCATTTTCCTGCTTTTCAGTCCACTCGTACTTCACACCCTTCTTTGTTAATTCCGTCATAGGCTTGGCTATTCGGGAAAAATCCTGAATAAACCTTCTATAATACCCAGCCAAACCAAGAAAACTCTTAATCTCGGTAGGAGTCTTTGGCTGCTCCCACTTTGAAACAGCTTCAATCTTTGAAGGATCTACTTTAATACCTTCCGATGTAATAACATGACCAAGAAACTGCACTTCTCGGAGCCAAAACTCACATTTAGAAAACTTTGCGTACAACTTCTTCTCCCTCAACACCTCCAAAACTGCTTTCAAATGCTCACGGTGTTCATCCTCTGACTTAGAGTAGATCAAAATATCGTCAATAAACACAATAACAAAATGATCTAGAAAGGGACGGCATACCCGATTCATTAAGTCCATAAACGCGGCTGGAGCATTGGTCAACCCAAATGGCATGACCAAGAACTCATAATGACCATATCTAGTCCGGAAAGCTGTCTTTGCTACATCTTCCTTCTTTACCTTTAACTGATGATAACCGGACCGCAAATCAATCTTTGAAAAATACGAAGCACCATGTAGTTGATCAAAAAGATCATCAATTCTCGGGAGAGGATACTTATTCTTGACCGTTCGTTTGTTCAACTCACGGTAGTCAATACACATGCGCATTGATCCATCCTTCTTCTTAACAAAGAGAACCGGAGCTCCCCAAGGCGAGGAACTAGGTTGTATGAACCCCTTGTCAAGTAACTCCTGTAGTTGCGTCATTAATTCCTTCATTTCTGTAGGAGCTAATCGGTAAGGTGCTTTAGCAACGGGCGTAGCACCGGGAATAAGATCTATCTGAAAAGTAACTTCACGATCGGGAGGAATACCGGGTAGATCATCGGGAAACACATCGGGGAAATTGGATACTACCTCAACACCAGCGATTGGAGACTTCTCTTTTCTTGCATCTATGACATAAGCCAAGAAATGGCTCTTGTTTTTCCTTATACATTTAATAGCTTTCATCATACTAATAATCTTTATTCCTCCTCTCTTCTTGTCTCCATACACCGTTATCACTTTACCCTCGGATATAGGCAATCGAATTATCTTTTGGGAACATAAAATACTAGCTTCATTTCTAGCCAACCAATCCATACCAATCACTACATCAAAACCACCTAAGGTAGTAGGCAATAGTTGGACCGGAAAAGAACGACCTTCAATCTCAATGTCACAATCGTCATATCCCACACGTATATTATCAACCGTACCATTAGCAATTTCTACCTCTAATGAACAATCTAAGGGAGTAGTGACTCTTTCTAGCTTAGGAGCAAATAATGTGGACACAAACGACCTATTTGCACCTGAATCAAATAAAACAGAGGCAAGCTTTGAATTAACAAGGAAAGTACCACATACCACTTCATCGTTGTTCCTTGCGTCATCAACCGTCATTTGAAGAGCTCTCACTTTTGTTGCTGTCGTGGCGGTCTTCTTTCCAGCATTCTTCATCTGTGGACAATCGGCAATGAGATGACCCGTTTCTTGGCACTTGTAGCAACGAGTCTTGTCCCTACATTCAGTGGCAAGATGTCCCGACTTCCCACACTTATGGCACCTTCTTGTCTTGTCGGTACAATGCCCTTCATGAATTGTCTTGCAAAATGTACACCATGAACTATTCTTCTTTTTATCCTTGTCACCACTCGAACTACCACCTCCACGGAACTTCTTATTATTATTGTTATTGGAAGACCAATTTGACCTTCTTTTAAATCCCACTTTCTTGTCGTCGACTTTCTCAACTACTTTCCTGTCCGAAGCAAAATCATCATCAAGCTTTTTAGACTCCTTGATTGCTTCAGTCAGAGTCTTGTGCTGCCTGCAGATACCTCGATAACTCGGAGGCAACCCATCAACATAGCAAGCAACCTGATCCGCATCAGTACGGAACAGATGGCCTACGAACTTCATCTTCTCCATAAAGGAACGAGCATAATCATTAATTTTGCCAACTTCAGCTGTCAAAGCACGGAACTCTTTTTCCATTTTACGCTGCTCATGTACCCCAATATATTCCTCAATGAATTTCTGCTTAAAGTCAGCCCACGTAATAGCAGTTACCATAGCCGGAGTCATCGAAATAGTAATGCTCTTCCACCAGTCCCGAGCACCTTCTTTCAACATCCTACTAGCACACAACACTTTCTTATCCTCGGGACAATCACAAGCTTCAAAAACCATCTCAGTGTCATCAAGCCATTCCATGCAACCTACTGCATTAAGTGTTCCATAGAATTTCTGAGCTCCACACTTCTGGAAACTTTCAAACTTGAATCGAGGGGCGTGAACATCATTAGGAGGAACCACATTAACATTAGCATGGGGAATAACAACATCATCGACCGGCGGCTCAGTGTGGTGAGAAGGCACAGAGTGACTGTTACCAGTTCCTTCTGCATTAGCTGCCAACGCCTGATTCAACTGTTCTTGCGTTTGGGCCAACTGGGCCTGAAGAGTTAGCACAAGATTATACATCTCCGTCTGATTGGGAATCTGATCCACCACTACATCGTTAACTCTCGGAGGATTGCCAGGTGGTGGAGGCATCGGACCCAATGAGCCTGGTTGATTAACACGGCGGGGGGTCACACAATTCACATTAGCTTCACTTATACAAACGAATTTGAGTTTCTTTTTATGGCAAACGTATTTGGCTCTTTCGAACGAAATTAACCTCAGAAATCCTTCTTACGAACTTGGCCAACGAAAATAGCATTAGAACGAACTTAACATAACTTACGAAGATAGTCATAAAACGAAGATTAACTTCGTTCGAACACTGGTTCGACTGTTTTTCAAAAACGACTAAGTTCTTCGATTTTTCAACCTTGGATTCATCTAGGCTTTTCCCAAAACATGTTTTTGACACAATTAAACACATTTTGATCATCCGGATCGATTACAAACTCGTTTAACATCGTTTTGCACGTTAATTGACCAAAACACCATCTAAGCCCTAATTACGTGTATAATCCAATTTTAATCAGACCTAATTCATAATTAACCAACCCCTAAACCTGAAAATACAACCAACGATTCAATGATTACCTGCTTGCTAGATGGCTGATCGATTCCAACACCAAAATACCCAATCGTTAGACCCAAAACTAGATTAATTGCTTTAGAAATCAAGAAAAGATTAGAGAGACTTTGTATATGAGTTATTATTTGCTAATGGCTGCTCAATCAACCTAATTACACCCATCAAAGCCTTAATCCCGTTTTTAGATTTCAACCTATGTCAAAATCAGTCCCTGGACTTCTAAACCCTTCATTATTGGCCACAAACTGCATTATTGACCATATACAACATTAGTCCTTCATTAAAAGGCACTACATAGCCTTTAAGCGACATTAATCACACTTTTATTCGTCATTAAAATTTAGGCTTTTAAACCTAACTACTTTATCTACGTTAACCACACATAACTACATTCAAATATTAAGTAAAGACTTAACGACACCCCAAATTGACTTAACGGCATTAGTCAAACGTTCAATAAAAGTTCGGGATGTTACAATTATTCAACAAATTTTGTTGTTTATTAAACTGAACAAAAAAAATTTTCTTTTTATACTTAAATTGCTCCGTACTCTATGAAGTTTTGGATAATAGTGGTTTAAATTCATATCTAAATTAAATACTATTATAATACTTCATAACACTTTATGATAACTATTTCATGTATTCATTTAGTAAAAGAAAATCCTCATTCTGTGCTTCTTTTTCATTTTCATTTTATAGATATATGTAATGTAATGCTTATTTCAAGATTGGTGTATAAGACTAGGTTTTCCAATATATAAAAAGATCAATTAGATTTTCATTTGTGACTTGTCAAATACAAGGTGCAAAACGATACATTTGTCAAAGCAAAACCAAAATTTTGCTTCGTAGAATTATAAATTTTTTTGTCTCTTTTCTAGAACACCAAAATTTATTTTCACCTTTACAGAGTAACAAGTGTTATTACTGCTTAAAAAAAAGGAAAAAAGTTCCATTTTACAACTTTTAATTTAACTAACGAGCTAAGACGTTAAGCTTAGGAAAGAAAACCTGCCTATTCTCAAGTTTGGACTAAAAGTGACAAAAGAAGAAGAAGAGGGTGGAGATTAGAAGAAGACATATACTGCTCAAGTTATAAAAGCATACTCTAAATATATATTTTGTAAATTACTTAAAAATATAAATACTTTTTTTTTCCCATCTAGCTTAAAAAAAGCATACATTTTAAACACATAACTCAAACAAACATATTTATTCTTAGAAAACATAGTTTGGGAATTAACTCCAAAAATAAACAACCTAAAGAGAATGTCAAGATTAAGTGCTTAACCATACTATACCCAGATTTCTTGGTGGTCTGAACGCTGCCATTACTGAGAAGATTGAATTGCAGCCTATCTGGACATACGAAGGTGCATGTAAACTGGCTATCCAGATTGAAAGACAACTGAAGAAGAAGGTTCCGTACAAGTCATTCAGTAAGGTTAACCTACCGATTATACCTACCCGAAACACCACATCCTTGAATTGACAGGAACCGGTGTCATGTATGGTCTCTTGTTAGTTTACAAAGATTAACAAATGAACGACGTCATAATATGAATAAATTTATGTGGGTAAACCAAACCAAAAGAGTAATGATACATGTTTCTAATTGATCAACCTAATTATCTATACTTTTATACTATATTATAAAAAAAATAACTCTTTATTTATAGAAATATTGATACTTGTGTAATATTTACACATAGCACTTCTTAAAATATTTTTATCTACATTACCCTTAACATTAATAATTAAATTACACTATCAATCAATTATCTTTTAAAATATCTCCATTAACCATTTACATCAATTATTTTTACATCTATATTACACACTCGACAGCCTCCACCACCAACAGTCGCCCCTACCATTACACCGTTTCCGCGACGACCACCGTCGCATTGCGTGGGTACCGTGCTAGTCTAACTAATCATAATCAAGTCACATGGAAACATTAAAGGGTATAAAGAGTGTATTACACATGTCAAAAATTTGTGCGGATTATTAAACTAAAGTTTTAAAAAAATAAATCATTTTTCAAAACAAAAATATCTATTTAAATTTAGTCATGTGGGTAAAATGGTATTTTCAGTTTTTCACCAAACATTTCAACATTCCATTTATATATTATCGGTCGAAGACAATTCAATTCTATCATGTAATGATTAAAATCACCATCACTCTCGTCACTACCGTTGGGTGGTGGGATAGAAGTTTCCACTTCACAAACTTTTGAGTGTTTCAATAGTTAATTTAATTCTTTTGTTTAGGCTAAAAGGAGTGAGGCATATTTAGGGGTGGGGGATATCCGTCATGTGGCGCCATGTAAGCAAGAGGATTTTGGTGGGAAAATGGGGGAGTGAGACATATTTAGACCATTTGTAAAGGTAGGTGATATGGGGTTGGTGAAGTGAAGTGGAAAGCCGGCGAACGGTTAAGGTAGCCTGGTGAAAGCCCTCGGTGAAGATTGCCCGGTTAAATTGTTCACCGATTCCTTTCTGTTTTTATTTTAATTTTTTGCTTTTCGTTTTTGATTATTATCAATTTACATTGGACAGACAACAACAAAAAGTCAAAATAAACCCACTGATTGTCAGAGAAAGTGTTGGGTGTTGCGTTAATGACTTAATTCTCAAATTTCATTCCCTTTTCTTTTTACATTTTATTTATTTTTTTGATATGATCTTATCTTTTTGTATGTTGTTTCTATATATATATCCTTCGTTTTTAATTTCGGTTGCTCAATGCTTGTTTGCTTTTCCTACACTTTTTATGTAAATTTTGTCTTCAATTTTTAAAGTGAAAAAAAAAGAGTTTGAAAAATGTCGCTCTATTTCTCAATGTAAAAGTAAATATAAAGTTAAATATTAATGATATATGTTATTTTAAAATAAAACATATTATTTAATTATGTTTTTATTATGTATTTTTTATTTATGTGTTTTTAATAATGTTACTTTATTTTACATATTGATTAAATGTATTGTGTTTTTAATTAAATAAAAGTGGGGACCAAATGATAGGTGAATGGTTAAGGGAAAAAGTAGAAGGTGAAAGAAATGAGAAGTGATGCTGATGTGGTAGGAAAAAGTGTAGGTGAAAAGTGAACGGACATATTTTAGGGGTGGGGGGACTTTGGACATGTGGCATCCATGTTTCTCCCACCAATTTTTTTTTTTTTACTTTTTACTTCTTTCTTTTACCTTTTTTACTCCAAAACTAATATATATATATATATTACACACATCCATAATTAATATATAATAATTATCTTTTTGTATGTTGTTTCTATATATATATCCTTCGTTTTTAATTTCGGTTGCTCAATGCTTGTTTGCTTTTCCTACACTTTTTATGTAAATTTTGTCTTCAATTTTTAAAGTGAAAAAAAAAGAGTTTGAAATTGTATGGGCTCTATTTCTCAATGTAAAAGTAAATATAAAGTTAAATATTAATGATATATGTTATTTTAAAATAAAACATATTATTTAATTATGTTTTTATTATGTATTTTTTATTTATGTGTTTTAATAAATAAAGTCCATTACATAATTTAAACAAACCAAATTAAACATAAGTCCAACACACAAATACTTAAACAACTTAAACAAACCGAATTAAACATAATAAAGTCCAACACATAAATAAACTAGGTATCACGATACTTCTCCCTAACTTCTTCTTTCGCCTTCTCCATGATTGATCTATCGGGTTCACCAAGATAACTGTAGTCGGTGCTCAACACTTTCAACTCCGCTAGCTTGATTTGGGTATTCTTTGATTGAAGCTTCTTTTTTCCAATCTCCATCTTTTGCTTGCCCATATTGATTCGCTCCCTACTCGCCTCAAACAACCCATCCAACTTCATCGAGAGATTATCAAATGTCTCCGAGTACCTAGCCACCCCTTTTCCCTTGCCGGACGAACTCGACGACCCTCCATGAGCGGCTTTCTTAGCCGCGTCTCTCCCGGACGGGCGCTCCGGGAACGCCGACTCATCCTCAGTAATGTCATTTAGATCAAAGTTGACTCGTGCATCCGAACCTTTTTATACGAAACAACAAACATAAAACAAAAAACATAAAAAAAGGACCGAAATTATAATTTTTTGTTTAAAAAAAATTCGAATTAAAAAGAAAAAGGAACGAAATTTATACCTTGACTTTGTGGTTCGTTGGATGATGACGTTTTCGACCTTTTTGTGGTCGGTTCTCCACGGGTTGACTTAACATTAGTGTTGGTCACATAATGAAACTTCGACGACCATCTAATCTTATCCCAAATATCCAAAAACTTGAAATGCGTCTTGTAAGTCCCGTGATACTCGGCGAGAGCTCTCTTAATCACATCCGCATCATTTGCACCACTTAGATGATTGTTCGCGTTGGTGAGACGAGTGTAGATTGAATTGAAGTTTTGGATTAATGGACGCATACCCCTCCATTTTGCACTAACACCTTCCGCGTCACGATAATCTTCCGGCTTCTTTAAAAGTGTTCTCAAACCATCCGTTATCCTCAACCAATACGTCTTCTCCCTTTGAAAGTTAGCTAATAAAACAAAAAAAAATGCGTATTTGTTTATATATATACATATAATTGGCTAAAAAAACAAAAAATGCATATTATATATGTATAAATAACCGAATTTTATATATATTTATACATATAGTATATATGTATAAAACAAAAAAAAACGTATTATATATAAAACCGAATTATATATATATACATATAATTGGCTAAAAAAACAAAAAATGCATATTATATATGTATAAATAACCGAATTTTATATATATTTATACATATAGTATATATGTATAAAACAAAAAAAAACGTATTAGTATATATATATATAACCGAATTAAATATAAAAACGTATACCTTCCTCCGGGTCTTCGGTAACCGATAGCCAAGCCTTGCATAAGGCCATTTCTTCCTCCTTTGACCATGGAATCGAGGGTGCTCTCGACCTTACTTCGCCGGGGGCCTTCTTTTTGTGTGAACGCTTCTTGGGCTTTGAACCGCCGGCTTGGTTTTCGGGTTGAGTTTCTTGTACAATTTCAACATCGGGGGAAACGGGCCTTGGTGATGGTGGTCTTGACGATGATTGTCTTGGCGATGGAGTGTCGATAACTTGTTGTCGATCTATATATAAAAAAAGAAAAACATAATATTATATAAAAAAAAGAAAAACATAATATTATATAAAAAAAAAGACATATGTATAAACTATATAGTTGCAAAAAATACAATATATAAAGTTACCAAAAAATAAAGAAAGACATAATATTATATAAAAAAAAGAAAGACATATGTATAAACTATATATAAAAAGTAAAATACAATATATAAAGTTACCAAAAAATGAACCCGGCGTGTTTTGTGGTGGCGTAATCCCACCAAAACCGTATAAACCATCTTGTTGTGGCGCATAATATGGTGTAAAACCCGGCATTTGTGGTGGCGTAGCACCCATTTGTTGGATCATTTGGAACAACATCGCGTTTGGTAGCATATTAGGATCGTTGACGTCTTGTTGATTTTGATTGTTAGGACGGATAAAACGATTATTATTATTATTATTAAAAGGGTTAAAGTTATTATTAGGAAACATTGTAAAAAAAAAGAAGAAGAAAGTGTAAAGAAAAGAGAAGAAGAAAGAAACAATTGTGAATTGAAAAGGTAGTGTGTATATATATAGATGGTAAAAATAAAATTAAAAGGTAAAACAAAAAAAAAATTAATTAAAAGGCCGCACTCAACGGTCAAATTTTTTGGAAGATGCAATTTGAAGGGCGAGAGAAAAATTCCGCCCGTTGGTGTTTGGGGGCTTAAACGGCGAGGCGGGGTGGTGTGGAGGGCGAGAAAAGGCGAAATTTGGGGGAGATACGCCCCACTCCGGATAGCCTTACTATCTTTTTTCAACGATATAAACAATCATTATTCAAATTATATGTTTAACTTTGAAAAGCTAAAAAGTATATGAAGAAAATACCGAGAAGGCCAGAATACAATTTTATTGACTTCGTGACAATTTCTTTCTATAAATTTAACTTTGTGAAGATATGATTAGGGATTTCTTTTTTAGAATTTAACTAAGACAAACTTGTATACAAAATTAAATAAATATATTTTTTAATGGATGTCAGGTCAAGAGAGTAACATATATAGGGCAAAAATGCAACGGCTGAAATTACTGAATTTTGGGTTGTTCGATGAAACAAGGGAAACTCAATGGAATTCATAACTATCTCAATTTTTTCCTTTTTTCTTTTTATTGTCTGAATATTCAGGAGCTAAGACCATTCCAATGCCCCTTTCGCCATGCATAAACTAAACCAACAATTAAGATAAGCACGAAAATTAAAGCTTCTACAAATACAGATACACCTAATACATCGAAACTCATTGCCCATGGATAAAGAAAAACCGTAGTTTTTGCAAAAAATTTAGATACTTTTTACTTTATTATTATATTATGAGAATGAATTCTCACCTACAAAATTGACGTGCACTTGAAAGTGGAGCACAAACTCTAAGCCGTGTCTCTAGAATCTGAAAAAGATATTTAGGCACGAATGAAGTTGAGAACTTGAAAACCGAGTTAAGGTAGTTTGGCTTGACAAGAGAAAAAAGCGGTACAGCTATATCTAAATTTGTTAAAGCAATTTGCCTCACATTACGAGTTGTAGCTCAGCTTTGTTGAGTGTTTTAATATGTGTCGATCATGAAATGATTAGTTTAGTTTGAAAAATCGGTCTTGCATGTTTCAGTTTTGTACTTTGTTATTTCATATATTTATACTAAAAGTAAAACCTATCCTTTACATAAAAAATAACTTGGGTGATTCATACCTAATAACCAAGCTGAATATTCTTATTCTATTATAGGGAGTATAAAACTCGATTTTCATCCAATTCTCCTTCCAAAGGTCGCAATTCACAATTACAAAGAAATGTAAAAAGAATATAGACCCCAATGTAAAACTAAGCTAAGACTTCATTTGGATTCGAAGGCAAGCATTTCCCTTGCTTGACATTCTAAACATCCAAAGGGACCTAAATAACTGTAGATAACTTCTGGCTATGAGTAGTTTAACTTCAAAGTATTTGATCAGTAATATGAAATACCCAGGACACATGTGTTAAGACAAACTTGTTCTTTCCAAAGTGGAGTGCGGTGTAACTTTACAGCTTCGATAAAGCAGGAGTTGGGGGTGGTCTGGCCTTCCTTATTAAGCCCTCTTGAGTTATAGATGCAACAAGCTGGATACAAACATAGATAAAAGAAGTTATATGGTATCGACACTTTCGTTTTGAGGTCAAAAGCTGAACTTTCTTACATTAAAATCAAAGTGTTATTGGTTCTACAGAAAATAATGCCGTAAACCAACAAGATGTTTAAGTGCCGGCTTTGAATTTAGACTGAATTTAATTATGTTATGTAACAGGTGCCTGTTCATGTTTGTACCATCATCCAAAAAATAGATTATATAGTTTTATAGAAACTGTTAACTATCAACTACATACAGTACTCCGGTGTAAGCTGAAATCGATAAAAAAAATAAAAATTAAAATGATTACAAAATCAATCAATGTCTTGTAACAATTGCCATCAACAGATAAATGAAATTTAGAAAGAATCTTTTGAAATGAGAACGTTGCATTATCAGTAAGGGCTAACACTGTTTTTCTTTTAAAGGAAATAGCATCCAAAATTTTACCTTGATAGCATGTGATTGATCCCATCAAACCAACGATATTGAAATAGACTCATGTAAAAATGTCTTAGGATGATATCACATACCTCCCCTTTTCTGTTGAACATTTCCCCACTGACAAATCCACGGGCATTGTATGCAGTAGGACTTGTTATCTATGTGACAATTAGTGTTTATATCAAAAAGTAATGCAGAAGCCAAATACCAAGAAAAACAACAAACAAGAGTTCTCGTTTTGCACTTACCACAAACAATAACCACTCGTCAGCTCTGATAGGCCGGTGAAACCACATCCTTACAAAAAAGAAGTTTTATAAATAAGAATGCCATGGCTGCAACACCAATATTTTGTTTTAAGGCAGCCTAAGTGCAGTGGTGCATCATTAATTGGTCTAAAACTACTACCCAAGCAACTTGCGGGCCAAACTCAGCTAGATCCTGACACAAAGTTGAAATTCTAAAATCCACAGCAAACTACAACTTCGGCCACATGACGTATCGATCTTAAAGCTAGGAAGTAATGGAGCTTTTACTCCATGATAAGAAATAGAAATGGTTCAATAACTCTGGTCAACTTAAAGTTGAAGAATAACTAATTTGGCTTAAAGTTTATCTTGTATCAAACATTCATGAGTTTCGAAAAAGAATTAGGTGCATTAAAATGTATCCAACTTAGCGATCGTGTGTATCCAACTTTCAAACCGTCTATTGTGTGTATCAAACTTTCAATTCATGCCATTGTATGTATCCATTTACCTCTTCATCAGGTAACCAATGTTTTTTGTTAAAATGGCATCCATATAAGTTGCCACTTCATCAAAACAGGCACCAAATTGCCGATTTATAAGTTATACAAGAACAGATACATACAATAACAACGGTTTGAAATTTTGATACACACACTAGCAAGTTTGGAAGTTGGATACAAACAATAGGATATATGACAAATTGGAAACATTTTTGTGCACTTAGCCCTTTAGAGAAACCATATGTCATTACGAGGAACTAGCATGGTACCCGCATGATGCGGCACAGTGGATAGTTTCTTGTTTATTTCTAATTCAAAACTAAGCTAAAATTTAGATTCCAAAACAAAAAACTGAAAGAAGCCTTTTGAACATACACAGGGAAATAAATATAACATTCCTTTCAATAGTTAAGGCTACTGGGGACTTACGAGTGATCCAAGCTAATAGAGGTAGTCTTCATATCCTTTCCGCGGTGAGGATTCAAACTGACACTTAGAAATATCAGATCTGAGGTGTATGCTGCAACACATCTGCAGAATATATAATTTCCAGATGCTTGATAAATAAGCATGTTCTCTGCAAATTACAATGGAGCTAAAATCTTATAAGGGACACTTTAGTGTAGACCTTTACAAGTGACTACTCACCTGTGCAAAGCCTCATCATCTGAGAGTTTTCCTTTCGCTCTAAACCAGTACCTCAAACTGCATTTATAAAAAACATGTTGAAGAATGGCCATAAAAGTGCATGCATGGATGAAGTATAATAAAATGAAAGATATGCTTCCATGACCATTATACTGACCTTGCAGGACGTTTATCGTAGTTGGTTGAATTACTAGGCTCACAAAACCTTATATCGATGGGCCAAGGAATAAACTTCGCTGTGGCAACTTTGTTGCGGTAAGTCCTGTAACAAATGTAGTTCTCAAAACCCATGTGGGTGGTACTAGAGTTTTCATAATAAAAGAGGTGGCAATGTTGACCCATTAACTCAAGTATGGGTTGATTCAGATTATGATATTATCTCTAATGAGTCAAACATACAACATAAAATAAAATAACAAGCTTAAACGGGAATATCTCAAACAGGTCTAAAGTCGCTCAAAGCGTATTTTTAATACATAAAACCTCCTAAATCTTCATTTATATAATTACATTATTATTATCATATTACAGTATCTGGAATTATATACGTCCCACTAACTATTTAAGGAAAAATGGAATCAGCCTGGCGTGTAGCCCGAAATCAGCCAATTTGACATGGACCTGTTACGCAACCCATCTGCTTGCTCATTTTGTCTCCGCTACAATAATGGAACTTTCATTAAAAAAGAAAACAAGCTTACCTCGGGAGACGGGGATCAGTGAGGCGCCTCTCCCGCAAATCTTCCATTGATAAAAGCTGTATATATCAGTGTTAGTGCTAATTTGATAATAGTCTTACAGCTAGAACCACTTGATAAGATTGTAGCACGTAGTTTTGGTACCATTTCTGGATCAGGGACAGCAGGCATTGACGGTAACTGGTGATCAAACCCTACTTCTTCCTTCTATAAAATAGAAACCCATATAAAATAGAAAGGATTAAATCAGCACATCTGCAACTAACAATCGACATATAAAGTTATGAACGATGAAACAGAAACAGAACTGATCATCTTGGACAAAGAAAAGGTCATCAACAGCATGATTGTAACAACATACGAAATTAAATTGAGTGAAAAAGTAGAAAGGTAATATACATAAAGTAAAAAAATAGAGGGCATAGGAGGGCACCCTGTCCCCGGTACCAATAGAAAAAACTAAATTAAATTGCTTCACAGCTGGTCCATAGTTTTATAAACCAAAAGCCAGTGAAATGAGACATACAGACACAAATCTAAGTAATACATCCTATCCTATTTAATGCATCTCGTACTAAAGTTATGAAGTTGAAGAAGAAAGGTAAGCACACGACTACGGACCCTTAAAAAGGAACCAGGATCAAGCAGCTATATTAGCATTAATTTATTTGATGTAGTCATATAGGTGGCTAAAGTTGAGGCTTCAACATAAAAACTGTATCCTTTTTAAACATTTTTAGTTGCAAGTCCTTTTTACTATTTATATTTGTCCTGACTGTCCATTCTAACTTCTCACTAACAGTAACTATATAACCATCAGCTTGTAAATGCACCATTAGACACCTTTAGTATATACACCTACTTAAAATCTGAAAGTCATAAATACAACTGCACCAGTCAGCAAAAAAGACACGTTTTTAACACAAGGTACCTGAAATGAAGCTATCATTGTGAATACCACAGTTCCCTTCTGTATTGCATCTATCCTTCGAGTAGCAAAGCTATTGCCATCACGTACACGATGAACATGATATATAATTGGGACTGCAAGCATATGTGTGTCAGAGTAGTCTCAATTTCCCTCAAAGCTAGTCTTCTAAGATATATGCGGGGATTTTACCACTATGGAGTTATATGTAATAAAAACAAGAAGATTTTCAAAATATAAATATCAATAATTATATAGATATATATATATAGAGTTGAGATATTACGAGAACTAAAAAATTGTCAAGAACTGCGAGAACTAATCATGTTCATTGGATGAAATAGATGAATGGTTAGAATGATTTGATGGCGTTTGTGTAATTATTGTGAAAAAAATTAACTTAAAAATAATACAAATTGTGAAAAGGACAAATTAGGAATATAAAAAAATTTAAATAAACGGAAATGTACGGAACATACGGATCTTAAAGTTTTGATATTTTCAACTTTATTATTAATATATTAATTAATACATTAGTTAATTTTTAATTGAAACATGAATTTGATAACCATTGTGATAATTTACAAGAATTCTTATTCAGATTAATTTTATTAATAAACAAGAATAAAAATTTGAAAATCTTTTTTGTTTGGTACACATGTGAATGACTCTTATTTTAATGGTATAATTATACTTTTCTTTAACAAGGTTCACAATTTCACACAAAAAGAATCATATATAAATTTCGTATACATGTTTACATGTGTGGAAAACATGTGTACGACGTTTATATATGATTGGTACACATGTGATCATGGTTGATACACATGTGAATGACCATATTTCACATGTATAAATATGTTGTTTTTACGAACTTCACAAATGCATATAAAAAATCATATAAATTTCGTTCACATATGAATAACTCTATTTACTAGAGTATAAATAAAAATAAATTTAACAAAATTCACGAGTGTATATATAAAAATAATTTTAACAAAATTTACAAGTGTGTTCACATGTAAACACGGAACATTTTATCTCATGAACATGTTAATTACATAAATAAAAACATAAAATAACACACCATAATTCGTGTAATATAATATTTAACAAAAACAACTACAGAATATAACTTTTATGGAATAATGAAATAAAAACACTATAGATGATAAGAATAGGTTATGACATTTTTTTGGAACCACTAAAAATCGAAGAGCAAACCTCATTTTATATATCAAATAATTAACCAAAAGACAAAAAAAAGTTAAAGCAATTAGGTTTAGTTGGAAATAATAATGTTGAAGTTATGAACCGCTTATGCCACACAATAAAGAAATAGATATCGTCGTTATTAAAACAAACAAATATGACATTTTGTACAAAAAATTCACATTGAAATCCTTCATATGATAACTCATGCAAAAAATTCGATTCAACTGTAACTGCTAAAGAATAAAAATAATTGAATGAGATATTTAAGGTGCATCATCATTTAAATTGTTAATTATTTAAATGGATATGATGAATTACAATACTATCCCTACATATATTAATGGGATACGAGTTCTCACAGTTCTCGACAAATATTTGGTTCTCATTTTAGCTTTTTAATATATATATATATAATAATATATAAAGAATTACTAACATGTACGAAACAATATACATGAGGGTAACAAATTATATAGCTCACAGAGTTGCTCATAATCCCAAGTTCCCAACAAGATGAAGAACCAAAACTTACTTTCAAGATCCCCAACAAGAAGGAAGTATGCGTGTAAGCTATGAACAATCTTAAGCGAATCAACAGTTTTTGATGCTGCAGCCAATGCCTGCATATTGCCAGCTATTGAGCGAAAAATAAAACTATCTGCCCAAATGAATGGGAGTATTATGTACCACTAGGAGATTATTGATGATAAACGGAAAGTGCATGACTAAAACTTATCAAGAATAGGTCTGCTAATAATTATTTAAAAAAATTTGTTATTTGTTTCATTGAACTGATGGACTTCTTTAACCTTTTAAATTTGAAACCTAAAGTTCGAATGGTTTCAGACCCTCATTTGAACTACATTTATAAACCTTGCTGTGATATGAATTCAGATATGTCCATAGTTTATACATGGAAGTATAACTACCAATTTCATAGGTTGACCTGTTAATGAACTGACATTTCATAAAAGAATTAAGGGACTAATACATTATGAACAATACCTGTCCGATGAACTGCCCTCCAAAAACTTTCCCAAATCTTGGAGCATCAGGCAATGTGACCCCTTTAAAAATGTTGACCTTCAAATAAACCAGAACATGTATAAGATATGTTAGCTTTATGAATGCATAACAGGAACAATATATTCACTTGTGCTGTTGCTAAAGAATAACATAATTGAATGAGATATTTAAGGTGCATCATCATTTAAATTGTTAATTATTTAAAATATGATGATTTAATAACAGTTAATTAATAAAAGTATCCAGCATTACTTGTCATCCAACTAGTTTCCCATATAGCATAGCTATAGTTTCCCAACTAACTTTTCATATTATATGTCTAGCACATAGGCTATGTTGTAATTAAACAATGAAAATGTTCACTTTTTCGGACGACATATATTACTACTGACTTTAAAAAAAATTTGTTATTTGTTTCATTGAACTGATGGACTTCTTTAACCTTTTAAATTTGAAACCTAAAGTTCGAATGGTTTCAGACCCTCATTTGAACTACATTTATAAACCTTGCTGTGATATGAATTCAGATATGTCCATAGTTTATACATGGAAGTATAACTACCAATTTCATAGGTTGACCTGTTAATGAACTGACATTTCATAAAAGAATTAAGGGACTAATACATTATGAACAATACCTGTCCGATGAACTGCCCTCCAAAAACTTTCCCAAATCTTGGAGCATCAGGCAATGTGACCCCTTTAAAAATGTTGACCTTCAAATAAACCAGAACATGTATAAGATATGTTAGCTTTATGAATGCATAACAGGAACAATATATTCACTTGTGCTGTTGCTAAAGAATAACATATTGCAGACCCTATCCATCTAAAATCAACACACAAATAATATGAACTTTACAAATTTTAATTACATACTTCTATAGGCTCAAGATGCAATATGCTCTCGACAAGTGAGCATGATTCGAGTGATTGTTCTGCACTCCAGATTGACTTTGACTGTAACAGATTGCAATGCTCATGGGGCAGAACCAAACAGGTCAGCTGTCACAACACAAAAAAAGGTATCAGAAGCCTTGAGCAAGGAATCTGTTCAGAGATCAGCTCAAGACATGTTTCAAGACTATAAGTGGCAAAATGGTCAGATTGGGTAATGGGTCAAAACAAGTAGTTTACTGTACATGAAGAGTTGTTTTTATAATGAATTATTAGTGTGTCAAATATGATGACAAAATCTATACCATTTATATAGAATGAGTGAATGACTAAAAAGGTACTACGCATTTAATGGGTAGCCCCATTCATAAGTAATTGGGTCAAAATTGTCATGACAAACAAACAACCCGAGGGGAAAATATAGCATAAGTATGCAGGTACCTTAGTCAGCGCAACGACATCTGCTTGCTGGAGAGAAACTGCCACAGCTGCAAGAAGGTTAGATCATTAAACAATTAGTTTGAAGACAGAATGTTCGAGAAACAAGTACCATAGATATATCTAAAATTTTCATAAAGCTTCAAGGTTGTGTATCTACAGAGCATAACGTAAACAAAAACCACCACATAATGCGTATATAAGGCTCTGTGAATCATCTTTGAATAGATGAAACTTAAGACAATATTCTCAGCTAAATCCCTCATCGAAGGATTATCAATGAATGCATTGCAAATTCATCAGATTATCGATAACTAGAATGAGAGGGGGGAATTATACTAAACAACTATTGTCTATATAAAGCATATATATGATGAAGAAACATCAGGTTTTCACCGTTGCCAAAGTAGTCATAACGTTTAAGTTGGAACTCCGGCCGATTATGCTCATCCGTATGGAAAGAGCCGGAGACCTCTGCCTGCAACATATTTAGTTAACCATACGATCATAACCCACAATCAAAACAATACCAATATACAAGTCACACAAGTCCAAACCTACCTCGCCTTCCCATATAAAGTAAATTCCATTCCCGGCCTCTCCTTCCCGAACAACATACTCTTGAGGATCTTGAAAAATGAGCATCACAATTAACAAGTCAATAGAGTCTAACAAGGCTTCTTTATACGTAAAAATAGACATAGCCAAAAGTAGGGATACAATCAGGATTTCTCATTCTTTTAAGATTATGCAAAAAGCGCCCTAATGTTAAAATGAAGCATGCCTAAATAAATTAATTCATCCAAATAACAATTTTACAATATTACAGGAAAACAACGAACATATTCTCTATCACCAACAATTATAGAAAACTTGAAATGGAATTGACTCCAAGTAAATTCATGTATTCCAAACTCATACAGCTCCAAACTATGTTTTGTTTTCAAGCAAAGTGTCATAACACCAGTCTCATAAACTGGTAATGGTGTATATTGACAAACGACTCATTTCAACTACCAAACTTCGTATTGTACATCAGACAAAGAAAATTGTTGCACCACTAACAAAATTGACGATATCATGAGACCTATCAACCCTTCAACAGCATTCATCAATCACAGACACTCTACTCAAAAACCCAAGCTTACATTACCATTTCATTCAGATCTGAAATAGTAAAAGGAAAAACCCATATTTCTACGAAATCATGCATGTTAATGAATTTAGTGTTATAAATCATTTTGTGTAAATGAGATTTACAACAAAAACAAATGGATTTCAGGTTATAAACTCGAGTTCAACTTTACATTATCCGGCTGTAGATGTTGTGCGCATCACATTTTCACATAATTAAAGCTTTTGTGAAAAAAACGGTTTTTCTTTTTCTTATGCTTACAATTCGATTTTGATCCGTTTTTAAGCTATCACAATAGCTCACCTATATATAATTATATATATGTGTATCTGTTGGTACTAAATTATCATTAATTAGGGTCAGATAAATCATGAAATTCACATCAGTAAAAAATATAGGGAAAGAGTTATACTATAATTTAGGAAAGGAAATAAAGGTAAAATTTAATTACCGTAATGTTTAACAGTAACAACACGAGCGATTTTACGGAGAGAGGAGCTGGGAAGCCTCTGAAGCAACGCCACACATCCCAAAAACTCGATCACTGTTCACACATCATCATCATCATAATTCATTCATAATACAACATTTATTATTATGTTTATTATTATTTATTAAAAACTGAAATTGGAATTGAAAAATCGAAATAAAATAACTATAGAAAGGAATGAAGGAAGGAGTGAGTGTACCTGCTTCGGTGCTGAACATCATTTGTTTCAACGGGTTTGACCACACCACAACTCTTCTGCCTTTCTTTTTTTCTCCAAATGAAATGATTGTTTTGATTGTGTATTTGTTTTTTATATTTATTTATGGAATAACTCTGATGATATCGTCTCATAAACATAAAATTTAGTGGGTTTGTGAGATAACATCATCTATGGTAGATGATGTTAACATCATATTAGATATATTTATATCTATTGTCGCTAAAGAATAAAAACATACCCAAATCAATCCCAACGCTGCCGTAAACTTTGACTTATTATTTTTTCTTTCATACTCTATTACTCACGTGTTTTATTTGCACACATTCTTTTTTTGACTTGTCACGTAAACCATGTAAACTTGCGAGTTTGGTATTACTCGTAACAAAAAGTCAGAAACCGAGTTGCGCCACTAAATACGAGTCGGTTATACAAACAGTTACCACCGATATCAGGACCAAAGTATCAAGTTTGATATTAGATGTAAAGCTACCGAGTTCATTAATTTTCATTTTATAAACCAAGTTGCAAATTCGCTATTAGGATTTAAAAATACTGTGTTTAAAATTTGGAGTTCGCTAGTGAATGTGTAAACAACAAACAATTTGCAAACACAGAAATATCAATATATCAAAACAACTCTCTTACTAAAACTCCAACTACACTCGAAGCCATTAACGCATAAACCAGTACTAAACTATAAACAAATATTCAAATCATTCATTATCCAATCACTTCGATGACACTATATTTCTAAACTTTATTCAAGTGCACATATATGTATGTAATAAACATAAACTACCGAATTCGTGATGATGGTAAGTATTCTTCGTTCATCGTTGTGATAATTATAATTATACGATTTTTATTATTAATATTATTGTCGTTGTTATTATTATGGTTGTGTACTAGATTTTAGACCCGTGTCAAATACACGGATTGTTTATAACATATTAAATATAAAACTAAATATATGTAATTCAAGAAAAGATGTGAAAGAAATGTTAAAATGAAGGTAAAACAATCTTGGAATAAAATTAGTTGTATAATTAGAACTAACCAACATGATTAGTTGTGCAGGTTTTGGAAGTTTAAGTTCTGGAAGGACTTAATGTGTGCAAAAGAAGAAGTTGAAGTCTGGAGGGCTGCATTTGACATTGTGAGGAGATGGAGGGCTAAAGGGGTCAAGCAGCTATTGTTATCTCCTATATATAATCGTTTTCTTATTATTAGGGTTAGAGAGATCGTATTCATATATTCAGTCTTCTATATCTATATCTTTGGTCTGTATAATTTTAGGGTTTCTCACCCTTGTCTTCATCTTAATTCGTCTGTAATCTTTGATTCAATTGTCTTCGTATTATTAATTGTATCATCTAGATACAATCTGTCTTGTAAATTTCTATTCATAATAATAATCTTACAACTTAATAATAATAATATATATTGATCTACTAATTCTTTCATGGTATCAGAGCCAGGTTCTCTGAATTGATTGGTGAGATCCGGTGATTATTTTAGGGTTTTAATTTTGGGGCGTATTTCGTTGTGAAACCCTAAAATCTAAAAACCCTAATTTGTGACGATTCGTTTCCGCTGCAGATCTTGATCTTGATTTTCTCTTTGACTAAGTGAATCAAATAAAAATTAGGGTTCCTCTTCCTTTCATCCGATAGCACTGTAACACCTCTTTATTTTTCTGTCTTATTTTTCTCAAAAAGTTTTTTCTTTAAAAAATTTTTAATCTAGTTCTCACAAAAGTATTTGTGTTAATACTTGACCTGCTTCCTTGAGAGGTACGGAATCCTGTCACTGGCACTTATACGAGATTAGATTTTATTTTCAAATATATATATATATATATTTATTATATTTTCTTTATTTTATTTCTTTTTAGAAAAAATCTTTTAATATTTCATTATTGTGTTCTGGTTGTTATTGTTTTTAATTGATTAAGTGTGTTGTTTGTGTTTATCTGATTATCTGATTTGTGTTCTTGCTTATTTATTAGTTTCTTTGTGTATTTCTGTGTTTGTTTATTTGATATCTTGTTTCGGATTGATATTTTGTTTCTGATTGATAAATTTTTGATATAATGGCTCCTGAAGATAAAACTGGTGGTTCTGGTTCTGA
This sequence comes from Erigeron breviscapus, assembly GCA_034093135.1. NCBI lineage: Eukaryota > Viridiplantae > Streptophyta > Magnoliopsida > Asterales > Asteraceae > Erigeron > Erigeron breviscapus. The sequence continues at coordinate 26,137,110 of CM067167.1, forward strand.
TGATACTTTTACTCAAATAAGCAAATTAGATTTTGGAGATCCTTATATTTGCATGCTAGTGACAGTTTTTTTTTTTTTTTTTTTTTTTTTTTTTTTTTTTTTTTTTTTTTTTTTTTTTTTTTTTTTTTTTTTTTTTTTTTTTTTTTTTTTTTTTTTTTTTTTTTTTTTTTTTTTTTTTTTTTTTTTTTTTTTTTTTTTTTTTTTTTTTTTTTTTTTTTTTTTTTTTTTTTTTTTTTTTTTTTTTTTTTTTTTTTTTTTTTTTTTTTTTTTTTTTTTTTTTTTTTTTTTTTTTTTTTTTTTTTTTTTTTTTTTTTTTTTTTTTTTTTTTTTTTTTTTTTTTTTTTTTTTTTTTTTTTTTTTTTTTTTTTTTTTTTTTTTTTTTTTTTTTTTTTTTTTTTTTTTTTTTTTTTTTTTTTTTTTTTTTTTTTTTTTTTTTTTTTTTTTTTTTTTTTTTTTTTTTTTTTTTTTTTTTTTTTTTTTTTTTTTTTTTTTTTTTTTTTTTTTTTTTTTTTTTTTTTTTTTTTTTTTTTTTTTTTTTTTTTTTTTTTTTTTTTTTTTTTTTTTTTTTTTTTTTTTTTTTTTTTTTTTTTTTTTTTTTTTTTTTTTTTTTTTTTTTTTTTTTTTTTTTTTTTTTTTTTTTTTTTTTTTTTTTTTTTTTTTTTTTTTTTTTTTTTTTTTTTTTTTTTTTTTTTTTTTTTTTTTTTTTTTTTTTTTTTTTTTTTTTTTTTTTTTTTTTTTTTTTTTTTTTTTTTTTTTTTTTTTTTTTTTTTTTTTTTTTTTTTTTTTTTTTTTTTTTTTTTTTTTTTTTTTTTTTTTTTTTTTTTTTTTTTTTTTTTTTTTTTTTTTTTTTTTTTTTTTTTTTTTTTTTTTTTTTTTTTTTTTTTTTTTTTTTTTTTTTTTTTTTTTTTTTTTTTTTTTTTTTTTTTTTTTTTTTTTTTTTTTTTTTTTTTTTTTTTTTTTTTTTTTTTTTTTTTTTTTTTTTTTTTTTTTTTTTTTTTTTTTTTTTTTTTTTTTTTTTTTTTTTTTTTTTTTTTTTTTTTTTTTTTTTTTTTTTTTTTTTTTTTTTTTTTTTTTTTTTTTTTTTTTTTTTTTTTTTTTTTTTTTTTTTTTTTTTTTTTTTTTTTTTTTTTTTTTTTTTTTTTTTTTTTTTTTTTTTTTTTTTTTTTTTTTTTTTTTTTTTTTTTTTTTTTTTTTTTTTTTTTTTTTTTTTTTTTTTTTTTTTTTTTTTTTTTTTTTTTTTTTTTTTTTTTTTTTTTTTTTTTTTTTTTTTTTTTTTTTTTTTTTTTTTTTTTTTTTTTTTTTTTTTTTTTTTTTTTTTTTTTTTTTTTTTTTTTTTATTCTTATTTTGTCATTTTCTGCAGGTTTTTTTTTTTTTTTTTTTTTTTTTTTGGTTCAATTTCTGAAGAGTTGTACATGGGTCAAATTTTTTCTAGGAATGCTAGTGAAGTCTGGAAAGAGTTAAAAGAAACCTATGACAAAGTAGATGGGTCTGTTATGTTTAATTTGCATCTTAAAATTAATTCATTAAAACAAAATGGATCTTCTCTGTCTGATTATTATCATAAATTGAACTCTCTGTGGAAACAGTATGATGCTCTTGTTAAATTACCTGCTTGCACATGTAAAACTGCTAAAGATTTTCAAACTCATAACAAATTACTTAGGTTAATGCAGTTTTTGATGGGTCTTGATGATGTTTACATGCCAATGAGAACTAATATTTTAACAAGAGAACCAATTCCTGATGTGAAATCTGCTTATGCAATAATTTCTAGAGAAGAGTCACATAGGACTATGTCTGTGCATGATAGTTCTTCTAAAATTCAACCTTCTGTGTTTAATGCTCAAAGATTTGATAATAAGAAAGTGTTTAATAGAGGTCCTAATCCTAATCTCAAATGTAGAAAGTGTAATATGCTAGGACATACTATTGACAGATGTTATGAGATTGTTGGTTATCCACCTGGTTTTAAGAAAAAGTTTAACCCTAATGCAAGACATGCAACTAGTAATAATGTGATTACTGATCATAATGTTAAAAATGGTTCTGCAAGTTCTTCTGATCCCGCTTCTAGTAGTTCTTTGTCTTTTACTCATGAGCAGATGGTGAAACTACTAAGTCTTATCAATGACACACCAGTTCCTAGTTCCAGTTTTAATGCCAATATGGCAGGTACTTGTTTTGATTCTGAAAGTTTGTTTGGTAGAAATTTGTCTAAAATTATGTGTCTTAATGTCTTGTCACACTTTAAATTTGAAAATGGAAAATGGGTAATGGATTCAGGTGCTAATCAACATTTAACTTGTGATGAAAGTTGTTTGTTCAATGTAGCAGACATTAGTGATCTTAATATTACCGTAGGTCATCCTAATGGAACTGTTGCTAAGATTAAAAAGATAGGAAATGTCAGACTGTCTAATAATGTTATTCTGTTTGATGTCTTATTTGTACCTGAGTATAAAGTAAATTTGATATCTGTTCATAAGATGTCTAGAGATTCTAAGTACTTTGTTGGTTTTGATGAAAATGCATGTTATATTCAGGATTTGAAATCAAAGAACCTGGTGGGGACTGGTAGTGAATTTGGAGGATTATATCTGTTTGATAATCAAGGTAGTTATAGTACTTTTGTTTGTTCTAATGTGATAACATGTTTTTTGTCAAAACAAACTTGGCACAAAAGGGTTGGGAGAATTAATACATCTTGATGTATGGGGACCATATAGAATACAAAGTAAAGAAGGTTTTAGGTATTTTCTTACAGTAGTTGATGGTTACTCTAGAGCTATTTGGTGTTTTTTGTTAAAAACCAAAGATGAAGTGTTTCAAAATCTTGAAAACTTTTACTATTTGTTAAGAAATCAATTTGATAAGAATGTGAAAGTTTTCAGAAGTGATAATGGAACTGAGTTTGTCAATGCTTCTTTTTCTGGTTTTTGTAATAAAAATGGTATAATACATCAAACTACTGTGCCATATACACCACAGCAGAATGGAATTGCAGAAAGGAAACATAGACATCTCTTAAATGTAGCTAGATCTCTTATGTTTCAGGGGGGATTACCTCTCTATTTGTGGTCTGAATGTATTCTAACTGCTACTTATCTCATTAACAGATTACCTTCCTTTGTCTTATCTGGCAAAAGTCCCTATGAGTTGGTTTATGGAATAAAACCTAATCTCTCCCATTTAAGGTCTTTTGGTTGCCTGTGTTTTACTACTAATCTAAATAATCAAGATAAATTTTCTAGTAAATCTGAAAAGTGTGTATTTGTTGGTTATTCAAATGTTAAGAAAGGTTACAAAGTATTTGGTCTTGAAAGCAAAAGTTTGTTTTACTCTAGAGATATCAAGTTTTATGAGTCAGTGTTTCCTTTTAAAATGTCTAGTACAATTTCTTCTAATAAAAATTATGGTATTGATCACTTAAACTTTTTTGATAACTTGTTTTATAATGAAAGACCTTTAAGTCCCAATGATGATGGGAGAGAGCCTGAAATCAGTAATGGCAGTAGTTCAAAGTTCTCTAATGACACTGAAAGTGTCGAGGAGGATAGAGAACAGGCTGCAACACTTGATGAAATGGTTGACATTGTTCAACCAGAATCTCATGAGGGCATTGATCCTAATAACAATGATCCAACTCATGAGACTGCTACTTTGAGAAGATCTAATAGAACTTCATATTTGCCAAAGAATTTAAATGATTATGTTATAGAAGGAAAGGTTAAATATGGTGTTGAGAAAGTTGTAAACTATTCTAAGTTAAGTAAAGACAATTTGTGTTTTGTGTCTAGCTTGAATAAAAGTATTGAACCTAAAACTTATTGGGAAGCTTGTCATGATCCTAATTGGATCACTGCAATGAATAAAGAAATGGAAGCTCTTAATAGAAACAATACTTGGATATTAACAGATTTACCTAAAAATAGAAAAACAATTGGTTGTAAGTGGATTTATAAGATTAAATACAAATCTAATGATGAAATTGAAAGGTATAAAGCTAGGCTTGTTGCAAAGGGGTATAATCAAAGGGCTGGTCTTGATTTTGAGGAGACTTTTTCTCCTGTTGTAAAAATGGTTACTATAAGGTGTATTCTGAACTTTGCTGTTAATAAGGGTTGGTCTTTATTTCAACTTGATGTAAACAATGCATTCTTGTATGGTGATTTAGTTGAAGATGTTTATATGGATTTGCCTTTGGGATATTTTTCCAAAAATGAAACTAAAGTTTGTAAACTTACAAAGTCTTTATATGGCTTAAAGCAAGCACATAGGCAATGGAATGAAAAGTTGGCTTTAGTATTGAAAGAAAATGGTTTTGTGCAGAGTAAGAATGATTACTCTTTGTTTACTAAGTCTGATCAAGGAATTTTTCTTGTCTTATTGGTTTATGTGGATGATATTGTTATAACTGGAAATAACTTAGAAGAAATTAATAAGTTTAAAGCTTATTTAAGCTCTAAGTTTATGATTAAAGATCTTGAAAAGCTCAAATATTTTCTTGGTATTGAAATTCTTGAATCTGAGAATGGTTTGTGTATGTCTCAAAGGAAATATTGTCTTGAATTATTGCAAGAGTTTGGTATGCTTGGGTGTAAACCTTTGAAAACACCAATTGATCAAAACATGAGGATCAATTGTGCTGAAACTGAAAATGATAAGTTGATAAGTGGTGTAACTGAATATCAAAAGCTTGTTGGGAAGTTGATCTATCTGACTATTACAAGACCTGATATAGCTTTTACTGTTAATTGTTTAAGTCAATATATGCATGCACCACTTCAATCACACCTTAAATTAGCTTTTCATGTCCTGAGATATCTAAAGTTATCTCCAGGAAAAGGTGTGTATATTGATAAATGTACTACCCCAAAGCTGTATGCTTATGTTGATGCAGACTGGGGGGAATGTATGTCTTCAAAAAGATCCATTACTGGATATTGTGTTTATTATGGAAACAGTTTGATTTCTTGGAAAAGCAAGAAACAAAGTACTGTTTCTAGGTCTTCTGCTGAGTCTGAGTACAGAGCTTTAGCTGCTATAACTAGTGAGGTAATGTGGATCATCAAATTGTTGGATGATCTGAAAGAAAAGTATGAATTGCCTGTTAATGTCTATTGTGATAGTAAACTAGCAATACAGATTGCTGCTAACCCTGTATTTCATGAGAGAACTAAGCATATGGAAATTGACTTGCATTTTGTAAGGGAAAAGATCACTGCTTGTGTTATTATGACTTGTAAAGTGGCTTCTGAACATAATAATGCAGATTTGTTTACCAAAGGATTGAATTCCTTTCAACATAATCTTATTTGTGAAAAATTCAATCTAAAAGATTTCTTTAAACCTTGATACTGAGGGGGAAATCTCATTCCAAGATTGAGGGGGAATGTTAAAATGAAGGTAAAACAATCTTGGAATAAAATTAGTTGTATAATTAGAACTAACCAACATGATTAGTTGTGCAGGTTTTGGAAGTTTAAGTTCTGGAAGGACTTAATGTGTGCAAAAGAAGAAGTTGAAGTCTGGAGGGCTGCATTTGACATTGTGAGGAGATGGAGGGCTAAAGGGGTCAAGCAGCTATTGTTATCTCCTATATATAATCGTTTTCTTATTATTAGGGTTAGAGAGATCGTATTCATATATTCAGTCTTCTATATCTATATCTTTGGTCTGTATAATTTTAGGGTTTCTCACCCTTGTCTTCATCTTAATTCGTCTGTAATCTTTGATTCAATTGTCTTCGTATTATTAATTGTATCATCTAGATACAATCTGTCTTGTAAATTTCTATTCATAATAATAATCTTACAACTTAATAATAATAATATATATTGATCTACAAATTCTTTCATGGTATCAGAGCCAGGTTCTCTGAATTGATTGGTGAGATCCGGTGATTATTTTAGGGTTTTAATTTTGGGGCGTATTTCGTTGTGAAACCCTAAAATCTAAAAACCCTAATTTGTGACGATTCGTTTCCGCTGCAGATCTTGATCTTGATTTTCTCTTTGACTAAGTGAATCAAATAAAAATTAGGGTTCCTCTTCCTTTCATCCGATAGCACTGTATTGTTATCTCTCTTCTCTTATCTCAAAGTTTTTTTTAAAAAAATTTTTAATCTAGTTCTCACAAAAGTATTTGTGTTAATACTTGACCTGCTTCCTTGAGAGGTACGGAATCCTGTCACTGGCACTTATACGAGATTAGATTTTATATATATATATATATATTATTATTATTATTATTTCTTTTTGGAGAAAAATTCTTTTAATATTTCATTATTGTGTTATGGTTGTTATTGTTTTTAATTGTTTAAGTGTGTTGTTTGTGTTTATCTGATTATCTGATTTGTGTTCTTGCTTATTTATTAGTTTCTTTGTGTATTTCTGTGTTTGTTTATTTGATATTTTGTTTCTGATTGATAAATTTTTGATATAATGGCTCCTGAAGATAAAACTGGTGGTTCTGGTTCTGATGATACTTTTACTCAAATAAGCAAATTAGATTTTGGAGATCACTTATATTTGCATGCTAGTGACACTACAGGAGTTTCCTTAATTAATTTCAAATTAAAAGGTACTGAAAATTATAATGTTTGGAGTTGTGCAATGACCTTGGCATTAGAAACTAAAAATAATCTAGGTTTTATTAATGGTGATTGTGAAAAAGATGAGAAAGATGATGTTTTAGCTAGTCAATGGGATAGGTGTAATGCAGTGGTCTTATCTTGGATTCTTTGTTCAATTTCTGAAGAGTTGTACATGGGTCAAATTTTTTCTAGGAATGCTAGTGAAGTCTGGAAAGAGTTAAAAGAAACCTATGACAAAGTAGATGGGTCTGTTATGTTTAATTTGCATCTTAAAATTAATTCATTAAAACAAAATGGATCTTCTCTGTCTGATTATTATCATAAATTGAACTCTCTGTGGAAACAGTATGATGCTCTTGTTAAATTACCTGCTTGCACATGTAAAGCTGCTAAAGATTTTCAAACTCATAACAAATTACTTAGGTTAATGCAGTTTTTGATGGGTCTTGATGATGTTTACATGCCAATGAGAACTAATATTTTAACAAGAGAACCAATTCCTGATGTGAAATCTGCTTATGCAATAATTTCTAGAGAAGAGTCACATAGGACTATGTCTGTGCATGATAGTTCTTCTAAAATTCAACCTTCTGTGTTTAATGCTCAAAGATTTGATAATAAGAAAGTGTTTAATAGAGGTCCTAATCCTAATCTCAAATGTAGAAAGTGTAATATGCTAGGACATACTATTGACAGATGTTATGAGATTGTTGGTTATCCACCTGGTTTTAAGAAAAAGTTTAACCCTAATGCAAGACATGCAACTAGTAATAATGTGATTACTGATCATAATGTTAAAAATGGTTCTGCAAGTTCTTCTGATCCCGCTTCTAGTAGTTCTTTGTCTTTTACTCATGAGCAGATGGTGAAACTACTAAGTCTTATCAATGACACACCAGTTCCTAGTTCCAGTTTTAATGCCAATATGGCAGGTACTTGTTTTGATTCTGAAAGTTTGTTTGGTAGAAATTTGTCTAAAATTATGTGTCTTAATGTCTTGTCACACTTTAAATTTGAAAATGGAAAATGGGTAATGGATTCAGGTGCTAATCAACATTTAACTTGTGATGAAAGTTGTTTGTTCAATGTAGCAGACATTAGTGATCTTAATATTACCGTAGGTCATCCTAATGGAACTGTTGCTAAGATTAAAAAGATAGGAAATGTCAGACTGTCTAATAATGTTATTCTGTTTGATGTCTTATTTGTACCTGAGTATAAAGTAAATTTGATATCTGTTCATAAGATGTCTAGAGATTCTAAGTACTTTGTTGGTTTTGATGAAAATGCATGTTATATTCAGGATTTGAAATCAAAGAACCTGGTGGGGACTGGTAGTGAATTTGGAGGATTATATCTGTTTGATAATCAAGGTAGTTATAGTACTTTTGTTTGTTCTAATGTGATAACATGTTTTTTGTCAAAACAAACTTGGCACAAAAGGGTTGGGAGAATTAATACATCTTGATGTATGGGGACCATATAGAATACAAAGTAAAGAAGGTTTTAGGTATTTTCTTACAGTAGTTGATGGTTACTCTAGAGCTATTTGGTGTTTTTTGTTAAAAACCAAAGATGAAGTGTTTCAAAATCTTGAAAACTTTTACTATTTGTTAAGAAATCAATTTGATAAGAATGTGAAAGTTTTCAGAAGTGATAATGGAACTGAGTTTGTCAATGCTTCTTTTTCTGGTTTTTGTAATAAAAATGGTATAATACATCAAACTACTGTGGCATATACACCACAGCAGAATGGAATTGCAGAAAGGAAACATAGACATCTCTTAAATGTAGCTAGATCTCTTATGTTTCAGGGGGGATTACCTCTCTATTTGTGGTCTGAATGTATTCTAACTGCTACTTATCTCATTAACAGATTACCTTCCTTTGTCTTATCTGGCAAAAGTCCCTATGAGTTGGTTTATGGAATAAAACCTAATCTCTCCCATTTAAGGTCTTTTGGTTGCCTGTGTTTTACTACTAATCTAAATAATCAAGATAAATTTTCTAGTAAATCTGAAAAGTGTGTATTTGTTGGTTATTCAAATGTTAAGAAAGGTTACAAAGTATTTGGTCTTGAAAGCAAAAGTTTGTTTTACTCTAGAGATATCAAGTTTTATGAGTCAGTGTTTCCTTTTAAAATGTCTAGTACAATTTCTTCTAATAAAAATTATGGTATTGATCACTTAAACTTTTTTGATAACTTGTTTTATAATGAAAGACCTTTAAGTCCCAATGATGATGGGAGAGAGCCTGAAATCAGTAATGGCAGTAGTTCAAAGTTCTCTAATGACACTGAAAGTGTCGAGGAGGATAGAGAACAGGCTGCAACACTTGATGAAATGGTTGACATTGTTCAACCAGAATCTCATGAGGGCATTGATCCTAATAACAATGATCCAACTCATGAGACTGCTACTTTGAGAAGATCTAATAGAACTTCATATTTGCCAAAGAATTTAAATGATTATGTTATAGAAGGAAAGGTTAAATATGGTGTTGAGAAAGTTGTAAACTATTCTAAGTTAAGTAAAGACAATTTGTGTTTTGTGTCTAGCTTGAATAAAAGTATTGAACCTAAAACTTATTGGGAAACTTGTCATGATCCTAATTGGATCACTGCAATGAATAAAGAAATGGAAGCTCTTAATAGAAACAATACTTGGATATTAACAGATTTACCTAAAAATAGAAAAACAATTGGTTGTAAGTGGATTTATAAGATTAAATACAAATCTAATAGTGAAATTGAAAGGTATAAAGCTAGGCTTGTTGCAAAGGGGTATAATCAAAGGGCTGGTCTTGATTTTGAGGAGACTTTTTCTCCTGTTGTAAAAATGGTTACTATAAGGTGTATTCTGAAACTTGCTGTTGTATTTGTTTTCTTAACAATACATTTAAATAAACTTATTGTATTTTTGTTGTAGTATTTGTATTTCATGAAAGTTTTGGATTATATAAAATAATATAAAATAAAATAATGATATAATTATTAATTCGTATTAATCCAAATGTTGTAACTTTCTAATTTTTACTGGATATTGTGTTTATTATGGAAACAGTTTGATTTCTTGGAAAAGCAAGAAACAAAGTACTGTTTCTAGGTCTTCTGCTGAGTCTGAGTACAGAGCTTTAGCTGCTATAACTAGTGAGGTAATGTGGATCATCAAATTGTTGGATGATCTGAAAGAAAAGTATGAATTGCCTGTTAATGTCTATTGTGATAGTAAACTAGCAATACAGATTGCTGCTAACCCTGTATTTCATGAGAGAACTAAGCATATGGAAATTGACTTGCATTTTGTAAGGGAAAAGATCACTGCTGGTGTTATTATGGAAACAGTTTGATTTCTTGGAAAAGCAAGAAACAAAGTACTGTTTCTAGGTCTTCTGCTGAGTCTGAGTACAGAGCTTTAGCTGCTATAACTAGTGAGGTAATGTGGATCATCAAATTGTTGGATGATCTGAAAGAAAAGTATGAATTGCCTGTTAATGTCTATTGTGATAGTAAACTAGCAATACAGATTGCTGCTAACCCTGTATTTCATGAGAGAACTAAGCATATGGAAATTGACTTGCATTTTGTAAGGGAAAAGATCACTGCTGGTGTTATTATGACTTGTAAAGTGGCTTCTGAACATAATAATGCAGATTTGTTTACCAAAGGATTGAATTCCTTTCAACATAATCTTATTTGTGAAAAATTCAATCTAAAAGATTTCTTTAAACCTTGATACTGAGGGGGAAATCTCATTCCAAGATTGAGGGGGAATGTTAAAATGAAGGTAAAACAATCTTGGAATAAAATTAGTTGTATAATTAGAACTAACCAACATGATTAGTTGTGCAGGTTTTGGAAGTTTAAGTTCTGGAAGGACTTAATGTGTGCAAAAGAAGAAGTTGAAGTCTGGAGGGCTGCATTTGACATTGTGAGGAGATGGAGGGCTAAAGGGGTCAAGCAGCTATTGTTATCTCCTATATATAATCGTTTTCTTATTATTAGGGTTAGAGAGATCGTATTCATATATTCAGTCTTCTATATCTATATCTTTGGTCTGTATAATTTTAGGGTTTCTCACCCTTGTCTTCATCTTAATTCGTCTGTAATCTTTGATTCAATTGTCTTCGTATTATTAATTGTATCATCTAGATACAATCTGTCTTGTAAATTTCTATTCATAATAATAATCTTACAACTTAATAATAATAATATATATTGATCTACAATTCTTTCAAGAAAAAACCAGTAAATTTAAATATAAAGAATGTAATTAAAATTATAAAAAAACAAACCGGTAAATTCAAATATAAATAATGTAATGAAAATCAAAGTAACAAAATGCAATACAGAACATTGACGAAAACGTTTAACTTGTTCGTCTATCAATATCATGTCAAGACTTGCTGTTGTATTTGTTTTCTTAACAATACATTTAAATAAACTTCTTGTAGTTTTTGTTGTGGTATTTGTATTTCATGAAAGTTTTGGATTATATAAAATAATATAAAATAAAATAATGATATAATTATTAATTCGTATTAATCCAAATGTTGTAACTCTCTAATTTTTAGCTATATTTTGTTATTAGATAGACATTATGCAATAAAGTATTAATTATTTTTAAATTGAGTTAAAGTGTAAATTGGTGATGGAAAACCAAAAAGTGTAAATTGATTATTTTTAAATTGGGTTAAAGTGTAATTTGGTGATGGAAAACCAAAAGTGTAAATTAATTATTTTTAATTGGGTTAAAGTGTAAATTGGTGATGGAAAACAAAAAATGTAAATTAATTTAGACATGTGTCGATTTAATTAATTTTGAGACATTAAGGGTTGTGATTAGTTAATTAAGGTTAGATCACTTGACTTTTAGTATAGATAAAGATAAAGATCCCCTTTCAACCATTCAGATTTTCAAACTTCAAAAATATTTCTATACAACCAACACACGATAAGCATGAGGAAAGTTAGTACCAAAAGAAATCCTTAGTAAATTTACATCATTTATTTTTCTCTAACTTTTAAAATAAGGAAAATGATAATGATAGCTCTTTTGGGCTGTCACTAACAACTTATTACATGCTTAAAAACTTGTACATTATATATTAAAAACCGCCCCCTGAATTTTCTAACAGCAAGGTACAAATTTTATGCACCCAATTAATTTTTACTGATAGCCCTAAGGGCTGTCATTAACAAAACCCTTAAAATAACTACAAAACTTTAAAAAAAAAATAAAAGAAAAAAGTTCCAAAGATAAAACTAAAAATTTCATGTAAAACCACGGGGACCAAAAGTGTAATTAACTAAAAAAAATAAGAGCAAAAAAACAGCATGAGAAATCCAGAGAGGGGAGTGTTATTGGTGGAAAAGCCCATCTTAATCTTTTCAAAACCGTAAAACCCATTTATCTTAACCATACCATTAACTAACCGACCCATTGTTACTTATAGTTATCTATCAATCTTCATCAAGGATTTCGCTATCCGTAGTTCAATCGACCGACCGATCGATATACGTCAAAATACATAGTTGTTACTACAAGAAAACTGTCATTTAGAGACAAATTTAGCGACTCACAATTAAAAGTCGCTATTTTGCGATGCAAATAGAGACTTATTTAGCGACACGTACGCAATTTAAGTCGAAAATGGAGTCGCAAAATGTTTCCAATTTACAAAGTCACAAGTGATGTAGCATATTCAGTCGCTATTTTGCGACGTTTTTGTACATGTCGCTAATGCCATCGCTAATATTGCGACTTCCTAATATACATCGCTAATGGTGTCGTCAATTTGCGTCATTCCATAAACTCATCTCTAGACGTGTCGTTAATTTGCGTCTCCTTACAAACCAATCGCTAATGGTGTCATTAAATTGTGAAGTGAAGGATATATTGCTATATTTCATGTTTTTAATTTGTTATTATTTTGACTAATACTTTTTAAATTTTTGTTTTGTTTTTGTTGTAGGTTTTTAGAAATAAAAACAATACTGTAATAGCTACCTATAGAAATAGACACTAATGTTTAAATTTAAATTAATTCAAATTATAAATTAAACAAATAACGAAGAAATACGACTTAAGCGTCTTTCGATTAGCGTCTTTCAATTAATTTGGAGTCATTTTCTATTTTAAAATCAAAATAACCATCACATAAATTATAAAATACTCCGTATGTTTTTAATTGGCGTCGATTGGACGTCTTCTTGATTTTCTTAACCACACATAAATTTAAGTTCCACTTGTTTCAATTTAGCTCCACCACATATCCACCGATAAATCCCCAATCGCACATTTATATCAGCTGTAGCGAGCAGCTCA